>JAJHSJ010000011.1:19178571-19678418 GCA_021015155.1 Magnolia officinalis
TTATCATGTTCATAAAATAGAACAGTAAGCATTATCATGTTCATAATAAATAGGATTTAATATGCAATATTTGCCCCTCAACAACATCGAAGTCAGCTCGGTGGGATTGAGCTTACATGTCTAATTGTCCAGCAAGAAATCAAGATTAAACTGAATTTTTACAATAGCATCGAAGCTAGTTCACTAGCATCAAAGAAATATTCGATGGCATCGAACATAACTTCGATGACATCAAAAAAGAGCACCATTTGTCCAGTAAAGCAATTAAGAAAAATCTGAATTTTTATAATGGCATCTAACTTAAACTTCAATGACATTGAACTTAGCTTCGATGACATTGAAGATGTGCTCAAATTGTCCAATAAGAAATCATATAAATTCTAGATTTTTATGATGGCATCAAACCAGCTTTCGATGACATCGAAGGTAACTTCGACAGCATCGAACTTGAACCCCAAATTGTCCAGCAACCTCAGGTCAGAAAATAAGATTTTTATGATGACATTGAGCCAGCCTTCGATGGCATCGAATGACTTATTCGATGACATTGAAGGCCACTTGATGGCATCGACAAAAACTGTCTAGCAACAATTTGAATATTATGCTGATTTTAGCGATAACATTGAGGGGGTTTGATGACATCGAACCTGACAATTTTTTGCTCATTTTTTTACCATTGGAAATCTTTTCTATATATTTGTATGAGGTTTTTGTTGATAATTTGGTGAGTTATTGAGAGAGCTTCGTGAGAGTTAATACTCGTTTTCTTAAGATCTCCTCCCTCATGGAGTTCATCATTCAATCTTTGACTTAAAGGCAATCATTGATACATTCAAAGTTTGGATTGAATAATGAACTCCAACATATATTAATGCTCTAGCAACCTTTTTAATTGACAAATCTGTATGCTAAGAAGCATTGAATGATCAACCATAGGGATATTACTAATTCTTAAAGACCCATTAATACATAGTTAGGATTCACCAAACCCTTAACCCATTAACCTCAGCATATACAATGTAGCATCATCCTACGGTTGTGGTACAATGGAGATGAAGATCATTCATCATCCAAGAGATCTTCATCAAGTGCTTTATGAGGCTCACTCACTTTTAGGTAAGTATGAATAGTCCATTTGCGTCTGAAAACCATTCCTTATATAGATTTGGATTTAAGAGTTTGAACTTCCAAACTCGACGAATCCTTGTGTAGGCCTCCGACGAAAAGTATGTTTTGTTGTCCCTATATAGGACTTCTCAAGTTCTTGTGTAGGCCTTGATAAGATCTTGTATAGGCCATCGAGGTATGGAAAACATCGACCTTGTGTACGTAGGTTGTGAAGGTTTATGATAAACCTCAATTAAAAACATTTGAATAGTGTAATCTAACACACTCTAGGAGAGAGTGGGTCAGTCGGGAGTGGAGTAGGCACGTAACCGAACCACTATATGTTGTGTGCATTGTGGTGAATGATTTAATTTCTTATTTGTGATATTTGGCTAAATATTATACTATGTTTATTTTCTGTAGCAAACATGTTTGTCAAAATTCATGAATGATGTGTTTCACTGATTAGACTTTTTTTATGCACTTCTTCTCACTTAGAATTCTTTACTTGTGGATTTAGAAGTAAGCGCATATTATTAGTTTAAATAAAATTTGAAAAGTCCTATTCACCCCCCTAAGATATTAGACATATCTTCAAGCCTCACTTGTAGCAGTAAAGCCTGCAATTTCACCTAGAGGCTTAGAATGAGGAATTTGATCATGAAATCACCTAAACTTCTATTACACCAAAAACTCATCCCGATACTATTGAACTGAATGCCCTATATATAAAATTCAAGCTCCAACAATAATAAAATGGGCAGAAAATGGCTATGTCGATGGAATCGAGTAAGCCTTCAATGTCATTGAGAAAATCAAGTTTCTAGTTAAAATGTTGTTAGATCGTTTACCCACTTCTACCCGATGTCGTCGAATGGTCTTTGATAGCATTCGATGGGTCCTCGATGCCATTGAGAAACTTCAATAAAAAATCACTATCTGTTGGACAAATCTAAGTTACCAACTCGATACCATCGAAGGGATCTTCGATGCCATCGAAGACCCCTTAAGGACTACTTGATGAGATTAAGCACCACTCGAAAAACTGTTTTTTTGGGCATATAATTTCACAACAACTTTACACTTCTTTTACCCGTATCATATTCAAATTAAACTTCTAAGGTTAAGGGATGATCAACAAGGTTTATCTATAGGGTTAGGATCATTTAGAGGGTCAAGGGTTAAGGTCACCATATGTCACGCCCCAGACTTGGTAACTGGAATCACAAGGAACCCGATGGCCGGTTCTGGCCGTAACAGCCTCCATAGTACCCCATTCTCGGCTCCTGAGGCAGGTTCCGATCCTGGGATCCTACAAGGAGGATTTTTCATAACAATATAACATTACCAACACGAGCATACCCAAGATCACAGTAAGAACATCTGAGAATAACAAAGGCACACATCGCAAAATCCACTATAAATTTGAACATTTACAATCATCCATAAGGTCCAAAAGGACATACATGAGATAAAAGAAAAAGAGAGAAATGTCAGTAACACTGGAGTCCTCAAATGCTCAGCTCTACTCCATGCTCTACTGCTATGTCGCCTGTCTAGAGTATCCTGCACGCATCAATTGTGCATAAGCTTATAGAATCTTAGAGGGTGGTGTAGGTGTGTGATAATAGTGCACGGAAGAGTAGTAGGAGATACGAAGAGAGAAGCATGATCAATGAGGATATCTGTAAGTGTTATGGTCTCATACTCCTTTGGTTGTCAAATTTTGATGTGTCAAAACATCTATCTGTATCTTGTGCTTGTATGATGATTTATATGAATTCAAGACACTGCATAAACACTTCAAGAAGTTACAAGTTGAACTTTTCAAGATGTTACATATTGAAGTTCAAGAAGCTACATGTTGAAGTCTCAAGACTACAATGTTGAAGTTCAAGTCTTAAGAAACAACTCATGACTTCAAGACTAAAGCAATGCATGAAGTAGTTGTTATGCTGATGAAGATCTCAAGTTTGAAGCTACAACAAGTTCAAGATCTCAAGCCTGATATGGTTCAAACAATCTACATTCGTTGAATGGTTGAAGTTCAATGTCCATACGACATGGTTCAGGTTTGAATGACCTTAGGTTGACCCTTTAAGTAGGTCACTTTTGATACATAAATCAAATATTTATTTTACATAAGTTTGGTCTATTCTAAGACCAGTCCTAGCTCTTATTCGACCAGTCCTAGCATTGGTTCGACTAGTCCAAGAAATTCCACGACCAGTCCTAAGTAGTTGAAGATTTTTCAGGAATTTTTGGTACGCCCACGACCAGTCCTGGAGGTCCTTCGACCGGTCGTAGGTGTGGCTTCGACTCGTCCACGACCAGTCGTGGAGCTACGACTCAAAGTCCAGCAACGTAATCTATGGTCCTACGACCAGTCGTAGAGATCCACGACCAGTCGTAGGTGACCCACGACCAGTCGTAGGCTACTCACGACCAGTCGTGGAACGACTTTCAAAGATCGCGCTTAATTTTTCAAAATCTGTTAGAGCTACGACCAGTCGAAGGTTTCTAAGACCAGTCGTAGGACGATTTTTGCTTCTATAAATTGAACACGAAATTCAGAGTTTTCACACTTCAACTCGATTCAATTCAAGAATTTTCAAGTGATCACTCTGAGATAAGTTTGTGTTTATTTTAAGCTACATTGTGCTTATTTAATATTCTTTTTTGCTAGCTTATTTAATTTGATTTTGTTTCTATATTCCAATCTTATTTGAAAAGAGGAATAATCTTATTCCTTCTTCTTGGAATCAAAATCAAATATAGCTACACCCAACAAGTTAAATCTAAAATCAATTAGAATTTAGAACCTTATAAATGTGAGTATTGGAAATTGAACTTTGACATTCAATCATCTACTCCGATTGGTTCTACCGGGCTGCTACGAAAAGGAGAAATCCAGGTATTTTACAATTCTGTAAAATTTATTTATTTTTGGTTTTGTTTGAGTTAAGCCAGAAAAATCTCATTGTAGGTTTTGTTTGAGGTTGAACCAGAAAAATCTCATTGTATTGGTTATCTGAGGAGAACCAGAAAACTCAGAAAAGAGGGGTTTTTGAATTGTGTAAGCCCAAGTGAAAAAGACACAATTGTAAAGGTTTTTGGTGAACCTGTGAAAACCTATTTGATAGTGAACGCTAATATCCCCTGTGAGGATATTAGGAGTGGAGTAGCTTTCTGTGTGGCTGTTGAAAGACAGTTGGTGTACACACAGGCGAACCACTATAACTCTTTGTCTTGTGGATTGAATGCTTGCTTAATTTTCATATCTTTTATCATTCGATTGTGTGGAATGTACAAGTGGATGTGAATGTTGTAACTATTTACATTTCAAGCAAGTGTGGGGATTGTTGTAATAATTTAGATCTATACTTCTGCATTTAATTTCAATTCCTTGCTATTTTATTTACTTCTATTAAAATTGAGTCCTTGATCCAAAAGATGTTCTAGAAATAAGGTTGTCCTACCATAAGCCCTTGTTTATTATGGTGTAAGGTTGTCCTTAGAACTGAATTTGTATCAATCTCTCAATACTTATTTATCAAGGTGATTTAAATTTAGCATTGTGAATTGATTCATATTGTAAGGCTATTGGTTTACTTATTTCCGCTGATTTTATTTTAAATTTGGCATAGTCCTATTCACCCCCCCCCCCCCCCTCTAGGACATATAGCTTGGCCTTTTCAAGTGGTATCAAGAGCCTAATAGCTCATTTTTGTTGCTTTTTATTTGGATTTATTTCCTGAGCTAACGATCTAAGCTATATAAAAAGATGTCAAATTTTGATAGCCTTTCAGTTACTAGGCCTCCACCCTTTGATGGCTCCAACTATGCCTATTGGAAAGCCAGAATGAGGATCTTCCTCAAATCAATGGATGAAAGTGTGTGGCAAGCCACAGTGACTGAATGGAACCTCCTATCATGGAAGTAACTGGTGTTGATGGTTCAAAATCTATGAAAATTACACCGTATTACCAATGGACCACACTTCAGAAAAATGAGAGTAGTGCTAATGCTAAAGCACTAAATGCAATCACTTGCGCACTATCACCGGATGAGTTCAAAAGAATCATATCCTGTGATACTGCAAAGCAAGCCTGGGATATTTTAGAAATGACACACGAAGGTACATCAATTGTCAAGAAATCTAAAGTCCAACTCCTCACAACTAAATTTGAAGAAATTCATATGGAGGAAAATGAAATGTTTATGGACTTTTACACTAGATTGAATGACATTGTAAACTCAATGTGGGGTCTTGGCGATAAGATCCCAGAAAGTAAAGTGTGTGCAAAAATACTACGCTCTCTTCCTGAACGGTTCAATTCTAAGGTAACCGCAATCCAGGAACTTCGTGATACGGATAATATGAAGGTAGAAGAATTAGTTGGTTCTTTACAAACCTATGAATTAAGTTTTAAAGCTCCTAAAGGTAAATCTATTGCTTTGAAGTCATCTAAAAGTATTACTCAAGAAAATTCAGATTCAGAAAAGTCTGAAGATGATATGGCCCTTTTGGCGAAAAAGTTTTATAAGATTTTCAAAAGTAAGAAAAGAGTCGACTTTCAAAAGGCAAATGAAAAGAACGTTCTAAACCTAAGTCTAAAACTTGGAATCATTGAAAGATAGTCAATGTTACAACTGTCAAGAATATGGGCATTTAGCAAACAAATGTCCTAAAAAGGACAGATCCAAAAGGAAGGGTATGTTGGCTACTTGGGATGAATCGTCTGATTCTGAAGCCTCTTCTGAATCAGAAAATTCAGAAACCGAGTCGGGCAGTGAACTTAAGGCCCTTATGACTCTAGCCAAGTTTACTTTTTCGATCACGATGATTCAACAAGTGAAGAAAATTTGGATAGTGATCATGAAAATGATGAAGATCTTCAAGATGCTTACAATGCCTTATATAAGGAAAGTTGTAAAATTGCTGTCAAACTTAAACTTCAAAAAGAAAAGTTTTTTAAACTTAAAGAATGTTTTGAAACCCTTGTTTTAGAAAAATCCCAAATTTCAGATTGTTTTGAAAAATCAAAGTGTGATCTAGAATTCAAAACCTCCCTAATTGAAAATTTGAAATCTGAAAATGAGAAACTTAAAAATGAAGTATCTTCTCTTCTGAGTTTGAAGGACACATGGAGATATGCCCAAGGTGATCCAAAATTAGAAAAATTATTATCCGGATCAAGAAAATGTGGCGATCGATCCGGGTTGGGCTATGATAAAAACACATCTCCTAAACAGAAGAATACTCCTTCCAATTTTGTGAAAGGAGAGACTTCTAACTCAAAAGGAAAAGGTACTAGTCAAGTTTTTTCTAAAAATACAAAAACTTTTCAAAAACCCAAAGCAGCTATATAAATTTCAAAAATCAGATTCGAAACCCACTAGCTGAAAAAATTGTTGATTTACTTAAGGAGCTATTAAAATCTAACTCAGTAGGTCACTCTTACAACTATAAACAAAAGAAGACCAATTATTCTCCTAAACCCAAAACAGTACTGAAATGGGTTCCTAAGGTTGCCTGTTTGGTTGCTCACACTGCTTTCAAAGCTACAAGCCATTCGAAATGGTACCTAGACAGTGGATGCTCCAGACATATGACAGGCGACACAAGCACTATTCACCGATCTTAAAGATATGACTGATGGGTCAGTCACATTTGGTGATGGTAGCAACTGCAAGATAATTGGCAAAGGTACGGTCCAACTCTATAACCTTCCCTTATTTAAAAATGTTTTATATGTTGAGGGTTTAAAACACAACCTGTTGAGCATATCTCAAATATGCGATAACAACCATAATGTTAAATTTTCTAATCAAGGTTGTGAAATTATAAACGAAAAGGGTTCTGTAATATTAACTGGTCGCAGAACTTCTGAAAACTGCTATATAGTAAGCAATGGTAGCTCATCTAAACAAACGTGCTACATGGTCCATACCGATGAGACAGAATTATGGCATAAACGCCTTGGACATGTACACTACCGAAATTTATACAGATTGAGCAAAAGTGAACTAATTAGAGGTCTACCTAAGATGCAAAAAGTAGACAAGATTTGTGGTGAATGCCAGTATGGTAAACAAACTAGGAGCTCTCACAAAAAGGTGAACTCCAATACCACCACAAGACCACTCGAGCTTCTCCACATGGATCTTATAGGACCAACAAGAACGGAAAGTCGAGGTGGCAAAAAGTACATCTTAGTTATTGTAGATGATTATACAAGATACACTTGGGTTTCATTCTTGAGAGACAAATCAGAAACCCTTGATGAAGTGAAAAAGATTATAAAACGGATTCAAACTGAAAAATGTTCTCAAGTCAACAAGATCCGTAGTGATCATGGATCCGAATTCGAAAATAGCGGTTTTGAGAAATTCTGTAGCGATCAGGGAATATCGCATGAATTCTCTGCACCTAAAACTCCTCAACAAAATGGAATTGTCGAGAGGAAGAATAGAGTGCTTCAAGAAATGGGAAATGTTATGTTAAATAGCATGAAGCTCCCTAGGAATCTCTGGGCTGAAGCAGTGAATACAGCCTGCTACATTATTAACCGTGTTTATATTTGTAAATCTAATAATAAAACGGCTTATGAAATGTGGTTTGAGAAAAAGCCTTCTGTCAAATACTTTCGAGTTTTTGGCAGCAAGTGCTATATTTTGCGTGACCGTGAAAATTTGGGAAATTTCGACACTAAAAGTGATGAAGGGATCTTTTTAGGATATTCTTTAAACAGTCGTGCATATCGTGTTCTGAACAACAGGACCGGTGTGATTCAAGAGTCAATAAATGTTGTGATTGACGATCTTTTGAATACACCTGTCCCTAGTTCAGATAATGATGAAGTTCTTATACTTGAAAAACAAGAAACTTCATCAAGTGA
The DNA here is from genome assembly GCA_021015155.1 of Magnolia officinalis. Classification (NCBI taxonomy): domain Eukaryota; kingdom Viridiplantae; phylum Streptophyta; class Magnoliopsida; order Magnoliales; family Magnoliaceae; genus Magnolia; species Magnolia officinalis. The sequence goes on from JAJHSJ010000011.1 coordinate 19,186,581, forward strand.
AACTAATTCTGAATTAAGGACTGTTAAAGATCATCCAACTTCTCAAATACTTGGAAACCCTCTCACTGGTGTGCGCACTCGTAGACAATTAGAGGACATATGTAACTACGTATGCTTTACATCCCAGATTGAACCGGTTAACGTAAAAGAAGCACTTTCGGATGAAAACTGGATTCTTGCGATGCAAGAAGAACTTAATCAGTTTGTCAGAAATGATGTCTGGTACCTTGTTCCTAGACCTAAAGATAAACATATTATTGGAACAAAATGGATTTTCAAAAACAAATCTGATGAACTTGGAAATATTATTCGAAATAAAGCAAGACTAGTTGTACAGGGGTATACACAAATTGAAGGTATTGACTATAATGAACATTTGCCCCTGTAGCTCGTCTTGAATCAATCAGACTTTTTATCTCCATTGCATGTTTTAGGAAGATTAAAATTTACCAAATGGATGTAAAGAGTGCCTTTCTGAATGGTGATTTACATGAAGAGGTATATGTTGAACAACCTACAGGGTTTGAAGATCCTAAATTTACTGATCATGTGTATCGTCTTAAGAAGGCTCTCTATGGTCTGAAACAAGCTCCCAGAGCATGGTACGAAAAACTGACTAAGTTTTTACTGAGTCATAATTTTCAGATGGGATGTGTTGATAAGACGCTCTTTGTTAAGAAACATAACGATGATATTCTAATGGTTCAAATATATGTTGACGATATTATTTATGGATCAACCTGTACTAACATGACTGTTGAGTTTGCAGATTTGATGAAGTCTAAATTCGAAATGAGCATGGTTGGAGAATTAAACTATTTTCTAGGGTTGCAAGTAAAACAACAACCTGATGGAATTTTTATCTCTCAAACCAAATATGCTCTGAATTTAATTAAGAAATTTGGATTTGAGAAAGGTAAAAATTTTGATACTCCTATGAGTACAACTTTGAGACTCTCAAAAGACTCTACAGGTAATGATGTGGATCCTAAATTGTATCGTAGTTTGATTGGTAGTTTGCTTTATCTGACTGCTAGTAGACCAGATATCGCTTTGAGTGTTGGTATTTGTGCTCGTTATCAATCAAATCCTAAAGAATCTCACTTAACTGCTGTTAAGCGGATTATGCGATATGTCGCAAGTTCTACTAAACTGGGTCTCTGGTATCCACATGAGACTAATGTTCAATTAGCCGGGTACGCAGATGCTGACTGGGCTGGAAACATTGATGATAGGAAATCAACCAGTGGTGGTTGTTTCTACATTGGAAATTGTCTTGTTTCTTGGTTTAGCAAGAAGCAAAGTTCTATATCGCTATCAACAGCTGAGGCTGAATACATTGCTGCTGGAAATGCATGTACTCAACTTGTTTGGATGAAACGTATGTTAAGCGATTATGGAATTACTCAGGATTCTATGATTTTATTTTGTGATAATTCCAGTGCAATAAATATCTCTAAAAATCCAGTTCAGCATTCACGTACTAAGCATATTGACATTAGATTTCATTACATTCGTGAATTAGTGGAAGAAAAATTAATATATTTGGATTACATTCCAACCGAGACTCAACTTGCGGACATTTTCACTAAACCGCTCGACAAAAGCAGGTTTAATAAATTAAAGTTTGATCTCGGTATGTGCAATTTAAATTGAATTTGCATGATTGGTGTATCATAATGTACATAAGTTTGATGTTTTATTTGCTTAAATTTGAAAATTATTTGAAAAAATTGCAAATTTTGAGTCGTACTCGACCAGTCGTGAGTGTACACGACCGGTCGTGATACGACCGGTCGAACACTTACACGACCGGTCGTGAAACTCGGGATTTCACTTTATTTGGGGATTTTGACTCTTCTTCTTCTTCATTTCTTTTTACTCTCCAACGGTTCTAGCTACGACCGGTCGAACCCACCTTCATAGTACTTCAAGGTTAGTGGTTCTTTTGCATTTTTTTTGTAGATTCTTGTTATTAGTGTTTCAAATCTCATTCTTGTAGAATCTATTTGGTCGTTCATTGCAAGTTTGGGGTTTTATCTTGAAAAATCTGTTCTATCAAAACCCCATTTCTTCTATCTTGCATCTTGTTGTTTCCTTGAAATCCTCCTTTGAAAATGGATGCTAGAGGTAAAAAGAAAACTACTCGAGGTCCCTCTTCATCTAGATCAGCTTCTATTGCACAACGTCATCTTCGCTCTCCCGAAAATGATCCTTCTAATGCTCGGGATTTGCGTATGCGCAATGTTATTGTTGAGCGTCCTGTTAATGTTCAATCACATTGCTTCATTTGGTATCCCTCCTCTGTTGGAATCTGTGGGATGGGATAACATCTTACATTGGGGTGGAGCTGCATACCAGTCCATTGCCCAATCCATGTTTGCATGTATCTGTGATTTTTCTCTTGAGAATTTAACTTTTAAAGTTGATACTCAAGAAGGATTGTTTTTAGTGGATCGACATTTGATTGCTGACATTATGGAAATACCTGTCAATGATGAGAGCATTCCAATTCATATTTTACATGACAGTCTCTCAGAATCTGAACGAAAATGCTTACTAGAGATTTATGTAATTTGGATGTTCACTGGACTCATAAAGGTCATGCACTTCCCTCAAGGTATTTGTTACCCAGACACAGAGTACTTCATAGGATTTTCATCTCAAATCTTTATCCACGTTCTGGTAATAAAACCGAACTCACTGCTTTCATGGTTCGTGTTTTGCATTCTGTCATCTCTGGTGCAAAAATATGTCTACCTTCTTTAATTTGTCATTCCATTATTCTGTCTCGTCACCATCCTGGACATAGTGATATACCCTTTGGTTATTTATTGACTATGCTGGCAAATCATATGCTCGTGGCTATGCCTACTAGAGAAAAACCCATCCATCATCTCCCTTTTAATAATTCCAATATTAACAAGATGAATTTAGAATTGGCTGATGGCCAAGTGGATGCTGGTAGCAGTGGTGCTGAAGCAGGAAATAGATCAAGCTGGTGATCTTCCTGAAGACGTGAATATGGATGATTTATTTGAAGAACTTGAGTCAGACTCGGCTGATGATCCTGATTTTCAGCCTTCTGATTTTGATGAGAGATTGAATTCCCTTCAAGAGCAGGTGGCTCAAATTCGTGTTACCCAAGACACGCAATTTTCTTATTTACGCAAATATATGAGGCGGTTGCTAAGGGTTTACACAAAATTGATCCATCTAATCCTGCTCCCTCTTCTGGTTCTGACTGAATTTTTGATGGGTCTGTAATATTTTTTTTACTGAACTTTACATGCTTACTGACTTTTTGAATTATGCACTATGCTCTCTTGAATCAACTCCTATTTTCATTATCATTGTTGCTCTTCTTCCTTTGTCATTTTGTGTCAAAAAGGGGGAGAAGTTTTGGAGGCTTTTGCTTTTATTTGAATTTAATCTTTATGATGTGCTCCTATTACTCAGGCTATTACTCAGGGGAGTTAAGCTTCTCAGGGGTAGTTATGGGAGAATGATGCTAGTATATATAACTGATCATATCTATATAACTGTGCATGCTTCTCTATTGTGAACCTGTTTGTTTTGTACTTCTCTTATTTCTATTGGAAGTATTATTATTTGGGTGTTTTGTCACAAATTTGACAAAGGGGGAGATTGTAAGTGTTATGGTCTCATGCTCCTTTGGTTGTCAAATTTTGATGTGTCAAAACATCTATCTGTGTCTTGTGCTTGTATGATGATTTATATGAATTCAAGACACTGCATAAACACTTCAAGACTATAAGTTGAAGTTTTCAAGAAGCTACATATTGAAGTTCAAGAAGCTACATGTTGAAGTCTCAAGAAGCTACAATGTTGAAGTTCAAGTCTTAAGAACAACTCATGACTTCAAGACTAATAAGCAACATGAAGTAGTTTTATGCTGATGAATCTCAAGTTTAAAGCTACAACAAGTTCAAGATCTCAAGCCTGATATGGTTCAAAAAATCTACATTCGTTGAATGGTTGAAGTTCAATGTCCATACGACATGGTTCAGGTTTGAATGACCTTAGGTTGACCCTTTAAGTAGGTCACTTTGGATACATAAATCAAATATTTATTTTACATAAGTTTGGTCTATTCTAAGACCAGTCCTAGCTCTTGTTCGACCAGTCCTAGCATTGGTTCGACTAGTCCAAGAAATTCCACGACCAGTCCTAAGTAGTTGAAGATTTTTCAGAATTTTTGGTACGCCCACGACCAGTCCTGGAGGTCCTTCGACCGGTCGTAGGTGTGGCTTCGACTCGTCCACGACCAGTCGTGGAGCTACGACTCAAAGTCCAGCAACGTAATCTATGGTCCTACGACCAGTCGTAGAGATCCACGACCAGTCGTAGGTGACCCACGACCAGTCGTAGGCTACTCACGACCAGTCGTGGAACGACTTTCAAAGATCGCGCTTAATTTTTCAAAAATCTGTTAGAGCTACGACCAGTCGAAGGTTCCTAAGACCAGTCGTAGGAACGATTTTTGCTTCTATAAATTGAACACGAAATTCAGAGTTTTCACACTTCAACTCGATTCAATTCAAGAATTTTCAAGTGATCACTCTGAGATAAGTCTGTGTTTATTTTAAGCTACATTGTGCTTATTTAATATTCCTTTTTGCTAGCTTATTTAATTTGATTTTGTTTCTATATTCCAATCTTATTTGAAAAGAGGAATTATCTTATTCCTTCTTCTTGGAATCAAAATCAAATATAGCTACGCCCAACAAGTTAAATCTAAAATCAATTAGAATTTAGAACCTTATGAATGTGAGTATTGGAAATTGAACTTTGACATTCAATCATCTACTCCGATTGGTTCTACCGGGCTACTACGAAAAGGAGAAATCCAGGTATTTTACAATTCTGTAAAATTTATTTACTTTTGGTTTTGTTTGAGGTTAAGCCAGAAAAATCTCATTGTATTGGTTTTGTTTGAGGTTGAACCAGAAAAATCTCATTGTATTGGTTATCTGAGGAGAACCAGAAAACTCAGAAAAGAGGGGTTTTTGAATTGTGTAAGCCCAAGTGAAAACACAATTGTAAAGGTTTTTGGTGAACCTGTGAAAACCTATTTGATAGTGAACGCTAATATCCCCTGTGTGAGGATATTAGGAGTGGAGTAGCTTTCTGTGTGGCTGTTGAAAGACAGTTGGTGTACACACAGGCGAACCACTATAACTCTTTGTCTTGTGGATTGAATGCTTGCTTAATTTTCATATCTTTTATCATTCGATTGTGTGGAATGTACAAGTGGATGTGAATGTTGTAACTATTTACATTTCAAGCAAGTGTGGGGATTGTTGTAATAATTTAGATCTATACTTCTGCATTTAATTTCAATTCCTTGCTATTTTATTTACTTCTATTAAAATTGAGTCCTTGATCCAAAAGATGTTCTAGAAATAAGGTTGTCCTACCATAAGCCCTTGTTTATTATGGTGTAAGGTTGTCCTTAGAACTGAATTTGTATCAATCTCTCAATACTTATTTATCAAGGTGATTTAAATTTAGCATTGTGAATTGATTCATAATTGTAAGGATATTGGTTTACTCTATTTCCGCTGATTTTATTTTAATTTGGCATAGTCCTATTCACCCCCCCCCCTTTAGGACATATAGCTTGGCCTTTTCAATATCACTAGCCTTACCCAGGCTTATCATGAATAAGAGGCAATGAGTACTGGGTGCCATGCGGGCAATGCATGAAGGGGCTTGTACAACCAATGTTTATGCAATGCAAGTAATGTCAGTGCTCATATCCAAACCACAAGTCATGTACATTTCTGATTATAAGGAAATCATCGGGGTCCATTACACTGCTGAATGACTGCCGCTTTACAGACCCTGCACAGTTAAACGAGGGTAAGAGACCTCACTACCAGCCTGTGGACAGCCAATCACCAACAAGGCCTGAAGGTAGCGGACCCATTTACGAGCTGGTCAGACTCAGCCTAGCAATGCCTACTCACATCAGGCAGGTAAGGCCATACCCCTATCCAACCGACTACATGATAGTGCGAGTCGCGACCTAATGGTGTAAGGCCCTCGTGCGCTCATATATTCCACCCGGTCACGGCGTTGGAGTAGATCCTTGGTACCATGGAAGTTTTAGGAATTTCACCGGTATGCTCAACTAATATTTTCGGTGTCCACACATACGGTCATCCACGAATACCCCTGTGGAGGTAAGACCCTGATGAAGTAAGGGCGGATATCCATAAGCTATGCAATGCCAGATGCATGAATCACACAATCACCTATGCATCAATCTCGAGCATCCATCTCTCGGGGAGATACTAACATGTCCTACATAATGACACACCATGGCCAATCATACCTTAACCAAGCATGCATATGATGAGTATGGGAGTGGGCCATGAAGATGAATATAAGTGTAAATGAGGTGAAGATGAACTCTCTACCTAACCATGAAGAGTCTAGGTACTTAATCAATTCCTCATAAGGAATACAACCTCTAGTGGGGGCCTATATACCTGGGGTAGCCCACGAGACTAAGAAGAACAATGATATGGGCCTAAATAGATGAAACGAGCCTAGCAAGGGTTTATGGCGGGCCTTCAACCACCCATAGAAGCCCATGGGCCTACCTTAGGGCTACCAATGTGGACATCCAGCTACAATTGGTCCCCAAGAGGTAGCCCATCTCTAATTGATCACGGATCAAGGCCCAAGGCCCACACAACATTAGAAATAAGAAATGGACAGCCATTACATACCACATACACTCTTGTTGGGCTTCAGAAAGGCGGCTTAAGGCCTATCCAAAACATGGGTCCAAGGGAAATACACATAGCCCAACCCATATATACCACTATGGGCCCATAGGGGAAAGGTTAGGGCCCAACATAAAGGCCACTAATCCTATATATTGTGGTGGCCCAGTGGGCAGCCCATTGCTCAAATCACATGGGCAAATATCATGCTCTTAGTCAAGTAAGGTTGGGCGTACAACCTGGCCCAAGTATAAAGTTGATTTGGTGGGTAACTAAGGGCCCATATACTTGTGTAATCTGGCCCACTAATCCAACACAATAGTATGGTAAAAATGGCCCAAGAGTTTAATGGGCCTATCTGGAAAGTTCCAGCCCAATTGGGCCTAAAGAGTTCAACAACTAGCCACATTCATGGACCTAATTAAATTCAACTGTGGTGGGCCTCAACAGTGCATTTATTAAGCCCAACATTTAAAGAACTAAAGGTATAAATTATTACCTCTAAGATCCTTCACAATGTGGTGGCCCCACTCCTCGAAATTTCAGCTCAAAGGCCAAGTATAACTATAACATGTTGTTGTCCTAAATTTGGGCACTCCATTGGAGTGGGTCCAGGGCCTTTAAAACTCTAGAAATTGAGGGCCAAGGTCCTTCATCATGCATACAATAAGAGTAAACCACAAAAAGGTGTCCCACCATCAAAGGAAACATTTTTGAATTATAGTTTTTATCAAGGCATATTGCTGGACTGGACAGCAGAAAAAATCTGGCAATCCAACCATCTTGGTCCATTCTTTTGGATACCCAAATGGGGTCAGTTGGGGCTGAAATTTTATAGAGTGATACTTCCATAGGTGGGTCACACCCCCATAATATTTTAGAATTTTTGGATATTCCTAACTATTTTAATTAATTTATAAAAAAATAATCTATCCAAAAATCAGACAGACCTGGACGTCCCAACGTGGTGTGCCAGTCCGACCCTCACCACGGTGTGTACAGGGGTCCATTGGTCCTAAAATTTGGTAGGTACATCCCACCATGGGTGGAACACAACTCCACAAAATTTCAAAATTTTTGGACATATAAAAATATTTTAATTTATTTAAAGAATTCAATCTGTCCTGAAAATCGGACTGATCTGAACACCATATTGTAATGGGCCGGTCCAGCCACCACCATTGTGTGTACAGGTGTCCATTGGTCCCAAAATTTTGTAGGTGGGTCCTACCAGGAGTGAACCACCTCCCTATAAATTTTTATAATTTTTAGACACCCAAAAGTATTTTAATAAATATCGGAATTCCAACCTGTCAAGGGTGGAATGTTGCTGGAACAGTGCAGAAAATCCAGACTGTCCACCTCACTTGGACCACACCTTTGGGACCCGAATGAAGGTCAGATGGGCGTGAAATTTGGTATGGTTGTAGGTGGGTCATAAGGCTATAAGAATCACATATTATTTTGTTTCAGTATTCCCACCAAAGACCCATAAATCAGGCCCCAAGGTGGCCCAAAAATCTGTCCAGGCAGATTTGGACAGCAACATGTTGCTGTCCAAACCACCCCAAAAGATAATCAAAGGGAAAATAAATCAGCATTTCCTCAGAGTGGGGTCCACCTAGATGGGTCACACAACTCTCAGACCCAAGCCCCTTACAAGATCATCCATAAAATCAAGCCCAAAGGCTGTCCAAAACATGCCAACAATATGGGGCAACAAGGTGGGCCTGGATGTCTAACCACTTGGGCCTAGTTGCATGGCACATCAAGTGGGCCCCACATACATCAGATTTACTATAAGGACAATAAATAAAAGATGGATAAGAAATATAATCCGGCCATGGGGTAGGGCCCTGCCCCAAGAATAAATCATACCCATATAACTACATTGATTGTGCATGCAACATAAAATCACTACATGCATGATCTATAATTACTATGGATGGTTGGGATGCCATCCCAACATGATCCTTAAGGTCTAGATGACCTTAAGATGGAGTGGATCATTACATACATCATGATGAGGTCCATGGAGAATGGCTCCATCATGAATCATGACATGCATGTAGGATGAGCCAAAGGGCCACATCCATGAGATCAAATGGGATCCCCACCATGGATTGGTGGATCCCATATGATCCATCCATGAAGAAATAATGAGATTAAGAAAAATAAAGGAATTCAACAAAAGAATAGTCACCCACATTAAAGATGACCACCAAACTTCCACACTAAGGTCCTTTAGCACTAAGGGAGATGGATCAATGGTGGAGATGGGGTTTCAAGGGTTAGATGTGGGGGATTAAGGAAGAAGGGGGCTGAAAAATGGAGGGAAGATGAAGAGAAAGTTGCTAGAATTTTACAAATGGAAGAGAAAATGAGAAAAAGAGAGAGAGAGAGAGAGAGAGAGAGAGAGAGAGAGAGGATTTGTAGGGAAGTAATAATTATGTTGTAAGAAAGCAAATGATGGCCTATGGTGACAATAACAAAGTTGTTATACTTAGGCTAGGTATGGGTAGTGTCAAGAATGGGTGGTGACAATTCCATGCAATTATGTAGTGTGTGGGTGGTGGTGTGAATGGGAAGTTGTGTCATGGAAGTAGTCCATATTTTTTTGTACAAAAAGTGGGCCACGAGATAAAATGCTCACAACTTTTGATCTATAAGTTAGATTTATGAGCGAGACGCGGCGTTGGAACCGTGGCGACGATGCGATCGCAATGGCATAGGTCTTAGGTCAATCTGAGTCAGGTCTACTTGACTGAACTCAAGGATGACCGTAAACACTATCCGAGAGTCGCGGGTCACCGAAATTTGATCGGTAGGACCGCGGGACCAAAATAAATGAGATGCATACTCACAAACACACATGCACACATGCGAGGTCGGGTCGGGTCTCACACCATGACACCTTGTTTACCTATTCTTTGCTTCTTGATGCTCATGTCCTCTTATGTTTTCAATCTTTAATTTCCAAGGGCTCAACCAAGTACATGACACATGGACTCACGTAATTGACAAATAAGATGCACAAATCAATGCACTAACAGTTAGAAGGTCGACTAGACTGGCATAGTATTTGATTATTTTGTTAGCTTTGACACATAAAAGTGACCGACAAACCCACACCAGGAGGAAAGCACAATGCTCCTGATGGCTGACCTCTCCCTTTGTTTTACAGTCCCATTCCATGAATAGGGTATACGATGAACGTATACCACCAACATCGAATGAAGGTTTGTTAGGGACACGTCATGGATAGAATTGGTAGCATGATGGGAGAAGAGACGTTAAAGCAAGACATCAATGTTGGTAAAACTTATAGGGCCACATCGGAAGTGAAAAGAGTTGGTCGAACTACTCCAAAAGCAAGATATCGCAAGATTAAGAGTAGGATTGAGCTTAATCTTGTAGGTCGACAAATGAATGCATTTGGCTATGCTAATCTCGGTCCATTGAATGAGAAAATTTTATTTGACACGCTGGTACCATTTACCCACTCCTCAACCTGTTTTAACCATAATCGAGGAATTTTATCTACTTCCCAGTACTTCCAATTAAATTACTCATAAGAAATTAAAAATCGTCCTTTCTTATTGAATGGAAAGAATCGGCAATAACAGAAAGATTGAGAGAAGAGTTAGGATTAAAAGAGAACTGAGGTATAAGGTAGAATCATAATAAAATTAGAAAATTACATCCGTGAAAGCAAGAGGTATAAGTAATGAAAGAAGAAGTTGGAGATGTTCAAATTTTAGAAAGCTTTGATTTCTTTGAAGCCATGACAATAGGTAGTGAGGAGGAAAATTAGGGTTTGGAGAGAAAGAAAGATGAAGTAGAGATGAATAAAGAATACAAGGTAGCGAATATAATGCCACCACATGCGTTGCATTAATTGCTGCATGATTATTAGAATGAATTCCAAGGCAACAGTTATTTTAGAGATACAGAAACATATTCTTTATGTGACACGTAATATTTCATGATAGAAGGAATAAAAAAGATAGCAATGTTGTTTGTTATCTAAGAAGTAGAGAGATTAATGCATGGCCAGTCCATTAATGCAAGACCACATTTCTAGCCATTCTTTGTTGAATCGTCGAAAATGTGAAAGGACAATGTTTGTACCAAAATTCTTACGATCCCGATAAACGGTGTAAATTTAGTCACATGGCATAAAAGATATTTAAGAAGCATGCGTCAGGGATTTGGCGATTGACACATCTTTTTAGGCGTTTTGGCATTTTACTTTTCTCTGGATAAAGACGAGCAGTTGTTCCAACCACGTTAGCCTAAAAGCACTTTCTAAGCTTACGGCGAGGATAAGATCATGATTGATGAAATGTAACTGTTATTTTCCCAGTTGGTTACATGTGAAGGTGCCACATGGATGGGCGGTTGTTCTTCTATCTCTTTGAGAAAGCTATAAATAGCGAAAGAAGATCTAGAGCAAAGGAACCCTCTATGAATTTAAAACCTAATTATAAATCTAACGTAATGCTTTATATCTAGGTTTAGCTCTCCCCTACTCAGTCGCAACAGACTCTTAGTGTAGATCTAGTCTCAGTTTGTCCCTGTGCATACGTCGGACGGACTCATAGTCATAGTAAATAGCTGTAATTCCTTTCCATTTGTGCACATATGCGTGCTAGATCTGAAGGAAGACCTTAGCTTAGGAATATGTCTGCCTACCTCATATGATGGGCCGACCTTACTTGTAATCTCTAGCATTACCTTTGTCTTGCTCATCAGCACACTGCTCTTGGAAGCACCCTGCTACTCTTAGTTTGGCTGGTGATCCCACTGTAGTGGTAATCATATGCATTTTCCAGGATCTGTTTCTCTCTAATTTTTTCCGTTTCGACCATACAATTGTAGCACCTTCAAAAGTCCTTAAATTTTCAAGGCAAAAAAAGATTTCATTGGAGGAAGAGCCCCAACCTCAACCAATCGCCTGAGTAACGAGCGTATGACAGTTGATCACTGAATAAATGAACAGTCGAGCCAACGACTGAACCTCGCTCTATCTTGACTCCAGGGGTTGGTGGTCACGGTTTTAATCGGACCCAACTAGTTTTAGCATGCCCGCAATCCACACACTGTTCCCCATGGCCAAATTCGAGACCAACACATTCATTTTTTTCTTTTATTTCTTATTTCTCTCCGATAAACAAATGGGTGCTGATAGATTGCCTATGTTTAATCCCTCACTTACCATCTTGAGTTGGACACACATCATTTATCATTCATTCATTTTAATTTTCTTTTTGTCTCATCTCTCTTAAGTAAACAAGTATTGGCAAATTGCATGTGTTCGATCTCTCACTCCTAATTTTCAGTCGGACATTAATCATTTCATTTCCTGGCATATACATAAATGTTAGATTAATCAATCCCTTGAAATAATAAATTTTAGAAAGTATAGAGCGTACTCACGTGTGGGCGAAGAGTGCCTAATGCTTTTCCTTCTTGGTCACTGAGGTCTCTTACTCAGAATCCAACGTCATAGATCATATGTGTCATTACAAAATAGATCTTTGAATTGTTTGATTTCTAAAAAAATTTGCAGAGTTTTTAGCTAACTACGGAATTCCAAGTTATTAGCTAGTGGCAAGTCCAATGAAATATCCCAAGTCCAACCACATAACCCCAACGTTCAACGTTCACAGAATAACGACTCATTTGAAAATTTACTAGCTTCACTGAATGCAACCCAATTCAAAATGTGGAATTCAATGAATTGTAGGAGATTCTAACTCTAGCTTCCTAAATATCTTCAATCATACTTCGAATACCCAAAAAAGGTAAAAAGAGGGAAAAAAAAAAAAAAAAAAAAAAAAGATTGAAAGGAATGAGTAGTGAAAAGATCAGAGAGAAGAGAGAACAAAAAAGTTGAGACGGAGTCTTTGTGCCTGCTGGCACTTCTCGAGCTAGACAGCTTCTTAAAGTTGCCATTGCTTCACACTGCAGTCCCGTCTGCACTATTCTCAAGCAACCATGTCATCTCTCAAAGAAGAACCCATGAGTCTGCCAGCACCCAAATCATCAGAGTTGTTGCCGGAAAATTCGGTAGACCCTACACGCACCCTATCCATGCATGAATTAGCTCAAAACATGAAAGTGATGTAGGAAAACAGAGACCTAGCGAAATATAGAGCTGGTGGCTGGCATTGTTTGAGAAGAATCACTTGGAATCCACCTCCGGGTTTTAGTTCATTATAAACTTCTTGGATCAATGCTAGGTGTATAGCTCTAACGATATATGCATAAATATCGATCTATGGGACATGTACAAGTAGAGTGATACTATGGCAGAATAACTATGAGATCGTATAGGAGGAATAAAACTTAAAAGTATTTGGATGGACCATAAAAACAAAATTTAATGAAAATCTGGAGTTTTTAAGGGTCCAATTGGATCACCACCCCAAGAAACAAAGGAAACGTTTAACTAATGAAGCAAGTACGTGATGAATCCTTCTGTTGCTGAAGTTTAGACAAACAACACGGCTGGTTTTCAATTTTCATATCCATGCAAGTACTGTTTAACTCATAAAAGTACCTTTAGCATTTAAAAAGACAATTTTGTTCCAATTTTCCCATTATTTCTGCTGTTCTACCTTATTGCACTAGGTAAACATTAAAGTTGGGTATGCCATAGTTTATTGAGACCCATTGGTATGTACTTGTGACATCCAGTTCATTGATCAGCTTCATGAGCATATGGAGGGACGTAAGCCCAAAAAGTATGCAAATCTAAAATTCATGCGGGCCACACCAAAGAAAAAAGGATTGAGCAAGATCCTTTTGGGTATATAACTTTACGTAGGGGTTGAATGGAATGTAGAGATGATGATGGTGTTGAGGTGTGGAGCCAGCACACTAATGCGCCCGTTGTAAAACGGAGGTCTTTCACCGCGTTGCACGACCGGTCGAGGGGACTGCTCGACTCAAAATCCAGAGAGTCATGTTTTTTGTCCTTAACCAATCGAGGGTCAGGCTCGACCAGTCGAGGCCCTGGCTCGACTAGTTGAGGGTTACATAGATTTTGTACGGATTTGGTGCGGACTGCGTAATTTTAAGGCGGTTTCGCAGAGGTGCGGAATGGAAGTTTCCTAAACTATAAATAGGGGTCCTAAGGTTATTCTAGGGTATGAAAAAGGGCTTTCTAAAGCAAGGCTAAGACATTTTCTATATGTCCAACATGAGTATATTGCTTGTAACTTTGTTTTCTTTATAGTGGAAGTTTGCACCCATGGTTTTTTACCCTTGTTGGGGATTTTCCACGTAAAATCTGTCTTGTGGTTTGTTGGTATGCTTAGATTCTACTTCTAAATTATATTTCTTTCTGTTTATCATTTGTAGGTGAGACCGGAGATTGGATCTCGGTTCACTTGCGTTGTTGGCGTGCTGCGCGACGACTGGTATCAAAGCTATTGGTTTAGTTCAAGTGGGAGCGATAATGGAAGAAGGGAAGACTAGAATTGAGAAGTTCGATGGTTCAAACTTTGCCTTTTGAAACATGCAAATGGAGGATTATCTGTATCAGAAGGACCTTTATATTCCTTTAGGAGAAAAAGAGACGAAACCAGAAAAGATGACAGATGATGAATGGTCTTTATTGGATCGGAAGGCTTTAGGAACGATCCGACTCTCTTTGTCTAAGAGCATCACCTTCAATATATCCAAGGTGAAGAAAACAAAAGAATTAATGCAAGCTCTAGCTACGATGTATGAGAAACCCTTAACGTCCAACAAGGTTCATCTTATGAAATGCTATTCAACATAAAGATGTCAGATGGTGGGTGCGTGGTTGAACATCTAAACGAGCTCAATACGGTCACGAGCCAATTGGAATATGTTGGCATCACTTTTGATGATGAGGTCAAGGCGTTATTGATCTTGTCCAGTTTTTCAAATAGTTGGGATGATTTTGCTTGCCGTGAGCAATTCTTCAGGGTCAACAAATCTGAAATTCGATGATGTGGCTGGTCTAATCCTCAGTGAAGAATATAGAAGAAAGGCATCGGGAGTTTCAGGGGATTCGGGAAATGCTCTAAACGGTGAAGGAAGAGGAAGATCGCTGAACAAAAGAGACAATAAATACGGACGTTCTAAGTCAAGAAAGAAGTCCAATGAACCGAAAGACAAGGACGGGTATTGGCATTGTGGGAAAAGGGGGCACATGAAACGTGATTGCAGGGCGCTGAAGAAAAAATAAGGAAGCTCTCAAGGTGGGAAGGATTCAGTGAATCTATCTGAAGAGAGTGACACAGAAGCGTTGATTTTATCTCTTAATGCCAGAATGAGTCTTGGGTCATAGACTCGGGTGCTTCATTTCATACCACTTCGTATAAGGAAGTTCTGCGTGATTATGTGTCAGGTGACTTCGGGAGAGTCTACTTGGGTGATAATGAGTCGTGCAGTATTGTTGGAAAGGGAGACGTTCACATAAGTCAGAAAGACGGAATGACTTTGAAATTGAAGGATGTCAGATACGTACCAAGTTTGAGATGGAATTTAATCTCAGTGGGGCAGTTGGCCAATACCGGATATGTGACGACATTCACTAGTGATTCCTATAGGGTCACAAAAGGTGTCTTGGTTATATTTCGAGGCAAGAAGGTACTTTGTACGTGACTTCCGGATCATATAGTTCACTCGCAGTCGCATCAATTAGAGTAAATGGGTAGTTATGGCATCAGAGGTTGGGACATATGAGTGAGAAATGGAGGAAAGTACTAATGTCAAAAGGGAAGCTACTAGGGCTAAAGTCTATTGACTTGAAATTCTACGAGGACTGCATTTATGGCAAGCAGAAGAGGGTAATCTTCAAGAAAACAGGACGCGCTCCAAAAACGCATCTGTTGGAGCTTGTACACACTGATGTGTGGGAACCGGCACAGGTATCATCTCTTGGTGGCTCACGTTATTTTGTTTCTTTTATTGATGATGTTAGTAGAAAACTGTGGGTCTATTTCTTAAAGCACAAATCTGATGTATTCGATGTATTTAAGAAGTGGAAAGTAATGGTAGAAAACGAGACAGGTAAAATAGTAAAATGTCTCAGATTAGATAATGGGGAAGAGTACTGTGATAAGAGGTTTGAGGAGTCTTGTGCGGCAAATGGAATCAAACATCAGAAAATGATTCCAGGGACACCGCAGCAGAACTGTGTGGCCGAGCGCATTAACAGGATTATCCTTGAGCGCGACAGGAGCATAAGGTTACATGCAGGGTTACCCAAGATGTTTTGGGTAGATGCTGTGAATACTGTCATATATCTCATCAATAGAAGTCCCTCAACACCATTGGATGATGGGCTACCAAAAGAAACGTGTACTGAGAAGAAGTAAACCTTGCACATATCAAAGTGTTTGTTTGCACTTCATATGTTCATATTGATGCAGAGCACAAAAACAAGCTGAATGCGAAGTCCAAGAAGTGCACGTTTATAGGCTACGGGCAACATGATTTTATCTACCGATTTTGAGATACAGAGAACCGGAAAATCGTCAGAAGCAAAGACGTAGTCTTCAATGAAAAAGTGATGCATAAGGACAGTGTGCAACAAAAACAAAATAAAACCGATGAGAAAGAATTCGTAGATTTGGAAGAGTTACCGGACACGGGTGTTATAGTGCCACATGATGAGCATGCATAGGAGCATAATGAGGCAAAGCCGCAGACACCGGTTGTGAGGAGATCTACTCGGGAGGGGAGACCCAAGGTCCGATACTCACCCTCCTTACATTATCTACTGCTGACAGATAATAGTGAACCAAAGTGTTTTGAAGAGGCATTACAGTTAGATACACGGTTTAAGTGGGATCAGGTCATTGATGATGAGATGGACTCTCTTGAGTCCAATCAAACGTGGGAGCTAGTCACTCTACCTAAGGGTAAGAAAGATCTTCATAACAAGTGAGTTTACAAACTGAAGGAGAAGCACAATGGTTCAAAACGGTACAAGGCCAGATTGGTTGTGAAAGGGTTCCAACAAAAGGCAGGTATCGACTTCACTGAAATATTTTCACCAGTGGTGAAAATGTCTACGATTCGCATGATCTTGAATATAGTGGCTACAGAGGACTTACATGTAGAGCAGCTAGATGTTAGGACAGTCTTTCTTCATGGGACCTTAAAGAAGAGATATACATGCATCAGCCGACATGATACGTGACACCAGGAAAGGAGAACAAGGTGTGTAAACTGAAGAAGAGTCTATATGGCTTAAAGCAGGCCCCGAGGCAGTGGTACAAGAAGTTCGACAGTTTCATGTCGGGAAACGGTTTTAGGAGATGTCATGCAGACCACTGTTGCTATTTGAAGAAGTTTGATACGTCGTACATCATCCTTCTTCTGTATGTTGATGATATGCTTGTGGCTGGATCAAGCATGAAGGACATCTTAGATCTCAAAAGACAATTGTCTAGAAAATTTGCCTTGAAGGATTTAGGAGCTGCAAAACAAATCTTAGGCATGAGGATAAAGCGTGATAGGGAAAACAAGAAAATATTTTTGTCAAAGGCAGAGTACATAGCCAAAGTACTTGATCGATTCAATATAGGAGGTGCTAAGCCGGTTAACATTCCATTAGTCAATCACTTCAAGCTTTCTAAGGAGCAAGGTACGAAGATGCAAGAGGAACGGGACTACATGACTAAAGTCTCATACACGTCAGCTATTGGGAGCCTCATGTATACTATGGTGAGCACAAGGCCAGATATTGCTTAAGCAGTGGGAGTTGTTTGAAGATTCATGAACAAACCCCGGGAGGAACATTGGAAAGCTGTGAAGTGGATCCTTAGATACTTGGTAGGTACTGTGGATGTAGGGTTGTGTTATGGAGGATCGGAAATCAAGCTAAAAGGCTACGTAGATTTAGATTAGCAAGAGATATCGACAGCAGAAAAAGTACTACAGGGTATGTCTTTACTCTGGGTAGTGCTATAGTCAGTTGGGTCTCTCAGTTATAGAAGATAGTATCCATTAGTACAACGAAAGTAGAATATGTTGCAGTTACAGAAGCGCGCAATGAGATAGTGTGGATGCAAGGTTTCATGGAATAGTTGGGAAAGAAGCAAGCAGATTGCATGTTGTACAGTGATAGTCAGAGTGGAATACACTTGACTAAGAATTCAGCCTTTCATTCAAGAACAAAGCATATTGACATCAGATATCACTTCATACGTTCGTTACTGGAAGATGGATCGATTGCTCTGGAGAAGATCCATACAAGTGAGAACCCTACGGATATGCTGACCAAGGCGGTCACACGGGAGAAGCTGAAGCTCTGTTCAGTTTTGATTAGTCTTCATGCTTGAAGACGGGGAGGTGGTACACTGTGGATGTAGAAGACGAAAAATTAAGGTGATGTGTCTCCAAGTGGGAGATTGTTGAGATGTGGAACCAGCACACCAATGCGCCCGTTGTAAAACAGAGGTCTTTCACAACGCTGCTCGACTGGTCAAGGGGACTACTTGACCCAAAGTCCAGAGAGTCATATTTTTTGTCCTCGACCAGTCGAGGGTCAAGCTCGACCAGTTGAGGGGGTCCCTCGACTAGTCAAGGCCCTGACTCAACTAGTTGAAGGTTACGCAGATTCTGCGTGAATTTGGTGCGGACTGCGTAATTTTGAGGCGGTTTCACAGAGGTGTGGAACAGAAGTTTCCTAAACTATAAATAGGAGTCTTAAAGTTATTATAGGGTATGAAAAAGGCTTCTAAAGCAAGGCTACGGCGTTTTCTATATGTCCAAGGTGAGTATATTGCTTGTAACTTTGTTTTCTTCATAGTGGAAGTTTGCACCCGTGGTTTTTTACTCTTGTTGAGATTTTTCCACGTAAAATCTGTCATGTGGTTTGTTGGTATGCTTAGATTCTACTTATAGATTATATTTCTTCTTGTTTATCGTTTATGGGTGTGACCAGAGATTGGATCTCGGTTCACTTGCGTTGTTGGCGTGCTGCGCAACAAATGGCCCCATGAAGGTGTCAACATTGGGCATTCCATTCCACACTGTTTCCTATGGGGTGGCCCACCTGAGTTTATGTTGTAGCTCGTTTTTGGAGGTCATGGCCTATCATGACTAACCAATAGATGGAGTGGATGTGGGCATTCCATCCCACGCCGTTTCCTTTGGGGTGGCCCACCTGAGTTTCTGTTCTAGCTCCTTTTTGGAGTCGCGATCTACCATGAGTGGGTGGAACCAATAGATGGAATGGATGTGATAAATACATCACGGTGGTCCCATTAAGGTATCAACGGTGGGTGTTTCCATCATCCATAGTTTCCATGAGGGTGGCCCACCTGAGTTTTGGTTATCTTTTGTCTCCCAGCCTACCGCAACTGGGAGAAACTGATGGATGGAGTGGATATAATAAAGATATCCTGGTGGGCCCCATCAAGCATTAACTGTGGGCGTTTTCATACCCCACTATTTCATATATACGGTTCAAATGAGTGTTTTCACCTTATGGACGGAATTGATTACATATACTACATGTAAGATCCTACAGGGCTTGCCTGTTTTACACCCTGCGTGGATCAAGTATTGTATACAATTCGATTCCCAGTTTTCCAGCCTCTTGTTTAGCATGAGGATTGCCAAATCCACGCGCACCTTTACAGAGCACCACACGTGCTTATTCGAGACATGTGAACTGAATGTCAGGTGGCCACACCGATGAGCTGGCTAAGAAAAACGCTGGCCACATGGATCAGATGACCGTCCATGCAATTGTCCCTATATGGATGGCAAATGGTGAAAACCCCACATGGATCAGATGACCCTACTCATCTGATCAGTGGCTTTCCATAATAACCGTAGAGAACAAAAACTTGTTAACGGTTGAAATCTAATAGGCTAGTATGAGAAGGGTCACCTTATTGATGGTGTGGATGTAATGCAATACATGTAACATGTGGCCCCACAGAACTCCGGCCTCATACACGTTTGTCACAACAGCTATGGCAAAGGATGCCTAATTGGAGCCATATGCCTGACACGTGTCGCGCTATTAAGATGGAAGTTGAGGACGCGGATTTCCTGCGAAAGCCTTTCGCAGGAAGTTCCTGCGCAAGGATTCTAGGTGGGGCCTACTGCGATGTTTTTGAGAAATCAAATCCGTCCATCCGTTTTTTGACCTCATTTTAAGATATGCCATCAAAAATAAGGAGGATCCAAAACTCAAGTTGGCCATAAGAGATGAAACAGTGGGAAAAGGAATGCCCACCGTTGAAACCTTCCTAGGCTCCACCTTGCTGTTTATATGCCATCTAAACCGTGTATAAGGTCATTTTCACTCAGATAAAGTGAAAACACCAAAAACTTATACCGTTACAAAACTTTTATGGCCATATAAATGTTTCAAGGGTGGTCACTAAATCTTCACTGTTTCCTCTCGTGTGACTCACTTGAGTTTTGGATCCTCCTCATTTTTGGTCTCACGTCATAAAATGAGCTCCAAAAACGGACAGAGGAGTTGGATTTCTCACAAACCTCTAAGTGGGGACCACACAGAATCCTTGCGCAGGAACTTCCTGCGAAAGGCTTTCGCAGGAAATCCGCGTCCGGAAGTTGAGATTAAGCATTTAAAAAATTACTTCGGCGGAAAGGGCCCCAAACTTCCAAATCTAACACTCTCCTGGCAGGTTATGGAAAGCTCTCTCCGTAGGAACTACCGGATCGCCCAAACTGTCAATGTGGAATGTGACCTGTGCGCCACACAATAACATATTTGTTTAATCTATGCCGTCCATACATTTTTCTATATCATTTTAGACCATAAACCCAAAAGGAGATTGATCCAAGTCCCAAGTGGATCACACTACAGGAAATAGTGGTGATTGAACGCCTACCATTAAAAACTTCTTGCAAGGGCCACAAAAAGTTTTGGATCAAACTAATATTTGTATCTTCCAATCATCCAGGTTCGTGTGACTTAATAAACAGGTTGGATTACAAATAAACATTACTGTGGGTGTTCAATCACCACTGTTTTCCTGTGATGTGGTACATCTGAGACATATATATATGCCTCATTTTTGTGCTCTCCCCCTAAAATAATGATCCAAAAATGGTGGACGGCATGGATAAATCACATAAATCATTTTGGGGCCCACAGTGCACCGTTCAGTAGGGACGTAGCCACCGTCAAGAGAAATCGCCTGACACGTGTCGCGCCCACCAAGTTACGGACGCGGATTTCCTGCGAAAGTGTTCCTGCGCTGGAACCCAGGTGGGGCCCACTGTGATGTTTGTGAGAAATCCTACCCGTTTATCTGTTTTTTGAGTTCAATTCAGGACATGAAGCCAAAAATGAACCGTTTTCAGAGCTCAAGTGGGCCGAAGACTTGATAAAAATGAAGTTATTAACGGTACGGATAGCTTGTAAACATCACTGTCAAACCCAGGTAGATTTTAATGGTAGGAATTTCCCTAACCATATTTTCCTCTAGTACGGCCCACTTGAGCTTTGAATACGGTTCATTTTTGGCATTATGTACTGAAATGAAATAAAAAAACGTATGAAAGGGGAGGATTTCTCACAAACATCACACTGGGCCTCACCTGGGTTCCCAGCGCAGGAACTTCCTGCGAAAGCCTTTCGCAAGAAATCCGCGTCCCGAAGTTACGGACGCCGATTGCGAACTTACACGGCGTGTAGCTGCATTGCTGCCGAACGGTCCTCTGGAGGCCCCACCCTGATGTATATGTTTTATCCATGCCATCCATCCATTGTTTTAGCTAATTTTAGGGCTGGAGCCTAAAAATGAGGCTGATTCGAATCTCAGGTGGACCACACCATAGAAAAAAACAGGTAACCATTGAACTCCCACAAGCCGCTACTCTCAACACGTCATCAACAGTACGCAATTAGAAACTAAGATTTCTTTCCAAAAATCAATCATCATCGAAAAGGAAACTACTCTCATTTCTCTATAAAACCATTTCTCCATTTCTTTCATTCATCTCACTTTCCAACGTCTCTCTATTTTTCTCAGGCCTCTCTCCCAAACTCCTCTCTCTCTCTCTCTCTCAAACATCTCACTAACTCTCAAATCTCTCTCAAGCGTGCCTCTCTTTTGCATTAAGTTCGTTGCAACAAAAATTTAAAGAAGAATGGATGCCGACTTCAGCAATTTGTTGATGTTTGCAGAAGTAGCAGCTTCTGCTTCTCCTCTTCTCTCCAACTCCATCACCACCCCACCAAACAACAATAACCACAACAAGAAAAGGAAGGTGAATGACTCCAACAACAACAATACCAAGAAGATGAAGAAGCCTGTTGACTACAACATGCCTTGCAAGAAGCTCACCGTTAAAAACCCATCTCCTCGCGGCTGGATCGAGGCCTACCTTCGCTTAAAAGCAACAAGTCTCATATGGGCCATGGATAAAATGCTGACATCCAGTGACACCGATCCTCATCAAAATCGTCTCCTCTTCCCCACATCTCTCATCGGCCACACCCTCCTTCCTGCACTAACACCCTATGAAAGATACAATCTCGAAAGAGGTGTTGGGATTGAATGCATTACTCTCGATCACAAGGGTCACGATTGGATCACACGCTTCAGCTACTGGAAATCATCAGGGGGCTATACCTTGAACGGCAAGTGGAGTTGTTTCGTCAAAGGAAATGGATTGCGTGCTGGTTTCCATACCGTCCAAGTTAGGACTTTCCGTCATGGGCCTCAAAATCTAAACCTGGGTTTTATCGTTTTATTTGAAGAAAATCAACATGGACAAGAAAAGCCGAAGGAAGATTAATCTCACATGGCAGCAACAATACCATTACTGAAATTTTTTCATTTTTTCATTTTTTTTTTTTTTAATTTTTTTTTTTTTTATGATACTACATTCATCTCATGCCTGGGATTATTCATCAATTGTAAATAGCATTATCCTAGTTTATTTAGTTGAATGTGAATTTCTTTTTCATCGATTTTTATCCATGCAAATATTTCATAAGATCTACCTCTATGGGATGCCAAAATACAACCCATTAATTATCAAGGTGACCACTCACGTCTGAAGCAGATTGCCAAATTAACAAAGAGTTAATTCAATGGAAGAGCTGTTAAGTTGTCTTTCAACTATAAAAACTGTCTCATTAGAATCATGATCCAGATTCAAATCCATTTCCGGCTCAGATTTCTAACCAAGAACTTAAGAAGGCGGAGAAAGTATGCCAAGAAAATCTTAGAAAAGTTCAAAATGTAATCTTCGAAACTGATTTATACTCCAATTGAAGTACGGTTAATGCTACTATAGTAAGTTATATATGGGAATTGTACGAATTCAATTCCGTGGAATTGCAAACTTTTCAACCAAGCTCACTGTCCATGTTGTAATTACATATGTAAATAAAAAAAACAAACACCCCCTGAGAGTTTAGTACGTAGTCTTTTGCCACTTTGACTTCTACTAGACCTAATATTATGTAGGGTGTGGGACTTACTATTAGATTCAAGGAAATGTCGAACAAGTTAAACTTGCAATCGGCCGTGAGAATTTTGAGGCATGTGACATTGAGAAGAAGAGTGGTTCCAAGTTCGTGTTTCCTCTTAAGCTCGGGTGTGTTTTCATAGTCGTTATAAAAAAAAAAAACAAACAAACAAACAAACAAAAAGTGGTTGCATTCTCAACTGTAGAAGCAAATAAGGATACTTAAGGCCCGTTTGGATACTACCAAATAAGTAGCTTTTTTAAGTTATGTAAGTTGATAAGTTACTTTTTTAAAAAATAAAATAAATTTAATTTGATTATTAAACTTAAATAAGTAGTGTTTTTATTTTTGTTTTTTTTAAATATTGTTTTTCAACTTTCGAAAATAACTTATTTTCTTCATTTTCATTAGCCACGCAACAACTTAGGAAATTATTTAGGAGAATATGCTTTATGTAGCCATGAACTCCCAAGTTCATGAGATTAGAAAATCATCCAATGAATGGGTACATGATCTAGTGGGCCCCACATGATGATGACCCATATCGAGGTGGCCCTACATGATGGACAATCACATCAAAGGCATCCCTAATGATGAATGACCCACATCCATGGCAAGCCTTGCATGATGGGCAACCCACATTGAAGGTGGGACCCACATGATGAGCAACCCACGTCAAAGGTGGGCTCCACATGATGGCAATTAATAATGGTAGGCTCCACATGATGGATGATCCACATCAAGGTGAGCCCCACATGATGAACAATCCACATCAAAGGTCGGCCTAATGATGAGCGGCCCATATCCAAGGCGGGTCCCACATGGGCCCACATCGGAGGTAGACCCACATGATGAACAATCCACATCAAAGGTGGGCTCCACATGATGGGCCGTTGATATTGAAGATGGGCCCCACATGATGGATGACTAACATCAAAGGTGGGTCCTATTTAATGAACTATGCGCATTAAAGGTCTGCCCCTAATAATGAATGGCTCACAATCAAGGTGGGCCCTGCAAGATGGATGGTCCACATCAAAGGTGGGGCCCACGCAATGAATGATCTACATCAAAGGTTGACCCCACATGATGGACAGTGGATGTGAGGGGGACCAAACAAACTTTCGAGATAATTACTTATAATGTTGGAGACCAAATATGTTTTTCTACTTTTTTGGTGACAAGCATATTGTTTATCAAATATACTTATCTGCTGATTAAGTAGAAACCAAGATAAGTTACTTAATGAATGATCTACATCAAAGGTTGGCCCCACATGATAGGGGTACCAAATAGACTTTCGGGATAATTACTTATAATATTGGAGATCAAATATGTTTTTTTACTTTTTGTGTGATAAGTATGTTGTTTACCAAATATACTTATTTGGTGATTAAGTAGAAACCAAAATAAGCTACTTATGGCATAAGTAGCTTATCTAAAGTAACTTAATATCCAAATGCCCCCTTAGTGAACTGAATCACAAGTAGGAGTATCCTATGGAAATCATGTATGACAACAAGTTGGCAATTACATTAACAAAGAATCTAGTCTTTCATGGTAGAAGCAAACAAGTTGACATCAAGCATCACTGTATACGAAATCTCGTGAAAGAAAAAGAGATAGAACTCAAATTTTGCTGATCCAAAGATCAGATGGCAGATATTTTTAAGAAGGCATTAAAGGCTGAAAATTTCCTCTGGTTGAAGACTATCATACGAACAAGAGAGTCAAGTTTAAGGGAGGCTATTAGAAGTCAAGTAAACTTGATTTCCAAGTCTTGGTACAACTGAATTGTGTGTGTGTGTATATATATATATATATATATATATATATATATATATATATATATATAAGCCTACACATGCAAAACACGAGCATGCGCGATGAAGATGACAACATGCATTTGCACAAAATTCATGCATGTATGCATGCCATGTACATCCTTCATTATGCACAAACTTGTTTGTGTTGGTGGAAACCAAAAGCTAGACGAGAACTGGAAAGCGTCACATTTGAGGAAAACTATGGAAAAGGACATCTGTGTAAAAGAATCCTTATATAACATGTTTGGTTTAGCATACATGATTTCAAAGGGAACGTGGTATGATCAAGGGTCAGAAGGTAAGAGCTGACTATCAAAAAGGATGGAAATCTCCATTACTTGGGTTTTAGAGATGAACAGAAAATTACCTTTTCTGAGGAAATATAAGAAAATGAAAACCGATTTCCTTACCCCTCTTGGCTTTCACAAACAAGGGGAAATGTCACATCAGAGGAAATGAGTTTCTTTCTGCTTTTGAAAATTCCACAAATCCAAACACATTAGAACACCATGGCTTTGAAAAACAAAATATGCATGGCAAAAGAGATGAGAACCTGTTGAATGGCATCAACTGTAATATTCTATTTTTGGGGTTAATGGATATTTGCATGATTGCATCATACGCAGCTGTGCTGTACATGCCTTATTTTGTAAACTAAGCCATCCTTAGTGTTGAAATTTTCACTTCCATGAAACAGCCTTTTCAGTTGGCGAACTAATATATCAACTCATCTCGACTGTGTACTCCTGTCCACAACGACATTTAACTGCTTGGGAAATGCCCTGCCAAAAGACCAAATGACAAAAATCTCTGCTCATGGAAACTTAAAATGGAGTGCAGACAAGATCTTGTAGTTGAAAACTTGAAAAATCCAAGGAAAGGCTTGAACTTGAGACCTTCTGGATCCATCCACGCCTCTCAACCAATGAAGAAAACATACAGCTGTTGTACAATGTTTATTTTTCTGTATGTAAATCTAATAGATGTACAGTCGAGTCAGTTCAGGTTGGGCTGGGTCCAATCCGAGCCTGTCCCAAAACCCAATAAATTCAGCTCGAGCCCCGCTTTTAAGCAGGTTGGGTTGGTTGGATGGCAGGTCAGCCCTACTCATTGCCACTCCTACTTTTGTCAAGTTCAATCATCATGGAAAGAACATGGAACTCTAATTCTTTTATGCTATCTAACAGCTACTCTCGAGAAGTTTATAGAATCCTCTCTTCTTTAAGTTATTGGTTCTTTCTAAACTTAAATGTGTTAATGGAAATTCAATTGAAACTTTTCCTTGGAGTTAGATCATCATACTCATGGTTCTTTAAATCTGAAGAACTAATTTTGGTTTTGTAGATTTCATTAATATTTTAGAAGTTCCGTGCTTGGTTCTTGAATTTGGAAAAGGCCGGGATCATGGGCAGCTATTTCTATTTTCTCTGCTACATCATCACGATCCGAACCATGATTACGAAATGATCAGAGAAGCAGACACCTTGTTTTGGGGCGGTAGATCAAAACCTGGTTGATCCACCTTTGGTTGGTTCTAGTAAAATGCAGGGTTAATCTGATAGTTAACATGAAAAGGTATGTTTTCTAGAAAGGAGCAAATATAATACCTATAGAGGAATTATGTGGCTTGCTGAGGAACAGGTTTCTAGACATGTGTGAAGTCCTTGGCCAGGTTACCCAGGCTGTTTATATAACGGTCCCGACATGGATGGGATTGCCCAAACTCTCAAATTGGAAGATCCAAATACTTCAACCTTTGGCTATTATCTGTTGAATGTGACCATTGCTGTATTTTTAATTCAACCATCATCTTGTGAGCCATTGCATTTTGTTCTATGATCTTCCAATCTGAACAGTTTTGCAGCATACCACAGCCACAGTGGGGCTCACTGGATGAATAATCTGGATCACCAAATCATGAACCGCAAATGTACTGAACCCTGCAGGTCAGCAGATGATGCATTTGCTGGGGCTCAAGACTTCATAGTTCCTCTTACCTGTAAAGCATGTTTATGTGAGAAAATGAGGTTCATTTACCTTAATTTGTTCAATTCGTTCCTGTAGAGACTGCAAATACTCCACTTCTCCAGCTTTGTCAGACAAGAGAGCTTTGTGTTCCTCTTCCAAAGCCTCTATGTCCATTGCCTTTAACTCTGGCTATTAAAACCATGAAAAATAAAAATAAAAAACAGACAAATAGGTAAATAAATAGAAGGGATAATAACTAAGTACTCCCTCAGTTATACTTCTTAGAACAACCGCCCAATCCTTCTATTTTCGTTCAAACCTAGTCCCCACTTTTACTAAGTAACCTTGTCTACCCCCTTCTTTAAAGGAAATAGCATGACAACATTAAGTTTTCATCTTCCAATGAAGATGAGTGGGAGTACCATGCATTGGCCATTCCATCAGGCAATTCATTGTCCATGTGCTCTGTGAGGCCATTGTGATGTTAGTGCAACATCCACTCCATCCATCATTTGAGAAAAAAAAAAATCATGTTAGGAATTAAGCCCAGAATTCAAGTTAATCCAAAACTCAAGTGAGCCACACCACAGGGAACATCAGGGACGGAGATGCTCACCAATGAAACCTTACTGGGTCCCACCAAAGTTTGGATAATGCTGGTATTTGGCTTTTCATTTCATACAGGTCGTACTCCTTTATTAACGGGTTGGATGGCATATAGACATCACAATGGGCCAATAAAGCTTTCAATGGTGAGTGTTCTCATTCCACTACTCACTGTGGTTGGGTCCACTGGATTCATTTATCGACCTAGTTTTGGGATCATGTCCTAAAATGAGCTGGTGCAACTGATGGATGGAATGGATATCACACATACATCATGGTGGGCACCAAACTTTTGGCTGTAGAAGGCGAATTGTTCGAGCCAATCCCATCCCCATAGCATTACTCTTTGAGCTCTGCTCAAATACATTACGACGTACTGCAATACGGTGATACGTTGGGACTTTATCCTTTGAATATGGGTCATCCTCCAATGATCCAAACCATTTATATGATGTCTCGCTTTGTGTTGGAAAGACAACAAACTAAAGCTCTCAATTACATTGTTTCATCTCTTTGGTAATTAAACCCTTTATTATTGAACATGAACAGTCACCATACCTCTTTTGTATAATCAATGAGTTGAAATGTTCAGCCTGAGTCTTTTTGGGCATTCCCCATCCAAGGGTAGCCATATCAAATTAATGGTTCGTGTCACTGAAAAAAGATCCAAATCCAATGGCTATAGTCCCAACATATCTTATTGTAATATGATGTATTCAAGCAAACCTCTTAGTCTTTTGAGAATTGAAAACATGTGGGTGACCAAGTGTAGGCATGCTCGTGCATGACTATTTGTCGACATTGATGGACAAGTTCATGCAGATGAGATCCACCCTGTCCATAAGTTGTGCCACCTACATTAGGTTTTCATCCTGAACATCACACTGATCCAAAATTCAGGTAGGCTTCGCCATAAGAAACTGTGTAAAATCTTCTTAAAACCTCAACATTCACATGGTGTGGTCCATCTGAGTTTTAGAATAGCATATTTTTGGATTATACCTTCATCTTGGTTGGAAGAGTCATATGAATGGATTGGATGGCATATATAAACCACAGCAGTCCCCATACACAACTAACAGTGGGCGCCTTACCCCAACTCTTTCTTATGGTGTGGCCTACCTGAGTTTTGGACTGACCCAATTTTTGGTTTGCAAGGAGAACATGAGGCACCGAACCTGATAGATTGATGTCATGCAAGTTCTTCCCCACACGGTGCTCAGTTAGCTCTAGGCACACCCCATGTGACTATGCCAAGTGCTTGAGGTTCTTTGTGAAATTCAAAAGGAATCAGACTTCAAGAAAGCGTGAAATCCAAAGGAATTAAAAAAAAAAAAAAAAAAAAAAAAAAAAAAAAAAAAAAAAAACAACGCTGAGCGCATTAAGGAAACTTATTAAACTTGGGGTGTGGATTGGAATGAAAACAGAAAGATGGGGTAGCTGGTCTCCAAAATATATGTCTTGGGGAGTTCGGTCCTCGTACCTAAATAAAAATGGGAAAGGCTGGAGTCTCAAGCACTTTTTCTTGCAGTTAGCAGCGATCTATTCCCATACACATGGCACTAATGCATGAATTCAATATCTTTTCATCTGGAAGCTCTATCATGATGATTGTAAAATTCTTGGGTTATGGTAAGAACTAAGAAATATGTTGTTCAAAAGATAAGGTAGACCAATATTCCATTATATGTCCTTTTCTTTCCACAAAAGCCCCTTAGTGGAAGGTTAGGATTGTCTGACCAATGTCTCCTCAGCCAGAGGTCTATTTGTGGTGTGACCTTCAGAAGGAATAGTTTGCATCTCATAGGTGTGGCATGTATACCAGAGTAGACTTGCTGACAGATTTGGTTTTTTTTTTTTTTAAAGGAAGTGCCCAAGACCATCTGATTTAATCTTAAAAATGTATAACACTTCCATGATATATTGATTCTATCAGAATTTATAAGAGTTGAACTGACCGGAAACTCATCGAGTCTATGCTTCAGTTGCTCTATAATATGCTTCGTCTGGTTAAAAAGTAGAAAGTTTGATGTGAGTTTTTCATGAAAATTCCATAAAATTGGCAGAAAGACACAAATGCTGCTTCTCTTCAACAGCTGAGATTTTGCACAAATTTATAAGCAAAGGAACCATTAATCCAACAAGATGATGTATAGAAGCAAGTCTCAAATACTTAAAGATTTAAGTATAAGTATAGATCTCAGGAGCTAAATACCAGATTATGCTGTGAAAATGTGTAATAGCTTCATCCCTTTTCAGGTCCTCTAGCATAACATTTTCTTTCATTATTAATATAGTTATCAGCATTGCACACCACCAAGCAGAGAAATAATAATTATTATCCAATATTTGAAATAACTAGGCTAGCTGTTGATTTCAGCCAAACAATTCAGTGACATAATTGTTAAAGTATAGGATACGTATGTACAGCTGTACATACTATAGATAGCTATACAGATGGATTCATGTATATTAGTTAATATTTCCAACAGATCTCTACAGATTTCCCACCTCTTCCATATAATCCTGGCATTATCAATGAAATAGGTACAATACATTGCCCAAAATGTACTCCCTAAAACCTTAACATGGTACCAAAGTTGTTAACCGGTCCTCTGTTTGTCATCTCCAACACCCACCATCTCTAGCACCGCTGCACCACTGTTGTTGCTGGAAGACCCCGGCGACCGCCAAACTTGCCATTGCCTCTCGCTGCTGCAACTGCCTCCTTTCTATCTCTTCAACAAATTTGGCATATGATGTTGCTGGTCAATTACCACCACCTACACGAGAACTCCACCCATCACTGGTTCAATATCGCTGTTGTGCTACCATTGTGCTCCTTCAGATTGGCTTGCCAGAAACCATCACCATATATGCTACAAAGTTGTCACCTCCAGCACGACCCCAAAATGATAATTCAAGAATCTGAGCTTCTCTATCCATAGTATTTTACAACTAACAACCCATATACACAATATTCTAGTAACTCATATACAGGATATTCTCACATCCCCCCTCAAACTGATGTGGGATAATAAACCAACATCAGTTTGCTACAAAGAAACCTATGATGGGATGAGGTCGTAGTTTTGGTAAATAAATCAACAAGTTGCAACTTTGATGTCACATGAGAAAGGGAAATGATTCCAACTGTGTATTTTTCTCTCATAAAGTGGCAGTCAACTTCAATGTGTTTAGTACGCTTGTGAAATACTGGATTCGAAGCCAACTGAATTGCACTAAGATTGTCAGCATATTATGGAGTCGCCATAGACAAATGGATCCCAAGTTCTGTCAACAATCCTTGAAACCAAGTAATTTCACTACACGCCTCTGCCATTGCACGGTATTCGGTTTCTATGCTGGATCTAGATACCGTGGTTTGCTTCTTACACTTCCAGCTAACCAATGATTGTCCCAAGAAAACACAATAGCTAGTGGTGGACCGTCGTGAAATGGGACAAGTTGCCCAGTCTGCATCAGAGTAAGCAGATAATTGTAGATCATGCGATGATGGAAAGAAAAATGCCTGGTTGATGGTACCTCGAAGGTATCGAATAATGCGATAAACTGCCGTCATATGCAATGTGCAAGGTGCCTTAACAAACCTGCTAACAACATGAATTGCATATGAGATATCGGGACGAGACATAATGAGATAGACTAATCTCCCCACCAGCTGCCTATAGGATGTAACATCGGAGAGAAGGTCTCCATCATCTTTCCCATACTTGACATTCAATTCCAGAGGAGTCTCATGGGTCTTGTTATCTGTAAGGTTTGCTAGCTTGATCAAATCACAGGTATACTTCTGTTGACTCATGAGGTAACCTTGAGTATTACGAGAAATTTCAAGACCCAAAAAGTATGTTAATGGCCCCATATCCTTCATATGAAATGAGGAGTGAAGTAATGAATTGAGATCGGCAATTCCTTGAGCATCACTTCCTGTGATGAGAATATCATCAACATAGACCAATAAAGCAACAAGACCTGAATCAGACTTGAGAATAAATAGTGAGGAGTCATATTGGCTTTGAGAATAGCACGCTGTGGTTAACACCCCATGGAATTTTTCAAACCATGCTCTTGGTGCTTGTTTGAGTCCATATAAAGCTTTAGATAGCTTGCAAACTAAGCGTGGATCCTTGGATTTATAACCGGGAGGTTGCTTCAAGTAAACTTCTTCTTTGGGATTTTCATGGAGGAAAGCATTCTTGACATCGAGTTGACCGAGTTGCCAACCTTTAGAAGCACTTATAGCAATCAAGGAATGGACTGTTTTCATTTTTTCCACTGGAGCGAATGTCTCATCATAATCAACTCCATACTCTTGTTTATAGCCCTGGGCCACTAGCCGAGCTTTGTATCTATCTAAGCTCCCATCAGATTTTAATTTCACAGTATGTACCCATTTGCTTCCTATCACTTGCTTCCCCTTAGGTAATGGAACCAGCGTCTAAGTAGCATTCTCCTCGAGTGCCTGAATCTAATCATCCATGGCCTTTACCCAACACAGTTGTGTATATGACTGAGAATAAGAAGTAGGGACAACCAAAGAATCTAATCCAGAAAACAAGGCATGATGAGAGACAAAAAGATTTAATCGACAGGGAGGAATAGACGGACGGCTGGAACGACGTAATTGGATCTCAGCGGAAGGTGGGACAGTTACCTGCGCTATAGGAGAAGAAAACACCTGATCGAAAGCAGGAGTAGCTGAGGGAGAGGACCCAAGAAAGATAGGCTTCACACAACATTAGTAGACCTGCAAAGGAGGAGTGGGAGAAGGAAGCATAGAATGATTTTCTTCAAAAGAGGACATATGAGAAATGGAAGATGGAACAATGGTAACTAAAGGAAATGTATGGACAACTTTATAGTATAGTAAATTTTCAAAGAATGTGACATGTCTAGACACACGAACACGATGAGCACATGGATCATAACAACGATATCCTTTCTGATGCTCCCCATATCCAAGAAATACACATTTAGCTGCCCTGGGATTGAGTTTATCCCGTTCTCGTTCTAGAAGATGAACAAAAGCAATGCATCCAAACAGTCGTAACTGACTATATTCTGGATCTTTATCATGAAGGAAGAACGTGGAAGTTTTCCGGTTGGCCAAAACACTGGAAGGTAATCGATTGATCAGATACACAACTATTAATTTTGCTTCAGCCCAAAGAAATTTCGGAACACTTGCATACTCCATCATGGTGGTTGCTACCTCAGTAATGTGCCGATTCTTTCGTTCCACTACTCCATTTTGCTCCGGTGTGTGAGGACACGTTATTCTCCCCCAGAGTCAGACCGTAAAACTTTAATTTTCTTTACAAATCGAGTCTCCACATATGATGAAAATTGTCTGTAACATGAAAATGCTTCAGACTTGTGTTTCATGAAATAAATCCAAGTGTGTCTTGAAAAGTCATCCGCAAAGATGATGTAATACAACGAACCACTAGGAGCCATGATGGGAGATGGACCCCAAACATCAGTATGAACGAGATCAAACAGATTCTAAGTACGAGTGTTACTCAATGAAAAGGGCAATGCAGTAGATTTACATTGTAACTAACGCAGTTCATATCAATGGAAATAGGACTAATATTGATTTCATCATTTGAAAGACTAGATCTAAATAAGAAAAGCATGTTTTTAGAATTTGGATGCCCTAAACGACTATGCCAAAGTTTCCAGCATTTATTAGCAAAATAAATATCATAAGAAGATGGAAGAAAAAAACAACGCGATGAGACAACTCCGGGATTGAACTCCAAAGTAAATAACCTTCCTCTCTAATGGCCCTTCCCAATCAGCTTCCCTGTTTCCAGATCCTGTATGAAACAACCAGACTGAGAAAACAAAACAAAACAGTTATTTTCCACTAGTTGAGCAACCGAAATCAAGTTGGCAGATAATTTAGGAACATAAAACACTTTGTGAAAGAAGAAATTGCGAGATGATGAAGGTGAGACTTCAAAGACCCGATATGAGAGATAAGTAAATGGTTCCAATCCGCAGTGCAGATGGAACACACTCCTCTATATGGGACACAATCAGTTAAACAAGAAAGATCCCCAGTCATATGATTAGATGCCCCTGAGTCAATATACCAAAGATTTCTAAGATCAATATTACCTGTCGAACCTGAAGAACCCATCGCTTGAAGGATTTGTTGAATTTGTTATGGGGAAAGTAGATTAGGCTGCACCGATGGGGCCATAGATGATGAGTCAGGCTTCTCAACAGAGGAAGCCAGAAATGCACGCCCACGTCGTTGGTGGTGAGGAGGTAGAGGAGGGCAAGTCGGGCAATTGGTTATATCATGTCCTTCTTGTTTGCAGTATCAACAAAACATAGTACTTGGTCCAGAGGAATTCATATTTGTTTTCTTGTTGGGACAACGAGCAGCCACATGACCAAATCCATTACACTCAAAACATTTAACTTTCGACATGTCTCGTGACTTTCCTGAAAAATTGCGAGTAATGAAGGCAGCATCAGGAACAACCTCTCTCACGGAAGCAAGGGTTTTCAAACATGTTTTCTTTTGCCATCAAATCAGATAGAGCTGCCTCAAGAGATGGACATTGAGGCCAGTTCATCAGAGCGGCTCGGGTTGGTTCAAACTCCGGACGGAGTTTATACAGAAATTGCATAATTTACTTAGCTCATACTCTACTTGATAGCGATGGGTATGATTCGATTGTTGATAACACATTTTCAAGTAAGCCCATATTCGGATGCAGTCTCGAATGACGTGAGGTTAATTGCAATGTTGCTCTCAACACTGTTAAGGATCCACGTGACCACCTTCGAATTATTTGTAGTCCAAGATAGTTCTTTTTCATCATTTGGTTCGCCAATCGAACCATCCACATAGCTGTAAAGGCTCTTTCCTGCTAAAAATGCTTGAATTGAAACTGCCACAGGGAAATTTTTTTCCCATCCAACCTAACATGGATAGTTTCGATCTTATCGGAGGAATTCATGGATGCCATAAGAAAGAAAAACCAGGAAGAAGAAATGTACCAATGATTTCTGGGCGAGTAAGACAAGATTTGAAGAGCAGGACCAAATCTGACGAGCAGGACCAAATCGTCGATGGAGAGGTAGAGCAATCTAGAGATGGGTTGAGCAATCTGGAGATGGGTTGGTGCAATCTGATGCAGATCTGGAGGTTTTTGGGATCGTGTGGTAGGTATGGGCCGCTGGATCTGATACTTCCAGCACGAATCTACACCTATTCCGCCTAATTTTTGAAGGTATCTCCAGTATCCCAAACCAGAAACCTACCATCTTCTCCAACCCATTTTCTTTGCCACTATTGATCTTTGAACTCCTTTCCATTGATGACTTCCGTCTGCACCTTAGATAAAAAACACCACCCCATAGCCACAAGAACCCCTCTTATGTCTCCGAGGTATTCCAAAATAGTTATGTAATGGTGGCCCTTGCAAGGAAAAAAAAAAGCCTCGTAATGGCTTTAATGGCCCCGCAATGGTGTGTTATAGAGTTGATTTTTTTTTTCTTTTTAATTCCATAACAGCCATTATGGCCCATATCGTAACAATAATGGCGGTGGCTATTACAGCCGTTGTTACCATTATGAAATACCCCGTCTGTCTTTGACGTCATCATCCGTGCGAATCTACACTCATCCGAAACTCCATCACTACCCGTTGAAGCTCAAACTCTCGAATTGTGGTCCAAATCGAGCTGTCAAATCTAGGGCCCAATGTTCGTTCATCCTCCCTAATCTACATTGGCGATTTGCATCTCCGTTAGGCATCATCATCAACCGTTGAATCCTACTGAAGCTAGAGTCTAAATCTACACCCTTGATTGCCACTATTTGTCTCATTCTTCAATCATCGGGCACGCCGCACTTGCCAGATCTTCGACATCATTTGCTGTAATGATTGAACAATTGTGTCTCCGCTCAATTGTTTGCACAACCGGTCGAATTAGCCTCCTGAACTCATTGCCTAAAGGCCAACCGAATCGGTTTTCTTGCATGCATTCTATAGGCCTTTGCTCTTGTATTCAACAAAGGATTCTACACCAAGAAGTGGTGTATGTTCTTCTCCTACCAGATCTCCCTGATCTTGCTGCCATCATTCATAGCTTTGCACCGTTGTTGTTAACCATCAAGCTGCCACCAGATCCACCATCATTCACCACCACTATAGCCTTTTTGGTCCTATTGGGCATGCCTTATGATTCGTTGAGGGCTTGTAAAACCCTACTTTTGAGCTTTTATTGAATCCTGCGTTCCTTGAGTGCATGCAACTTTGTGCACTTTCATCACATTTTTTAGCTCTTTTTGAACCATCATATGAAGTGTCCTCATTATGCATCATCGGGGCCATCTCTATTGTCTGCATCTGCTTTGGAGTTTACCCATGGATTTTTCACGATTTTTTCTAGCTCTCTTATCTTTGCATCCTTTGTGTCCATCTTCTTTGTCAGCTTCTAACTGGACCTATTCTTTTTTTGCACTTTTAATTGGAACTAGTGCTATCACCGGTTTGAGGTCAAAACATTCTAGCACCACCAGAAGAGCAATGGTTGAAATCTTAGCCAATGAAAGTGATGTATCCACCGGAAAGTACATTAAAATCCTAGCCACAGGAAGTGATGTATTCACCGGAAGAGCAATAGTTGAAATCCTAGCCACTGGAAGTGCCGCTAGATCATTCCTTGGTCATTGAAGTACCAATGGTAAAAATCCCAAAAGTCATTGAAAGTGTTTGCTTGTCTCATGCTACTCATCGTTGCTATCTACTTACATATTTGCGTCGTGTCATTGTTGAAGTTTTCTTTTATTTTTTGAATAAGTGTTCTCCTTGCTTTTCAAACTCAAGTTGTTTGCCGGTCCTCGAGCCTAATTGGCTAGCTCGGCCGAGTTCGAGCATGTGCGACATTTTCTCAAACACAGAGTGCATCCAGTGTTTGAAATATCGGTATCGTGTTACATATCACATTCTTGGGATACGGATATATATCGGTTATTGCATGGGATAAATCGGTTGTATCGCGTAATGTACCGATGTTGTTGGAAACATTGGAAAATTGGTCGAATTTTTCAATGAAACTTCAGTGATTGTTAAAAAAAAGACATCACTAAACTTATAAATCAATATATATATATATATATATATATATATATATATATATATATATATATATATATATATATATAAACAAGTGCACATAATAGGTTTTCTTTATATGGAGTCCTAATATATGCGTTGTCTAACTAAATTGATGCAAGTATATTCAAAGTCTATTCATATAATTTATAAATGTAAGAAAATGTGTGAAAACACAAGCAATACATTCAAAAATGAAAGAAGAATCACTAGATTAGGTTACATACATGTTTGAATTTATGTTTGGACCAGTGTTTTAAATAGTGAATAGCGTGTAGCTTAGTGTTCACCCTTTCGAAGTGTGAGGCGTAAGCTACATAGTGCGTAGCGTAAGCTACACACAACTCCTGGATTTTTAATCAAGGTGCTTGGTCGCACCAATGTCATGATATTCTATACCAGATTAGACTGATTAATAATGAAATATAACAAAATTTCATGATATTTGGTGTAATAAAATGCAACCTAAAGTAATAAGAAAGGGAAATGATTACGTATAAAGGGAAAGAAAGAGCAATGAAACGATTTAATATTGTTATTTAGATTATTTTACTGAAAGCATTAAAAAAGATTAACTAATTTTTATTGGAAATGGAAAAATGTAACAAATCATTGAAAACATCATGTAAGCTACATAGCGTGCAAAGTATGCAAATTATGATGTAGTGTAGGCTACATGTGACTTAAGCTATTTTCATGAGCTACGTAGCATTAAGGCTATGCTACACTATGAAGTGTGAGCTACATGCTACGTAGTGTAGCTATTTAAAACACTGGTTTGGACACAAAGATTGCAACTGATTTGCGAGATATTGAGAAATTTTGTTTTTATTTTTTCAATTTTCCGCAACTTAGCCCATCTCCTCCAAATCTCGAAATCAAAGCTCCAAATCTATGATTTTTCATACAAATATATGAAAAAGTCATGGATTTATAACAATTTGATATTGATTTAACATGATTTACAGAAAAAATGATTGAAAATTGAAAATGCTCACAGGATCAAACATGTGGGATATATCGCATTATTTGGGCATTTCGTATCGCACAGGTGGGATACAAGATATATCGGCCGATATTTTCGATATTTAAAACACTGAGTGCATCTTCAATTTCTCATATAATACAAAATAGTAACAGCAGTTTACAAGTATTTCATCAAACACTCGATGAGCAGCATCAAAATCAAGATTTGAGGGCAGTTTTATAATGTAATGTTTTTCTTTTCTTTTTTTTTGTAGTGATTTGTTTCGTATCCATTCCTTCCTCGCCACCAACCGATCTCGCGGAGAATGTATCCACCCGAAACAATACTTCGTTGAGTCATTTCATCAAACACTCGACGAGCAACATCAATATCAAAATAACCGAGTCACCAAGCTGATTTGATTCGATCCGAGTCAAGTTGAGTCGAGTCGAGCTCAGGCAAGCTCAAACTCAACTCGAAATTTTTTCGAGCTCCAAAAACCAGCTCGACTCGATCTAAATCCAATTTCGAGCCGAGGTGAGTTGAGTCGAACGAGCTGACCGAGCAAACTCGACTCGTGTACAACTCTAGTTGTACATGTATAACTTTATATACCATAGATAGCTATACGGATGGATTCATGTATATTTGTAAAGCCTGCAAATCTCTATATATCTCCCACCTCTTCTATATGTTCCCATCATTATCAATGAAATAGGTAAAATACATTCTCCAAAACATAGTCCTAAAACCTTAATAGTAACAAATACAAAATTTCAAAGATCAAAATAAGTTTTAGATGGAATGAATTGCCAAGTGTACAAAATTTCAACGATCAAAACAAGTTTTAGATGGAATGAATTGCCAAGTGTCATCATTTCTAGGTCTAGTAAATATGAATTTTTTTATTTTTTTTCGCGAGTAGGTTTAAATTTAGTAGCTTTTCTATTGAAGCACACATGAGTGAAATATTATGATCTGTCGGTATGATTGTAATTGCGAGCAACTAGTATTCAAACATTGAGTAGTTTCAAACTCCCAACAGAAACAATGCAAGAAAGTTTCTCCAGAATTTTTGTTTCCAACTTCACGAGGATTTCATAGATTTGAGAGTTTTTATGAATTTCTTTACAATTTTCTGCAGTTACTAGAATGATATGTGAATTATTTCTTGCCAACAGCCCGTAATAATGGCCACGCCCATTGGTACTGGCATTTATAAACTGTAAACATCAACTTAAAATCTATTCTTTTATATTCTTTTTACATTCATAGAATTTTATTTTAAGAGTGGAATGGCGTAACAGGATCTGTGTAGCCAGCCCCAATTAGTTGGGATAAAGTTAATATAATGATGATGACAATGATGGTGAAAATGATGATAGGAAGCATTATAAGAGTAGAGAATGATTTGATGATAATAATGTGAAGAAAAGAGGAGAAGATTGAGAGAGAAGAAGGAAGAGAGTTTGGGAAAGATGTTGTGTTAGGCTTGCTTGCCCTAACACACAATATTTTATTATAATAGAGCATATAGTACACTCCAGGAACATGGTATCAGAGAGGAAGGTCTTGTGTTCGAATATCGAGAGCAGCAAATATGCCTGGCTAATATATTATTCTCCCACGGGGGGTTTAGGAAAAATCAGATCTGGCCCAGGGACCGAGAAATCAAGCCCGGCCTATTTATGGTGTGAGTGTCCCTCCACCCCGGTTAGTATGTTCCCGTGCGGAGTTCCCACCCCGCACTTGCGGGGGGTGTTGAAGTGATAAATTCCCTTGATATACATTGATACACCACACTCTAACAACTTAAGCTTTTAGAGTAAATGGTTGTTTGACAATAAGAACACAGAGAAATTCAGTAATCCATCCAAAACACACGCGAGCATGCACACGCACACACATACACAAAGAAATTCACTAGTTTAAAGCAGTTACTACTTGATTTTTATGACAAGCATACCTCGCTGTTCTCAAGCTGATATTTGGACTTCTTCGCTATTGTTTCTTTGAGCTTATATTTTGCAGACTCTGATTGTGCAATTAGATCCTTATATTTCTCATTTGTTTCATATGCCTGTTATTTTCACAATAAATTAACATATCATAATCATGGAAACCTAATAATTCGCAGAAATCTTCGTACCAGACTGTCCAAGTTCCCTTTAATTGGGTGCATCTCAGTGTTAGGCGTCCCTGCACATAAAATTTCAATATATGAGGAGCATATAATTCTTTATGTACAAGGGTTAGCTAATTCAATGCTTCAATGCATATTGCAATGGAATTTTCTTCTTTGGTTCTCAAATTCACAATTTAAAAAGGAAAATTACCAGTTTATTCACATGCTAAAAGTTTTAACAGTAACTTATCTACTTATGTAAAAGGGAGAGAAGCTCATATATTCCCATTTATCTTAACCATTTTAATCATGATAATTAGACTTTAAATGTGGATTATCAGAAACGCTAAGGCTTTGTTTAATAGATGGCTAAAAATGAGTTCATCTCTTTTTTGTCAAAAAATTATGTATTAGTGTCTGATCTATAATACACAGAATTTTGAAGAAGGCAGATTTGGTGGAAAAGCCATTTTCTAAAGAAGAAATAAAGGCAGTGGTAAAGGACTTAGGGAGGGACATCTTTACTATGGATGATATGATGTGAATGGAAAAGTTGGCATCTTTTGTTGGGTGGAAGAGGGGGTTAGGCTAAGAGTCTTGGAGGGTTTGAATTATGCTCTGCTCAAAAACTGGTTCTAGAGGTTCACTTCAGAAGATGGTAGTTTTAGAGGGAGGTTATTCCAAGGAAGTATGGAGTGCAATTAGGAGGATGGTGGACAAGGAACTCATCTCTATTCTCTACATAGGGCCTCATTTTTATAGAAAATTGTGGTCAGCTTGAGAGCGAATTTTTTTAGAGGGGGTGGCAAGAAGATAAGGTTTTGGGAAGACATTTGGTTAGGTGATAAAGCACTAAGAGAAGAATTCCTAAGGCTTGCTAGGTAGCTGTGGAGGCAGACATCTCAGTTGTGGGTGTTTCTCCCTATCAAGTAGGGAGGTGATTCAGGCTCCTCCTTGTCATAGGGGTCTATCAAACAAGGAGTTGGAAGAGTTCACGAGGTTATTGGGGCAGTTGCACGATGTATCTGCTTTGGTCGATGAAATGGATGCTATGATGTGTTAGACAGCTCACATACCTTGTATAACTAGTATACCTTGTATAGTTTATTTCCATAGGTAGAGGATTCTGAGTTTATTATTTTCCTTGTATAGATGGTTGTAATCTCTATATATTCAACCCCATTGGGTTGTCTCAAATATAGAAAACCTTTTGGCTTCACAGTTTACATGGTATCAGAGCCCTAT
This sequence comes from Magnolia officinalis, assembly GCA_021015155.1. NCBI lineage: Eukaryota > Viridiplantae > Streptophyta > Magnoliopsida > Magnoliales > Magnoliaceae > Magnolia > Magnolia officinalis. The sequence goes on from JAJHSJ010000011.1 coordinate 19,227,702, forward strand.
TGATCCAAATCCGGCCACCCCATCGCCACCGGCACCATCACTTGTCAGATCCGACCATCCCTGCGTCCGGTCATCATCTCTGCTGCGTCCGGCCCCATCTCTGCTGCGTCCGACCACCATCCCTGCTGCGTCCAGCCCCATCCCTGCTGCGTCTGCCCTCCTGCTGCATCCGACCACCCCCTGCTCGATTTTGCATCGTCCGTCCAACCCCTGCTCGATTCTCCAATATTCCAGATCCAGATCCAGCGCCCCTGCTCGATTTTCCTACTCCAGATCCAGATCCAACGCCCCTGCTCGATTTTCTTGCTCCAAAACCAGAGCCCCTACTCGATTTTCCTGCTCCAAATCAAGATCCAGCGCCCCTACTCGATTTTCCAATTTTCCAAATCCAGATCCAGCGCCCCTGCTCGCTTTTCCAGATCCAGATCCAGCGCCCCTGCTCGATTTTCCAGATCCATATTAAGATCCAGCGCCCATGTTGCCTCTGTTGTTGATTGCTTCCGATCTCTCTTTTCCAGATCCAGGGGGGGAATATCTCTCAACCACTTTTCGTACATTTCTTCAAGGTCATGGGATTATTCATCAGACCACCTGTTCTGATACTCCACAACAGAACAGGGTGGCTGAACGAAAAAATCGTCATATTGTTGAAACTGCCAACACCCTGATGATAGCTATGAGTGTTCCTCGTTCTTTTTGGGCGGAAGCAATGTTACATTCCGTCTACTTGATTAACCAGATGTCAACCAAAGTTTTGAACAGTAAATCTTCCTACTTTGTTCTCACCGACTTACCTCCTGCATATTTCACATTTCGTGTTTTTGGTTGTATCAGTTATGTTCACCTGACTTCACGTGAACGTAACAAACTATCTCCAAAATTTGTCAAATGTATGTACTTGGGATTTGGGGAACTCAGAGGGTTTTCGATGTTATGATCCGGTTTCTCGTCGTGTTCAGGTTTCACGACATGTTGGTTTTCTTGAACACATTGCCTTTCATTCATCTCTTCCTCCTCCACACACTCCAAACTCTCCTGGTCTAACCGCCTTTCCAGAAATTCCGTTTGCCTCAAGTACTCTCCCTCGTCCGTTGCAGGTTTACTCACGTTGACCACGTACAGATCCATCACCTATTACTCAACTCGAACCTACTGTACCTGTTGCAGATCTCAAACCTACCTCGATACGTCGTTCCGCTCGTGAACATTGAGTGCCTGATCGCTTGATATGCTCTATGTCTGCCATGAATGTTACTTTGGATACTGTTTCTATTCCTACTTCATACTCTCAGGCAGCCACTCATGATTGTTGGAAGAAAGCTATGGCAGAAAAACTTGCGGCATTGGATGATAATCATACGTGGGACATTGTCACTCGACTTGCTGACCAACAGCTAATTGGTAGCAAATGGATTTATTCTGTCAAGCTCAAGTCTAATGGATCATTGAATCGATACAAAGCTCGACTTGCCGCTCAGGGATACAAACAGGAATACGGAATTGATTATGATGAGACTTTCGCTCCCGTGGCCAAGATAAAAACTGTTCGTACTCTTCTGACTATATCTTTTGTTCGCTCATAGCCACTTGCTCAGATGGATGTGAAAAATGTCTTTCTTCATGGAGACCTCCAAGAAACCGTATATTTGAAACCTCCTCCTGGCTCTTTAATCCCTGACAATAAGGTATGTCGCCTAAAGAAAGCCCTGTACGGCCTCAAACAGGCACCTCGGGCATGGTTCCAACGCTTTCACGATGTTGTTATGAGTGTTGGCTTTACTCAAAGTGGTCATGACCCATCCTTATTTTGCGCACCACTATTCAAGGAATTGTCATTGTTCTGGTCTATGTTGACGACCTCCTCCTGACTGATAGCGATGGTACTGGCATTTCGGCTTTAAAGAAAGTTCTGCAATCATTCTTCAAGATGAAAGACCTCAGCCATCTAACATACTTTCTTGGACTTGAATTTTCATGTTCCAACCGTGGGATCCTGGTCAGCCAGCGTAAATATACCAAGGATCTTCTCGCCTTGGCATCATTGACAGATCAGAAGATAGTTCGTTCAGACTCCCTTAGAACTTAACATTCACTATAGCCGTGACAATGGTGATCTACTTGCACAGCCCGACTTATACTGCGCACAGCCCGACTTATACTGCCGTTTGGTTGGGAGTCTGGTTTACTTAACTATGACTCGCCCTGATATTGCCTACGCTGTCCAAGTCGTCAATCAGTTTGTTTCTGCTCCTTGGATTCTTCATATGACTGCGGTGTTGCACATCCTACGGTACCTTCGTGGAACTCTAGATCGATCCCTGTTCTTCTCCTCCACGGCGACTCTGGACCTTCGTGCTTATTAGGATGTTGATTGGGCCGGTTGCGCTCTCACACAAAGATCTACCACTGGCTGTTGTGTCTTTCTCGGCACTTCTCTCATCTCTCGGAAGTGTAAGAAGCAAGCCACTGTATCCAAATCGAGCACAGAAGCCGAGTATCGAGCAATGTCCGCTGCGTGTAGTGAGTTTGTCTAGTTACGTAGACTTCTTTCAGACTTGGGCATTCCTCTACAGAATCCTACTCCACTCCATGTCGATAATCTCAGTGCCATTCAGATTGCCTCTAACCCGGTTTTTCATGAACGGACGAAGCATATTGAAGTTGACTGTCACTTTATCCACGAGAAATTCAGTCTAGGCTCATTTCTCTTCCACATGTTGCATCCCATGATCAGATTGTCGACATTCTCACCAAGTCCCTCACTTCTGCACATCACTCTTTTCTAGTTGGCAAACTATTACTTGTCGATGACCAGCATTAGTTTGAGGGGGGATGTTAGACAACTCACATACCTTGTATAACTAGTATACCTTGTATAGTTTATTTCCATAGGTAGAGGATTCTGAGTTTATTATTTTCCTTGTATAAATGGTTGTAATCTCTATATATTCAACCTCATTGGGTTGTCTCAAATATAGAAAACCTTTTGGCTTCACAGTTTACATGATGTGAGTGACAAAAGTTTGGTTGGTTTTCGGTCAGTTCCATGCACAAATTGATCGTTGGCCTTTTGTTTGAAGGGACAAAGCAATATACCACCCCTGTGCGGCATTATGGGGCCCAACTCTCACTTGGCTTGTGGGTTGGAAGTTGGAACAAGGTGCTTACCATTGATAAACTTCGAACGAGGTTGGTGCTTCTGAATGTTTGTGTTATGTGCTTCAAGAATGAGGAATTGGTCAACCATATCTTCATCCATTGCTCATTTGGTAAAGAAAATTGAGAAAACTTTTCATTTATTTGGTGTGGCATGGGATATGGTGGTCTCAATTGAGAATTTGTTGCTAGCGTGGCCTGGGGGTGGAGTGGGAAAGGCTGGGAGGGCAATCTGATGGCTCTCGCTATTAGCTGGAATTTGGTTAATTTGACGGGAGATGAACAATCGTTGTTTTTAGGAACCATCACCAGAGGGCGACAGATGTTTTTAGTAGGGCTAAATGTCATGTTATGCAACAAACTCCAGCATCACAAGTAGTGGGAAATAGCTCTTCTTTTCCTCTTTCTTGATCTGATTTGTAATTGTTTTGGCTTTGGCTTCTATTAATAAAATCATCACCTCTCAAATAATAATGATGATAATGATTGATGATGAGTTCATGTTAACGGTGATTACATATTAGTAAGATATCTACTACATAATTACTATTAACAAAAATGAGATGAACTCAATTTTAGGCGTCTACTAAACTGAGCATAAGATAATTACAATTAAACCTTCAAAAGTTGTACCAGTTTCTCCATCAATTATTTCCTCTACCGACATGAATTACTAATCACGGTTAACATGAACTCATTATATTTTAGAAATCAAACACTCAACAAGTAATTTCTACTAAATGAGATGAAACACATTTTAGGCGTCTACCAAACACTAACAGGGCCTAAATTACAATTAAACCTTCAAAGGTCGTACCTGTTTCTCCATCAATTATTTCCTCACCCTGCATGAATTACAAATTTTAATTAGTGGTATTGTATAAAGAATTTTGTAAGCCCCGTAAAAAAAATCAAAGAGAATCTAGAAAGATGGTACACAAAAGTAACATGAGTGAACTAATCAGTCTCGCTTAACTAATATACAAGGTATTGTATGATGCTTGATTGAAAGAAATGGCCTTTTATGTTTCAATCCAACAATGATACAAGCGAGGCCTACCTTTCTGTAATCTATAAGCATTGAGCTGATAGTTCCTTCAAGGATGTCCTATGCCAAAATATTTCCCCTATTAGATATTCAGATCATCCTATTCCTGGACAACCCGATGAAATGGACAGCTAAAATCAATAGTTAATATTAAAGAGGCCAAGTTGGATGATTAGGACCATCAAATGAGGGAGCCTTTTGAGGTGTCTACTATCCACCATGGGGTCCACCCTATGACTGATTTGGATCACAAGGCAGGTCCTACATGCATGGCTGTTTGGGCGGAGCAAATAATTGATCAAACATTGTATAGCTCCATAATGTGTTACTAACCAAAGAAATAAAATAAATGTAAAGGTTGTGAATTATTGATTAGCCTTGTCAATGGCAATTCCGCTTCAGTCTATTAAATCAGCTGAAATAGATGATTTCTATGAAACAGTTTACAAGAAAGCATATCCAGATATGAAATTAACAACTAAAAGAGCTCTCTCACCTCTCTGTTGGGCATGTGTGAGTTGAACCAGTCCTACCAAATGCAGGAAAAGCCACATTCATCTACTGATTGATAAGAGAACATACAAACTCAAGTACACACATATACGAGTTTAACCTGTCGCTGTTGTAGTTGAACACTCATCTCCTCCATGACTTTGCCATAAAAAGTCCTGTTTCAATAATACCGGCCCATGTCTTTTTAGCAGTTATAAAGATAACAAACAGCAAACTGTTTAGCCAACCCCAAATAGCTGGGACAATGCTATGATGATGAAACAGAAAACCATTTCTTTTTTGAAGAGTGAAGAGTACTAAACTAAGATTGTCATCGCCAACTTTGTTGTTGCCTTGTTGGTTCATGCATCACAATTACCTTTTCTCTTTGATTTTGGCAGATAAGTTGACTTTTTCTTGTTGAAGAAGCTCCAGTGTCTGTAAATTAAACAAATCACAGAATAATTTTGAACTACCATAGAAGGATGAAAATAGTGAGCAGCGTTTTTGGCATTTGGCCAATTATGCATTTCAGAATCTTGAGATACATTGACCTTGTGTGGTTGGAGTCCCAATAAATGAAGGACTCAATTAAGCGAGTTGAAAGCATATAAATAAGCTGTTATTTGAGCTCTCACTGTTTAATCAAGATAATTCTCTGATTGAACTTCTGAAGTATTTTGTTGAACTTCTTGAGTTGATTGAAGATTTCAAGAAAACCAAGTTAATCCCTTAACTCTTCACTTGATAAAGTTAAGTCAACTCAGCAAGCATATGCTCTGATCAATAGAGATCCAATCCAATGCCTTTCATCATTTCAACCAAAGTAATTGGTAAGGGAAATTATGGTACTACTTTTGTATAGTGCGGCTGCTAAACCAAATATAAGACTCATTCCAGCCATAGGCCTGGGGATTGACTACTTCAGTGGTACTTCCACGAACCACCAAACAGGACCTCACAGTTTATTGAACCAAGGACCAGTTGAGTATTCCATGGGACTTCCCAAAGTTGGTTACCAAGACCTCTACTGTATTTGGGGGTTCACCCTCAGTAGTTGGAACCATAAAGTAAGTTTAGTTGCCCTGAAATAGACGGCCAATGGAGAGAAACCGCACTAATTTAACGATTCTAACCATTCAATCAACAGAATTTTGCTTTATGCATGTGAATAGCTAGCCTTCCCATTTTAACCATCCCTTCGTAAGCCAAAGTGGGCACGCTTGATTGTCCAGTTGATGGTCTTCACATCACACTATACAAAGCAGGACTGTATTGTTCCAATTGTTGAAGGCAAAGCTCATACAGGATGTACATCGCATGGCCTGCAGTTCTAGATCGTCCAGAGGACTCAAAGTTTAGATTGATTTGTTCCTTAGGTGATTTCGATTGATCTTGTTTTTATTGAATCAAAGTTTAGATTTTGGGAGAAATCACGACTCGAAGCGAAGACGGACCAGGACTCAAAGGTGATGAAAAATTCATAGAAACTCAAGCTTTTTTTTTTTTTTTTTTTTAACATGGATTGTAAATCCATGTCTATACATTATTCCCATGTACCGATATGGATTTGTGCCGAAAAAATTAACATATAAGTAAAAAAGTAGGAAAATTGGTGAAATCCTAATTTTCCCATTTTTATATTGGGAAATGTGTTTTGCACTATTAATTAATGTGAAATTTTTATATAGTAATGTGTTGGTCGATCTATTGATCGGATACAAATTTTACATATTTATTTTATAGTAATTTTTCGACCACACATGGTTGGCCCCTATAAAATGAAAATTTATTATATATAGTTGTTTATTACAATATTTTGATTCCTATAGGTGTAAAAGTGTCTTTTAACATCTCTTGAAAGTTCGCCAAATAATTCCACCTTTTCTAACACTGACTATCCCCTCCCTCCGGGAGATAGAATGAACCCACCCAATCCATACTTTATTTGGGAATGATGTTAGGAGAAAGGCGGATCACAACTCTTGTGATCCTTCGACATTATTGAAGGGATGGTGGCTCGACCTGAAGGCCAACGCTTCCTCAATGTTTCCCTTAGGCACAATATTTTTTTGAGTATCAGCGATGCTGATACATGTTCTTGTATCCTTGATCATTGATACATGTAATGATACCAATATTCTGAACATTGAGCCCGTGTGAGCCTCAACGAACGTTGTCGGATGTGCTCAGCTTCACCCACTTTTATTGGCCACATGATGAACTCATAAATCGAGCCAAAGCACATATAATTAAGACCTTGAACCCTCACACATCCTCAGGTCTAAGGATTAATCAGATCTAGTATATCTTCAAGTTTATCATAATCTAGGCACAATGGGCCTCCCGATCTAAAGACTTGACCTTGATCCACCAATGCAAGTGCCCAATAGGCCCACACAGGAGCCTTTAACCACGGCACACTCACACTCCTATGTGGAGTAAGGCAAAGGCACACTAACCCATCGTTATGCCTGTTGGTAGTGACCTTCCATCCTGACTAATTATCAGCCCGCTCACATGGGATGATCGCATCCATCATAATGAGAACAACAACCACGGGTTTACCCTACAACCTGCTAGGTGATCATGGAATGACAAGGTTCTGAGATCCATGGACCACAACTATCCTTTGGTCAGTGATCATTTTGTCCAATCTCAAGTTTCCATGGACAATCAGAGGAGTGCCTCTCCTTTAAAGCATGTTCATGTATGTTTTAAGATACTCCCGCATATTAATTATGTCATAATCACATGTCCACCTAGGACCCATAGTCATCATGATATATGATTCTATAGCTAAGATCATCAATATCACATCCACATCAGCAGTGGATGAGGTTCACATTGGTTTTTCTAGGGCATAACTCCACCACTACCCAAATGCTAGATCTTGTTGTTGGTGAGCTTAGAACATGGCGTGAAAAATTGAAGGCTTTATATGGGTGATTTCTGTCCCTTCCATTTCTGACGTGGGACTAAACTCTTATTCTCATAGTTGGAAAGATTTGAAAGAAATTTAAAATTTTTGTTTAAAAGAAAGCAAAGCCTTTTATGCTTCTTTGAAAATGACACCCTTGTTTTTAATAGAGAACCTCAGAACTGCTTGATTTTGAAAATTCCCAACATTGTTGCCATGTATGGGGCAAGTTGACTCACAAAGTGCACTTGAGCAAGTTCACTCATCATTCCTCATATACTATGCATTTCTCATATGCATGCAAATACGTAGCTCTTGCCATCAACTATGAGGAAAAAAACTAAATTTCATGACCTGTTTCATTTCCATGCATAAAAACTATAACTGAGTACTGAAATTCATGCCCAAGAATAGGCAAAAGGGTATACAAGAATGCTACCTGAGAAAGGGTAGATGACTCTGTTTCTAGACTGGCAATTTTCTTTTGCTTTTCAAGTATCCAACAGCATATCTCGCCCTTTGTTTTCACCATCTCATCAGTCTCCTGTTTCAGACGCTTTGTTTCAGATTGTGCTGCAAAAACAAGATTAGTACTCTAATTAATGCATGTTGCATAACACACAACCCTAATGCTCTAGTGAACTTCATAGATTTAAAATCATGCCGAGGATGCTACCAATCAGAAGGCTAAACTCCTATGATAGTTCACCATTTCAAAAATGGTGGTTGGTGGTGGTGGAAAATTACAAAATTAGTGGTCTGGACCATTCCAAATGTCCAAGACACATTAAGCTGCCTCCTGGTACAAAATTTATATAAATTGATACTTACAGCACTGCTACAAGCTACCCCAAACTTTGTGGCACTCGGATGGTCAATCTGATGGTTCGATAGTACACCAAGGACTACAACAGCATAAAGCATAAGTTGGACATGAGTTTGAAGCATCAAAAGTGCATCCGATCATCTTCTGGATATTAACCGTCTCTGCAGTACTAAATTGGCCTTCCAGCCATCCTTCGTCGCAAAATGGCTCAATCCAATGGTTCAAAAGAACACCAAGGATATCCTCACAACAAGAGCATGAGTGAAAATGGACCAAGAAGTAGAAAGAGGCCTTTCAAGACACTATAGCAATAAAATAATTGGTGTGGTAGAAAGTTTTCATGCAATTCACTGTCAGCCATAGCACCCCGTGCATTTGCACATTGTCTGTGCAACAATAGCTGGTGTCATGCCATGGACAATTATAATAGACTATAAAACTTGGGAACATGCAAAATTAACTTCCCTTGCAACATCCAACTCATAAGCCTATAAATAGGGGTAATAATAATAATTTGAAAATCATCAGAAAATTGAAAAAGAGGCTGAAACTCCGTCGAATCGAAGATCAAATCTTCAGGTGACAAGACTTGGGTGACAAGTGTGGAAATTTTTTACTTTAATTTTCATTGTAAGTAGCAGCTTAGACTTGCAGCATCTAGGAGACTTCATGGTACAAAACAGCAAATCCAGTTGTTGATCGAAGCTAGATGTCTTACTTGAGTATCATTGTAACCCACATATAAAATGGGGCTTCTCTATTTACTTTTTTCTTTTATTTTGTATTACAATCAAGTTAGGAAAGGAATCAGAGGACCTCAAAACCCTGAGACTATTTTAAGCAAAAATGTTTCCAGCGCTGTCTATGCTAAATCTCCTCTCTAGCAACACAGTTCAGGCTCAAGATCACATGCTGTCATGCAGCAATTGCATCCACGAAGTCGGTGGTTCTATTAAACCAATGGAAGTTTGAAGAGTTTGTCATTGCAAAGGGCCTGAAGAAGTTTAAGGCCACAAAGGAGGTCTAAACGCCTAGAAATTTTCCTAAAAAACAACCCAGAATATTACCAGTCACTGCATATGGTGAGACAATCAGGTTATTGCATGGATCATGTAGCATGGTTCTTTCCTGCTGCACTTGATTCGTCCCACTGTAGAGATGTGCCTGCACAGCTCTATGCCTACTGCACACATTGTGTCATGCAAAAATCATGTTATCCATCCAATTAGGTTCTATGGAGCAGTACTCTGCCTGACGCACAGCACTTGTTGCGTCACATAACATTGTTGCCAAATTTCTATTACAACAGACACATTATCACCCAAATTGTTGTTCTACAATAGGAAGCACGTTGCAAAACAGAGGGTATGCGCCAAAATGAGTCATGAGACAATCCTTTTAACAGAAAAATTGAAGTATCTTTGACATCCCCAGGGCCTTCCTAGATTCATTCAAAAAAAAAAAACATTCACGGGGCTTTGTCGCTACACTTAAGGCCAGTTCAAAACAAAAATATGCAAGCTTAGATGGCCTGCAAGTAAGCAATCTCCTAATGTTGGATGACGTGCATGTAAACAAGAGAATTTTCTTTTGGTTGGGGAGAACACATCTAAGCAATCCGGGAATGTACATACTACATAGTGAAAAAGCCCTGGACCAAGGTCCAAATTTAACATACATCTTTGGTTCTCACGATGAGTGTTGTCAAGGGAATGGCAACTCTACCAAAGGGTAGAGACAGTTTTTAGGAGTCGCTATTCCCCACTAGCCAATTACAACTATATTTCAGGACAGATTGGCCAAAAGTCAAGAAGAATGGTAACTACAACACATTATTTGCTCCAACTTATTCTTCCTCTCCCCCTTTGTCTCTTCTCATTTGTCTTCTTCTCTCCTAGGACTAGTTTTCTTTTTCTTTCATCTAAGTATTTCAATTGTTGCATCTAGGAGGAGCCCTATCCAAAGTCCAACCATACTGAAATTTCAAGTGGATATCTAGGAGGAGCCTTATGTAAAGTCCAACCAAACCAATATTTCAAGTGGGTATCTCGGAGGAACTGTATCACGAATCCAACTGAAACTGATATTTAGAGTGGGTATCTGAGAAGATTCCCATCCAAAGTCCAACAAAACCCATAATTCGAGTATCTATGAGAAGCTCTATCCAAAGTCCAACCAAGACCAATGTTTTGAGTGGGTATGCGGTAGGAGCCCCAATAGAAAGTTCAACCATAACTGATATTTCGAGTGGATATGTAGCAGGAACCCTAATCAAAATCCAATACAAATTGATGTTTTGAGTGGGTATATGGGAGGAGTCCTCACAAAACATCCCCATATCTTACCATTGAGCACAATCAATGTATATGTGGAAGGAGCCCTTACAAACTTTCAATATGATAGGAGCCCTTGCAAAATTTAGCATTGAACAAAATACAATAGGTGTGTGGCTGGAGCCCTTAGAAAATCTTATAGACAAACCAATCCTGCCACTCATCCAAATCTAAACGGGCATGTGATGAAAGCCCTTCAAAAAGTCTCACCATCGTAATTCAAAGTGTCAGAGTATACAATCTTTGATGTACGTGTTGCAGGATACTTGAGTGTGAGAGTGCAAATATATTCAATGGTCATCTAGTTCACCATATCCTTGGAGATAATAGTGTATCTTTTCTAATTTTATTTTATTAAATAACGAGTTACCTTTGTAGCTGAATATCATTATAAATAAAGGATTCCAGAGGAACAAAATAGTTTTCTTCTTTTACTTAGTTCTACATGGAATTAGAGCCTCTTGGCTGATTTTTCTTATCTATTTTTAGAGTGTATTGTCCATCCCTCTCTCTTCTTACACCCACCCCTCTTCCAATTCTTCATCATTGTCCAGATTCCCTGTCACCTCAAGCCCATCCATTCTCCTGTCTATGACTAGATTTCCAAATCCACTCTCCAAGGCTGGATTCCTGTTGTCTTCCCTATTTGGGCACCAGTTATTGATGGGTCCTTTTAGTAGTTTGCTACTCATCATTACATCAATACCATCATTACTGTCATCACTGATTTGTTGTTGGATCATTATCAAACCACAAGAAGAGCCATCAATTCATGTTTCCACCACCAGAAGAACCAAAGATTGAACTGGCAATGCTCTTAGATCCTTCGCAGCCACCAGACATGCCAATGGTTCACATTTTAAGAGAACATAGATTGGGTGCTGAGTAACTCAGCATGCTATAGAGGGCTAAGTAAACTGTGTGGGGCCCACCGTGATATATTTTTTCTTATCCACACCGCTCATAGGTTTTCCAGCTCAATTTCACGCCCAAAATTGAAGCATTTCCAAAGCTCAAGTGGACCACACTACAGGAAACCATGGGAATTGAATGCCTACCCGTGAAAACTTCTTGGGGGCCATGGAAGTTTTGGATCAAGCTGATATTTTTGTTTTGCCTTCATGACATGTGTGACCCTATGAACAGGTTGGATGACAAATAAACATCACTGTGGGCCCTAGGAAGGTTTCAAGCGTGGACGTCATTATCCTCAATTTCAAGTGGTGTGGTCCCCTTGAGCTTTGGATATTCTCCAATTTTGGGCTTATGCCCTAAAATGAGCTGGGAAAATGGATGGACGGTGTGGATAAGACACATACACCACATGTCTGCCCATGGAGTTTACTCGGTACACAAGCCGCGTCCTTTCTAAGAGTCTTGAAAGTGCAGTCAGCCTCTCCCACAGCTCTTGGACTCATTGACAAGCTGGGCATGCATGACATACATGTTTTAGTTTGAGGGGAAGTTTTCGAATAAATAATCTCGGATGTAGGCATATTTGATTGTGAGAGTACACATATATTCAATGGTCACATACCATATATAATATATATATATATATATATATATATATATATATATAGTTTTAACGGAAAACTTTGATACTCTAGCAAAGTGTGATGGATGATACACAGGAATTCAAAAACCGGTCGGGAATCCGAACTTTCAATGCAACAAAATAGTGGTGGGCCCGAGGGCACATAAAACAGGAAACGGCAGCACGTATCAGAATGGACAAGAGTGCAAGATCTGAGCTTTCCATCAGCTGAGGCTACACTGTTTAAATCCTCTGGCCTAAAAATCAGACCATTTTATCACGTCTAAGTGGGCCACAGTGTACAAAACAAATGGACGACCAGAAAAATTCTCCTTAACCGTCTGTTGTTGTATTCGATACGATGTGGCCCACCTAAATCGCAAAATGTCCTTGTTTTTAGGCCAGAAGATTTAAACGAACTAATCCCTTAACGGAAATCTCAGATCTCGCATGTGTGTTCAATGTTAGCACGTGTGCCTGCGTTTGGATGGGCAGGGCTCACGTACTCATCTCTATTTCGCGCCTGACTCTACCGGCGCACGTTTGGAAATTAAAAAACGAGGAAGCCGATAAGGAGAGGAGAGAACGTGACGCTACCGGCGCATGTTAGACTTTTCTCCAAAAACAAAAACGGGGAAGGAAGCAAGTATAGCTTGACTCAACAGGCGCACGATAGAATTCCCTCCAAAAGACAAACGAGAGAGAGAGAGAGAGAGCACGACGCTACCGGCGCACGTAAGATTTCCCCTCGAAAAGGGAAAAAAAAAAAAAAAAAAACGAGGAAGCGAGAGAGATAGAGAGAGAGAACCAGAGAGGATGTCATTTTCCATCGCTTGAATCTCCGTTTTCAGCTTCTCTTCTTCAACAGAGACATTCGCTGCTTCGTTCTCGAAATCTGCAAAAATCCCCCAAAACAAAACGCTTCAATATCTCCCATTTCTAGAAACTTCCGGCAATCATCACAAGGAGAGAGTGAGGGATCTCGACCGTTCATCTGAGACCGCAAGTTCTTCATATTCTGCAAATACTCCTCCATTTTCGCTTCCGCTTCTGAAAAAGAAAATGGGAAAAAAAAAAAAAAGGTGAAAAAAGGAACGGGTTCAAATCAATGGCGGATCTGTACAAAAATAGAGATCGTATGGAATTTTGATATTGACACCCACCCTGATGATATATACACCCTTGCTTTCTACTATTGGTAAGACAATAGTAAAATATATACTATCGTCGAACCAAAAGTGGAGAAAAGATGGGTGTAGATATCAATCAGAGATGGGGAATGGTATGGAACTGATTACAGTTTACAGAAGAAGAAACGCAGTAAGAAATGAGAAGAACCAACGGTTCTAATGCACGTCCGTCTCTCCTGTAATCTCCGTTTCCTTCCGTCAGTACGAATACCCCTCTCCACTCATGAAATTACGAAACTACCCTAGCTGGGCTACGCTTGCATGCAAGTGTGGAAATTTGGAATCGTGGCAGTTATTACTTATTACACTGGAATCATCTACAACGAGAGCGGATTAGGACACGGTGCGGTCCGGACGCGGATTTCTTGTGCAAGGATTCTGGGTGGGGCCAAACGTGATGTTTGTGAAAAATCTAAACCGTCCATCTGTTTTTGAGCTCATCTTATTGGTTGCAACAAAGATAACGTGGATCCAAAACTCAAATGGGCCACACGAGAGGAAACAGTGGTGATTTAGTGACCACCGTTGAAATATTTATATGGCCACAAAAGTTTTGTATTGATCCAAGTTTTTGGTGCTTTCACTTTATCCCAGTGAAAATGACCTTATAAACGGTTTGGATGGTTTATAAGCATCAAGGTGGAGCCTAGAAAGGTTTCAACGGTAGGAATTCCTTTCCTCACTGTTTCATCTTGTATGGCCCATTTGAATTTTGGATACTTTTTTTTTGGCCACATGTCCTAAAATGAGCTTGAAAAATGAATGGACGGGTTGGATTTCTCATAAACATCACGGTGGACCCACCATGCATCCCAGCGTGGGATCTTCCTGCAAAAGGCTTTTGCAGGAAATCCACTCTGTCCATCCGTTTTTTCAAGATCATTTTAGCATATCTTTCCAAAAATGAAGCAGATCCAATTATCAGGTGGACCATACGATACAAAACAGTGGTGATTGACCATCCAATCTGTTGTTAAGGTCACATAAGCAAAGCCTCGATGAAGGACAACAAATATCAACTTGATCCAAAACCTTCATAGCCCTTAATGGTCAATCACCACTTTTCTTATTGTATAGTCGACCTGATAATTGTATCTGCTTTATGTTTGGAATAATACCCTAAAATAATTTGAAAAAACGGATGGACGGAGTGGATACATAATACATATATCAAGGTGGGCCCCACGGTAAGGGCTGCACCGTCTTAGGTGGGGCCAGGGTCTCACCTAATCCGCTCTCGTCTACAACACCTGTAGGTGTTTTGGACCCACTTGTCATTGTCATATACGTGAAATCCACTCCGTCCATCAGATGATACTGATAAACCTTATAATCACCGTACATTCCAAAGATCAACCGGACAAGCTCCGATGGTCCACATGGGACATGTAAAAATTGCGCCTGTAACCTCTAAATTTACGACGTTGCGGACTGCCTGAGCCTCGGATACGTTGTTTTTGGTACAGGCATTTTACCTACGATACACCAAAGTTAGCTGTGAGCGACAAAATTGCAATGCTTTTGGAATCATTATTTCGTACATGTTCGTCAATGTTTTGAATTTTTATTGGACAAGAATGCCATGCATTTAGCCTTTGCCAATAAAACTGGTTTATTTTATTTTTTATAGCTGGATTATTTTTTTATTACGGCTTTTTAGTTAAATCTTTTTTTTAATTACCATTCAGGGCGTGTTTGGACGGGCCCATCCCATGGGATTGGATTGTATTAGGGTGGATGGCAAGTAATGATGGCTGTGTCAGTGGATTGCTGACAATCCCATGGGATCCCTATATCCAGCCAATTCACCACCGAGTATGTTTGGCTCCCCTGGCCAACCCCGAGATTGCTCTGCCTAACCAAACATGTCCCAAGCAAAATAGATGGTATTAAAAAGGATTGGGTGGATTTGTCAGTGGATTGCTGACAATCCCATGGATCCCTATATCCAGGCAATTCACCACCGAGTATGTTTGGCTCCCCTGGCCAACCCCGAGATTGCTCTGCCTAACCAAACATGTCCCAAGCAAAATAGATGGTATTAAAAAGGATTGGGTGGATTTGTCAGTGGATTGCTGACAATCCCATGGGATCCCTATATCCAGCCAATTCACCACCGAGTATGTTGGCTCCCCTGGCCAACCCCGAGATTGCTCTGCCTAACCAAACATGTCCCAAGCAAAATAGATGGTATTAAAAAGGATTGGGTGGATTTCAAGGTAATGATGATGATTTCAGAGGATTGCTGGCCATCCCATGGGATTGTTATATCCAACTTCTGCCTGTTTGGCACCCCCAGCCAAATCCTGGGATTGCTCCTTCCAATCCATCCTAATACAACCTAATCTCATCCACCTGCCTGGCCAAACAGGCCCTCACTGCATCAAAATCACAAATTTAGGAATGATTAAATTTGTTCCAAATTTAAGGCAATTTTATACCATTTCAGATATATATATATATATATATATATATATATATATATATATATATATATATATATATATATATATATATACACACACAATTCTAGTTGGCACACTGAGCCTTGCTTTGTGAGTACGTATCACCTCAAAAACTTACTCTAAGCTTGTTTAGAACAAAAAAAAAAAAAAAAAAAAAAAAAAAAAAAAAAAAAAAAACCTTTAAACACCCCTTTTTTATAATGAAAAGATTCAGCTTAGATGAGTCTTTTGTTAAGAAATGGATAAAAGGGCAAAACTATACTTTTGGAAATAAAATCAAATGCAAGATGGATTTTGGGCCTACTTTTGAAAGGTCACGTCGTGTCCAAATGAGATTATTTATACATGGCCTAACATATCCCATATCAATAATTAAGAAGCCGTCACGTGTTGGCACACTCAAACGAAAAATAAGAGAGAAACATACTCGTAAGAGGAGGGACTGTATATGCCTATTTGTTGAAGACATGTATCCTAGCAAAAGAGCCAGACACTCAAAATCATAAACATGGTCATAACCCAAAAAGCGGTCAACTCTTGTATGACATGTAACTAATGGACACAAGGCTCGCGCAATCCTTAGCATATAGAAAATGCTTCTATAATGACCCGTCATTGCTAAATTCTTTGCATCTAACAATCGCACGGCATGGCCATTCCAAGATTTTAATTTAAAGGAAACTCTTCTAAAGAACATCTGACCTATTTTTAGAAGTCGCAAGAAAGTCGGAGCGAACAGTAAACGATCACATGAAAATAAAAGCAAATTGCTGCAATGGCATAAAATAAGGACTCCATATCCAAGTAGGATACGCCTATTATGGGATCAGAAGACTCATACACAAGTAATTGGATCTTACGCAGGACCATCACCTTTTAAAAGCCTATAAAAGCAGCAATCAAATATGAGCTCAGGGCTGCAACAAACACACACAATCTTTCAGCTCTATTCTGCTCTCTTTTTTTTTCCACCCTCTATGGATGCTTATTAGTTTCTTAGCTTTTTTTTTCCTCCACCCCTGTCCAGCACCATAATGCAATAGGCACAAAATCCATAGTTTAGATTCTTATCTTAGTGTTTGTTACTGTCCAGTGCATGGTACAATATACTTATAGTATAAATATCCATGACCTTGTTATTAGATTTAAGATTATTGTTGATCCAAAAGGATGACAACTCCAAGTGTAGGGCTACGATGTAATTTTAACTTGGTGAGATCAAGATCGAATCCCCAGGGACTTATATTTGTGCGTTCTCTAAAACACTTTAGAACAAAATTAAACTAACTATAAAATTAGAGTTGAAGAAGTAATAATGTCAATTGGGTAACGTAAAAAAGGAAAATCAATATAAGAAAACACTAGAACGCCAATGATCCACTTCTAGCCATTCTCAATGCCTAATTCACTTGATTTAATTAGATAATTCAACTGGAATCAAAGTCCTATCATATCCTACCGGATAATAGAGAGGTTAATTCTTCATTCAGAAACTAAAATAGATTTTGAACTTCAATTGACTCAGTTCTCATATGAAGCACTAAAGTATTGATCACAGAGAATTCAAAGCTTTATTCAAACCAAATCCAATAAATTGTTCAACATTTAAAACAATACTTGAATTAATGTAAACTAGAATATTAAAAATCATTAAAAGCTTCACCTCTTTGCTTTAGCTAAGAGATTTAACTAACCATTATCATAGTTAACTAAACTCAAATAAAAACATTAAAAAAAAAAAACTTAGAACCGAAAGATTAATAAAGAAGAGCGACTCCATAGACTCTCTGCAACTCCTCTCTCTCTCTCTCTCTCTCTCTCTCTCTCTCTCTCTCTCTCTCTCTCTCTCTCTCAAACCCTAAATCATACTTAGAAGAGCTTAAATCACCCCTTTAAATAAGAAAAGCCCGCACCGACTTCGCACTAATTTCAGATTTTTGCACATTTGTTATTCTTTGGTCACACCAACTGTAGCCTTTGGTTGCACCTAACATCACTTCGATCACATCAAATTTGTCTCTCGGTTGCAGTCGAATTTTCTTAAAATTCTTCTGAAGTCTCTATCTTCCTCAGGTTGGACCAAAACCTCCTTCAGTCGCACCAACCCTTTGAATCAAAATAATTTTGGTTGCAACCGAATTAGGTCTGAAAATCACAGTTTCTTATTAGACTGTTTTGTGCACTTTTTGGTTGAACTGAACCAATCTCAGGTGGGATGTTGAGTGTCAAATATTACATATTCTCTCCTATTTATATCTTGATTTTATGAACATATGATACTACTTAATAGTATATTTTATACATATTTGTATTGCAAGGTGAATCTGAGAGCTTGGATTAAAAAGAATGTTAAAAGCATGGATTTAATGCTCAAGAATCACCAAGCTAAAGGTTGGATCTTAGAAGACCAAAAATGAAGAATTCACATGCTAAAGATCTAAGAAAATAAGGAAGGAAGAAAATAAAAAAATTGAAGTGAATTTGCGTGATTCTCGACTAATCTAAGCTCTCCTTCGACTAGTCTAAGCTCTGCCTTGACTAATCGAAGAAACTTCGGCTCAAACTCCAATAATATGAACTTTTATATTAGCGTGATCCTCAACTCATCGAAGATTGCTGTCACGCCCCTAACTCGGAAACCGGGATCACAAAATTCCCGATCGACGAATCTGGTGCCGACAGCCTCCGTAGTACCCCATTCTAGGCTCCTAGAGTCCACAGCCAGATTCCAATCCTGAGATCCTACAAGGAGGATTTTTCAATGTACATTTAACTCGTAATAAGCATAACCACAAGTATACCCAAATCATAAAGGTAACATCATCGTCACATATCCACTAATATAAACATTTGAATACAGTGCTGAAAGGGAAATACATATGACAAAATCAAAGCTCCAGAGGTCCGCTGCATGCTCCAAGCTCAACGTTGTTGCAACCTAATGCCACCTGCATGCATCTATCGTGCATAAGCTTATAGAAAGCTTAGTGGGTGGTGAAAGTGTGTGCACAAGATAAGTGCCAGTAAGTAATATCGGAGTAATCAGAGTAAGCGAAAATATTGATAAGCCCATAAATCATACAATATCAGAAATACTGGCAAGATCATAAATCGTACGATATCAGAGTAATGCGAAAACATGATGATAAACCCATAAATACCATTAGCCTTATCCAGGCTATGCGATGCAAAAATATAATAAAAATAATATCATTTATTGATGAAGCAATGTAGATCAGCTATGCAATGCGGGGACAGTGAGCCAAATATCAAATGCTGATGATGCAATGCAATATGCGGTGCAAATGAAATGACCAAGCTGGAGTGAAGTCGAGATGATAGTACGTAGTATCGCAGGCTATGGGGTCTCTCACAAAATTTTTTTATCCAAACCAGTCTCATACCTAAATTTGGATAGCTAAACTCAATGTAGTAGACTCCTGATCTCAGGTTAGTCTCACGCCCAACTGAAATTCTTGTCATTACGAAGGTACACAACAATTAGTTGTGCACCACCAACTTGAGTGGATAATGAATAAATAAATGTGTAACTCCTACTCGATAAGTCCACATATCAGTATGTTTCTCTCTGGGATCATCACCGGGGTCTAGTATATTCTATATGTAACTGCCGCCCACTGACATGCAACCATGCTAGTGGAAGAGACATCATCATCCGCCTGGTCAATAGTCAATCAATATCTACCTGGCACGTCGATAGCGGACCCATTTACGAGTTGGTTAAACTCAGCTTAGCTATGCCCCGTACCCTCGAGCGGGTAAGGCCACACCCCCTCCCAACCGACCACGACACAGTGGGAGACACGGCTTCCTGGTATTCGGCACTTGGGCGCTCATGTATCCACTCTATCTCGACGTTGGGGCGTCTCCTGGCTACGGAGGTTTAGGGATTTTTACCTAGGGACATCTATAGCGCCCGTATGCTAGAACTAAACATTTTTTGTGTCCCATCTGGCCATCCACGATATGCTTGTGGAGGCTATGATGCTATATCACTAGAGCGTACAGTAGTCACAACACACCATGCAAGATGCATGAGTCATACAATCCAGTCATGCCTCAATCTTGCGCATACCGTGCGCTCATGTGAGATAACCTTCGCCTATCAGGGAGTCTCAAAACAACCTGCCCAATGACATATGTAATGGTCAACCACATCTCATAACAAACATGCAGATGATGCGTATGGGCATGTTCATGATGTTATGCTGTCACATACTCATAATCGATATTAATAACCGGCATCAACAATCGGCCTCGACAATGTGGACATTTAACCAACATTTCCCCCAAGGAATGGCCCGCATAGAGCCTAACATATAGTGGACCCATGGCCTCGCACGAGGGCCTAATATACAACACCATGGGCCTTACTCAAGAGCTAATACACATCATGATGGGCCTCTCACATGGGCCTAATATACATCACAACGGGCTCTATCACCTAGCCCTCAAATGCACCACAATGTGCCTCATCACATAGGTCTCATATACATCACATTGGGCCTTAAACATGGACTGAATACACATCACAATGGACCTCAAATATGGGCCGCATATACGTTACATGGGTCTCAACAATTGGTCTCAACAATCGAAATCGACCTCTACAATTGGCCTTGACAATCGGAATCAGCCTCGATGATCAGAATCGATAATCAGCATCGACAATCGACACCGACAATTAGCATCGATAATCAGCACAGATAATTAGCATATAAACAAGGTGGGATCCATAGATGAACAATCGATCAACCATAATATAAAGGTTGCCCTTTGGCCGTGCTTATATCAAATCGGATTACGTAAAACCATCCATTTAGGGCGAATGAGGCCCACTTATCTAGGTAAACCGACAAGAGAATTATGAGAATGGGCCTAACAAGGCCTAAGGGAAGGTCACAATGTGAACATCCAACCATTATTGCCCATCAATGTGGACATCTAACCAACATTGCTCTCAAGGAGTGGCCTACATATAGAGTCAAAACATATAACGAGCTCGTGACCTTACATAAGGGCCATATACACATCAAGTGGGCCGCATCGCATGGGCCTCGAATACATCACAATGGGCCTCGCTCATGGACCTCGAATACATCACCTTGGGCCTCGCCCAAGGGCCTTGAATACATCACATTAGGCCTCGCCCACGGGCCTCGAATACATTGTATTGGGCCTCATATAAATCAAATGGGCCGATCAAATGGGTCTGATCAAATGGGCCAGATCAAATGGGCCAATTCAAATGAGTCGAATCAATGGGCTGGATCAAATAGGCCAATTCAATTGGGTCGATTCAAATGGACCGAGTCGAATAGGCCGAGTCAAATGGCCGAGTCAAATAGGCCGAGTCAAATGGTCGAGTCGTATAGGCTAAGTCAAATGGCCGAGTCGTATAGGCCGAGTTAAATTGACCGAATCAAATGGGCTGAATCAAATGGGCCAAGTCGAATAAGCCGATTCAAATGGGCCGAATCAATGGGATTGGTATATCCTGTTTTTTGCCATTGTCTCCTGGGCATGGTTGGATGATGGATCACTTCCAATCATCACAATTCTCATCCGTTGAGATTAGGTTCATGAGAAGTTCAGAGATTCAATTATCTCTCTTTTCCAATTGGATAGGATAGGACTCCAATTCCAGTTGGATTTCCTGAATCAAACAAGGTAGCAGCCTGAGAAGCTACATGTGGATCTTAATTGATAGTTTTCACCTTAATCACAATTATTCACTTTATTCTAGATTTCTCTTATCATAGTTTTAATTTTAGTTAAAATAAAAAACATACAAGTTTAGTCCCTGTGGATTCAACCTCGGTCTCACCGAGATTATTACTACATCGCGACCCTACACTTGGGGTTGTGAGCATGGGACTGAACAATCCGTTATTTTTTTAAATGCACTTTGTGATTTTTAGTCTTTTCTCTCTCCTTGAACTTGGTTTCCTTAGATCTTTAGCACTTGAATTATTCAATAATGACCTCCATAGATCCAATCATTCACGTAGTCATTATTCGAGCATTAAATCCTAAATTTAATTATCATTTTCATCCTAGCTCTCCAAATCACCATATATAGCAAAACACATATAATTAGATCAGTTTAGCACACTTGTGCGTATAAACCTAATGCACAATAAGGTGGAAATATACAATATTTTGCACTTAATAATTACCAAGTTCTTACTTAGTATATCTCCTATCAAATCCTGCTAACCATGCACCACAACTATTTCACGACTATTTAATATTTTTCACGGCCGTTCTTACCAACATAGACCATTGTAGGTAATTTTCTTTTCCTATTTCTTTTCTTTATTTTTCTCAGTTGTAATGCATTGACATTTTAATTAATAAAATTGGTAATTAAGCCCTAAAATTTAATTTATGTCTCTTATTGATTTTATTGAGAAACACAATCTAAGTCATCACAGTCGAAAAGAAAAGCCATTGTCTTCAAGGCAAAAAGTATTCATTTAGAAGGATAATCGAAGGTTGAATACTTATGCCGATTTTCACACATCTTGCTATAATCTGACTAATTCAGCGCCTAGGGTCACAAGCATTTAGTTTGATTTGATGCAAACATGACACGGGCACTCCCAATACCTAATATAATCATACATGTTTAACCGAAATTGGGTTGTTCGTTATATGTGTTGTTGTGTCTGGACTGAACAATAATATTATTTTCTAACATGCATGGTGGGACACGGTGTGCTTAACCTTATTTTTTCTCATTAAAACAATATAGTGAGTAAAAAAACTAGAGCTAATAACCCCCCTTGAGATTGCAAAAGAGCCACCAAACGAGGGATAACAGGTAAAGCCTGTCGATATGGATGCATGATCATATTCCCAAGATCTTGCTTCATTGGACAAAATTGCAGAAACCCTCTGCAACTTGTGAGGGTTCATACAACAGAAGATAGATAATAATAATATATAAGTAGAGAACATCATTAGATTTCTCGGGATTCTTCTTGAAATGTTCCCAGAGCAAGTGAATCTCCATCTTACTGACAGTTCCTCAGTAGACGTAGAGGTAGAATGGTCGGCTAAACTCCCAACTATGAGGATCAACTGAATTAAACCACAAGGTCGCCCTTTACCACCACTAGTGGTTGCAAGGAGAAATGACCATACCCACGACCAACAGGATTATGAATACCCCCAAAATATGTATCTATCTGGGAGGCAACTCTATGTAGGTGTTAATCCGCTTAAGGGGTTCAACCACCCTTGCAAATGGCGTCATTAAATTATTATGCTGGAGTCGAGCAACTTGGGGGGGGGGGGGGGGGGGGGGGGGGATTATTATATAAGAATTGACACACCCGAGGGGCAACCTCCAATTCCTCAACCCTTAATAGTCGGTAATCCAGTGACATAAAGGCAATACCCCCCGTAGCCGTAGTCACTACTTAGCCGTAAGGACATAATATGGATCATCCAAGAGTTTGGTGGTCAACCCCATAAGTCAGTTGACCCATCTATCATAAACCCTACCCCGAATGGATAGATATATATTTTGAACTACCCAAAGGATATAGGGTCCCTAAATTCACATTTTTTTTTAAAAGAAAGTGACCCAACAATTATTGAACACATCGGTCATTTCACCATGCAGTGCAGTGAGGTTTTGACCAAGAATTTTCTTAAACTCAGGTTATTAATCAAACTTGACTTTAAATGGAGGAAAGGTTTCATACACAGTTTCATTGGACATAAGCTAAGGTTTCTATGGCCGATCCTCCCAACTATAATAGTTACCGAGAGAAATTGCCAAATGATTTATTGTTTGGTTCAAAAAGGTAAAAAATCGATGCTTGGAGGCCTTACCCGAGATTGAGTTTGTCAAATTGTTAAGACAACATGAATATTGAATGTCAAAAGAAGTTTGAGGGTATGTGCTTTAAAAAAAAAAATTGAACTCTCTACCTTTGCCACTCGTTACGAATGGATTCTTTGAGAAGAGAGTCAAAGAAAAAATTTCTCACAAAAGACTGACTATCAGGATCCTAATTATGAGTTGGTCGTCACTAAGGTGGTGACCAAACAACCGTACGAATGTACAACCCTAAAAAGATTAAAAGTACAAACCCCTGCAAGAATTAATCCCAGAAAGAATATATTTGAATTCACCAAACAATATTCTTTTAACATCACTAAGGTTAATAAAAATTTTGATCTCCTCCTAGAGGCTAAATTTATTAAGTTTTTAGTATATTAGTAAATACTATCGGCCGACGAACTAAAAAGGGAGAGTTTTATAAATGGCACAAAACCAAAACTCACTCAACCAAAAAATGTATCATTTTTAGGAACATTATATAAGAGTACATTGAATCCTTCCCGAAGATAACCGAAACCAACTTGTCCTGATGGAGTTAAAGACATTAGGCTGTGTTGAGAAGTGGAGCCACATCTAGGGCCACGCACGACCAGTCGTGGCCCCTACTCAACCGGTCGAGGAGCCCACTCGACCGGTCGTGACCAGTCGTGGACTGGCTTAACTCAAAGTCCAGCGAGCATAGTTTTTTTTTTTAGTTTCGAGGTGCTCGACCGATCGAGGATCATTCTCGACCGGTCGAGGAGTCTTCTCGACAGGTCGTACAGTCTGCTCGACTAGTCGAGGTTACGTAAATT
Source organism: Magnolia officinalis (assembly GCA_021015155.1). Taxonomy (NCBI): domain Eukaryota; kingdom Viridiplantae; phylum Streptophyta; class Magnoliopsida; order Magnoliales; family Magnoliaceae; genus Magnolia; species Magnolia officinalis. The sequence goes on from JAJHSJ010000011.1 coordinate 19,252,342, forward strand.
GGTTTCCGAATTTGATACAGACTGCGGATTTTAGTGTCGCCTTTCGTAAGGGTACGAAAGGGAAGTTGCCTAAACTATAAATAAGAGTCCCTAGGGCTTTTCTAGTGTTAAGGTAAATATTGGGGGGTTATTCTAAGGTGTGAGCAAAAGGTTTTCTCTGTATTTCCAAGGGAGAGGTTAGTATATCGCTTTGTAATCTCTATTTTTCTTCATAGTGGAAGATTGCATCCGTGGTTTTTTTACCCTTGTTGGGGTTTTTCCATGTATATCTTGTCTTGTGGTTTGTTTGGATTGCTTTGATCTGTTTCTAGTTTATATTTCTTCTTATTTATCGTTTGTGGGTAAGGCTTGAGATTGAATCTCGGCTCACTGTGTTGTTGGCGTGCTGCACAACAACTGGTATCAAAGCTATTGGTATAGTTCTATTGGGAGTGACGACGGAAGAAGGGAAAACTAGAATTAAGAAGTTTGATGGTTCAAACTTTACCTTCTGGAAGATGCAGATGGAGGATTATCTGTATCAGAAGGACCTCTATATTCCTCTAGGAGGAAAAGAGAAGAAACTAGAAAAGATGACAGATGATGAATGATTTTTACTAGATAAGAAGGCTTTAGGAACGATCCGACTCTCTTTGTCTAAGAGTGTCGCCTTCAATATATCCAAGGTAAAAACTACAAAAGAATTAATGGAAGCCTTAACCACCATGTATAAAAAGCCCTCAGCATCCAACAAAGTTCATCTTATGAAACAACTATTCAACATGAAGATGTCAGATGGTGGGAGCGTGGCTGAACATCTAAACGAGTTCAATACAGTCAAGAACCAGTTGGAATCCGTTGGTATTATTTTTTAGAATGAGGTCAGGGTGTCATTGATCTTATCGAGTCTGCCAGACAGTTGGGATGGTTTGGTGATTGCTGTGAGCAATTCTTCAGGGTCGACAAAGCTGAAATTTGATGATGTGGTCGGTCTAATTCTCAGCGAAGAATCTAGAAGAAAGGCATCAGGAGTTTCAGGGGATTAAGGGAATGCTCTAAACATTGGGAAGAGGAAGATCGCTAAACAAAGGAAGCAATAAACATGGGCATTCTAAGTCGATGAAGAAGTCCAAGGGACCGAAAGACAAATATGGGTGTTCGCATTGCAGCAAGAAGGGGCCCATGAAACGTGATTGCAGGGCGCTTAAGAAACAGGAAGAAAGCTCTCAAAGCAGGAAGGATTCAGTGAATCTATCTGAGGAGAGTGACACAGAGGCGTTGATCTTGTCTCTTGATGCGAGGAATGAGTCTTGGGTTATAGACTCGGGTTCTTCATTTCATGCCACCTCATGTAAGGAAGTTCTGTGTGATTATGTGTCAGGTGACTTTGGGAGAGTCTACCTGGGTGATGATGAGCCGTGCAATATTGTTGGAAAGGGGGATGTTCATGTCAATCAGAAAGACGGAACAGTTTTGAAATTGAAGGATGTCAGACATGTACCGAGTTTGAAATGTAACTTGATCTTAGTGGGGCAGTTGGCCAATACCGGTTATGTGACGACATTCACTAGTGATTCCTAGAAGATCACAAAAGGTGCCTTGGTGATATCTCGAGGCAAAAAGGAAGGTACTTTGTACGTGACTTCAGGATCGTATAGTTCACTCGCAGTTGCATCAACTGGAGTGAATGAGTAGTTATGGCATCAGAGGTTGGGACATATGAGTGAAAAGGGGATGAATGTGCTATTGTCAAAAGGGAAGCTACCATGGTTGGAGTCTATTGACTTGGAATTCTACGAGGACTGCGTGTATGGTAAGTAGAAGAGGGTAAGTTTCAAAAAGACAGGACGTGCTCCAAAGACGCATCTGTTGGAGCCTGTACACACTGATGTGTGGGGACCGGCACAGAAGTGGAAAGTTATGGTAGAAAACGAGATAGGTAAAACAGTAAAATGTCTCAGATCTGATAGTGGGGGAAAATACTATGATAAGAGATTTGAGGAGTATTGTGCAGCAAATGGAATCAAACATCAAAAAATGATTTCAGGGACACCACAACAGAAAAGTGTGGCTGAGCGCATTAATAGGACCATCCTTGAGCACGCCAGGAGCATGAGGTTACATGCAGGGTTACCCAAGACCTTTTGGACAGATTCTGTAAATACTGCCGCATATCTCATCAATAAAAGTCCTTCAGCACCATTGGATGGTGGTCTACCAGAAGAATCGTGGACTGGGAAAGAAGTGAACCTTGCACATCTCAGACTGTTCGATTGCACTTCATATGTTCACATTGATGAAGAACACAAAAATAAGCTAGATGCAAAGTGCAGGAGGTGCACGTTAATAGGCTACAGGCAGCATGATTTTGGCTACACGTTTTGAGATGCAGAAAACAGAAAAATCATCAGAAGTAAGGACATAGTCTTCAATGAAAAAGTGATACATAAGGACAAGTGTGACAGAAAATAAGGCCAAGGAAAAAGAATTCGTAGAGATGGAAGAGTTACCGGACACGGGTGTTACAGCGCCACAGGATGATCATACACAGGAGCATTATGAGGTAGAGTCGCATACACCGGTTGTGAGCAGGTCTACTCGGGAGAGGAGACCCATGATCCGATACTCACCCTCCTTACATTATCTACTGCTACAAATAATGGTGACCCAGAGTGTTTTGAAGAGGTGTTACAGTTAGATACACGGATTAAGTGGGAGCAGGACATGGATGATGAGATGGACTCTCTTGAGTCTAATCGTACATGGGAGCTAGTCGCTCTACCTAAGAGTAAGAAAGCTCTTCATAACAAGTGGGTTTACAGACTGAAGGAGGAGCACGATGGTTCGAAACGGTACAAGGCTAGATTGGTTGTGAAAGGTTTTCGACAAAAGGCAGGTATCGATTTCACTGAACTATTTTCACCTGTGGTGAAAATGTCTATGATTCGCATGGTCTTGAGTATAGTGGCTACAAAGGACTTACATCTAGAGCAGCTAGATGTTAAGACAGCCTTTCTTCATGGGGACCTTGAAGAAGAGATATATATACATTAGCCGACAGGATACATGACACCAGGAAAGGAGAACAAGGTGTGCAGACTGAAGAAGAGTCTATTTGGCCTGAAACAGGCCCCAAGGCAGTGGTACAAGAAGTTTGACAGTTTCATATCGGGAAACGGTTATAGGAGATGTCATGCTGACCACTGTTGTTATTTGAAGAAGTTTGATGCATCATATATCATCTTTTTTCTGTACATTGATGATATGCTTGTGGCCGGTTAAATCATGAAGGACATCTCAGATCTCAAAAGACTGTCTAGAGAATTTGCCATGAAGGATTTGGGAGCTACAAAATAAATCCTAGGTATGAGGATAAAGCGTGACAGGAAAAATAAGAAATTGGTTTTGTCACAGATAGAGTACATAGCCAAGGTACTTGATCGATTCAATATGGGAGGTGCTAAACTGGTTAGCACTCCATTAGCCAACCACTTTAAGCTATCTAAAGAGCAAGGTGCAAAGACGTAGGAGGAACGGGACTACATGGCTAAAGTCTCATACGCATCAACTATTGGGAGTCTTATGTATGCTATTGTGAGCACGAAGCCAGACATTGCTCAAGCAGTGGGAGTTGTTAGCAGGTTCATGAACAACCCCGGGAAGGAACATTAGGAAGTTATAAAGTGGATCCTCAGATACCTGGTAGGTACTGTGGATATAGGGCTGTGTTATGGAGAATCAAAAATCAAGCTATAAGACTACATAGATTCAGATTTGGCAGGAGATATCGACAGCGGAAGAAGCACTACAGGCTATGTCTTTACTCTAGGTAGTGCTACAGTCAGTTGGGTCTCTCAGTTACAGAAGATAGTATCTATTAGTACGACAGAAGTAGAATATGTTGCGGCTATAGAAGCGTGCAAGGAGATGGTGTGGATGCAAGGTCTTATGGAGGAGTTGGGTAAGAAACAAGCAGATTGTAAGATGTACAGTGACAGTCAGAGTGCAATACACTTGGTTAAGAATTCAGCCTTTCATTCCAGGACCAACCATATTGCCATCAGATATCACTTCATACATTCGTTACTGGAAGATGGATCGATTACTCTGGAGAAGATTCATACGAGTGAGAATCCAGTGGATATGCTGACCAAGGCGGTCACATGGGAGAAGCTGAAGCTCTATTAAGCTTTGATTAGTCTTTAAACTTGAAGACGGGGAGGTGGTGCACTCTGGATGAAGAAGACAAAGGTTTATGGCAATGTGTCTCCAAGTGAGAGATTGTCGAGAAGTGGAGCCACATCTGGAGCCGCGCACAACCAGTCGTGGCCCTGTTCGACTGGTCGAGGAGCCCACTCGACCGGTCGTGACCAGTCGTGGACTGGCTCGACTCAAAGTCTAGCGAGCATAGCTTTTTTGGTTCTGAGGTGCTCGACCGATCGAGGATCATTCTCGACCAGTCAAGGGGTCTTCTCTACCAGTCGAGGTTACGCAGATTGGTTTCTGAATTTGATACGGACTGCGAATTTGGTGTCGCCTTTTGCAAGGGTTTGAAAGGGAAGTTGCCTAAACTATAAATAGGAGTCCCTAGGGCTTTTCTAGTGTTAAGGTGAATATTAAGGAGTTATTATAAGGTGTGGGCAAAAGGTTTTCTCTGTATTTCAAAGGGATAGGTTAGTATATCACTTTGTAATCTTTATTTTTCTTCATAGTGGAAGATTGCATCCGTGGTTTTTTTTACCCTTATTGGGGTTTTTCCATATTATCTTGTCTTGTGGTTTGTTTGGATTGCTTTGATCTGTTTCTAGTTTATATTTCTTCTTGTTTATCGTTTATGGGTGAGGCTTGAGATTGGATCTCGGCTCACTGCGTTGTTGGCATGCTGTGCAACAGGCTAGTCTTTAGAGAAGCAAACGGTAATGGCGCCCTATCTGACTAAGAAGTCGTTGTTCTTACCTGACAAGAAGATGGTTGGATTGCCTTTAAACCTAACTTCAAACATTACAAGGGGCAACAAACATAGTAGAATGACAAAGGAAATGCCCTCGCAGTAGACATGCTTGTCTAACCCACACTACGTGAGTGTTGTTTGAGACAGATCCATGATGACTACTGACGGTCGTCTCTAGCCATAATGCACAGTGCTTCATCATGACCCTCCCGATTATTCGAAGCACACCCTAAAGCAATACATTAGACGGTAATGGCAATATCTTAGTAATAACCCTACATGCCATACTTTCAAGCCAAGCGGACTCAAAAGAGTCCACCATGATCGCGCCGCACCTTGGGAATGGGCAAGGAGGTTCATCTAGAACTGGAATTGGGCCCAAGGAACTATGAACTTAGGATCACATAACACCTTCATCAAGCCCCGAAGAGACATATCTTAGGAATGGCTACCCAACTGAAAGGTCTCTTGAATGTCAAAGGATGGTGAGGCCAAACAACATTCATGTCAGATTGATGGACCATCGTTGTCTATTGTAAGTTTCTACAAATACCCCAAGTGTTGACCAAGACGCAGAAACACCGGTTACAAATATGGAGGGTTGTGGCTTGGGCATTCGCGAGTCGAGCATGTTATTCAAAAGAGGTCGTGATCGATAGTTGAGCGTCTTACGCCTCATATCGAATGTCAAACATCTTTGGAAAGGAATGGTTAGGCTAGCTAAACAGATCCAAACGACATCGTCATGGATAAAGACTTAGGGGAAGACAACTTTAATCTTGAAGAATCCCTCACGATTGATCAATCCCTTGAAGGTTCTCCCTTGAATTGATACTTTTCAAGGGAAGAAGTGGGGCAAATTGTAGTTCAATTTGGAATCCTACCACCCCTTACATTGGACTATAGCATGGTCTTTATGCTCCTAATGGTGTTCTAATAAAAGCCTGACCAACCTAATCATATGGCAAGTGATGTGGAAGAAGAAGGATAAAGTTCAAACCATGCCGAATCATCATCTACCACCATCGACTGTGGGTATGGAGTGAGGACGATCATTGCCATTGACTAAGGAGACGAGGCAGAAAAGGTTGTCATGACAAAGTTATCTCATTTAATAACAAAATACTTTAAGCCTCTACCATGGACGATCATTCACCCGAATTTTGGTTGACAACAATGCAATTGTCAACATTATGCCATGGCCCAGGTTCACAAGATCGACAAGACTCCTTAAGATTTGATGCCGACTGGAGTTATGATTTTCACTTTTCTGGTAGAATCACTTCAAACAAAGGCATTCTTCCTATTAAGCTTTCGGAAGGAAGCTAAAAAATGGTAGTGGCATTTTCTTTCATTAAGCCTACACCCAATTATAGTGCTTTACTCAACCGCAATGGGAGTGATTCAATTAGTGCATTCCATCACCATTTATCAGTTCCTAATAATATGGAACAAGAACAAGATCAAAATTCTTTACACTGACAACCCACCTTTCAAGCTGAATTCAACGCTGCAAAAGCATATCTTTACGAAGGGCGCATTGGGAAACTATGATTTATCGGGCATGACAAATATGGTCGTTTGATAGGGATCATCATCAAAACAGATCCTGAGTCAGACATGGATTCTTTTATTAGTAGTGTTTCCACCCTATGAAAGGATCTCTAAGCGAGCCAAATGTGATCATCCCATATTGGCCACTAGTAAAATATTTTGTTGAAGAAGCTCCCTAATGGATTTAAAAGGTAAATAAAAAAGAATCTAAAACTACGACTACCTTATAAAATGTAAGAGATTACCTCAAAGACATTGAAGTTTATGACAAGTGTCATATTAACATGGAAAAGTGTATGTTAGAAAAAGATGAAATTGTTGAAGATGGTGTGACATTCCAAGGACTCGAGCCAGCACCAACGAAGATGGATGAAGCCTAGGCTGACAATCAAGACCCGTTACTGAAGATGAATCTCATTGTAAGAGAGGATCCATGACCAACCTATATCAGTACAATAATAGATTTTCAGATTTATATGGAGATGATCATGTTGTTCAAGGAGTTCTCTGACTATTTTACTTGAGATTACCATGAGATGACTAGCCTGGACAGAGACATGGTCGAACACCATTTCCTAATAAAATTAAGGGTTGAGGCTATTCAAATAACCAGCAAGGAGAATGATGCCTGAGGTCACCCTAAAAGAAAAGAAAGAAATCAAATGGTTACAGAAGGCCACTTTCATCCAATCGATCTGTTATGCTGACTGAATCTCAAACATTGTACCATTCATAAAGAAGAATAGGAAACTGAGAGTCTGTATTAACTTCAAGAATCTTAATCTAGTAACTTTGAAGGATGAGTATCTGATGTTAATTGTAAATCAATCGGTGGATAGGGTAGCTAAACAAAAAATTATGTTATTCATGGACAACCATTTAGGGTATAATTAGATTAACATCACCATTGAAGATGTTAAAAAATGGCCTTTAAGTGTCCAAGGGAAATTAAGATCTATTGCTGGGTCATGATGTCTTTCAGGCTAAAGAACGGTACAACATATCAAAGAGCCATGAATGTCATATTCCATGACATGATTGAAAAGCTCATGGAGGTCTACATTGATAATGTAGTGGTAAAATTGGTTGACCTTGATTATCACCTATCACATCTAAGAAGATCATTCGAGTGCACGGGGAGATATAAGTTTAAAATGAATCCCCTCAAGTACACTTTTGGGGTCTCAACATGAAACTTTCTAGGATTCTTTGTCCATCAATAGGGGATAAAGGTCGAACAAAACGAAGTTCCAGCCATTCTGGAAGCACAACTACTAAAGAACAAGAATGAGCTCTATTGATTTATCGATAGGTTAACTTTCTTCGTCAGTTTGTCTCTAATTTAATCAGAAAAATTAGCACATTCTCCCTGCTAGTGAAATTAAAGATGGAAGATGAATATGTATGATAAAAAAAGCATTAGGCAACCTTTGATAAAATTAAATAATACTTGATGAAGCTGCCGGTGCTGATTCCCCCATGAAAAAAATCAAACATTCCGACTATATATCGCGACGTGCAAAAAATTTATCGAAGCCTTATTGGCTTAAGAAAATGATGACAGAAACAAGCATGCAATTTATTATCTCTCCATGACCCTTTATGATACTCAGTGATGATATTTGGCTATAAAGAAGTTATGCTTGTCTTGTATTTGCTACCACAAAGCTTTGATGATATTTATTGATTGGTACTGTTCATGTTATTGTTTCGATCGACCTTATATAGAATCTAAAAATGGATTTTCTCTTGATCAAAGTTTTTCTTCAAATATATCTCTAGAGGGTTAGGTCTTGGCTAATTTCTTAGTCGACAGCCTATTAAGAATAAATGATAAAATTTCATTTAATATTTTGGGGGTATATGTTGTCTACTTTACTCCCTGAAGGTTGATTTTTTTACGGATAATGGACAAATCGATCGTTTGGAGCCAGGATCATTATCATATTTCATAATGTAAAAAGAGAAGATTAAGCTTTTTTAACTCAAGTTCAAATACACGAATAATCAAGCAGAGTACGAAGCCTTGATTATTAGACTTGAAATTTTAATGAAGCTTGGAGCAAGGAACATCGAGATCATTAGGTATTCCCAACTAGTCATCAACATGTTGGGTGGCTTAAATAAGTGTTCAAGCTGGGCATTAATGCCTTATTACGGGATGATAGTTCAACTAGTGTCTAACTTCGACGATGTTGTTCTGAAGTACATTCCTCGAGAGTAAAACACCAACATGAATAAGATTGTGCAAATTGTGGTAGGTTTCAAATTGTCTGACAATATGACCAAGAAGTTCCTCATGGTTTAGAGGTGATCACTCCCAACTGCCCAGTAAAGAGTAATGACCTTGGAGATCGCCTATGTAGATGTTCCTTAGGATGATTAGAGAACATTAATCATTAATTACCTTATCAGGCTGAGCAACAAAACCAATCTGTCTATTTGGAGGATTACCCCACATTTCTTCTTGACAATAATATTCATCACAAATGAGTTGATGGTCTTTTATTGAAGTGCTTGGGAACAGATGAAGCCATGATCATTATGGGTGAAGTACATGAAGGAATATGCAGAGCTCATCAGGTAGGACAAAAGATGAGATGACTATTTAGTGACACGGTAATTATTGGCCAACAATATTGATGGACTACACGACATATATTAAAGGGTGTCAGGCCTGTCAAAGGCATGGGCCATTTCAACATGTGCTGACAATGGAACTTCACACGATAGTTAAACTATGGCTTTTTTGTGGCTAGGCCATAGATTTAATTAGAAAAATATTTTCACCCTCATCTTATCAGCATAGTTTCATAATAGTCATGACCGATTACTAAACAAAGTGGGTCGACGCTAGACTAATGAAGGGGTTAGTTAGTCGAAGAAAATTGACTTCATCAATGAGCACATTATCAATAGGTTTGGAATTCTAAAGACAATCACAATAGACAAAGGATCAACATTTTTAGGCAATCAAGTGAAGGCTTTTGCCGATGCCCATACGTTTAAGTTTTTAAACTCGACCCCATATTATGTTAAGCCAATGGTTAAGCTTATTCGGCTAACAAAATGTAAGACTCGTAATCTTATGAGATCGATCGTACACTTCATTTTTAGTGCTGACACATTCCTGGTGGACTAGATTGACAGATTTGATCGCGACCCTATTTTAGTACCGCAACACCCTAAGACTTATACCCTAGCGACTGCACCGGTATTATAATTCTAATGACGTATGACATGCCCTGAACCTGGTACATATTCTCCTGCCAGAGGCCTACACTAGGACTTGGGTTAGTTTTTCCTTAGGCTAACAAATAACCTTGGTCCTACAGAAGAACCACAAATAACCTTAGTCCTACGGAAGAGCCATGGTCCTACACAAGAACCTGTCGAGTTTGTGGATAGAAAACTCTTAGCCTTAATCCTACATAAGGAAATAAGCTAACCTATGGACTCCTAATAATGACACTTATTTTTCGGATTGAGTCCCTTTTTATAGCTCCTCCTAGGTTGCTTGATCTCCACTCTCACGTGCTTCAAGCAGCTCTTCGATACTCCCCCGATCAACCAAGGCTTTAGCTCCACGATCAATCTCCTTATATATGGTGTGTCTTCAAGATGATCAAGGTGATGAGAGTGGGTCAAATCTCTTACAACTAATGGGTAGTTGTTTATCCTAGGGGATTCAACTAGATGAGTTTCCTACAAGATTTGGATAATGATATACCAAGATTGCTCAAGTCCATTCTCTAGAAAAGTAAGAGTTCAAGCACATCTCAATGTTGAGGTTAAAATCCTCATTAGAGTTATAATCTCAAAGGAGATTACTCGTAACTCAATGGAGTAGAAGCTAGGGATGAGGGATTTGTATATGGAATCACCCTATCTCTAATGGCTCTAAAAACCCATGAAAATGCCCAAGAAGCAACTATATTTTATAAAAAAGTTCGAGCTCCAACAGTAAAAAAATGGGCAAAAAACGGCTCATTCGATGTCATCCAAGGCCTTCGATGTCATCGAGCATTAAGCCTTTGATGTCATCGAGAAAATCTAGACAATATGATGTTTTCTTGCTGGACATATTTGGACCATTTTTCGATGTCATCAAAGGTCTTCAATGTCATTGAATATCAAGCCTTCGATGTCATCGAAGGCACTTCGATGGCAGCTTGATGCCATCAAGTCTCATCGAAAACTGTTGTTTTGGGCTATCTCTTGCACAACAACTTCTCACCTCTTCCCTTGTTTATCATGTTTTTCTTAGTTTCCTAATGTTAATGGATGATCAATTAATTATTCTTAGTAAGTCAAGATCATCTAAAGGTGTAGGGTTTGTTTTGGGTTAGGATTAGGGTCACCAAGGCCACCTGTTTACTTGTTCTTACCACCATGATGCTTCTGCTCTGCTACGTCTTCGATCTTTGCTTTCCAAAGGCTCAACTAACTTTACGACACAAAAATTCACGTGATTAACAAACCAGGGTGCAAAAAGGAGTGCACCAATAAAGCTGAATACATGCATTCCCTGCAACAATATATTATACTTATTTAGTGGATAAAGAAACATAATTTTTCTTCTTGCTCATCCATGATACAAGGCAGTTTCCAATATAAAAACATTCACCACTAGTAAATTTCTTATCGTCAACATTTCCTACCCAATCTGCATCAGTGTATCCTGCTATTTGAATAGTCATATCATGTGGATACCATAAACTCATATTAACAGTACTTACAACATATCTAATTATCTGTTTGACAGTGGATAAATGTGATTCTTTATGGTTAGATTGATATCTAGCACAAATGCCAACACTAAATGAGATATCAGGTCTGCTGGCAATCAAATAAAGTAAGCTACCAATCATACTACGATAGAGATGAGAATTAGCACTTTTACCTAATTCATCTTTAGATAATCTGAGTATTGTACTCGTAGGAGTATTAAAATTCCTACCATTTTCGAAACTAAACTTTTTTACCAAATTCTGTGCATATTTAGTTTACGAGATGAAAATTCAGTCTTCGAGCTATTTAACTTAAAGTCCAAGGAAGTAATTTAGCTCACCAACCACACTCATTTCAAATTCTGATTTTATAAGATCTGCAAACTTGGAAGAAAGATCAACATAAGTAAATCCGTAGATAATATCATCAACTTATATTTGTACAATTAAGATATCATCATTAAATTTTTTTGACAAATAGAGTTTTGTCAACACTACCTATTTGAAAGTTATGACTAAGTAAAAATCTAGTTAACTTTTCATACCATGCTCTAGGGGCTTATTTCATACAATACAGTGCCTTTTTAAGATAATATATATGATCATGAAGTTTGAGATCTTCAAAGCCCTTTAGTTGTTCAACATAAACTTACTCATTTAAGTCACTGTTTAGAAAAGCACTTTTAACATCAATTTAGTATATTTTAAAATTTTTGTAACAAGCAACAAAAATAAATAACCTGATATAATTAAGACGAGAAACCGGTGCAAAGGTTTCATCGTAGTCAATTCATTTTATTTGAGTGTAATCTTGCATGACAAGTCGAGTCTTGTTTTCTTATAATGTTTCCAAGTTCATCAGATTTATTTTTGAAAATCCACTTGGTTCCAATTATATGTTTATCAAATGGTTTGAAAACAAGATACCATACGTCATTTCTAACAAACTGATTTAGTTCATCTTTCATAACTAAGATGCAACTTTCTTCAGCTAGTGCCTCATTTACATTAGTCGGTTCCATCTGGGAAGTGAAGTAAACATGATTGCAAATATTTTCTAGTTATCTTTTGGTTTAAACACCAGTATGAGGGTTACCAAGTATTTGATCAGTCGGATGGTCTTTTACCAACTTTAACTCAATAATATCTGATTTTGAAGATAGTTCAGATTGATTAACCAAAATTATATCATTATATCACCATCATCTTGATCAAGTCTGAGAATGATCGGTTGATCATAAATTACAACAGTTATTAATTTTTGAATTACCTCGTTTCTTTTATTTAAAACACGATATACTTGACTGTTTAAAGCATATCCTAAGAAAATTTTCTCATCGTTTTTTACGTCAAACTTACCCAAATTTTCTCGGTCACGTAACATATAGCATTTGCTTTCGAAAGTATGGAAATATTTAACATTAGGCTTTTTCTCAAACTATAATTAATAAGCTATTTTATTTTTTGCTGCTCTTATGTAATCACGATTAATTATATAATATACAATATTCACAGCTTCAACCCATAAATATTTAGGCAACTTCATACTATTTAGCATTACGCTAGCCATTTCTTATAGAACTCTATTTTTTCTTTTAGCAACTCCATTTTGCTAAGGTATTTTTGGAGCTAAGAACGCATGTAATATGCCATGATCATTGCAGTATTTCTCAAATTTGTTATTTTCAAACTCAGTTCCATAATCACTTCTTATTCTGATTACTGGCAATTCATTATTAGTCTGGATGCATTTAATAAGCTTTTTAACTTCGTTAAGAACATTTATCTTTTCTCTTAAGAAAGCTACCCAATAATATCTAGTGTAGTCATCAACTACGATTAGGAAGTATTTCTTTCCACCTCTACTCTTCATTTTAATAGGTCCAACTAAATCCATTTGGAAATGTTCAAGATGTCTTATTGTGGCTAAGGAGTTCACTTTTTTGTGACTACTCCTAATTTGCTGGCCTACCTGACAAGCACCACATACTTTATTTTCTTTCTTTTTTAGTTTAGGTAAACTACACAAGTGATGTCTTTTGCTTAATTTATATAGATCTCTATGGTTTACATGTTCAAGATATTGGTGCCATAATTCAGTCTCGTCTGTTTGGACCATGTAATATGAATGTTTTATTGAGCAAGAGTCATCAATGATACAGAAATTTTCAAATGTTCTGCAACCATTCAATATTACATGTCTTTTATTATTTATTATCTCACATCCATGATCAGAAAATTTCACCCTATGATTGTTATTTGAGTTATGCTCAAGAGATTATGTTTTAAACCTTCAACATATAATACATTTTTTAAGATAGGTAAGTTGGAAAGTTGTACATTACCTTTGTCGATGATCTTGTAGTTTCTACCATTTCCGAATGTAACTGATTCACCATTGATTTAGTTGATGTTTGGAAGAATGGCTTTATCACCTGTCATATGTCTAGAACATCCATTATCTAGGTACCATCTTGAATGCTTACTTGCTTTGAAAGTTGTGTGGATAACAAGGCACTTAACCTTTGGAACAAATTTCATGACGGTTCAAGGCTTAGGAGGGTCTCTTACCTTTCGATGTTTTGGGGAGTTAGGATTTCTCCTATTTTTGTTTACTCCTTTCTTACCAGAGTTGTATTTGAATGACTCTTTGAACAAATCCACAATTTTATCATCAAGAGGAGGATTTCTATTATCTCTCCTTTGATATTTGTGGTTGTTGGCATATGTTTTTACATTAAAGGCTTCTTGAAAAGGTTTTGTATTTTTTAAGTTATTCTTTTTACAGTTTAACTCATTTAGAGTTTTCTTTTTTAGATTTTAAAGATTCTCCTTTTACAAAAGTAAGAGCAGAATTCTTAGATCTCACATTGTTATTTTTGATATATCCAAGTCCAGATTTGTCACTACTTCGGCGAGATGAAGTTAGTAGTTTTTCAAGTTTCTGGTCTCTTTGGGTATATTTCTAACTATCCTTTGAACTCTGAACTGAAGAAACTTCTATTTTCAATTTCTCATTTTTAGATCTAAGATTTTGCAATATAGAAATTTTCAGACTTAAATCTAATTTTGATTTTTCAAAAGAATTAGAAAATTGAGATTTTTTCAAAACAACTTTTTCAAGCTCTAATTGTAATTCTACATATTTTTCCTTTTGAATTTTCAATTTAGCCGCAAACTTGCAACTTTCTTTATACAGGGCATCATATACTTCTTAAAGATCGCCTTCATTTTCAAAGTCACTTCCAAGAGTTTCATAATCAGATGTATCACAATTTTTTAAAGAAGTGATTCTGGTAATAGTCATAAAGGCATATGTACTTTTTTAGTTTTATGATCTGATTCGTCAGTTTCTGAATAAGTTTTAGATTTTGATGATTCATCCCAAGTAGTAATCATACATTTTCTTCTCGATTTATCATTCTTAGGACATTTTGAAGCTAGATGCCCAAATTCAGAACAGTTGAAGCATGGTGTCTTTAAATTTAGATTTTTAATAGTTTGGATTTCCTTTTCTTTTATCAAAAGGTTTTTTAAAGTGATTTTTTTAAAAAAAATTATAAATTTTCTTTGTCAACATAGCCATATCGTCCTCATTTTCCTTATCATTTGAATTTACATTTAAAACCTTTAATTTAGATTTAGAGGATTTGAGGACAGTGGACTTGATCTTAGGAGCTTTGAAATTCAATTTGTAGGTTTGAAAAGGTCTAACCAACTCTTCAACCTTCATAGTATCGGTATCTCTCAATTCCTATATAACAGTAACTTTAGAATTAAACCTATCAAGAAGTAATTGCAGTATTTTTGCATAAACCTTACTTTCAAGGATGCTTTCACTAAGGCCTTACATAGAATTAACTATGTTATTTAATTTCGTATAAAAGTTTATATATGACTCATTTTCTTCCATATGAATTTCCTCAAATTTGATTGTGAGTATTTGGATCTTAAACTTTTTCACAATGTTGGTTCCTTTATGTGTCATTTCAAGTATATCCCATGCTTGTTTTTCCGTGTCACATGAAATGATTCTTTTAAATTCATCTAGTGATAGAGCACAAGTTATAGCATTCAAGGCTTTAACATTTGCACTAATTTCATTTTTTTGAATAATTGTCCAAAAACTATAAGTAATTTCTTTCATGGATGTGGTTCCATTCTCAGCTGCTACGTCCATCATAGGAGGGATCCATTGAATTACATTAGCTTGCCACACACTTTCATTAATGGATTTGAGGAAAATCCTCATCATGACTTTCCAGTAAGATTAGTTTAAGCCATCAAAGGGAGGTGGTCTAGATATGGATAAGCTTTCGAAATTTGACATCTTATAAATCTGGATCTAGCTCTAGGAGGTAAATCTTAAAAGGAACAACCTCGCTCTAATACCACTTGAAAGATGAGCTACAAATGTCTTATAGGGGGTGAATAGGACAATACCAATTCCTTATAAAAATTTACAGAAATAATATTCTCAATCACATAAAGTATTGAAACCTTGAATACAATTAATTCGTAGGACAACCTTCATCTATAACGTTAGGCAGACAACCTTATTTCATGACATCCTGGAAATTAATCTTTCAAAATAAAGATACCAGAGAATAAAATAAATCAATCACTACAAATACACAGAGTTATAGTGGTTTGGTGTTTAACACACACCTCCGCTCCCAAAATTACTACCATCGTACTTTTGGCTTTCCACTATATCAAGGTTTTCCTAGGTTCACCTTAGCAACCTCTTACAGTACTTGTGATATTCGTAGGCTTGCCACAATAAAACCCCCTTAGTGATTTTCATGAGCTAACCACTAATCAACCCAATGAGATTTCTAGGATATCTAAAAAAAAAAAATCCAAATGAAATAATAAAATAGTAACAATACATATCTTCAGAAAACAGAGCGTTGATTTAAAAATATTCGATGAAGTCGAGGCTTCGATCAATGGAGCGATCTTCTTTCTTGAATGTCAATGACGCAATATATGCTAATAAAAAAGAATCTAGGGATCTAATATATCTCAAGAAATATAAACCTTAACTGATGCAAATTCAATTATCTAATTTTTAAGTAGAGTATAAATTACTCTCTAATTACATTTAAAACTAACTTAAGAAAGAGAATTGAATAAGTTATATAAAATAAAAATTACCACACAGATAGCTTTGGGAGGACTTGAGTTTCTCTCTTGACTTAAGGAAGATTTATCACAAATTTTTGTTATAAAAACAATGAGAGAAGATCCCTATTTACAGCTAAAGAATTTAGAAGTGTGGTTAGCCTAAGAACAGCTTCGACTAGATGGATTCCAATGATAATGTTCCAACGGCTATCAGATTTTGCAGGATAAGATAAATAAAAAAAATTCGACTGGCCAAATACAGGGTTCGGCTCGCCAAATACCAGTGAAATCCAAAAGTTTCATTGCTGGAAACTTGACCCAAGTCCAAGACTTTTGAACTCCCTTTCATGGGTGAGATTGCGAGGTCAACCACGTGCTTCACGGGGTACACTAAATTATCCGTGGTCACAACCGCATCATTTCCTTCGTACTTCTGTAGCTTCATGAACTTACTCGTATCTTCGTGCTTGGATGGCGGCTCAGAATCAGCCTCATTAACACCCCCTTTTTTTTTATTATATTCCCTAAGGCCCCTTGGAAATGCTCTTTAATGGAACTTTCTCTTAACTAGTCGTGACCAAGAAACCACTGGTTTCGCTTAGTGGGTCGGGAATGCCCGACTTATCAATTTGTCCGGTAAACTACTCGGGGCTCACGTAGCCCATGCCAGATTAATTGTATTCTGGGCCGGGTTCATTCCTTCGGGCTGGCTCAATGCCAAGTTGGGCTGGCCAAACTTGCAATAGATTTTCCATTTTATTGTTGTTGTAAACTTAACCTAGGCTGAGGTTGGGTTGACCGAACTTAATTAAGCTAGCTGAACATGAAGTCGGGCTGGCCAAACTTTAGAGAATTTACATCGTGAATCTTACATTTTAAGCATATAAGGTCATGTTTAAAAAACACCTAACCTAAGGTCCTTTCTACGGTCATTCTACTAATGGTTGGCATACACTGATCTTTATCTTTCACTTATAATCATGCCGAGTCTTCTAGTCTTATGATGTTGAGCCAATCTTCATGAGGTGTCATAGAGGACTGAAGTGTACTTTAGATCTAACCAGCATTTATTTACGAAATATGACAATTACATGTGTGCTTCAAATACAAGCACTTACAATACCCTACTAAGAAGCATGTTTGTTTATCTACTTAATTCATGCACCCCAATCATCTAAATCTCTCCATTAGTGATGATCGCCATCCCTAGGAAATTCTCATAGCACCTAGGTTATAAATATTATTAGATGTCAAACATTATATGCCCATCAAGTATGAATTAAAACAAATCAATGGTTAAAGATGAAAGTTAATGGTTGAAAATTTTTAACACCTAATTGAAAACCTTAGAGGTGTCGGTCATCCTTTTAAATACTTGATGGATCGTCCAAACATTAAGATTAACCACCTATTCATGTATTATTCATGTCCTGGAAAAGACTAATTAGTAGATCCCGTATTGGATTGTGTGTACTTCGAGGACCTTGGTGAAGAAACTTAGCTACACCCACTTTTGATGGCTATGCAGAAGCCTCATAAGGAAAGTCAAAGCATGATTAATCAAAGCATCTCCATCTACACATCCTCATGCCATGGGAATTTTGATGGAGCTAGTGCAGCCAGAAACCTATTCAAGTCTAGGCAAGTGCAGTCTTGATACTTATATGCAATCCATGCAAAATACAAGTCACCAAATACCTAATCTAAGGAACCATCCATAACACACCTATACACTCATGTAAGGTAGTGAATGAGGTGAACTGCCACTAAGTTAACCCCAATAGGTGGAGATCTCTTACCTGAGATGACTATCTAATGATAACACTAATATGATTTTTTTTTAAAAAAAACTAGCATCGTCATGGCCAAAGTAATGAGATCCATGGAACACAACTCTCCATTGGCTACTACCAAGCCATTGTGTCTAATCTCAAGTGCTCAAGAGCATTAGAGGCAGTGCCTCTTAAACCCCCTTAAACATGTTCTATTAAGAATTAACTCAAAAGTAAAATGCATCATGTAATGAATCAATATCTAATAACAATGACTTTCCAAGGCAGTATTTACACCTGATCATATCGTTAAATTAGATAGTTTTAAAGCTGACATGTGGAAACACTGTTATACGAAAGACACGATGAGATCCTTACAATCGAGATGAATGGTAGAAGGAAAATCATGGAGAACTAAGAAGGTCATCACCATGGGACACATGCGCACAATCAAAATGATCAAAATGAGTAGTCGTCATATGGATGCATGGAAATTAAGAAAGGCCATAGTTTATGTAATGACTTGCAAAAGTGTGCATGATCGCATGGCTAGATGGCGGTGATTCTCTTCATCACACATGGTAGGATATAACTTGCTATGCACATTTGATGACTGACGATTACATAAATATCTTGGGGCATGACTTTGAAGAGAAAGTATAATCGGCCACGTCTATTCATTTAGCTGATTGATTGGAATGAAAATCATAAGAAGGGATCCTATGGTTGTACGATAGCACCCTCATGTATCTATATAAATAAAGCCAATAGAGAATAGTTCCAAGCCCATGCCAATCCAACACAACTCTACTCTACAGTGCAACACTTCATATCCCTCATCCCTCATGGATGCCCTTAATTAAGTTTTAGTTTAACTCCCCAACTACTAGCCAACATAATCTTATCCCTCCACCCTATGTCAATAACACACCACTAAACTACTAGGAAAAGTTCTTAGTCTTGAACAGAAGGTTGTCGGGCTTTTTTCCATGTACTAAATAATTATGTCCACTGTCTCATTGTGAGCCTAATTCTCTCAACTAAAGTGACAAACAAATAGTTGAATCACGACCATCTTATCATGAGCTTGGCTCTCGCTAGCATTTCAAACAATTTATCACTACACTGGCTTTCTCGTTACGTGCCTAGTCTCTTAACCATGTTTCAAACTGACCGTCGAAAATCCACCCTTCATCGGCCGTCTTGCTATGAAGCTTGATTTCCATCAAGCAACAAACAAATGACCATCTCACCGCAAAGCTTGTCTTCACGTCAGGTAATGAACAAATGACCGTTTGGCGCCACGACTATTTCCCCATGAAGCCCTATTTCCTTCCAAGCCATGAACAAATTGTTGTATTTTTCTTTTAAGCAAATTGTAAGTGTTATTTTTTTAAAGAAAAAGGTGGGATATTGCCACCTTTAAATTTATTAGAAAAGGATTGCAAACAAAAATTCATCAGAGAATTTCGGGCGGTCCCCACAAAAAAATAAAGGGGCCCACCTATCCTATACCTGCACAAAACTCAACTAAAAGAAAACAAGAAAAGCCATTACCACCCTCTAGCCTCACGACCTACTCCTTTTATGATTCACTACTCTAATGGAGCTTAGACTTGTGTTGAGGCACAAAAAATATTCCATCTATCTCTCTCTAAAAATTTCATTACACGCCCATTACATTAGCAGGGGAATTCCATTGTGCAGATCCTTTCAAGGGTTATGCGCCCATAACAGTATCGAAGCCTTATGAAGCGTTGCTCCATGTTAAAAGAGGTTGTGCGGTCCACATTCTGGGATAGAAGAAGAATGGATGTCATCTGATATAGAAGAAGAATGGATGTCATCTGATATAGAAGAATGAATGGATATCATTTTAATATAGGGGAGTGCATGGGCGTCATCTGGGATAGAGGAGTGCATGGGCGTCATCTAGAATGGAGTGATGCATGGGCGTCATCTGGTAAGGAAAGGAGGGATGGATATTGCTTTGTATGAAGGGAGAAGTGGGTGAACACCACTACTTAAGGAAGAAAGGTTGGGAGTTGTATTAAAGAGAGAGAAGTGGTGGTGATCACCACTATTTAAGAAGGGAGGAGCCTGGGAGGCCTATAAATACCACTTCCTCTCCTCATTTGGACAGGACAAGAAGTGAAGAGAAGTAAAGAGAAGAAAGGAAGAGAGAGGGAAGCCCTCTAGCACGCAACCGCGTAAACCCCCTAGAGAAGCTCTTACGCACAATCGCGCAATCCCTTTAATGAAGGGCTTTTATGCCACATTTCAAGAGGACTTTGTCTTGATGAAGGCCATTGTGCCACTCTTTGTGGAAGTTGTCTTGAAGGAATCCACTTGCACACAATCGCGTAAACCTCTTGAAGAATGCCTTTTGCGCCACTTCTTATGGCATGATGTCCTAAAGACAGGCTTTTTGCACGTCACCATGCCAACTTGTCTTGAAGTAGCCTTTGCACGAGACCGCGCAAACCTCCTGAAGGGTGGCTCATGCGCCACTTTGCATGGAAGCCTGTCCTAATGCAAGGCTTCATGCGCCACTTTGCATGGAAGCCTGTCCTAATGCAAGGCTTCATACGCACTTTGCATGGAAGGATGTCCTAAAGGAGAGGCTTTGTGCCATTTTAAGTGGAAGGATGTCCTGAAGGAGAGGCTTTGCGCCATTTTGAGTGGAAGGTTGTCCAGAAGCAAGGGCTTTGCGCCATTTCATGTGGAAGCTTGTCCAAAGGGAAGGCCTTTATGCCATTTCTCAAGGGAACATGTCCTGATGGATGGCCTTTGCGCCACTTTGCATGAGACTTAATGCAAGTCCTCTGCGCCATGCCTTATGGAAACTTGTCCTAAGACAAGGCTCTTGCACCTCTTTATATGGATTCTTGTCTTGAGGATAGGTCTAGGCGCCTCTTTACATGGACTCTTGTCCTGAAGGAAGGCCTTGTGCGCTCCCACCTTTAGAAAGGCCTTGTGTGCTCCCACCTTCAGAGAAGTGTTGTATGCTCTCACCTTCGCTTTGGGTTATGTGTTCCCATCTTCATTTAGAAAAGGCAGTAGGAGAGAGAAGCGAGAAAGAGAAGTGAGAAGACAGAAGTTGGAAAGTTTCAAGGAGCTCCCAAAGGAGAGAAGAAAATTGAAGTATAATGGAAGATTCGCATAACCCAAGTTTGAGAAATCTCCGCCGTTTCCTCAATTATGTACCTGCTCAACCCAAGTTCATGAAGTTTCTAGATCAATGTTTATCGTACAACCAAATCAAGGGATTCAAGTCCGCACAACCCACCTGCCTTTGCGATGAACATCAAAAGCGTCGAAATGCTGCTAAAATTGATATCGAATTGCCATTAGATTGTCTTTTCTTTCATTCATTGCGTTGATTCATTGTACTCTATTTTCAAAATCAAGGGAAATGAGAGGATGTAAATGAACTCAGACTGAATAAAATATTTTGTGATCATTGCTCTCTCATCCTTTCTTTGTTATCATTGAATGAATCCCCCCAAATCAAATGCATTTGTTTCTTGTTGAAACAAAATGGTGACTCTACTGGGGATATCATTTTATTCAATGATAACTTAGAAAATATTCAGAGAACATTTATCACTTTTTGGTGTTGCGTAGACGCCAAAATAGCGACTCTTAACGGGAACATCCTCTCCTTCATCTCTAAAAACAAAGTATAATTTTATTTAATCAAAATAACTAACACTCTGTTCTGAATAACACGTATACTGCAACGACTTTTGTCTTGACTAACGTGGTCGTATACTTCGCACCTAATGGATTCCTAGTAAATTACATCGACAATACGAGATCGCTACTACAGAAGTACCAGAAAAGGTCAAATCAGTAGCGATCATGGACCGACAATGCCAAGTAATGTTCGGAATGGTTTCTACTTCACTAGTAGTGCAACAAGACGATGAAGGACGGATGATGGTAACATCTAAAAAATGAAAGGTTCAATCTTCTCTTACAAGGCATACCATCCCGCTAAGTATGGTTAAAGGTTCGGTTATGCGGAATGCCATGAGGCACTGTTTTACCTCAGTTTATCCTCCTCAACGACATCAACAATGCAGTTTTCACTTTCTCTTTCGATATCAGTACATACCAGATGAGCATGTTGCTGAAGAAGTCCCTAATTTTCTAATGGTGACTGTCGTGAACAACAATAAACTTTAGGGAAAGCCTTCAGATGAGAAGATAGTTCGACTAAATTAGGCACTGCTCACCAACGAGAAGACGAATCAATTAACGAATTCATCAGTTAATGGAGAACCCTGGGGGCATCGTTACAACTTGCCAAAATAGAAGAGTCAAAGTGAAGCTACTCAATTCTCATATGAATTGGCTATTTCAAAATTTTAAGAGAGCAGCAACGGATATTGCAAAAAAAAAAAAAAAGTATTCAAAGGAAATGAAGCAAAGAAGAAAAGGGTATTCTACAAAAGGTGATCACCGACGATAGTAAAATTGTCATGAAGAAGATATATGGAATAGGAGAGAAAGTAATGACATATGGTATGGTCCTGATTGAAAATATTTGCTCTATAGAAGAACAGGCAAGAAGAAAGCAAGACAAGTATATTCACCATGGGGGAAAATTTTCATCAATATACTTGCCAGTGCAGCAAAATATATCATCCCTGAACACCAAGAAGATTCACGGTGTTTTAACTCAGAAGATTCACGGCATTTTGACTCAGAAGATTCACAGCGTGATTATTCAGGGGGCAACAAAAGCATGTAAAATACGTTATCCTTGAAGATAATTACAGTTTTGATTTCGAAGATTATTAGCATAATACTTCCAAATCAAAAGGGGTAAGATAAGAAGAATATTAAGGATGTCAAAGTCTCAAAGTACTAAGAAGGCCAAAGTTTCAAAATGTCAAAGTCTCAGAATTCTCAAAGTACTAAGAAGGCTAAAGTTTCAGAATGTCAAAGTCTCAGAATGTCGATGCCATACATAAAGAAAAGATAGACTTTCAAGCACATCAAGTTCAAGCATATTATATTCAAGTGCTGATGGTTATTGTCACGCCCTAGACACGGAGACCAGGCACAAGAGATTCCCAATTGCCGATTCTGGTGTCGACAGCCTCCGTAATACCCTATTCTCAGCTCCTGATGCCCATTCACCAGGTTCCGATCCTGGGATCCCACAAGGAGGATTTATATATCATAAGTCTGATTCTTAATGAGCATACCCAAGATCATAACATCATAACCACAAATCAATAACCACAAGAACAGCATTACAAAATCCACTAAGAATTTAAACTTTTTACAAGTACAAAGCTCAAAAGGGGAAAGATACAAGGTCTATGTAAGAACAACTCCAAGAGGATCAACGGCATGCTCCAGCTCCTGCTTCGCTCTTGCTCTGCTCTCTGGCCTGGAAACACCTGCACGCATTAATTGTGCATAAGCTTATAGAAAGCTTAGAGGGCGGTGTAAGTGTGTGTAAGACCAGTGTCGTGAAGCAATATCAGGGTATGCGGAATATGCAATAAGGACCATGAACACTACCAGCCATAACAAGGCTATGAAAAGCAATGCAGGTACTAATAACCATCCCGAGGCTTGACAATATAATGAGGGGCCTATGGAGCCAATGCCACGTGCAATATGCAATATGATCAAGCTTATCATCATATCAATCCAACGTATCAGTACAGTTCCTCTCTGGAGAATCACCGGGGTCAAATACACTACCTGCTGACTGTCGCTTTCCTAGCCACAGCCTAGCGAGCGTAAGAGAATTCACTATCCACCTGTGAACAACCAACCCCAATAAGGCACGATGGTAGCGGACCCATTTATGAATTGGTCAGACTCAGCCTAGCATTGCCCCCTCACTTAGGAGGGTAAGGCCACACCCCCTCTCAACCGACCATGATACAGTGGGAGACGCAGCCTAATGGTAAAGGCACCGACGCTCATGTTTTTTACTTGGTCTCAGCGTTGGGGTGTCTCCTAGTACCATGAAGGTTCTAGGACTTTTATCCAAGGACATCCTACGTGCCCTAAATGTTCGAATAAACATTTCCGATGTTCGAACCTGGCCATCCACGATATACCTGTGGAGGCTACGGCCCTGATGAAGGGGCGAATATCAATCGTGCTATGCAATACCAGATGCGTGAATCACACAAATCAACCATGCATCAATCCTGCGTATACAGCGCACTCAAGAGGGGTAACTCCATCACTTAGGGAGTCCCACAACAGCTTGCCCAATGGTATAAACCATGACCAATCACATCTCAACCAAGCACGAATATGATGCGCATGGGAATGGGTCATGAAGATAACCAAGTATGCCATATAATGATGTTGTACTCTCCTCATAACAAGGTAGGGTCTAGGTACTTAGACAATTTTCCATATAAAGAAGGAACGCAACCATTAGTGGGGGCCCAATAGCTTGGGGTAGCCCACGAGACTAAGTAAGCAATGTCATGGGCATAAATGATGAGAATGGGCCTAGCAAGGGGTCTATGGTGGGCATAAAACCACCAATAGACAAGAAAGGGCCTAGGAAATGGGCCTAAAGGGGTCCTCAATGTGGGCATTCAACCACCATTGTCCCCCAACAAGGCGGCCCAACAAAAGTCTACCTAGGAGCAAGGCCCAAGGCCCAAATACTATCATAAAAATGAATGAGCAGCCGCATACATATATATATTTCTCACATAATGGCCTCCAGAAGATAGCCCAAAGTTACAAATAACAACATGGGCCCATAGGGGAGACTATGGCCCAAAAACTATGTCACCAAATCCATGCATTATGTTGGATTTAGTGGGCAGCCCATAAGCTCAAGTACATAGGCAAAGATCATATCCATGTTGGGCAAAATGGGCCTTATAACATCAGCCCAAAAACTAGTAAATTAGGTGGGCAATCAAGGACCCAACCACATCTATATTTCAGCCCACAAGTCCAGCATAATGGTAGAAACAGCCCATACATACAATAGGGCAAACTTGGACGTCCTAGCCCAATCTGTGCCTATTAGACATCCAAAAATCTAGTCTATCACTTTCGTGACAACAAAAGAAGGGTGGGCCTTTCTTGGCACTAATTAAGCCCAAAAGCCTTAGAATTAAAAGCATAACATATGCACACATTATTTCCCCACTTAGTGGGCCCCACATTCTAAAATATCCAGCCACAAATACAATCTCTTTCAGTTGGACTTTTAGCCTACCCAGCTTCCTGGGCCCGCTGAGGTCCAGCAGAAAATGATTTTGGGGAAATATAAATTTTATAGTGGTCCCTGATCATCATGGTGGGTTCCAATAGATGGAGAATACAGATAGAACACATAAACTCAAGTGGGCTTGTTGCTGGACCACAAGTCCAGCAGCACCCCAAAAAGCCTGGACATCCCAGGTGGGCCTGGACGACCTAATATACATACATCAAGGTGGGTTCCAATGGTGGGTGT
This sequence comes from Magnolia officinalis, assembly GCA_021015155.1. Classification (NCBI taxonomy): domain Eukaryota; kingdom Viridiplantae; phylum Streptophyta; class Magnoliopsida; order Magnoliales; family Magnoliaceae; genus Magnolia; species Magnolia officinalis. The sequence continues at coordinate 19,277,923 of JAJHSJ010000011.1, forward strand.
CCCTCCAGGGAGTGGTCCGCACATCAGTGGGCCACCCCGGGGAGGACTGCCAAGGATAAAACACATACATCAAGTGGGCCACAAGGTGGGACGGCCAGCCCACCCCTTGGCGTCCCAAGGGTGGGACGACTAGCCCATTCCAAGGTCCAGGTGGGCCCCACTTTAGGACGTCCCACCAAGGACTAGTCCCCATCTAAGTGGGCCACACCTCAATGGTGGACGGTTGGGCAAAATATGCACATAGGTGGGCCTGAGGTGGGGTGGACGGCCAGCTCATTGCTGGACATTCAGCCTAGCTGGATGTCCAGCAAGGTGTTGCTATCCCGGCCCCTCTAACCCCAAAATCTGATCAAATATGTGGCCCACAAGCACTAGGGGTTGGTCTCTACAAGGTAGGCCACAAGATGGGTGAAGGAGATGGCCACCACCACACAAAAACCTTGGATAACAACAATGGATAGCAAGGTCCAAAAGAATGTAGCAGAAATAAAAATGGTGTTGTCCCTGTTTTGAGCACCCCAAAAGGGTGGGTCCAAGTCCTCCAAAAATTGGGAAAAAATATTCCCAACCTCCCCATACAAGTGTACTTCAAGGTGGGGTCCACAAAAGTGGCCCACCATTTCATAAACAATTTTATATTTATGATTTTTCAAACTGCAATGTTGTTGGACAGTCCAAGGCCACTCCTTTGGGTCCTCAAACAAGGTCAAATGAAGGTGAAAGTTGGTACACATCTAGGTGGGGTCCACATCTCCAGGAATAATCTATCAAAGGGGTGAAAACAACCCCCCAAATAGTCCAAAAATCTGACCCAAAATCATCCAGAAACTGTCCAGAAAATTTCTGGATAGCAACACATACAGGGAGTAAACTGAGCATGAGAACCAAAATAAGGGGAAATCACCCCACGAAATTAGTGTTGTGGTCCACCTCAGTGGGCCCCACAAATATCCAGACCTATTCCTCATATAAAAATCCATTGCATGTGTCCTTAAAAGGGGAAAATAGGTCATCAACATCCATAGAGTGGACAGCCATAGATGTCCACTCTCTTTGGATGGTTTAAATGCTTCCAGGCCACAAGGTGGGCCACACATCAAAGAATAAGGGATAATTAAAAGAAAAATAAGAATCAACCACAAGGGAAGGGGCTCCGTCACAGTGAGGCCCTTCCCTTCATCACAAACCATACATCCACTATTATTGATGAAGATACAAGAATCTACACATGCATGCATCTTTCTAATCATGATCCAATGGGGGAGATGCCATCTCCACCAAGGATCAAGGGTCTAGATGACCCAAGAATTCATCTATCTAAGAGAAGAGGGCCATGGTGGGGTCCATGGAGAATGGCCCCACCCATGGGTTATGAATGTAAGAAGGGATGGGCCGATGGCCACACCCAAGAAGACATGGGGCCTCCACCATCATTTGGTAGGCCCCACATGCTTCAAAGTATGAAATGGAGAAGAAGAACAACTAAAAAAAGTAAAAAATCTGAGATCTTAGTTTACAAGAGCACCCACTTAATAGATCTCCAAGCTACCACCACCAAGAGGTTCTTCAAGCACCTAGGAAGAAGGTTCGAAGGCTAAGATCTTTAGCTAAGGGCTAGATTATGGGGTTATAGGGTGAATGGAGGGCTAGATAATGGGCAAGAGGTGGGACGTCCAAGCTCGCTAGAGAGAGAGAGAAGAGAGAGAGAGAGAGAGAGAGAGAGAGGAGAGAGAGAGAGAGAGAGAGAGAATAGAAGGAATGGAAGGAAGGATTGCTAGAGAAAGGGGTTTTTACCAAAACCCATCATTGAGTTGCTAGAAAAGAGAGATGAATGATTTCTTCTCTCCCTAGAGAAGAGGGAGAGGTCAGATTTTTCAGACCTTGGTTAGAGTAAAAGAGGCTTGCTAGCATGGGAGAACAAAAAAGGTGGCCACCTAGATAAGGTAACCAATGATGGGGAGGCTAGCTAGGACCTAGCTACCAAGCCTAGCCTAGATAGTCTAATAATGACCTTAGAGTGATGCAACATGCCTAGGGATTTGTGCAATCGTAGGCGAGCTCACAAATCATGATCTACGGCCTAAAACAAGCACGACCTACATCTTTTGATGTACAACTCAAATTACCGCACGAGACGTGTCGTTGGAACACAGTGACGATGCGGTCTCCACTAGTTTCGGGTCGATCCGGGTCAGATTTATATGGTAGAGCTTAAGGGTCATTACAAATGCAATCCATAGGTCGCGGGTCGCCAAAAATTCGACCGGTAGTATCGCAGGACTCGATGGAGCGAAATGGATACTAAGGTTAAGGTTTTTTACAGTTATTGTCAAATCAGTAGTAGTTACTATTGCCATCACCATATCGCTGATGTGAAGATTATTCTATTATCAAAGTTTATCGAAAGAGGCGAAGATTATTCTATAATCGAAGTTTATCGAAATTGATACTATTGCCAAGCTGAAGCTCCACTCCGACCAAATTTTACATTATCAACGACAGCAGGGGCGATATATTAATCATCGATTTGTTATCTTCAGTAAAGCCTATACGATCAACCATCAAGTCAGCGACAACAGTTTATCATTTAAGGCAGCCTAGCCGAGACCTATATGGCCGACTACGTATAAGACCCATATATTATTCGTGCAGCAGTGTGGAGCCAGTGGCCCTAAAAATCTCGTGTAGGCCACATCACATGCATACCCATGCAGGCAGTGGATGGAACCAGCGACTAAAAGCCCTAAAAGGCCAAAAAGTCCTCAACAACCAGTCACACATGAGACCAATGCCGTCTGTATAGCTTTCCGACAGTGTCACGGGGAAAGGATAAAACTACCCTCCCGTGAATGGGTCTGACCTTGCAGACGAAGAAAAAGTGGACAACAGTGTGCGCTCTTTGGCCATTATCCACAGATAGGCCAACCATGTGTAAGACCCCCCAGATTCCTAGCTTGATTTCAGTAGTAACTCATGAGGACAGGGTCTCAATAAAAATACTCCCTCATTGATGGATTGATGGCCTTGGAGTTGGTACCCAAAGGTAACCTTGCACGCCCCATGAACTCTAGAGAGTTACTACGGCCAACCCTATGTGTAAATCCCACTGAGTTCACGGCCCCGGTAGCTTCACTAGGCCCCTCTGATGGATCGCGGATTGTGAACTCCCTGGCTATGATAAGTCTAGTAAAGTTAGAAGAGTTGCAGAGACCATTCACGTGAGACCCGACTCCTACTACTTATGAGTCTAAAAAATAGTGTGATTGCTCCACTACTCAAGAGCCTAAACTGTGTGAAGTGTCAAGTCCAGTCAATCAAGTCAAGTCATCCAGTCAAGTCAAGTCTAGTCAGTAAAGTCTAGTCCAGTCAAGTTTAGTTCAGTCAAGTCCCATCTAGTCAAGGTATGGTCAATCAAAAGTATGCTAGCTCCAATATTCAAGAGCTTAAACTGTGCGCAGCCTCAAAATGCTAAAAAAATATACATGATCATCTATCTGCTCAAAATATGCTTAAAGATGCAAATTACCTGATATGATAACATAAATCATGAAAATTTCGTGTTTAGTATAAATAGACATATAAAGTGTGTTTCTTTTGAAACAAGTACAAATTACGATTATATCAAGTCTGATCAAAATATCTGATATTTTCTATCTTAAAACCAAGTGCTTCAAAATATGTTTATTCTTCTGAAGAAGATGAGTCTTCAATGATAATAAGTTTGTCCTTCTAAAGAGGATGATGATGTCTTTCCATCTCCTGCCTTTCTGATGCTGAAGGAATATTATCTCTTAAAATTTGCAAAGGAAGAGGAAGATATAACTGTAAGGAGCTATAATTCTTTTCTGAAAAATTTGAAGATTCATGAGTATTCTTTAAAGATGTGCCAAAAGCTATCCATCCTTCAAGAGTATCAGCAGGCTTTGTTTTAGAAATATTATTTGCAGAAGAAATTTTTATGCAGAGCTGGCCTAGAGAGGGGGCACGATCTATTTCTTCGAAACATCTAATGCCTTGGTCTTTCTGGAAATCACTCAAGCGAAGAGGAAGAATCCATATGGCATGATTTATAGGGAATGTTCTATCAAGTAATACTAGTGAATCCGCCACCACATCTAGGAATAAAAAGCGTTAAAAGGGTAATTATAGACGGGAATTATGAAGTGTGACTCGATGCGAACATTTAAGAGTTGCTTTCATATCAAAGCCCGATTATACGGTCTGATGCCGTAACTTTTCATTGCTCTGGTAACAAGATTACAAGTCACCGGGACAGCCTGATCAAATTTGAATTGGTGGTAAATCTGTTAGGATAGTATGGTTCACGCCAGAATACACTACCTTCTCTCCAAGGAAGAAGTGTTGGACTTGATGGAGACAAGGAACGAATGTTTGCCAAATGGAATAGAATCATCATCAACGACAGCCATGTCATCAGGATAACTAGTGAAAGAGAATTGATAGAAGTCGATAAAATCATTACTTTCTATTTTTCTAGTGACCCATCCGTTCAACCCTTTAATCATCTCTCTTAATTGATAATGTCATAGAGGGAGGTGATCAGGGTGATCAGGATACAAATACGCTCCTTCAGAGTCAGCAAATGTCTAAGGCAAATATACTCCTAGTTAGCCTATGGAGAAATGCCAAGGAAGCACAAACTAGAAAAGACTCAGCGATTGAACTTATAAGGCCAGAAATAACATCTCCAAAAGCATGATATAATGCAAAGCACAAAGAGGGGATAATCAAATCATTATTATATTGCAAATATTATAATTATTCTAGAAGTTTTCAATATATTTCAAAATTATATATACTTTATGAAATTAAATTGGAAAATTATAATGTTTTGAGATTACCATTTGAAAGTTTAGGGTTATGCAGACCATGAATAAAGGAGATAATCAAAAGGTTGTTACAGCAAGAACAACATTAAAGAACAACTCCCAAGGCACAAAGTTCAAAGAAAGAGTCGCCGGAGCTAATTAAAGAGACCATTGCAGCAACAGCAGCATTGAATGATAGTTCCTTGGCCAAGTTACTCAAAGATGAAGTCGTCACAGCTGTCACAGTGACGAGTGTCGATGAAAAGAGAATTTATCCTCTCTGAAGAAAGCATTTGCTCGTCACTGCTGGCTAGGAGCATTCAATCTTCCGTTCGAGCACGATCATTCAGTCATCCATTCGAGCGCAATTATTCAGTCTTCCGTCTGAGCGTGATTATTCAATCTTCCGTTCGAGTGCGATCATCTAGTCATCTTTCAACTGCAATCCATTCAAATATGATTCCTTCGAGCTTGATTATTTTAAAATCAACTATTGAAGATCTTCGTTCAAGCGACCCTTCTCCAATATGCAATTGGTTCCATTCATGAAGAATCCTTCTCTAAAGTGAAAGGATTTTTGTGTAGAAGAGGATCGATCCTCCATTTGATCTCATAAATCAATCAAAGAAGGATCAAAGGAGCATCTGTTGAGGCACAAAAAATATTCCATCTTTCTCTCTCTAGAAATCTCATTACGTGCCCATTGCATTAGCATGGGAATTTTATTGTACAGATCCTTCCCAGGGTTGTGCGCCCATAACAGTATAGAAACCTTATGAAGCGTTGTTGCATGTTAGAAAAGGTTGCGCGCTCTACATGCAGGGACAAAAGAAGAATGGTTGTCATCTGATATAGAAGAAGAATGGATGTCATCTGATATAGAAGAATAATGGATGTCATTTTGATATAAAGGAGTGCATGGGCGTCATCTGAGATAGAGGAGTGCATGGGCGTCATCTGGTAAGGAAAGGAGGGATGGATGTTTCTTTGTATGAAGGGAGAAGTGGGTGAACACCACTACTTAAGGAAGAAAGGTTGGGAGTTGTATTAAAGAGAGAGAGAGAGAGAGAGAGAGAGAGAGAGAGAGAGAGAGAGAGAGAAGTGGTAGTGATCACCACTATTTAAGGAGGGAGGAGCCTGGGAGGCCTATAAATACCCCCTCCTCTCCTCATTTGGACAGGACAAGAAGTGAAGAGAAGTGAAGAGAAGAAAGGAAGAGAGAGGGAAGCCCTCTTGCACGCAACCGCATAAACCCCCTTGGAGAAGCTCTTGCGCGCAACCACGCAATCCCTTTGATGAAGGGCTTTTGCGCCACATTTCAAGAGGACTTTGTCCTAATGAAGGCCTTTACGCCACTCTTTGTCCTGATGAAGGCCTTTGCGCCACTCTTTGTGGAAGATGATCAGATGAAGGCTTTTTGCGCGTCACCGCGCCATCTTATCCTAAAGAAGCCTTTGCGCGCAACTGCACAAACCTCCTGAAGGATGGCTCATGTGCCACTTTGCATGGAAGCCTGTCCTAATGCAAGGCTTCATGCACCACTTTGCATGGAAGCTTGTCCTAATGCAAGGCTTCATGCACCACTTTGCATGGAAGGATGTCTTGAAGGAGAGGCTTTGCGCCATTTTGAGTGGAAGGATGTCCTGACGGAGAGGCTTTGTGCCATTGTGAGTGGAAGGTTGTCTAGAAGCAAGGGCTTTACGCTATTTCATATGGAAGCTTGTCTAGAGGGAAGGCCTTTATGCCATTTCTCAAGGGAACATGTCCTGATGGATGGCCTTTACGCCACTTTGCATGGGACTTTGTCCTAATGCAAGTCCTCTGCGCCATGCCTTATGGAAACTTGTCCTAAGACAAGGTTCTTGCGCCTCTTTATATGGATTCTTGTCTTAAGGATAGGTTTGGGTGCCTCTTTACATGGACTCTTGTCCTGAAGGAAGGCCTTGTGCGCTCCCACCTTTAGAAAGGCCTTGTGCGCTCTTACCTTCATAGAAGTGTTGTACGCTCTCACCTTCGCTTTGGGTTATGCGTTCCTATCTTCATTTAGAAAAGGCAGAAAGAGAGAGAAGTGAGAAAGAGAAGTGCGAGTAGACAGAAGTTGGAAAGTTTCAAGGAGCTCCTAAAGGAGAGAAGAAAAGTGAAGTATAATGGAAGATTCGCGTAACCCAAGTTCGAGAAATCTCCGTTGTTTCCTCAATTGTGCACCTGCTCAACCCAAGTTCGTAAAGTTTCCAAATCAATGCTTATCGTACAACCAAATCAAGGGCTTGAAGTCTGCACAACCCACATGCCTTTGCGATGAACATCGAAAGCGTCGAAATGCTGCTAAAATTGACATCGAATTGCCATTAGACTGTCTTTTCTTTCATTCATTGCGTTGATTCATTGTACTGTGTTTTCATAATTAAGGGAAATGCAAGGTTGTAAATGAACTCAGACTGAATAAAATATTTTGTGATCATTGCTCTCTCATCCTTTCTTCGTTATTATTAAATGAATTCTTCCAGATCAAATGCATTTGTTTCTTGTCGAAACAACTTGCATTATCCAAAACCACCGGGCTTCTCACATGCCTGGGAGTTCATCCCGACTTTGATAAACACTATTGGAGTTGCCTCCGTTTCCCATCTTTTCTAGAGCATCCGCAACCGAAATAGATTTACATAAAGCATGAGAAATTGAGACAAAAATCACTCCATCGCTCCACTCTTCTGATAGATTGAGCCCAATCAGCATTAAATATTCCAAGGGTTGCCCCTTTTTTTAATTTTTTTAATTTTATTTTTTATTTTATTTTTACACACACACACACCCTACACACTCACGCTGGTGGAATTTCACCACCTATGGGTACTCGAACACTTGACCGAGAGTTGCCCAAGAGTCTACCACCCGAGCAAGAGTTGTAAAGAAGAGATTTCATTGGCTATGAGGCATGAATCTTTCTCAATTATAACATTTAATAACCCTAAATCAACGCAAATCTAGAGCCATCCACCATTACCTGAGCTTCTGCCACGGATATCAACACCGGGCTGTGCAGTTACCTACTTCTTTTAGCCAACACGAAATCTTGGTAATTACTGTTGAAGGAGATATCTTCCACCCTTCATATCTATTGGCATTTCAGGCTAGTGAAACATTCTTATAGTAAAATATTAAAAAAATATTTTTAGTTTTAAGTTTATTTTGGTTTTTATATATAGCTATCAAGTGCTTAATTGAAAGTCTTTTCATTTGGATGAAAAAAAGAAAAAAAAAACTCATAAGAAGGATGAACCCCTCCATTTGTTAATCCTTTATCTTCTACGATCGATGGCTGAATAGATGAATAATCTGCATGGACTTAATTGTCTTTATATATCTTGTTGAGGACACAATAAGTCCTTGCATGCACAACTTATATAATATGGAAGCAACCTCCGATAGAATCACACAACATAATAGGAAAAGAAAATTTCAAGCAACTACAGTGAACACATAAATTTTATATGGAAAATACCTTACAAGAAAAAACCACGACACCAAATGACAAACAATCCAATGTGAACAGAAAGTTACAAGAGATGGAACAACTTATAAATCCAAAGCCCTAATTTCTCCCTCTCAAAACCATTTACTCACGTTATTCTCTCACATTCACCCTCGATTACCCTAATCCTGTTTTAACATGTTTTATGTAACCGCCATATAGAATTTGAAATAAAATAGCGCACTTAGGTAAAAGTTGAGTAAACCGTCGATTGAACAATTTCCATGATCGAATTGAAAATGCCAAAAAATATTCCTAGAATAAACTCGTATTTTCAACGGTTCCTATTTCAGCATCAATTAAATGCATTCAATCAACATATTTTGATACTATGGTCACAGGCGTGTCGTTGGATTTTAGTCATATTCGGCTTTTGATACCATAGTCACAGGCGTGTGGTTGGATTAATTTAGTCATATTCGGCTCGTAGATGCTAAGACGTCCGCAACGCACATTCACAAACCCCAACAACACATAGTAATGCCAAACGCATGCGGTCATTTGTGTACAAGATCATGACAACTAGTATTTGCTTTTTACGGTACACAATCTAGTACACATTGCTTCCCCATTCAACAAATGGCATACTCAGCACCATTCAAAAAAATGAATGATGTCACATGTCATGCACCACCAAAGTGTGGTTTCTTCCGCAGCGGGTGATTCGTGGACATTTCTTCTGGATAAACACGAGGTTAACTCTAATCTGAACCGTTGGATCCTCATAGACGGTCTATCTACATGTCTATTTCGTTGCGTTCTTATGGACTGTCGGTCTACATCTCTAATCTCTACTTGGTCGTACTGCCGATCTACTCTTCTTCTTCTTCGTTTTCTTTTGCCCTTCATGATCCACGGTGGTCCATGATAAGCGTGATCTTAGATTACCCTCATACACAATGAGATCACAGTTTGGATGGTCCAGATAGGTACACATCAGTGCCACGGATTGGGAGGGTGAGTCACCATCGTTTCTTTAATGATACAGAACTACTATTACATAGATACGCGAAATCCGGCCGGCCTCTGTTAGCCCAAACGTTATCATCACCCGATCCAGTTTGCGCCGTTCCTTCGTGAGGTCGATCACCATCTACCTCAAGGATAACTACTTCGAATCCACTAAATTTTCTTTTACTCTTTAGAGAGACTTTTCAAATTAATGAGAAAAAAAAAAAAAAAATAGAACTTCTTTTTTTTAATTTGTAAATTTACTAATGAATCAAAAATAAGGAGTTTACAACCCGTTAAATAGGGGACGCCGATTCCGTGCTACCCCACTCGGCGGTAATTCGTCTGGGCAAGGCTATCTGAGGCCTACAGTGATGTAATTATTTTATCCACACGGTTCATCACTTTTCTGATCATTTTAAGGTTTGATTCTAAAAACGAGTCAGGTACACAGCTCCAGTGGACTGCACTAAAGGAAACTGCAGTGATAATGACACTCACAGTTGAAACCTTTCTAAGGGCCACCGTAATATTGTTTTACCATCCAACCTATTCAAAAGATCATGCTGACATGGATGAAGTGAAAACACAAATAACAGCTTGATCCGAAACTTCTCCAGCTCCTAAGAAGTTTTTAATGGTGGACGTTCAATCTCTACTCTGTGGTTCGATTAAGCCTTGGAGCTTCCTCATTGTTTGTATAATATCTTAAAATGATCCAAAGAAAACGATGAACGGCGTGGATAAAACATTTACATCATGGTGGCCCCACGGAGACCTGCCCAAACGAATTATTGTATGAGTGCGGTAGGACGCAATCAGCATCCTTAAATAGGAATATTAAGACATATGGAGAAGTTTTGGAATCAAACTACGATTAAAACTCCTAAAAATCACGACTAGTAAACTAAATGGTCGTGGTCCGATAGTGCACATAGTTTTCAGCCAAAAGTAGGCGGATATCCGATAGTGCACATAGTTTTCAGCCAAAAGTAGGCCGATATTCTTTCAATTATTCTAAGCATTTTTCACGTTGGGCGCAACTACTGATGCAAAACGGACGAAGAGTTACTCTCAAATTAAAACTTACAAGGGATTTCGACCCTCTGATCTGATGGTACGTCCATTTTGAGTTCTGACGGTCTGGATCACTTCCAATTCCGATTGTACCTTTTTTGATCCATCTCGGCCGCGACCCCCCTCTACACCACGGCATGAGGATATTATGCATGTTCACTTTATCTTCAAACAATTAGGGCCACCATTTCGTTGATCCGATGCAACCCAGTACAGATGGACCACTTCCCAGTAAACTGACAAAATGATCTTACCATCCAATATTTACCTCCTTTTGTTGGAATATACAGTTATTTTGTCTCCATCCACACCATTGATTATCATTGTCCTTTCAGTTTGTTGTTCTTCCTTCTTTCTTCAAATAAATGGACGCTTATGATTCATATCATCACATTCCTCTTGTCCCTTGTAGGACGACGAATTTTACCACATACACCATCGCGCCGGAGAGAAAACCGCTATCCCTATATTCACCGCTCAGACCATGAGCGTCTATAAAATTCCGCGCGGAGAGAGACGCAAACAAACTCAGTATGGCGCACTTCCTTCTCCTAACCTATCACTTGCCTGGCCACATCAACCCCGCACTCCAATTCGCCCAGCGCCTCATCCATGCAGGTGCCCGCGTCACCTTTCTCACGACCGTCTACGCCTACCGGCGCATGATAAAATCCACCCCGCCCGAAGGGCTATCCTACGCCACCTTCTCCGACGGCTACGATGACGGCCCAACTCCCACCGCCGACCTAGCGGAACTCACTGCCCAGTTCAGGCAGCATGGCTCGGAGGCCCTCGCCGACCTCATGCGCACCTTAGCAAACGAGCGCCGCCCCGTCACGTGTGTGGTGTACACGCTCCTTCTCCAATGGGCTGCTGACGTTGCACGTAGCCTCAACACCCCGAACGTGCTCCTCTGGATCCAGCCAGCAACAGTCTTCGCCATTTACTACCATTACTTCCATGGCTACGACGATCTCATCGTCAAGAGCATTGAAAAAGGCCCTTCTTCTTCCATAAAATTACCAGGGTTGCCACCACTCACCTCCAAAGAACTACCTTCATTCATTATCCCTTCCGCTTCATACGCTTTCTTAGCCGCATCATTCAGAGAACAGTTTGAGACGTTGGATAAAGAAGAAAGACCACGTGTTCTCATAAACACGTTCGATGAAGCAGAGCCAGATTCGATCAGAGCTGTTGATGGGGTGGACCAGATCTCTGTGGGACCGTTCTTCCCACCGGAGTTCTTTGATGGAAAGAACCTGTCCCATGCCACTGACGGTGGAGAGATGTATAAGAATTCAAGAAACTACATTGAGTGGTTGGACTCGAAGCCAGCCTCAACGGTAGTTTATGTGTCCTTTGGAAGCATGGTGGTGTTGCCGAATAATCAGAAGGTAGAGATTTTAAATGGATTGCTCGAAAGCAGCCGTCCGTTCTTGTGGATCATCAGGCCCACCGAGAACGGAGATGGAATGAATGACGAGACTGAGTTCTGGGAGAAAGTGCGAATGGTGAAGGAGAGGAAAGAAGGGATGGTGGTGCCATGGTGTTTGCAACTGGAGGTTCTTTCACACTCTTCGGTGGGTTGCTTTATTTCGCACTGTGGGTGGAATTCGACGACAGAGAGCTTGGCTGCAGGTATCCCGATAGTGTGTTTACCGTATTGGACGGATCAGACATCGAATGCGAAGTTGGTGGAGGATATTTGGAAGGCTGGTGTCAGGGCGAAGGTCAATGGAGAGGGAGTTTTCGAACATGGGGAGGTGAAGAGATGCTTGGATTTGGTGATGGGAGAGGGTGGGGAAGGGATTAGAAGGAATGCTTTGAGATGGAGACAGTTGGCCAGGGACGCCGTACGTGAAGGCGGTTCATCTGATCAGAATGTTCGCGCATTTGTGATGGAGATGACAGTTGAAAGTGGACCTAGAGACTGCAATGGCGATGTGCAGAAGACGAATGGCGAGAGAGAGAGGATAGATGATGAGAAATGATCACATACAGCCCCCTTCTTTCATTCCCATTGTCTGATGTAGACAGGACATTTAAAGTCTTGGTATGACTCGTATTGTGTAGGTGGGCCTCTTTATTTTTTTCTTCTTTTTTTTTTTCTTTTTTTTTTTTTTTTAAGAATTATCACAGTACGCTTTATTTTACGCAAACCGCACTTTTCTATTTTTCCATATATGTAATGGTTTGCCTAACAGTAAGGGACCGTTTGGGAGCGTGGATTTGGAACCCATGATTCAAAACCCCTGGATTTGAAATCCTCCGAATGCTTTTGGCATCCATTAACTTTATTTCAAAAGTAACTATGCATGATATATTTATATGGGTTTGAATTTAATGACCAAATTAGCTTTAATATCTCTAATTAGTGAGATATGTAATTTTTGACACAATGGTTGTAATAAGCTCACTTAATTATATATTTTGCCCGAAAATGATGAAATTCCAATTAAGTCTCGGATGGGCCACAAGCACAAGATCATGTCTGAGTGCCTAACCAACGATTTTTAATCTTTGATTTACATGGACAATGTTTGGATGGTGTTGATTTACACGGACAATGTTTGGACGGTGCTGATCATCATTAGTGGGCCATGTGCCCAATAGAATGATAGCATAGTGACACACATGTTACACCTGAAATGATTTTATGTGTAATCCAAGCCCTCACTGTGGATTTCAAACTCATTGGATTTGAAACCCCCGGTTACTTTATGCTGCCAAACAACCGGGGGATTTGAAACCCCATCAAATCCCCTTGAATCCACGGTGCCAAACAACCCATAAGTTTTGGTAATCAAGTAATTTTGATAGAGGCGCGTTTATCATGCCGGCAATTCAAATACAGAGTGTGCACCTTCAAACCTAAGTTATAAATCATAATTTTACACCAACTATACAAAATTTTACTTATCATGCATTTATTTGGAGGCATAATTTAATATATTCTAAGTTTACACTGAATTAATATTCATATATTTACACAATCATATGCTTTTACATTACCAATTCCATCACATTCACAACTACAATTAAAATTTAAAATTTAACTATGTCGGTCCATTTGTAACTTTATTCATCTATAATATCAAATACCGTTTAACAAGATCATGTGTTATAAAAAATATCAAATTAAATTTAAACTTCAGTACTATAAAGAATGACAACTAAATTTCCTATATTAATCAATTGTATAAACGAATCCTCTATTCAACGCAGCAAGTTCATCTTCTGTTAAATATGACCATTGGTCATGTGTTTCATCCGCCAACCGGTCCTCATTCTCGAACACCTAGTTCGAATTTTTTTATTTCGTTCACCTCTATATGATTGTCAATTTACAACATTAACTGGTCAAGCTAGTGAGTGAACCCATCATGGTTCATACACCACATAGTAAAATAGCATAAATAATACCCAAATATATGTGTAGGCATGAGTATGTCTATAAAGAATGTCAAGAAATACATGTCAAGTGGGATGATCATCCACTTGCTTGGGTTTGATATCCGTCAACCTGCATCTGCACCAGATAGACTTCTACCATAGGTAGGCATAGGCAAGGCCTGCATCTACTTCGTGAGTAGGCTTTCACTAACGTGGACATCCAGTAATAAATCTACCGGGAGACCATCCACAAAGATCCCCCAGGAACCCAGGCGCAAGGTATGTGATATACCCTAAAGATTACACACCCCAAGTGCAGGGTTGCAATGTAGTAAAAGCTCGGTGATACTGAGGTTGATTTGCAGGGAATGTAAGAAAATAACTCAAAAATAAGATAGGGTACAAAAATAATTAAAACAAAACAATAAGGATCCAGGGATTCACTTCTAGCATTTACAATGTCTAACTCATTGATTCATCTTCTATAACTCAAGTGGAATTGGATTTTAATTCATTATAATCAGAAAATAAAACAGTTAAACTAATCACAAGCAACCAACAGTGTATGATTTCAATTGAACGATTCTCTCATGAAGCACACAGACATCAATCGCAAGGAAATCAAAGTATCTATTGTGCCTGGAGTTTACAATAGATCAAGAAATTTTACAGATTAATTCTTTCTCTAATCAAGCTAATCAATTACACTTCAAAGCATCTGATGTACCCATGGTTCACAACATATAGATAAATATACAATTCAAAAGCTTTAAAGAAAAATTCAAATCTATTTCAATTAAATAATCATCCTAAAATCTAAAGTATGAATCAAACAAACTAAAATAACTAATTACAAGCTTCACCCATTAGCCTTAGTTAAGTAATTAGCTACTCATAGTTATCTCTAAAACAGAAAAACTAGAAAGAAGAAGAAAATAAGAAGTAGAAGAACACCATTACTCTCTCTCTCTCTCTCTCTCTCTCTCTCTCTCTCTCTCTCTCTCTCTCTCTCTCTCTCTCATTGCTTGAATCTCTTTAAAAAGAAGTTAAAAATCTTTTCAATAGCTTTTAGAACTAATTTTGAATTCTCTTGGATGAGTCTTAATCAAAATTAGAAATAAGTTCTGCACTTTCACAATTTCTCATAAAATTGTCGATCAAAACACTCGATCGATCAAGAGGCATCAAGGAATCCTCGATCAATTGAGCTAAGTCGGTCGATCGATTGAACATGCACAAAAATGTGCAGCGAGAAATATATAAAATTCATGTGATTCTCAATTGATTGAGCCCTAGCTGTTGATCGATTGAAGGTCACAAAAATTGTCCAGTAAGATTGTGGAGTCATTTCTTGCATTTTCTGGATTTTGACTTTTCTAGCCCTGCATTTATGGACTTTGAAATTTCTTGTCTTGAAATTTAAAGATTCATTTTCCTTGATTTTTTCACTTGTTTTCAAGTATTGTTGGACTTCCACTTAATCTCATTTGGTTCACATGCTCGAATATAATTGATCATCATACATTGAGCTCTTAAATCTTTAATCAACCCACTCTTGATCATCTTTGGGCTATAAATCCTTACCTTCGGCTCAAATTTAGCTTTGGGATCTGATTTATTCCTTACACATGAAACGCACTTTATTATGACTAATTAACTTAATTTATATGATAAAAGTAATGCAAAATATGAGATAAATATGCAATACTTAGGCATTATTAGTGTGCATGTAGTTATCTAAAGTAGGCCTCTAGAAATCAATGCATGAATACTATTGATCCATGTAATGCATACTCAATGCCATATTCATCGACATCTGCAGTCAATATATACACCTCTCGATAGGAGGGGAAATAATGAATTTATGATTTCAATGATTTATATGTCCATATACTCAATTCACATTAATAATCATTAAAAGTATAAATTTGAAAGATGAGCTACAGATGTCCTAGGGGGGGGGGGGAGGTGGGAGTGAATAGGACTAAACCAATTCCTGATCATTAATTGTGAAAAATATGTTCTTAATCACAAAAGATATTAAAACATTGATTTCAACTAAGTCGTAGGACAATCATCACTTAAAACTTTAGGCAGGACAACATTATTTCACGACGTACTTGAAACCAATATTTTAAAATAATAAAATTAAAGAATAAGATAAACAAGCACCATGATACACAGAGAATTATAGTGGTTCAGTGTTTAACACACACCTAGTCCACTCCTAAAATTACTACTACAAGTAATTTTGACTTTCCATTATTTTTAAGGATTTCATAGAATCACCTCAATAATCTCTTATAATTCTTGTGATTTTCACAGGCTTACCATAATAAAACCTCAAGTAATTTTCATGGGCTAGCTACTACACAACCCGATGAGATTTTCAGGCAATCTTAACAAACCCAAACTGAAATAATATAATGAAATCAAGTACTTATCTTCTTGAAGACGAATGCATCAATGCGAAGATACTAATGAAGCCCTATAGATGCTTCAATCAATGCAGCGATCTTCTTTCTTTGAAGATGATGAATCAATATATGCTTAACCTGAAAGGATCTAGTGATATATAGTTTCTCAAAGAATAAAACCCTAAAAGTTGCAGATTTAATTCTCTAATCTCAAATTGAGTATAGCCTACTCTCTCTCTAATTGAATTTAAATCTAACTTGAGAAAGTGAATTGAATAAGATATAAATAAAATAAGAATTACTACAAAAATAGCTTGGAAAGGACTAGAGTATCTCTCTTTGCTTGAGGAAGAATTGTGATGCCTCGTCACTATGGTCATACATGGGCGGGTGTTCATAACCCCAAGTGTAGGGTCACAATGTAGTAATAACTCAATAAGATCAAGGTCAAATCCACAGGGACTAAACTTGTACATATTTTGAAAATAACTAGAACTAGAACTAGAAAAAGATCTAAATTGAAATTTAAATTATTGAGAGTAATGGTGAATAATGTTGATTAAAACTTATAAATTTAAAGGTAGGAACTAGGGTGTCACGGATCCACTTGTATCTATCAAGATGCTACCTTACTTGATTCAAGGAACACAATTAGAATTGGAGTCTTATCCTATCTAATTGAAAAATAAAGTAATTTAAATTAAATCTGAACTTTTCATTGACCTAATTCTCAATGGAGGAGAATTGTGATTATTGGAAGGGATTCCATCACCCTACCATGCCCAAGAGACGATGATGAACAATAGGATTTACTGATGTCACAATCTCAAAACAGGAAAAGAAGATATCCAAAGTTATCACAACATCTATTGTAATTTGAGTCACAATAAATCATAGAAAACTGAAAATATTCCTTTAATATCAAACTATAAATCAATGAGGTTCAATAAGAACAAGAATCAAAGCAAGATAATCATCCAAACACGCAACAAGCTTCACCTCTTAGCCCTAGCTAAAAGATTTAGCCAACCATAGACATGATTGAAACCAAATATCTTAAATAAAGCATGAAAAATAAACTAGGTAATAAGAAAAACTCTTTAGCGGCTGCTCCACCCTAGTGTTATGCTCCTTGAGACTTTTCAAACCCTAGAAGATGCTTTAGAGCATCCTAAGGAGTCCTATTTATAGTTATGGAACTACTTTCGCACCTAGTTGAAAAAAAATCTAGAAACTGCTTCAAATTTATGCACTCTGCACAGTTTTATAAAATAGACTCAGAGTTTCAGAATATGCTTTTTGAGGACAATTTCAAGAATATGTTTGTTTTCTGGATAATTTAAGGATTCTTTTTTTTAAAAAAAAATAATTTCATTTACGAGCAATCCACAGAAATACAACTGACCTGATTCGGGAGGGCAACCACAAAAAATTCAGGCCTCTCCTATCATATGCTCTACATTATCAATAGGAAAAAGCTCAAAAAAAATCGACACTCAGTGAAATACTCCCTGGACCACACGAGGCGTGCCCACCACAAAATGCTAAAAAAAAAAAAAAAAAAAAAAAAAAAACACCGAACGGGAACGAGAAGCACACACTTTAAGCACGAAAAGATCGCAGGGCCCCCAACCTATTCCTGTCCAGAAAGAGCCATCCCCACAGACGTCAAGGGAGGGAGTTAGGATGCTCGTGGAAGGAGGCCTCTTGGGTCTCACTACCCATGCGGGCCATGGCATCCGCAGGCCCGTTCCCCTCCCTAAAGATATGGGAAAAGGACACCGAACAACCCTTAAGCAGGGAAAGAATCCGCAAGACCCAATGTCTCATATTCCACGGGATACGGGATTTCAGGAGAATGAGGTTGAGGGCAAACTCGAAATCAGATTCGACAACGATATTCTTTAAACCCCTTGAAAGACAGTAATTAATGTCGTCATGCATAGCCCTCACCTTCGTGATATTATTGGAGCACACCCCATACCCTGAGGAGAAAGCGAAAATCAGATTTCCATTTTCTCCCCGACATACACCCCCACCTCCGGACAAGCCCGGATTGCCTCTCGCTGAGCCATCCACGTTTAGCTTAACCCACCCTTCTGTCAGTTTGTTCCATTTGATAATACAACAATTCAACGGTCTTTCCCTGAGAGGGGGAAAGCCCAAAATCTGACTATACCGCCTAGCCCTCGAGCTGTCAACCTCATCCTTTTGAAGAATTAAAACAGCCCACCATTTTATTCAGGCAATGGAAGAAGCTAACCTCATCTTACGACCCTCAAATTTTGCTTCATTCCTCGCACGCCAAATTTCCCAACAAATGAGAATAGGGAGCAGGTACCTGATATCAACTGGCGCACCATCAGTAGTCTCCACAAGACGCCACTGCAGCAGTCTCCCTTCCACGGTCTGATTTGGCATGGTAGGAATGCCACAACAGCTGCCAAAATGGGCCCAAAGCGGAGCCGCATGCTGACTAAAAAGGAACAGATGTTCAATAGTCCCAGCATTATGCAAATAACGATGGACGTCAACTGAACAGCAAGTGCAGATTGACGCCAGGGAAATCCCTCTGGACTGAACCCGTTCGTCCACTGCAATTGCCCCATGCAGCAGCCTCCGGTAGAAAATTGAAATTTTTGGGGGAATTTCCTTGTACCAAGGCCACTTGTTCCAACTGATGGACGGAGAGGAAGCTCGGCTCACCTTCCAAGCTGATTTTAAAGTGAATCTTCCTGACGGATCAAACGGCTAGAAACGTTCATCCACACCATCTTCTAAGATCGCAAATCCACCATTAAATATGTGGGCAAAGACCTGGTCTGGGAGGAAATTGAGAGCTGACGACGGAGGGAGGGGACCTTCTGCACCCAAAAAGTCTCGAAGCTTTAGTCCCCTTAACTCAACAGGAATTTGGATGGAAAGTAGCTGCAGAATGGGACCTAATCCAGACCAATTATCCTCCCACAGGTTTATGTCTCCACGTCCCACCTTCCATTGGGCACTAGATAGAATGAACTGGAAATGCTGCCTGATTTTAGCCCACAAAGGGGAAGCTGACGCTGAAACTCTGGCCGGGGAGTCCCCTCTCAAGTCCCTAAAATGTTTGACCCACTAAGGGAAGCCCAGGGACTGACATTCTGTCCGAACATCACTTCCCATGCCATCTTCATCCTGAGGACACTCATAACTTCTTTTATCCATCTTATCCCTAAACCACCTTCCTTAATAGGCCTAACAATTCAGCCCCAAGCAATCCAGTGTAGTTTTCTTTTGCCATCTGACCTCCCCAGAAAAAACTAGCAAAGAGGCTTTCCGATCTACTGATAACTTTCCCTAGCACATGCATCGCTGACATGGTATGAATGGGATAGATCCCAGAACATGCTTAATGAGAGTCAATCTGCCAGCTTGAGATAGAAACTTTGACTTCCATCCGCTACTCTCTGCTTGATCTGGTCAACTAGGAATTGGAAATCAGCTACTTTGGTTCTACCTCGCTGAAGAGGCACTCCCAGATACTTTACTCCATCAACCGCCATCGAAAAACCTAAAATGCATTCAATGTTGCTAGCCCTCCCAGTTGGTAGCCCCTTAGGCCGAAGAAGCAACTCTTCCCGCAGTTAATTTTTTGGCCTAAAGCCTTTTGGTACTTTTCTAGGAAATGTTTGGCTTCCATGAGTGATCTTCGACTCCCATTGAGAAAAAGCATAGTATCATCTACGAAAAGAAGGTGGGAGACGGTGGGGCAGCCACGTTGAAGCTTGAAAGTCTGAATTTTATTGGATCCACCATTCTTTTGAGACTTAAGAAGAAGGCTTCTGAGGCGAGGATGAATAAGGAAGGAGATAGAGGGTCACCATGGCGTAACCCTCTCGACGATTTGAAAAAACCTGACACTTCTCCATTCACCAAAATTGAGAACCAGTTATTGGTCCAGCAATTCTCAACCAGATTGATCCATCTGACGCTAAAGTCGAACACTGAGAGGACTGATTTTAGGAAATTCCAATCCACTCTGTCGTTGGCTCTCTCAACATCCAGCTTGATGATAAAATTCCCCCCACACACCTTCCTGTTGATGTCTCTCACCACCTCTTGAGCTAGCGCGATGTTGTTAGAGATATCCCTGCCTTGAACGAAAGCTCCCTATTCTTTGAAAATCATCTTAGGCAGGATCTTAGCTAACCTTGCGGCAATAACTTTTGCGAAGATCTTGTAGATAACATTGTATAAGCTGATGGGTCTAAATTTCGAGAAATTGGAGGCTGAAGGGCATTTGGGAATGAGACAGATCAGGGAAGCAAAGAAGGCTCTCGGCATCTCACCTCCTTCGAAGAAATCCACTGTTGCTTTGTGAATATCTACCCCCACCGTATCCTAACAGTCCATGAAAAATGCCGTCGAAAACCATCCAGGCCAGGGGCTCCATCTCTCGGGGACAAGAAGACTGCCTCTTTAACTTCAAGGAAGGACGGAGCAGCCATCAGAAGCATATTGTCTTCGGCAGTGACTAGATAGGGGATATTTTGAGTGAACTCGGACTAACAAGTAGTTTCTTCTGCCGATAAAAGCTCCTGAAAAAATCTCACCGCTGCTGCCTTGATTTCGTCTTGCGTGGAGAAAACATTTCCAAACACATCCTGGATGGACGAGATTTTTAAGGATTCCTTTTGTTCACTTAAAATCTTTGATTCTCTTCATTCCTCACTTAGTTTTCTTGGATCTTTGGTATGTGAATTTTTCATTAATGACTTTTAAATCTCCAAATCTTCATTCAGTAATCTTTTGAGCATAAATCTTCCTTTTGGCATCAATTTCACCTTAAGTTCTCGAAATCACCTCGCACATGAAAACATACATAATTAAATCGATTAAGCACTATCATGTTTATAAAACCAAGGTATAAATAGGAGAAGTATGTAATATTTCACACTTAACACACCCCCCAACCAGCATTTTGCTAGTCTCGAGCAAAACATGTGTGAAGTGATCTTCGATCTTCAATGTTCAAATCACTTCCAGTCTTTTCACCATATATGACTTTTTTGTCGATCTCTCTGTTTTTTAACTAGTTCTTTTCATCTTTTTAAGGTGGATAAAATTCTCCACACTTAATTCTCAATATCTATCAATGATACACATACTAATAATGAGAAATTCTAGTACAATTCACAGAAAGCAATTTGAATGTGGCTTGTGACTTAGATTAACATGATATTCAAACTTCCTCTTAATCAATTAAATGTAAGAATTTAGACGATAGTCTACTCGGTTGATCAAAATCCAACAATTTAAAGTTCAATCTCTATCTTATTATCATACTCAAAGCATTCATAATTCCACAAATGATTATTTCTCAAACATGTTTTTAACTTGAAATTTTCACAATTTTTGCTCAAAACTTTAAAAAAAAAAAAAACACTAATTAGTTTACCTAATCCACACCCCAACCTAAAACCTACATTGTCCTCAATGTAAAAGACATACCATGTAATGCACATGAGACAACGAAAAGAAATGGGAAGATAATACTTAAAGAAGGAGAATTGAAACTTGTCCAAAGTTCTTAACATGTAAATGGGTTAACATAAAGACTAAACAAATTGAAATCAAACTAGCCTAATCATAAATCCTATGAAATCAATAAACCTAACTACACCTCCATCAGACTAGGAGATCAATCCTGGTATACAAGATCAGTCTGAAGCATGGATATGTCATCTTAATCAAACTTCTTAACAAATGGCTTGAGACGATGTCCATTCACTTTGAAAACATTGTCATTCATTGAATTTTTTATCTCGACAGTCCCATGAGGATAGACATTAGTAACAAAGAAGGGACCGGTCCAATGAAATTGAAGTTTACTCAGAAAAAGATATAACCGAGAATTGTAAAGAATGACTTTTTGACCGGTTATGAATGATTTCCGAAGGATGTTTCTGTCATGGAATACCTTCATTCTGTCCATGTAAATTCTCGAGTTCTTATAAGTGTCGTTCCAGATTTCTCTGAGTTTATTGAATTGAAGTTTGCGTAGCGAGCCAGCGTTGTTTAAATTAAAGTTTAAATTTTTAATAGCCCAGTAGGCTCTATGCTCCAGCTCCATAGGTAGGGGCAAGCTTTCCCATAGACGAGTCTAAAGGGAGACATTCCAATGGGGGTCTTAAAAGTTGTACAGTAAGCCCATAAGACATCAATCAAGCGAATCGACCAATCCTTACAGTCAGGGTTAACCATTTTTCCAAAATTTATTTAATTTTCCTATTGGAAATCTCGGCTTTCCTGCTTGTCTGCGGGTGGTATGGAGTGCTCACTTTATAAGAGATGTCATATTTCTTCATTAAGTTCTCAAATGACCTATTACAAAAGTGTGAACCTTCATCACTAATGATGGCCGGAGGCGTTCTGACCCAGGAAATGATATTTTCTTTTAAGAATCGAATGACCATTTTATGATCATTATTCTGGTGCGGGATCACTCCAACCCACTTAGTGACATAGTCTACTACTAACAAAATGTAAATATTCCCAAATGATTCGGAGATTGGTCCAATGAAATCGATGCCCTAGCAATCAAATGTTTCAATGATAAGAATGAGGTTCAGAAGCATTATATTTTGATGGGACAACTCTCCCAATTTCTGATAGCGCTCACAAGCTTTACAAAACTCATGAGTACCTCTGAACATCGTGAGCCAGTAAAAGCCACACTGCAGAATTTTGGTTGTGGTCCTTTTATAGTATAAAAGTGACCACCACATGCCTGAGAATGACAAAAGGATATGACACTCTGATGTTCATTGTCTGGCACACATATCCTTAGAATTTGGTCTGGGCGATATTTAAACAAATAAGGATCATCCCATAAAAACTTACGTATCTTAGCAAAAAAAAAATTCTTATCTTGTGCAGTCCAATATGTTGGCGTGAAACCTGTAACAAGATAATTTGCAATTTCAGAAAATCAAGGTAGTTGGGAGATTTTAAACAATTGTTCATTAGGGAACATATCATTTATTAGTGTCAACTCAAGGGAATTAGGGAGGTCAAGTCGAGAAAGGTGGTCGACCACTACGTTTTCTACTCTTTTTTGTCTCGTATTTTAATATCAAATTCTTAGAGTAAGAGGATTCATCTTATCAGGCGAGGCTTGACATCCGTCTTAGAAAGAAGATACTTTAGCGCCGTATGGTCCGTGTAAATGATAATCTTAGATCCAATCAGGTAGGACCTAAATTTGTCCAAAGCGAACACTACGGCTAAGAGTTCCTTCTCCGTAGTAGAGTAGTTCACTTGGGCAGAATTTAGAGTTCTAGTTACATAGTGAATAACATAGGGCTTCTTTTCTTTTCTCTGGTCTAACACTGGCCCAATTACATAGTCAGATACATCGCACATAATCTCAGAAGGGATGCCCCAATCGGGTGGCTACATGATAGGTGCAGTAGTTAATATGCCCTTGAGCTTAATGAAAGCTTCTTGGCATTATTTAGTTCACTCATATTGTACATCCTTTTGAAGTAGATTACATAAAGGACGAGAGAGATAACTAAAGTCCTTTATGAATCCGGCGTGTTCTAGGAAGGATCGCACATCACGTACGCTCTTGGGTAGAGGTAGGTTAGAGATAAGATCAATTTTTACCTTGTCTATCTCAATTCCCTTGGACAAAATTATGTGTCTAAGCACAATTCCCTTGGGAACCATGAAATGACATTTCTTCCAATTCAAAACCAAATTCTTTTCCTCGCATCGTTTCAGCACACATTTAAGATTTTTCAAACACTTGCTGAAGGATGGACCAATGACAGAGAAGTCATCCATGAAGACCTCTAAATATTACCCCACCATATCAAAAAAAAAAAACTCAACATGCATCACTGAAAATTGGCGGGGGCATTACATAGTCCGAACGGCATCCTTCGATAAGTAAAGGTGCCAAAGGGACATGTAAATGTTGTCTTCTCTTGATCTTCAAGGGCTATCTCTATCTGATTGTAGCCCAAATATCCTTTAAGGAAGCAATAGTAAGAGTGACCGGTTAGCCTTTCCAAAATTTGATTAATGAAGGGCAAAGGAAAGTGGCCCTTCGTTGTGATGGTATTCAACTTCTTGTAGTCAATGCACTTTCTCCAACCAGTAATAACTCTAGTTGGCACGAGTTCATTGTCGGCATTGGCTACGATGGTGATTCCGGACTTCTTAGAAACTACCTGAGTTTTTTTTTTTAAAGGAAAGCATTTCATTCCAACATCAGACTTACAAGTAGGCCGCTTTCGGGCGGGCAAGGGCCAACAAAAAGAAAGGCCCGGCCACCTATCATATCGCTATACAAGTAGAAAAAAATTAAAGATGGAAGAGAAAAAACCACCGATCAGAAGTCCCTTAAGGCACCAATCCCGGCTTTGTCCAAAAAACAAAGGCCCCTAATTAGCCTTGGAAGGGATGCCATATTGTCAATCCAGAGTGAGGATTGGTTGGCGGCCCCCGCTCTCGCAAGCCCATCCGCCGGCCCATTGATGTCTCGGGGGATCCAATAGAAAGAGAAGTTGGCTTTCTTCTGTAGCCCTTTAATTCTCCACAACTAGTAGTCCCACTTCAAATGCAGTTGGGAGACTCCATTGATGGCGTTAACCACAAAAGAAGAATCTGATTCACTGATCATGTTGTTCAGTCCCTGCGAGATAGTGAACACCATTGCATCATGAAGGGCCCAAAATTCCGTCTATTATTGGTATCCTAACCTATCCCAAATGAAAAGCAAAAATCAGGTCGCCATTAGAGTTCCTGCAAATGCCGCCGCCCCCAGACGGGCCTGGATTCCTAGACGCAGCCTCATCGATATTTAATTTCACCCAGCCCTCAGGCGGCCTAGTCCATTTGACCACATGACATCTTTTGGCCGAAAATGGGGCATAGGGCAGACCAAGGCGCTGGGCGATTGAATTGAAAAGCGAGGAGTCTTTAAAGATATTACTAAGGAGCCATTTGACCCGGCTAATCACCTTGCTGCTGCCCGAGCTGGTACCATCATACCTGGCCGAATTTCTCATCTTCCAGATTTTCCAAACAATAAAAAGTGGAGTGGTACGGCGGATTGTATATGGAAGATCCGCTGTCAGGCTGAAAAGAGTTCCGCCATAGTAAATCCATCAGGCTGAAAAGAGTTCCGCCATAGTAAATCCGGTTGACAATGGACGAGGAGACAACAAGGTTGACGCCGACTATGTCACTAAACTCCTTCCACACTTTGGACGCAATTGCCCCTGTGATGAAAAGGTGTTCTAATGTCTCAGGTTGTGGAGAAAAATCGTGGTCGTTGTCGCAGCAGATACACCTGGAGGCGAGGCTAATCCCGCGCGACTGAATCCTATTATCCGTGGGGATAGCCCGCAGGAAGAGTCTCCACAGAAAAATTGATACCTTGAGGGGGATGTCCCGATACCAAATCTGCTTGGCCCAGTCAAAGGTCTGCCTAGAGGATCTGCAAACCGTCCAGCCAGTCTTGACGGAGAACATTCCTGAACGGTCAAGAGGCCATATGCACCAACCAGTTTGGTCTGACATGTAGATGTCTGCCTTAGAGATGTGTTCCTAGACATACTCTGGGAACAAAGCCACAGCTGCCGAGGACTGAATTAAACCACCGGGGGAGAGAATGTCGCTGACTGACAACGGAAGAAGATTGTCAGGAATAGGCTGCTGAAAGCAATCTGATAACCGGCTGAGACCTGTCCAATTTTCCTGCCAAAGATTAATGTGGTCCCCTCCCACCTTCCATTGTACATGGTTTTCAAGAACCGGGAGAAGGGACAGAATGTGTTTCCATAAAGGACAGAAGGAAGATCTGGAGACGGTAGCCGAAAGATTGGAGGTGAGCCCATACCTGGTTGTAACGTAGTCAACCCATAGACTACTGCTGCATCCTATTTTGACCGACCATGCCATCTTTAATCTGAGTGCTGCCATCACATCTTTAAGTTTTCTAATTCTAAGGCCACCCTCCTTCGTAGGCTTGGAAATGTTTTCCCACCTGATTCAATGACACTTCTTGTTCCCTTCATGCCAGCCCCACATAAAGTTAGAGAAATAAGATTCCATCATATGAAAAATTTGGACCGGAAGCATGGCCGCTGACATTGCATGGATTGGAATTCCACAGAGGACATGGTTAATTAAGGTGCACCTACCAGCTTGAGACAAAATTTTAGCCTTCTAACCATGAATTCTATTTCCACTTTTTTCCATCAAGGGATGAAAAAGGGCCACTCTAGCCCTTCCTTTAGCTGGAGGGATCTCAAGGTAAATGAAGGAATCCGAGGAGCAGGGAGACCCGGGGCGACGCTGAATACTCCTCCTATTAATCGGCAGCTTGGATGAGTGGTGGACACAACTTTTGTGATAATTTATCTGTTGACCTGATGCCGCTTGATAGGAAGATAGGAAATCTGACACTGCCTTGATGGAGGAGCTTCCGCCATTAAGAAAAAGCACAGTGTCATCGGCATAGAGAAGATGTGTGACTTGCTTGCAGCCGAGTTTAAGCTTGAATGGATGACAAATTTGCTTGAAAATAAGGTTGACAAGTTTGCTATGATGAAAAGGCTTGGGGATGACGGGTCTCCTTGGCGCAGTCCTCGCAAGGACTTGAAGAAACCACAGCTAACACCATTGATGATGACTGAAAACCAGTTGTATCTATGTTTGAGAGAAACCGAATCGCTGCAGAACTCGCACCAGGAAGTCCCATTCCAGTCGGTCATAAGCCTTGTCCATATCTAGCTTCAGAATGATATTTCTGCCTCTCACCTTTCGGTCAATCTCCCTAACCATCTCCTGCCCCAAATCAACACTCTCCGCTATGGAGTGACCCTTAATGAAAGCCTCTTGCTCCTTGGATATGATGTTGGGAAGGATCGTAGCCAACCGGACCGCAATGACTTTGGCAAAAATTTTATATATGCAGTTACACAAACTGATAGGCCGAAAATCGACAAAAGCTTTAGGGGAGGTTTTTTTCAGAATCAAACAAATGAGGGAGGCAGAGAATGCTCGAGGGAAATTGCCACCCAGGAAGAATTGAATCACCGCTTTGTGCATGTCCAATCCCATGATATTCCATCAGATCAAAGCGGTCGAAATCTCCATTGCCCGGCTGGAAGCACAGGATCAAGATTCTCAACAGGCAAGTCCAGGTGTTCTCCTTGAAGCCAGAAAAACTCTCAAATGCCTGGAATTAGCCAAGGAAATTTATTGGAAACAAAAATCTCGTAACAATTGGCTTCAGGAAGGCAATCGGAACACAAAATTCTTTCACATGTTAGCCATGGATAAGATTAGAAGAACTTGTATTGATGAAATTCAAAAGGAATTGGGAGAGACCACCTCAGATCCTAAGGAAATCCAGGATAAAGCAGTTCGGTACTTCTCCTCCCTTTTTAAGTCCGAGTCGTCCATGACGCATGACGGACTCCTGGATGTGATACCACAAGTAGTCCCTACGGAAGATAATGATTTTCTGAGGAACTACCTGAATTGGACTCACCCATTGACTGTCAGATATAGGGTATATGATACCCACATCCAACAACTTAATTACCTCAGCCTTAACTGCTTCTTTCATATTTGGATTGAGTCAACATTGTGGTTGTTGGGAGGTTTTTGTATTATCCTCAGGATGGATGCGGTGAGTACAAATCAAAGGGTCAATTCCCTTGAGGTCCGCAATCGACCATCCAAGAACTCCTTTACGCTTAATGAGAGTGGAAATGAGCACACTCTCTTGTTCTTTCTCAAGGTGAGAAGAGATCACCACCGGGTATGTCTCATCTTGACTTAAATAGACATATTTAAGATTAGCGGGCAAAGGTTTTAGGTCAAGCTTCGATACTTTGAGGTTAGACGGTAGAGGCACTACATCGGTTTGGGGTAATTTTTTAAATTGTGGCCTCCACCGGTTAACTTCAAGTACCGACGTAGCATCAAGCAAGGCATTCATCTCCCTAATCATGTCATCATCTAAATCAGGGGAGTGGGCCAAGCACATCTCTAGAGTGTTAAAGTATAGAGTCAGGAGTGCTCTATCTTCCACGAAAGAATCAATCATGTTAATGTCGTGGGCATCGTCATCATTCTCTGGCAGTTTGTTCATGTTGAAAAAGATATTGTGCTCCAAGGTCATATTTTTAAAAGATAAATTCATAATTCCATTCCTACAATTAATGATAGCATTTGATATAATAAGGAATGGACGGCCAAGAATGATGGGTATTTGAGTGCTCACGTCTACAATGGGTTGAGTATCCAGGACAATAAAATCTACAGGATAGTAGAATTTATCAAATTGGACTAACACATCCTTAATCATCCCTCTCGGTACACGAACTGAGCAATTAACAAGTTGTAATGTGGTCTGGGTGAGTTTTAATTCACTTAAACCCAATTGTTCGTAAACCGAGTAAGGGAACAAATTTACGCTCACCCCCAAGTCAAGAAGTGAGTGCTCAATCTGGTGGTTCCCAATTACACAAGTGATGGTTAGGCTACCGGGGTCTTTGTATTTTTATGTCACATCTTGCTTGAAGAAGACACTTAATTTTTCTATCAAAAAAATTTTCTTTTGTTTTTTGTACCGTCTTTTGGTCATACATAAATCTTTTAGAAATTTGGCATATGAAGAGATTTGTTTAACGGCATCCAATAAAGGGATGTTGACCTTCAATTGCTTAAGTACCTCTAGAATATCCTGAGAGTTAGAGAGAGGTTTTGGTGCAATCAACTATTAAGGGACTGGTACAATCGGCTTACTTGGAGGTTCTGGTTCTAACCCATGTGGAGCATTGCTAGGTATATCATTCTTATCTATTTCCAGGTCCTTAGGCTTTTCAACCCTCACCGGAATAGATTTGGCAATTGTCTTCACACTCCTAAGAGTGGTGATAGACTTAGCCTGCTCCATCTGTTTTGAAGAGCTTGGGTCACTGATTTTGTAAGACCCGTATCCTATACCGTACCGTCACATAGACTTCTGCGGTCTTTCCGGTCGAATTTCGGCAACCTTCGACCCTTAACCAGCGTTGCGCACGACCTTGATTCACACGTCGTTAATCTGATTTGACTCAACCCGAGACTTGTACCATTGCGACCGCGCCGTCGCCGCGGTTCCGATGCCGCGACTCGCGTGCCGAGGCGATACTCTGGCCAGGAGATGTGGGCCAGCGTTCGGTGCGAGGAAAACGTCGCGCGTATGAATCCCGAGAGAATCTCAACGAGATGTCACATCAATCACCCATCAATCCATCACTTCTCACCCTTCCCCAAGCAACCCTAAAGTCAAAAAGTTCTTACAAACCCATACCTTTCTTACACCAAAAGCCACAAAAGTCAAAAAGGCTCTTACACACATCCATCACTCCATCAAACATCACCCATCTCTCTCTCCCTTTACAAGTCTCTCTCTCTTTTCCAAATCTCATTCCAAGCAAACCTCCATACATCCAAGCCATTCCCAAATCCTCCAAAAGAGCTACAAGTGTGGCCCACCTTTCCCACCCCTTCATCTCCCATCTCCACCATCCAAACCTCATCTCCTCCATTGCAATCAAAGCTAAGGAGCTAAGGAAGTCTTTGGTGCAAGAAGAAAGCGGTGGGTCATCTTGGATTTTGCATTCCATTTCATTGCTTGATTTAAGGGTCCATATTCATGTAGGACCCATCTTGATGTAGTTTTTGTATCAAAAAGGGGCCCATGGTGGCGGGGCCCCTCCATCTTTACCGGTCTCTCTCTCTCCTCTCTCTCTCTCTCTCTCTCTCTATATATTATATATATTATATATATATATATATATATATATATTCTTGGCCACCCATGATGTGTGTATTTCATCCATGCCATCTACCGGTGGACCCCATTCATATGGGACACACCATGAGGTTTATGTACCATCTCAACCACCCATTGGGGGCCCACCTTTGAGGTGGCTATCAGTGGGGTGTGGCTGCCAGTGGAGTGTGAGATGACGTGGGGCCCACCTCCATAGCTCACGTGGAAGGCTGAGTGAAAGATCCCTCGTTTCAACGCTGGGCGTGGGCTAGCTCCATAGCCAACTGACGGACTGCGTGGAGACACCTCGTTTCACACTAGAGGTCTTAGCATCGATCCTGTGGAGGTGGCTACCTGCAGCAGAGAAAAAAAAAAAAAGGGGGGGTTTTGGTGGGCCGCTCATGCAGGCCCCACCTTGATATACGTATTCAATCCACACTGTCCATCCTAATCCTTGCCTCATTTTAGGTGTTGAGCCAAAAAATAAGGTCAATCCGATAATCAGGCGGGCCATACCATGGAAAACTATGTTTCTTACCGTTCAAACCTTTTAGGGCCCACCTTGCTGTATCTGCACCCCAAATACACTATATATTAGACTCATTTGTGTATTTCGAGCCCTACAACGCGTTGGACGGAGTGGATTCTCCGGTAGCGGGCCCCACATGCAAATTCCCTTTGGAAAACCAAAAAAAAAAAACGTTGCAGCCGCAGCAGCGCTGCCTGCGGCTGACGGTCGAGCGAGCAGCCACCCACGGCTCCAGCCGTGGGCCCCACCATGATGTATATGTGTCATCCATCCCGTTCATTGGGTGGGCCCCTCCATGGAGTAGGCCCCCTCCAAAGATCAGGTCCATCCGAAGCTCAGGTGGCCCACACCAAAGGAAACAGTGTGAGTGGAACCGTCTGCCATTGAAGCACTTTTTGGGCCCACAGAAGTTTCGGATCAAGCTGAAATTTGTTTTTACCCCTCATCTAGGTCTGCTTGACCTTACTGACGGTTCGGATGGCTTATAAATATTACGGTGGGCCCCACGTGGAGCCCACATGATTTACGTGTTTTATCCCACCGTCCGCTGGACGGTGGAGCCACTGTGTCGTGCGTGGGTGCGTGCGTGGGTGCATGCGTGTGTGTGAGTGGGTGTGTGCGTGCACACACACACACATATATATATTACTGTATATATGTATATATATTATTGTATATATATACAAATATTTTATATTATATTAGGTAATATACCGGATGGTGGGATTTCATGGGCCCCACCATGATACATGGGATGTATCCAATTCGTCCAACCATCTTAGAAGTTCATTGTTGTTGGCATGAGCTAAAGAGTGTGTCAGATCTATAGTTCAAGTGGGCTCACTTTGATACATGTTATGGGGCCCATCTTGGTTATTTGTGGCCCATCAGTTGGGGCCCACTTTGATGTGAATGAAAGGCCCATGAGACTAGGCCCATTCAATGCATTCTAAGGCCCATGGGTTATGGCCCATTACAATGTACATAAGGCCCATTGGTGAGGCCCATTAATGCGGCCCATTTGATGAATGTAAGGCCCATGTGATACAACCCATTTGATGTATTTAAGGCCCAATGGGATGTACCTAAGGTCCATTGCAATGTGTGATCCCAACATAGTTTATGTAATGATGTTTACGACGGGCAATGACTTGGGAGCAATGTTGGTTTGACGTCCACATTGTAGAATAATGTTGGTTAAATGTCCGCATTTTGATTCTCCCTAGGGCCCATTGTTAGGCTCATAACTTGTAGGCCATCTAGGCCCATCTCCTTATGAACAACATTTTTCTCATATAACATGTTTAGTAAAGTCCCATGATTCATGATCATACGCATCATATGTATGCTTGATATGAGAAGTGACTGATCATAGCATATGCCTTCGGGTAGATTGTTTAGGGGCTCCCGATTAGGCGGTGTTGTCCCACATGAGATTACTGCATGACTGGATAGTGTGATTCATGCATTCGCATCGTGTGATATGGTTACTATATGCCCTAGCGACATCAGGGCCGTAGCCGCCACAGGCATATCGTGGTTGGTAGGATTGGATACCGAAAATCTTGTTCTACATGGGGTGCTATAGATATCCCTGGGTGAAAGTCCCTAAACCCTTATGGTACCAAGAGGCTGCTCCAACGTCTAGACCGAGTGGGTGTATAAGCGCCGAGGGCCGATTACCAGAAGGCTGTGCTTTTCACTACGTCGTGGTCAGTTGGAAGGGGGTGCGGCCTTACCCGCCCGAGAGGAGGAGGCAATGCTAGGCTAAGTTTGACCAGCACGAGGAATGTGTCCGCTATCGATGAGTCGAGCCCGATATTGGCAGGCGGGTAGTGAGGTCTCTTCCACTTACCTTATTACGCGCGATGGGGCGGCAATCTGGTTTAGAGTGTACTAGACCCCGGTGATATTTCAGATTTGAGCTATATTGATATGTGGATATAGATGAGGATTTGTATGCTTGAGTTGCATCTCGCATCGCATGGCCTTGGTATGGCCGACATCATTCATGCCTTGCATCGCATAGCCTCGGTACGGCTAACAGTATTCATGGATTCACCAGCATGTTCCACATTACTCTGATACTGCATAGCTGTATTACTACCTTACGCACACACTTTCACCACCTTCTAAGCTTTCTATAAGCTTATGCACGACCATTGCGTGTAGGTGACGCGAGGACGCAGCAGCGCTGAGGCAGGAGCGCAGAGCAGATCTTTTTGGAGCTTTTTGTCCATTCTCATTGTATTTTCCTTTATGCTCATTGTACTTGTAAAGTTTTTTATCATAGTGGAAATGTGATAGAGTTTTTGGTTGTTGTTTGTGGGTTATGCCTTTGGTTATGCTTATTACAAATTAAACTGATGTTGAAAATCCTCCTTATAGTATCCCAGGATCGGAACCTGGCGTATGGGCTCTGGGAGCCGAGAATGGGGTTCTACGGAGGCTGTCGGCGTCAGATTCGGCGATCGAAAATTTTGTGAACCTGATTTTTGAGTTTGGGGCATGACAGATTTCATATTGTTGTTTTGGGTTGGAGAGAGGCTGAGCTGAAAGGATCCCTTTCTCTCCAATCAAATTTTTTGTTTTAAGCCCTTGTATGGCCTTTGTAACGTCTTGAAAGGCTTGCACAGCATACCCTGATTAAAAAGCTCTTAGTTTTGTATATGTTTTAGGACTAGATCCTCTTGAGGTTTCCTTTGATTTAGAAATTGGCTAAGGATCCCTTAAAGAGTAGTCGTTTGTCCATTCCTCCAACTGAAGTTTGGATGGTTCCTCCAGCTTAAATTATATGTATTTGATATGGGTCCACTAAAAGGTTTTTGGTAATTGTTTATAGCATTTGATTTCTCATTCAATATCTCTTGAAAAGCAGGAATTGTTGGGCAATTCTCAGTTGTATGTATGTTACAAGCACAAATACCACAAACAACTTTCGCAGTCTTTTCGGGTTATACCTTCTTAAGTTCCATGGCCTCAACTTTTCTTGTGAGTTTGGCCACTCTTGCATTTATATCTTCTTCCTCTTTTAGAACATAAATTTCTCCCCTTTCCTTTGATTGAGTAGGCTTAAAAGTGGTAATTCTTGAAGAGGTATCTCATGATTGTGTTTTCAGTAAGTTCATCAAAATAATCTCACACATCATCGGCTTCGTTATTCATGAATTCTCTATTACACATCATCTCCACAAATTGGCGCATGGTTGAGGTCAATCCCTCATATAAAAAGCTTGTTATATACCATGTTTCGTAGCCATGTTGTGGACATGAATTTATGAGATCCTTAAATCGCTCCCAACATTGGAAGAAGGTCTCATCATCTTTTTGCGCAAAATTCATGATTACTTTTCTTAAGGTATTTGTTTTATGATAGGGGAAGATCTTCTTAAGGAACTCCCTTATCATCTTAACCCACGTGCCAATGGACCTTGGTCTTAAGGAATGTAACCACGACTTAGCCGTTTCTTTCAAAGAAAAAGGAAAATTTTCAGTCTAACTGTGTCATCAGGCACATTTGGGAAGTGTAATGTAGATATGATTTCATCGAACTCTTTCATATGCAAGTATGGACTTTCAGATTCTAGTCCATGAAACTTATAGAGGAGTTGAATTACCCCTAATATTCACAGTTCTTGCATTCAATGGAAATATCATGTAGGAATGTGTACTCAACCTCGACGGTTGTAAATAATCTTGTAGAATACGAAGCGGGGGTGCATTCTGTACCTCATTTTCATCTTGAACTTCCTCAACTGGATGTTGATGTTGATTTGCAGCCATCACTTCTATTGACTTAGAGGGTCTCAAGTGGTGTCTAATCCTGTGATAGATAGGCAACCCTTCGCCTAATCCTCCTTCATTCAAAAGACGTAAAGTGTTATCACGGACCCACTTAGGCATGAAATACTCTCAGCCCTCAAGTAATTAAACAACTAAGCCTAAAAAGAAAAGTAAAAAAACTAAAATAAATTAATAAGAGATCTAGAAAAGATAAGAGAGAGGGTTCGAATAAAATTACTGAATAGTAATTGTTATGTTAGGATCCTACAACACAGAAAACACTATTAGTTTCTAAAAATAATTTTAGAAAAAATCCTTACTTAAAAACATAGCAGAAAAATAAACCATAATCTTAACATAATTTTAATACTAATTAATTCTAGAAAAACATAGACGTAGTCCCTGTCAACAACGCCAAAAACTTGTTTACAACCCCAAGTGTAAGGTCGTGACGTAATAATAACTCGGTAAGTCCGAGGTCGAATCCACAGGGAGTACACTTGTACGTATTTGAAAATAATTAGAATTAGAACTAGAAAAAGACTAAATTGAAATCTGAATAATTGAGAGTAATGGTGAATAATGTTGATTAAAACTTATGAATTTAAAGGTGAGAACTAGGGTGTCATGGATCCACTTGCAGCTATCAAGATGCTACCTTACTTGATTCAAGGAACACAATTGGAATTGGAGTCCTATCCTATCCAATTGGAAGATAAAGTTATTTAAATCAAATCTGAACATTTCATTAACCTAATTCTCAATGGAAGAGAATTGTGATTATTGGAAGGGATTCCATCACCCTACCATGCCCAAGAGACAATGGTGAACAACAGGATTTACCAATCTTACAATCTCAAAATAGGAAAAAAAGATATTTAAAGCTATCACACATTTATTGTAATTTGAGTCACGATTAATTATAGAAAACTAAAAATATTCCTTTAATATCAAACTATAAATCAATGAGGTTCAATAAGAACAAGAATCAAAGCAAGATAATCTTCCAAACACGCAACAAGCTTTACCTCTTAGCCCTAGCTAAGAGGTTTAGCCAACTATAGACATAATTGAAACTAAATCTCTTAAACAAAGCATTAAAAATAAACTAAGGAAGAAGAAAAACTCTTTGGCGGTTGCTCCACCTATGTGTTATGCTCCTTAAGACCTTTTTAAACCCTAAAAGATGCTTTGGAGCATCCTAGGGAATCCTATTTATAGTTGTGAAACTCCAACTTTCGCACATAGTTGAAAAAATCTAAAAACCACCTCAAATTTACGCACTCTGCGCATTTTCTCAAAATAAACTTAGAGTTTCAGAATATGCTTTTTCAGGGCAATTTCAGGAATATGTTTGTTTTCAGGACAATTTCAGGATTCCTTTTTTTCACTTCAAATCTTTGATTCTCTTCATTCCTCGATTTTCTTGGATCTTTGGTATGTGAATTCTTCATTAATAACTTCTAAATCTCCAAATCATCATGTAGTAATCTTTTGAACATAAATCTTCCTTTTGGCATCAATTTCACATTTAGCTCTCTAAATCACCTCGCACATGAAAACACGTATAATTAAATTGATTGAGCACTATCACGTTTATAAAACTAAGGTATAAATAGGAGAAAATATGCAATATTTCACACTCAACAATGGGCCCACATGTGGGCAGGCCCCAAGGTGGGTGGCAGGCTATTGTGCTGGCAAGCTATTATGCACACAATGAAGGTGAAACTTTCTCCCACATTAGAAGCATCGTCTGAAGTTGTGGTGGCTATAAGTTGGGTTCCTTCCTTAACAGGCATGAAGCGTTTTAAAACTTATGAGCTTCTGCAAAGCAGACAATACCATGTGCTATGGGGATGGGCCTTACAAGTAATATCAGACCCGATGATGGCTCTGCCCACAGTGGAGGATATTGTGATGCCTCATTATTGTGATCACATGTGGGCGGGTCCCAAAGTGGCTGACAGGCTACTATGCTAGCAAGCTACTATGCACATAGTGAAGATGGAACTTTGTCCCACATCGGAAGTATCGTCCGAAGTTGTGATGGCTATAAGTTGAGTTCCTTCATTTATAGGTATGACGCGTTTTAAAACCTGTGAGCTTCGGCAAAGCAGAAAATATCATATATATGTTGTGGGGATGGGCCTTACAAGTGGTATCATAGTCAACGATGGCTCTACAAGTTCATAAATTTAAAGTCATTTCCAAGTTGGTATAGAGTTTTCCTATTTAAAGGTGTGTTGTAAGCTTTCCTAGGTACAAATTAGGGATTATGAGAAAGACCTAGGGTGACGGAGCTTCCATGGAGTCATCATTCTTCTTTAATCCCTTAAATCCAGTTTGTCTTTTTAGTTTTTCTTTTGTTTTTCTAAAATATTAGCCATGTTCGGCTAATCTTTTAACTAAGGCTAAGGGATAAAGCTTGTAGTTCAATTACAATAATTAGTTTATTTGATATAATAACAATGGGTTGAATGATGATAGTACATTAAAATATATTTGAATTTACTTTAAAGTCTTTGAGTTGTTTATTTCTAAATTTGTTGTGTGTTACGGGTATAATGAATGCTTTGATTTAACATTTGTTTAGCTGAATTAGAGAATGATTCAATCTATATAATTGATTGATCTATTATCGCCAAAGGGTGCTTTAAACGCTTTTGATTCTCTATGATTAAGATCTGAGTGCTTTATAAGAGAATTGTTCAATCTAAATCATATCTTATTAGTGTTAATGAAAGGTTTAATAGAATTTTTTTCCAACTGGATGGGTTAAGACTTCGATTCTAATGAATTATACATTGAATCAGTGAATGAGATATTGTAATTACTATAAGTGGATTCCTGGATCCTTAGTCTTTTATTTATTATTTTAAAACTCTTTTCTACTTTGTTGGATTGAAATTAATCCAGACAACCGTTACCTTTAGACTAGTTCTAGGCCGTGTTCCTTATTCCCTTAGGATTCAACTTCGGTCTCACCATGTTATTACTGCATTACAACCTTGTACTTAGGGTTGTCAACTCTTGGGTTCGATCAAATTTCATAATACTTCAAGAGAGAACTGTTCAATTGAAATCATACTTTATTATATGTTTGTAATTAGTTTAATAGAATTATCTTCTAATTGAAACGAATTGGAATTCGGTTCTAATTGAGTTATAGAAGATGAATCAATGAATTAGGCATTGCAATTGCTGGAAGTGAAAATCTAGATTCTTAGTTACTTTTTATCTATTGTTTTTACCTTACTTTGTTCGCTGGAATTCATAAGCCTAGTTTCTATTTAGTTTTAATTATGTTCTCGACCACATATATTCTTGTGGAACAATCTCAGTCTCACTGCAGTCCTATACTTGGGATTGTTCATCAATACCCCAGATTTGGAGCTTTGTTATTCGATAGTTCATAAGGGATCTCATCTAAATGCTTGTGAGGTATAGGCATGAGGATATGACATGAAGTAAGGAAGATTTCTCCCCATAGGTTAACGGGTAAACTAGAACTAGAAAGCATAGCAGCTACCATCTTCATCAGTGCTCTATTTTTCTTTCAATAATGCTATTTGTTGGGATGAGTATGGAGTGGTTATCTCATGTACAATACCTTTTGATTCACAATATGATGCGAAGTAATGAAAGATATTCTCTGCTTATCATATCTTAAAACCTTTAATTTTCTTTCTAACTATTTCTCTACTTAATTCACATAGGTAACAAATTTCTTTTTTGCTTCATCTTTACTCTTAATTAAATATATTTTTGCATATATGAATTACTCATCTATAAAGGTTATAAAACATTTCTTCCCTTCATGATTTATAATACTTTTTACATCGCATATATCATTGTAAATCAAATCTAGGACTTGGGTGTTTTTTTTAACTTATTTGAATAATTTCTTGGACTATTTGGATCATACACAAAATTTACATTTGTTTTGATTTTCCCTTTCAACTGTAAGAATAGGCCACATATTAATCATGCTTTCAAGAGAATGATAATTTGCATGTTATAATCTAGCATGCCACATATCAATAGGCTAAATCAAGTAAGCGGAAGAGCTAACATCATTTTCATTCATAACGCATTTTAAAACTCGTGAATTTGGCAAAGAGGTCAATATCATGTGTTGTGGGGATGGGCCTTATGAGTGGTATCAGAGCCGAGGACGGCTCTGTCCGCAGTGGGGGATATTGTGACGCCTAGTCATTGTGGTCACATGTGGGCAGACACACATGGGCGGGCCCAAATGTGATCAAGCCCCAAGGTAACTGGCAGGCTATTATGCATACAATGAAGGTGGAACTTTGTCCCACATTGGAAGCATCGTCTGAAGTTATGGTGGCTATAAGTTGGGTTCCTTCTTTAACAGGCATGACGCGTTTTAAAACCCGTAAGCTTCAATAAAGCGGACAATATCATGTGTTGTGGAGATGGGCCTTACAAGTGGTATCAGAGCTGGGGACGGCTCTGCCCTCGGTGAGAGATATTGTGGCGCCCTGTCACTGTGGTCACATGTGGGTAGGCTACTGTGTAGCTAGCAGGCTACTGTGCACACAGTGAAGATGGAACTTTGTCCCACATCGGAAGCATCATCCGAAGTTATGATGGCTATAGGTTGGGTTCCTTCCTTAACAGGCATGACGCGTTTCAACATCCATGAGCTTCGACCAAGCGAAAAATATCATGTGCTATGAGGGTGGGCCTTACAAGAATTATATCACTTTTTTTGTATCTCAAACAATGAGAAAAGGTCTTTGTTTATAGTAAAAGGATTTTGTCTTTCGCTCAACCTAAGAATTGATTCGGCCAGCTGAATTTCAACGATA
The DNA here is from genome assembly GCA_021015155.1 of Magnolia officinalis. Lineage (NCBI taxonomy): Eukaryota > Viridiplantae > Streptophyta > Magnoliopsida > Magnoliales > Magnoliaceae > Magnolia > Magnolia officinalis. The sequence goes on from JAJHSJ010000011.1 coordinate 19,317,103, forward strand.
CTGTTCCAACGGCTATCATATTTCACAAGATTTGATTTTATCAAAAATTCGGCTAGCTTGAGTAAAAATTCATTTAACGAAATACAGGATTCAGCTGGCCGAATTGCCCTGAAATTCGAAATAATGCATGACTGGAAACTTAACCCGGGTCATCCTCTGGCTGACCTGATCTAAGTTCGGTTGGCCGAAACCAAGGTCGGGCTAGAAAAACTTGCAACTGATTTTATAATTGAATTTGCTGGAAACTTGACCGAGGCTAATGTCGGGTTAACCCAAGTTGAATTCAACTGGCCGAACCCAGGGTTGGGCTGGCTGAACATCCTCAAATTTACATGAAAAATTTCCACAATTTAAAGTTTTAAAACCTATGATCAAGTACTCTATCATATGGTCTTTTTTAAAGTCAATTTACCTGTAAGTTGGCATACAGTTGATCTTTCACTTGAAACCTTTCCAAACCTTCTATACTTGAGATGTTGAGTCGCGCACTTGAAGTGTCGTAGAGGACTAAAGTGTGCTGAAGATACATACCATACTTTGTCTACGAAATTTGACAACTAAATGTGTGCTTAAAATGCTAGCACTTATAATCTCCCCATTTGCCAATTTCGTGATAAAACAATACATACACATCACATTCCACATACACATACTACTAATAGTTACAATGGCCGCAAGAACTCAACAACCAGAATAAAAACATAGTACAACTTTGGATCATGATCAAATCTTGAAGATCAAATTTGTTATATGCTCCACCTGCTCCCCCTGAGAAATATACTCAAGAATATGTAAGAAAATCTTATTTTATAAACACGAGATATTTCACATACATAAGATTTTCCACCTGATCTATATCTCCCCCTTTTTATTACAATTTGACAAAGGAAGACACCAATTTCAAAGGAAGATATAGGAAGCAGTAATAGCAAAATTAACTACATCAAGGAGCATCAAATAACTAAGCGATATGAAGATAACACTCGTAAGTTAACATGCTAAAAGGTCTCAAAGTATCAAGCAAAATCAAGTTAAAAATATAGCTTATTACAAACCATTTTGATCAAATTCATTCTGATTCAGAGGAAGATGGAGCAGGCATCTCAGGATCAATGGTTTTCAAGCTCTTGCTAAGTTGATAAAAGTATTTATTTTTTTTATGTACTTCATATTCAGCTTTTGATTTTGTGCTAGAGCTTCCTGAGATGCATGTAATACATCCATCATATGCTCTAAGGAAGATAATCGCTCATCAAAATTGGATGGATGATGATCTGAATCATCTTCATCCCCTGCAGATTTTCCTCCAACTCATCGAACATGTTATCCATATTTATGTCACATTCTTGCCTTTCATCTTGAACTACACATTTCTCATGTAGAGGCAACAAGTTCATCATATGCAGATTAGAAGAATTAAATAGAAGCTCATATTGCAATGCCTCAATCGATGGAATTTGGACATTTCAATGCGAGCGACGTCATAAGATGACCAAACAGAAGGGAGCCATGCCTAAAATGCATGTGATACTGAATGATAGAATAACATATGAGTATAGGAAGGCAAATCCTGACTCCGGTAGCAATAACATGAAGAATGCCTACCATGAATGGAGTAAGATCGGTTTTGTTACTCACTCTTGGATAAACATTGGAAGTGAAAACCTGGTGAAGAACATGATATGTTGGAAATAGTTTTCCAATAGGAAGGGCATTACCCAATCTCCAATCCACATTAAAACCACACAAAACATAGGTGATAGATTCTTTCTCAAAATTAGACATTTTATCCAATAAAGTAGCAATAGGAATTCCATCTTCCGCAAATTCGATTTCCATCAAAGATGCGATGGTGGGAGAGTGTAACTGAAATTTTTTTCCTCTAAAAATTTAATTTTGAAAAATACGTTATCTTCAAGAGATAATTCTAAGATAGAAGCATACATTCCTTGCACAATAGACCGATAAATAGTCCCTCCCCATTGAAGAATTTTTTTTCCATCCTACCTCAGAGAGGAGATCATATAATTCATATTTAGCAATATGATTTAAATTAACTGATCTCTCAATCATTATTCCTCTAGTTCTAAACTCCCGAAGATTTTCAGGGTCATCTTCTGGTGGATGAATGGACCGAACATCACGGGAACTACATCGGGATGATGAATCAGCTTGTACCTTGCATATAGCTCATTTAGATCGATGTTCTATTAGATTAAAACGAGAATAAATCAAGAAAATTAAGTAAATCAAATTATACTTGAAAATACAAGGAGTAACTTGAATTAACAATAAAATAGACTCAAATGCACTTATAATGAAGAAATAGAAAATGGGGGTTGGCCGAAGGAGAACCGGCGAGCCGAAGAAGATGAAGTGGATTTGGAGAAAATGGAGTTTTTCCACTTTTTAAAAAGTAGCAGCGCACTACTCAGCTGGACGAACTTCATGTTCAGCTAGCCAAATTAGTAGTCCGACCACCATTTGGTTGGCCGAAAATCCTCCTTTTTTTCATTTTTATTTTTCTTTCAAAAATCCACACTAAAAAAATAAATAAAGAAAGCAAAATATTAGTATTTAAATAGATTATTCAATAAAACACAAGCCAATATTATTTCTTAAATTTGATAATTTAATACTGTCAAGTGGCTTAGTCAAAAATATATGCAAGCTATTTTCAGTTTAAATGTATTCCAACATAATAATTTTTTTTTCAACCAACTCTCGTATGTAGTGATATTTAATGTCAATGTATTTTGTACGAGAGTGTTGTATATATATATATATATATATATATATATATATTATATATATATATATATATATATATAGCACTTGTGTTATCACAATATAAATTCATTGTATTTTGAATTATGTCATAATCAGCTAGCATTCATTTCATCCACATAAGCAAAGTATAAGAATTTCCTGCAACAATATATTCTTCTTCTGCAGTAAATAAGGATGCCGAGTTTTGCTTTTTGCTCATCAAGGAGACAAGACAACTTCTAATGTAGAAACATTCACCACTAGTGAATTTTCTATCGTCAATATTTCATGTCCAATCACCATCAGTATATCATATTATTTGAATAGATGTATCATGCAGATACCATAGACCAAGATTAGCAATACTTGCAACATATCTAATTATGCGTTTGATAGCCAATAAATGTGATTCTTTAGGATTAGATTGATATCTAGTATAAATACCGACACTAAATGATATATCAGTTCTACTCACAGTCAAATAAAGTAAGCTACTAATCATGCTACGATAGAGAGAAAAATCAACACTTTTACCCAATTCATCCTTAGATAATTTGAGTGTTGTACTCATTGGAGTATTAAAATTTTTACCTTTTTCAAATCCAAACATTTTAACTAAATTATGTGCATATTTGGTTTGGGATATAAAAATTTCATCTTCAAGCTACTTAACTTAAAATCCAAGAAAATAAGTTAGCTCACCAACCATACTCATTTAGAATTCTGATTTTATAAATTCTGCAAACTTATATGAAAGATTAGCACAAGTAGATCCATAGATAATAACATCAACATATATTTATACAATTAAGATAACATCATTTGATTTCTTAACAAACAGAGTTTTGTTAACACTTCTCATCCGAAAACCATGGCTAAGTAAAAATTTAGTTAACTTTTCATACCATACTTTAGGGGCTTGTTTCAAACTATAAAAGGCTTTCTTAAGACGGTACACATGATCAGAAAGTTTGGGATCTTCAAAACCATTTGGTTGTTCTATATAAACTTCCTCATTCATGTCACCATTTAGAAAAGCACTAACAAGCAACAGAAATATATAATCTGATAGATCTAAGATGAGCAATTTGGGCAAAGGTTTCATCATAATCAATTCCTTCTATTTGAATATAATCTTGCACAACCAGTCATGCCTTATTTTTTTATAATATTTCCAAGTTCATCAAATTTATTTTTAAAAATTCACTTGTTTCCAATAACATGTTTATCAGATGGTCCGAGAACAAGATACCATACATCATTTCTTACAAATTAATTCAGTTCATCTTGCATAGTCATCAGCCAATGCCTCATTTACATTGACTCCTATTTGGGAGGTAAAGAAAACATAATTGCAAATATTTTTCAATTGTTTTCTGGTTTGAACACCAGTAAGAGGATTACCAAGTATTTAATTAGTTAGATGGTCTTTTACCAACCTTAACTCAGTAGAATCTGATTTGAATGATGGTTCACTTTTATTAATCATAATAATATCACCATCACCATCATCTTAGTGAGGACTGGGATTGAACGATTGATCATCAATTACAACATTTATTGATTCTTGAATTACCCTAGTTATTTTATTTAAAACACAATATGCACAACCATTTAATGCATATCCCAAGAATATTCCATCATCACTTTTTGCATTAAACTTTCTCAAATTTTCATGGTCACGTAAAATGTAGCACTTGCTTCCAAAAGTACGGAAACATGTTACACTAGGCTTTTTCTCAAACCACATTTCGTATGCTGTTTTATTTTTTCCAACTCTAATGTAAACACAATTACTTATATAGCAGACAGTAATCACAGCTTCAACCCATAGATATTTAGGCAATTTCATAATATTTAGCATTACGCTTGCCATTTCCTGTAATACTCTATTTTTTCATTTAGCGACACTATTTTATTGAGGTGTTTTTGGAGCTGAAAGTTCATGTAATATGCCATGATCATTGCAGCATTTCTCAAAATTGTTATTTTCAAATTCAGTTCCATGATCACTTCTGTAAGACCCGTACCCTAGTCCGTACCGTTTCGTAGGCTTCCGCGATCCTACCGGTCGAATTCCGGCAATCCTCGACCCATTTTCATCGTTGCGCGCGATCCTAAGCCGAGTCCTGCATATCAAAGTCGGCTCGAACCGAAACTTGTATCCTAGCGATCGCGCCGTCGCCGCGGTTCCAATGCCGCGACTCGCGCACCGAACCGATACCTAGGTGGGAAGATGTCAGTCAGCGTTCGGTTCGAAGAAACGCCGCACGTTGCGAATCTCGAGGGAATCTCTACGAGATATCCCATCAATCAAGTCAAGTACACCACCTTACCTCCATGCCACCTCACCCAACAACAAGTACAAGTGGCCTCTCCCCCTTTTCCCACAAGTCAAACTCTCCCTCCCCTCACCATTCCTCCTTTTTCACATTTTCAAACTTAACCATACATCATTAATTACACACCACTCCCTCCATCCCTTCTTCCTTTAATTTATTCCTTTCTCTCTCTCGTTCTCTCATTCCCTCTCTCTCACACGTTCCAAGTTTTCCCAAGCCTTCCAAGAGCAACTAGTGTGGCCCACTTTCCCCACCCCTCTCACCTCTCATCCACACCATCAAAAGTCCATCATCCACCATTAAAAGTCAAGCAAAGGAGCATTGGAGTGCAAGGAGGCAAGGAGGAGTGCAAGAGGTGGGTGATCCACCGTCATTTCTCATATTTTTGGGCCACATGTGGTGGGACCCGTTTGATGTATGCATGTATGAAATGGAGGGCCTATAGTGGCGGGGTCCCTCCTATCTCACCGTGTATCTCTCTCTCACTCTTTTCTCTCCCTAGAATGAAGTGGGTCCCACTAAATCATGTTAAATCCACTCCATTCATCATTGGTGTGGCCCACTACATTTTTAGGAGACATCCATCGTCCATTTTTGGGATGGTGGGAAGCCCCACATGTTATATAATTTATTATATTTATTTTATATTAATACAATATTAATATATATATATATATGTATTACATGGTGGTGGGCCACGTACATGTGGGACCCACCATGATGCAGTGAATATCCACACTGTCCAGCGTCTCTGGACGCTGAGACGCTGGACGTAGGCGTCCAGAGTGCAGAGTGTGTGTACTGCATGGGTGTGTACGTTCAAGCTAACAAAAAAAAAAGATACTTTTGGGGTGGGCTGCTAATGCAGGCCCCACGTTGATGTATGTATGTGATCCACGCCGTCTAATCTACTCTCCAGCTCATTTTAGGCGTTGCGCCAAAATCATAAGGTGATCTGATCACCGGGTGGGCCATACCATCTAAAACTATGTAAAGACATGCCAAAACATATAAAAGTACTTGGTGGGACCCATCTGGAGTTTGGATGCAGCTGAAGTTCGGTCTGGACGGCCAGACTGGTGAAACACACATAATGGATGGGTTGGATTGTGAATCACATCTAGGTGGGCCCCAAAACAAAAAAAAATTATTAAAAACAGCAGCGCTGCTGCTGCCGACGCAGGCAGCGCCTGCGCTTGGCGGGCGAACGAGCCAGGCCTCACGGCTCCAGCCGTGGGCCCCACGTGATGCGTTTCTTACATCAACACCATACATTGGGTGGGCCTCCCCCTGGCCACGGCTTCCCCAAAATTCAGCCGCAAACGGAACTCAGGTGGGCCACACCATCTAAATCATGGGAAGACATGCCTAAACCATATAAAATCACTGGTGGGGCCTACCTGGAATTTTGTTGGGGCTGAAACTTGGTCCGGACCCTCAGCCAAGTGGGACACACCTAATGGGTGGGCCGGATTTGTGAACCACATCTCGGTGGGCCCTACTCTGGTCAACGTGACCCTTTGAATGGGTTGGATGGAAATAAACATCACGGTGGTTCCATGGTCGGCGTGACCATATGAACAGGTTGGTGGCAAACAAACATTACAGTGGCCCCTGGTCTGCCTGACCATGTGACCTCATCAACAGGTCGGTTGGCAAATAAACATTATGGTGGGCCATGGTCCACATGACCTTATGAACAGATTGGAGGCAAATAAGCATTTCATTGGGCCCTACCCAAGGCCCATGAGACCTCATGAATAGGTTGGATTGAAAATAAATATTACAGTGGGCCCTAGACCCATGTGACCTTAAAAATAGTTTGAATGGAAAATAAATATTATGACGGGCCCCCTGTTCATGTGACCTTATCAACAGATTGGATGAGGAAATAAACATTATGGCGGGCCTCACATGGGGCCCACTTTAGTATATGGGCTAGTGTGTTTTGGCCCATCTTGGCATGCATATAGGCCCATGTTTTGAGGCCCAAATTGATGTACCTGTGGCCCATTGTTGAGGCCCACTTTAATATGAATAAGGCTTATGTGATTAGGCCCATTTGATACACATAAAACTTACGTGATTAAGCTCATTTTAATGCATTCTAAGGCCCATGGGTGATGACTCATTGCAATGTACCTAAGGCCCATTGGTGAGGCTCATTGGGATGTCCCACTTGATGAATATAAGGCCCATGAGATACGGCCCATCTAATATATTTGAGGCCCAATGGGATGTACCTAAGGCACATTGCAATGTGTGATTCCACCAGGATTTATTTAATGGTATTTGAGGTGAGCCGAGCCTTGGGGACAATGTTTGTTTGACGTCCACATTGTACGAGTAATGATTGGTTCGATGTCCACATTATAACTCTCCCTAAGGTCACTGATAGGCCCGTATCTGTTTCATGTAGGCCATATAGGCCCATCTTCATTGAGAGGATAATTATTACTTTATAACATGTTTAGCACAGCCCATGATTCATGATCATACGCATCATATGTATGCTTGAGATGAGGAGTGTCTGATCATAGCATATGCCTTCGGGTAGACTGTTTACGGGCTCCCTGATAGGCGGTGTTGCCCTACATGAGCGCATGCTTCACGCAGGATGGTTGCATGATTGGTAGTGTGGTTCATGCATTTGCATCTGTATGATTGAGATATGCCCTAGCGACATCAGGGCCATAGCCTCCACAGATATATCATGGGTGGCTGGTGGGATACCGGAAAAATCCTGTTCTAAGCAAGTGAGGCGTCATAGATGTCCCTGGGTGAGAGTCCCTGAACCCGATGGTACCAGAGGATGACTCCAACGTCGAGACCGAGTGGATATATGAGCGCACGAGGCCGAATACCATAAGGCCGCGTCTCCCACTGTGTTGTGGTCGGTTGGGAAGGGGTGTGGCCTTACTCGCTCGAGAGCAGGGGGCATTACTAGGCTGAGTTTGACCAGCTCGGAAATGGGTTCGCTATCGACGTGCCGGATAGGTATTGGCTGACTATTGGCCAGGCGGATAGTGAGGTTTCTTACGCTCACTTGGACTGTGCTGCTTGGAGAGAGACAGTGCCATTTGGAGTGTACTGAACCCCGGTGATTATCCAGACTGAGAACTGTACTGACATGAGGATTTGGATGAGGATTGGCATGCTTGACTTACATATTGCATCGCATGGCCTTGGTATGGCCGATAGCATTCACATCATGTACTGCATAGCCTTGGTACGGCTAGTTGCATTTACGTATTCATCAGCATGATTCCGCATTACTCCGGCATTGCATTCTGAGCACGTTCGCACACACTTACACCACCCTCTAAGCTTTCTATAAGCTTATGCACGATTGATGCGTGCAGGTGATGCCAGGACGCAGTTGTAGTCTCGCCGCAGTTGGAGCGTGTCACCGAGCTTTCTTTTGGAGTTTTGATATTACCACTATCTTGTATTTCCCTTTATACGCACTGTACTTAAAGTTTTTGTTCATAGTGGATTTTGTGATGGTGTTCTTGTGGTTATTGTTCGTGGGTTATGCTTGGTTATGCTCAGTACGAATCAAATTGATATACGAAATCCTCCTTGTAGCATCCCAGGATCGGAACCTGGTATATGGGTGCCGGGAGCCGAGAATAGGGTACTACGGAGGCTGTCGGCGTCGGATTCGGCGATCGGGAATTTTGTGAGCCCGGTCTCCGAGTTCGGGGCGTGACAACTTCTTATTCTAACTACGAACAATTCTTTTTCAATCTGGATGTGTTTAATAAGCTTTTTGACCTCATCAAAAGTATCCGACTTTTCTCTCAAGAATGCTACCCAAGAGTATATAGAGTAGTCATCAACTACGACTAGAAAGTATTTTTTTCCTCCTCTATTCTATGTTCTTGTTTATCCGACTAAGTCCATGTGTAGAAGTTTAAGAGATCTAGTAGTAGTTAAGGAGTTCACTTTCTTGTGACAACTCCTAATTTGCTTGCCAACTTAACAAGCACCACATGCTTTACTTTCTTTCTTTCTTAGCTTGGATAAGCCTCGCAAGGGATCTCTTTTACTCAATTTATAAAGATCTTTATAGTTTACATGTCCAAGATGTTGGTGCCATAATTCAATCTTGTCTGTTTAGACCATGTAACATGAATATTTTGTTGAGAAAGTGTCATCAATGATATAGCAATTTTTAGAAGTTCTGCAACCATTTAATATCACATGTCCGTCTTCATTTATTATGTCACATCCATGATCAGAAAATTCTTTTAACTGAAGTTGGGATGGTTCCTCCCACTAGGATTATACATGTTTAAGACAGGGGCGGTGAATGACCTTTAATAATTGTTTCTGATGTTCGATTTCTCATGTAATAATTCTTGGAATGCATGAATTGTATGACATTCCTGTGTCAAGTGTATGTTACTAGCACAAATTCCATAAACAATTTCAGCGATCTCTTCTGGTTTGACCATCTCTACTCTTTTCAGTTCTATGACTTCGACCTTTCGTGTGAGATTAGCCACCCTAGTACTTACATCGTCTTCACTCCCCAAGACATACATTCCTCCTTTCTCTCTAGATTAAGTTAGCCTGGAAGTAGTGGGCTTTAAGGAGGTATCCCACGATTGCGCGTTTTCAGCAAGTGAATCAAAATAATCCCACGCATCCCCGGGATCCTTATGCATGAATTCCTCGTTGCACATCATCTCTATCAATTAGCACATGGGTGAAGTCAATCCATCATGAAAAACCTTATTACCCGCTAGGTTTTATAACCATGATGTAAACATGAATTCAAAAGATCTATAAATCTCTCCCAACATTAGAAGAAAGCCTCTTCCTCTTTTTGAAAAAAAAAATCATAATTGCCCTCCTAGGGGTATTGGTCTTGTGAACCGGGAAGAACTTTTTAAGGAATTCCTGAGTCATCTCAACCCATGTCCCGATTGATCTTGGTCTCAATGAGTGAAGCCAAGACTTAGCCTTCTCTTTCAAAGAAAAAGGAAACAATTTTAGTCTCAAAGTGTCCTTTGTCACATTATGGAAGTGGAAGGTTGTTATGATCTCATCAAATTCTTTCAGATGTAGATATGAAATTTCAAAATCTAGTCCATGAAACTTCGGGAGTAGTTGGATCATTTCTTGCATTGTGTAGAAACACCATGCAGGAAGGTGCGCTCGCCCTTACTGGTTAAAGATAATCGTATAAGGTTCTCGGCGGAGGAGCATTATGTACTTCATTTTCATCTTGTCGTTCTTCAGCCAGATGTTGGGGTTGCTTGTAGGCCATAGTTGTTGCCAACTCAAAGGATCTCAAGGTGTGTCTAATCTGGCGATGGATAAGCAAACCTTTGACTAATCCTCCTTCATTTAAGAGACGTAGAGTGTTGTCACGACTTGGGCATGAAACACTCTAATTCTCCAAGTTTAAACTAAAAACTTACAAAAGAAAAAGAAAACTACAGAAAAATCTTTAAAAAAAAAAAAAAAAAAAAAAAAAAAAAAAAAAAAAAAAAAAAAGAGTTGAAAGGATATTACCGAATCAAAGTTGTTATGTTAGATTTCTACAAAACAGAAAAACAATGTTAGTCTAAAAGAGAGAATTTAGAAAAATCTAAGCTAAAAACATAGAAAACTTTAGATCTAATCCCAACCTAATTCCAATATTAATAAATTTTAGAAAAACGCAATTAAAGTCCCCGACAATGGTGCCAGAAACTTGTTCACTTGTCACACCAAGTGCAGGGCTGCGATGTAGTAATAACTCGGTGAGACCAATATCGTACCCATGGGGACTTTCTTTTGTGCAAATTCTGAAATAGATTAGAACTAGAACTAGAATCTACTAACTACAAATTTCTAGATAAAAGAGATTAATGGTGAAATAAACTATCAGAGATAAAGTACTAGAGTGTTAAGGATCCACCTATAGTCATTTTAATGTTATTCTACTTAATTCAATTGGATAACACAATTGGAATCGAAGTCCTATCCTATCTAGTGGGATAATAGAGAGGTTAAAACATCGTTCATGCATCAAATAGATTTGAACCTTCATTAAATTGGTTCCCTCATAAAGCATCAATGTAATGATCGCAGGGAATTCAAAGCATTTATCATGCTCGAAGTTAATGATAGATCAATGGATTTTACAGATCACACAATTGTAAAACAAGTAAGAACATATCATAAGCCTTCCTAGGCATCCAAAATACTCAGAGTCAACAATAGATCAAAGTAAACTAAAAATACTTCTTCATTCAAACCAATATCTAAAAATTATTCAACGTATAAACTAAATAACTTGAATCAAAGTAAAATAAACATTAAAACGAACTACAAGCTTCATCTCTTAACTCTAGTTAAGGGATTAACCAACCATAGACATGAATGAACTAAAACTATTAAAGAAAAACATAAAAACTAACTAGAAACGAAGGATTGAGAAGGAGGGAGGACTGTTTGAAACACCACAACTCCTTGCTTTACTCCTTCTACCATAATTCATGTATAGAAGAACTCCAAACATCCCTTTATATAGGCTTTGATCGAACTGACTTCAAAACCGACTTCAATTTACGTAGCTATGGTAGCTTCGATGGCATCGAAGTTCCACTGAAGAGTTCGATTAAAATTTAAAAACCATCGAGCAACCAATTTTTAAATCTATATAATCTCTCGAAGGCATCAACCTAGCTTCGATGGCATGAAACTTACTTTGATGTCATCGAACATCTCCTCAATGGAATCGAAGAATGCTCCAAACTGTCTAGCAAGAAAATTAATTTTTCTTTGACAGTCGAATGCTTCAATGATTAGAATGGGGTTTAGCGGCATCGTATTTTGACAAGATAATCCTCTCAGTTTCTTACATTGCTCGCACGCTTTGTAGAGTTTATTTGTATCCTTGAACATATTGGGATAATAAACGCCACATTGTAAAATTTTAGCTTTGACCTTTTTAGCCAAAAAGTGGCCACCACAAGTGTATGAATGATAAAAAGAGATAACATTATTTTTTTCATGATCAGGCACACATCTCCTAATGATTTGATATGAGTAATATTTGAAAAGATATGGATCATCCCAGAAGAAATTGCGTACTTCGGTAAAAAATTTATCCTTATCTTGTGCAGTTCAATGAGTGGGAATTGTACTTGTGGTAAGATAATTGGTAATGTCAGTGTACCAAAGTAATTAGGAGACTTTAAAAAGTTGTTCATCAAGGAACATGTGATTGATAGGTGTCGTCTCCATGGAATCAGATAGGACAATCCTAAAGAGATGGTCAGCTACTACTTTTTCTACTCATTTCATATCTCATATTTCAAAGTCGAATTCTTGGAGTAGAAGAATTCATCTTAACAAACGAGGCTTAGCATCCTTCTTAGAAAGAAACTACTTCAATGTCGCATGATTGGTAAAAATTATGATCTTGACCTAAACTTGTCCAAAGCAAACGCTATGTCTAGGAGTTCTTTTTCCATAGTGGAGTAGCTCACTTGGGCAGAGTTTAGAGTTCTACTCATATAGTATATAACATAAGGCTTCTTCTCTTTTCTTTAACCTAGCGCTTCCCCAATTGCATAGTTGCTTACATCATGTATGATTTCAAAAGGTATACTCCAATCGGGTGGTTGCATGATGGGAGTGTTTGTCAACATACCTTTGAGCTTGGTGAAAGCTTTTTAACATCCTTCACTCAACAAGAAGGGAGTTTCCTTTTGAAGAAGGTTGCATAAAGGATGAAAGATGAGACTAAAGTCTTTTATGAACCTTCAGTAGAATTCGACGTGTCCAGGGAAGGATCGCACGTTGCGTATGCTCTTGGGTGATGGTAGGTTAAAGATTAAGTTGATTTTTATCTTTATCCACCTCAATTTCATTAAATGATATAATGTGTCTAAGGACCCCTTTCTGAACTATGAAATGGAATTTCTCCTAATTTAGTACAAGGTTCTTTTGTTCACATCTCTTCATCACCAATTTCAAGTGCTCAAGGTACTCACTGAAGGACGAACCAAAGATAGAGAAGTACTCCATGAAGACCTCTAAAAATTGCCCCACCATGTCAAAGAAAATACTCAATATTGCTAAAATATGACGGGAGCATTATACAATCCAAACGACATTCTTCAAAAAGTGAAGTGCCAAAAGGACATGTGAATGTAGTCTTTTCTTGGTCCTCAAGGGTTATTTCTATCTGGTTGTAGCCTGAATACCCATCAAGGAAGTAGTAGTAGAAATGACCCGCTAACCTTTTTAAGATCGGATCAACAAAAGGAAAAGGAAAGTGATCTTTTCTTGTGACAGTATTCAATTTTTGGTAGTCAATGCACATTTTCCAACCAATAGTAACTTTGGTTGGTACGAGTTTATTATCCACATTGTCTATGATGGTAATCCTAAAACTCTTGGGTACCACCTGAGTTGCACTCACCTATTGATTATCGGATATAGGGTATATGATACCCACATCCAATAACTTTAACGTCTCAGCCTTAACTATTTTCTTCATATTTGAATTTAGATGGCGTTGTGGTTGTCTAGATGTTTTTACATTATCCTCAAGATGAATGCGGTAAGTGCAAATTAGATGGTTGATTCCCTTGAGGTTCACAACCATCCATCCAATGGTTCCTTTATGTTCTTTGAGAGTAGAAATCAACATTTTCTCTTGTTCCTCATCCAAGTGGGAAGAAATCACTACTGGATATGTTTCATCTTGACCTAAGTAAGCATATTTAAGATCAACATGTAATGGTTTTAGGTTAAGCTCTGGTGCCTTGACACTAGACGGTAGAGACTTTGAGTCAATTAGAGATAATCTTTCAAATTCAAGCTTCCATCGGTTAGTTTCAAGTACCAGCGTAACATCAAGCAAAGCATCTATCTCCCTAATCATTTCATCATCTAAATCAGTGGAGTGGGCCAAGCATATCTCTAAAGTGTCGGAGTATAAAGTCAAAAGTAACTTATCTTCCACAAATGAATCTATCAAGTTAATCTTGTAGACATCATCACCATTCTCCTGTTGTTTGCACATGTTAAACACGTTCAACTCAAGTGCCATATTCTCAAGTGATAGTTCCATAATCTCATTCTTACAATTGATTATAGCATTTGATATGGCTAAGAATGGTTGGCTAATGATGATAGAAATTTGAGTGCTTGCATCAATGACGGGTTGTGTATCCAAAACAATAAAATATGCTGGATAGTAGAATTTATCGACTTAGACTAGCATGTCCTCTATCATTCCTCTTATTATACGAATTGAACGATCATCGAATTGGAGTGTGGTATAAGAGGGTTTTAATTCACCTAGGCTAAGCTATTCTTAGACTAAGTATGAGATTAAATTCATGCTCGCCCCTAAATTAAGTAGTGCATGCTCAATCCAATTATCCCCAATCACCTACGAGATGGTTGGGCTACTGAGATCCTTGTATTTTTGGGGTACATTTTGTTTTATGATGGAACTCACTTTCTCTATCAAAATATATTTTTTCGGACATTGTGTTGTAAACTTCAGTTGGAGGAATGGGCCAATGGTTAATGCAAACAAAAATCTTCAAGGGTCCCTTCCTTTAAGACTCATTCTGCTATTAACTCAGAAAATACCTAAAGAGAATGCAGTTCAAAGATTCATGCACAATCAAGAGCATTTTAATCACAATATTTTGCAAGCATTCTAGGACATTAAAACATCCTTGGGAGTATTTGCATTGTCTATTCAAATATTGAAGTCACAATTTACTTGTAGGGAGAATGAGACTCTTTCAACCCAACCTCTACCTAACCCGAAACCGCAATACGAGATAAGTGACCTAAACTCTTCGGCTCAGTATGTGGAGCAATCAAAGTCCATCACCACTCTTAGAAGTAGAAAATCAATCAACAAGAACATCCCGATGAGAGATGAGAACCATAAGAACTCGGAAGAATCTAAGAGAGATTATGGGCCTAGCGACATTTCACATAGGAAAGAACCAAAAAAAGCATATAAGCGGTTGCTCCATTCCCACAAAGGTTGATCTCAGAAAAACCTCTAACTAATAATCAGGATATATTAGAGGTTCTAAGACATGTGAAAATCAACATTTCTCTATTAGATGCCATAAGTAATTCCATCATATTCCAAATTCCTGAAAGATCTTTGTAGTTCTAGAAACTAGGATTATACGTATTTGAGATGAGAGCATTGAACGACCTCTGATAATTGTTTATGGCATTGGATTTCTCATGCAACAACTCTTGAAATGCAGAAATTGTAGGACACTCCTGTATCAAGTATATATTACTTGCAAAAATATCACAAACAATTTCAACAATCTCCTCGAATTTGACCATTTCTACTTTCTTCAATTCCATCGCCTCAACCTTTCTCGTAAGGTTAGCCACCTTAACGTTGACGTTGTATTCTTTATTTAAGACATATATTCCTCCCTTCTCTTTGGACTGAATCGATTTGGGATTAGTGGGTTTGGATGAAGTATCTCATGACTACGCATTTTCAGCTAGCATATCGAAATAGTCTTACGCAACATAAGAATTTGTGTTCATGAATTCCTCATTGCACACCATCTTTATGAATTGACGTATAAGTGAAGTCAGTCCATCATAGAAAAAACTTATGACCCATCAAACTTCGTAGCCATCATGTGGGCAAGCACTTAAGAAGTCCTTAAACCTCTCTTAGCATTGAAAGAAGGTTTCTTCCTCTTTCTGCAAGAAATTCATAATGGTCCTTCTAAGGGAGATAGTCTTATGAACTGGTAAAGACTTTTTAAGGAACTCCAGGTCATATCAGCCCATGTCTCAATCGATCTCGGTCTCAAAGAGTGAAGCCAAGACCTAGCCTTCTCCTTCAATAAGAAATGGAACAATTTTAATCTCACTGTCATCCAAAACATTGTTGAAGTGTAAGGATACTATAATCTCATCAAATTTCTTGAGATTAGGTATGAACTTTCAGAATCTAGTACATGGAATTTAAGTAGTTAAATCACTTCTGGCTTAAAATCCACCTTTCCTACTTTGTGTGAAAAGATCATGCAGGAAGGTGTGATCGTCCTAGCTAGTTACAAATAATCACATAGAGTTTTAGTTAGTGGGATGTTTTACACTTCTTTTTCATCTTGTTGCTCATCAGCACAATGATGAGGTTGATTCTCAACCATATTGTCAGCCAATTTAAAAAATCTTAGGTGTTTTGTAATTCAGTGATAGATAGGCAATCCTTAAACTACTCCTCCTCCACTTTAGAGATGCAAAGTGTTATCACGAACCCACTTGGGTATGAACCACTCTCAACCCTATTTCTAAAACTAAACCTACTTTTATTAAAATATAATCAATAGAAAAATAAAAAGTCTGAAATAATTTATAGCAAGAGGGTTGGAAGGATAGTACCTGATTGGTAATTCTAGGTTAGATTCTACAAAACAAAAGAAATGTTAGTACTTAAAATTTTATTTATAAAAACAAAAAAAAAAAAAAAAAAAAAAAAAAAAAAAAAAACCCATAATCTAGAACGCAACGAAGACTAATCCTAATCTTAATCTTAATCCTATAATAATTCTAATACTAAAGTATTTCAGAAAGACGTAACCAAAGTCCCCAGCAACGGTGTCAAAAACTTAATCGAACCCAAGGGTTGACAACCCCAAGTGCAAAACTGCGATGTAGTAATAACTCAATGAAATTAAGGTCGTACCCATAGGGACTTATAATTGTGCGATTTTTAGAATACTTTAGAACTAGGACTAATGAAATTTAATAAAGTAATGATGTAATTAAGAAAGAAGGATAAAACATCAGAGCACCAAGGATCCACTTATAACTATTTTTAATGTTTAATTCACTTGATTCAATCATGCAACTCAACTAAAATTGAAGTCATATCCTATCTAGCCGGATAATAGAGTGATTAAATCATCATTCATATATCAAAATAGATTTGAACTCTACTTGAATTGGTTCCCACATAAACACCAAGGTATTGATCGCAGGGAATTCAGAGCATCTATTATGCCCTTAGTCTATGATAGGCCAATGTATTTTACAGATCGATCCCTTACAAAATATATAAGCAATTACTCTTACATTTCCTAAGCATCCGATGTTCTCAAAGTCGATAATGGATTAAAGTAAACTAAAAATATAATTTCATTCAAGCCAATATCAATGAAGTATTCAACAATTAAACAAATAATATGAATTAAAATAAACTAAGACATTATAAACAACTACAAGCTTCACCTTTTAGCCTTAGGTAAGAGATTAGCCAACCAAAGACATGATTGAACTAAACTCAAAATTAAAACATAAAAATTGAAGAAGAACCGAAGGATTAGAGAAAAATGAGGAATCCATAGAAGCTCCACAACTCCTTGCTCTTTCTCTTCTATCCTAATTCGTATCTAGGAAGGCTAGATTCACCCCTTTAAATAGAAAAAATTTGCATAGATTTTTAATCGACTTTAAATTTACGCACTTTTGTTACTCTTCGATTGCACTAAATATCGCTTCGATCGCACCAAATTAGTCTAGCAGTTGCAGCCGAATTTCTTCAATATTTATTTGAAGTTCATGTCTTCCTCAAGTCGCATCGAACCTCCCTTTGGTGGCACCGAACATGGCTTCAATCGCACCTAAGTGTCGAGCCGAATTATCTCCCGAAAATCACAATTCCTTGCTAGACTATTATATGCACATTCGATCGGACCGACCTTAGGTGGGACCGAATAGTCTGTTATTTCTGTTAATGTACTTTATAATGGTACCAGTCTTTTCTTTTTTTTTTTCTACTTGATTTTCTTGAATATTTGGCACTTGAATTTTTTATTAATCACATCCAAATCTCTAATTTTTTATCTGTTCATTATTTGAGCATTAAATCTTCTCTTTGATTGTTCATTTTATCTTAGCTTTCCAAATCATCTCATATAGCAAAATATATGTAAATAGATCAATTAAGCACATGTATACTTATAAAACTAATGTACAATAAGGGAGAAATATACAATATTTTTTACTCAACACCTACATGATGGATAATAACCTTGATGGTAGCCCCACATGATATATGACCTATATCAAGGTATGCTCCACATGAGGACAATTTACATCAAAGGTCTCACCTTAATGATGAACGACCCACATACAAGGCGGGCCTCGCATAATGGATGACCCACTTTAAAGTTGGGCCCTACATGATGGATAGTCTACATTAAAGGTCGTAAAACTGTATGGGCCATCCATTATGTGAGGCTCACCTTGATGTGGGTCATCTATCATGTGGAGCCCACCATCGATGTTATTGCCCATCATGTAGGGACCACCTTTAACATCCACCACCCATCATGTGTTGTGCACCTTTGATGTGAATCGCCCATCGTGTGGGCCCCACCATTGATGTGGGTTGTCCATCGTGAGGGGCCCACATTAAATGTGGGTCATTAATCATTATAGCCTAACCTTTAATGTGGACCATCAATTATGTTGAGCCCAACTTAATGCGGGTGATCCATCATGTCGGGCCCACATCGATGTTATTGTCCATCATGTAGGACCCACCTTCAATATCCACCTTTGATGTGGATTGTATACAATGTGGACCCCACCTTCAATGTTGGTTGTCCATCATGCATGGATCCGAGTTTTAACACTGCATGGATCATGGTTTTAATACTTCGTGGATCGAAGTTTTAAAATTGTGTAAATAAACGTATAACAGTACAACCTGGATCGTGGTTTTAACACTGCATGAATCATGGTTCTAACACTTCATGGATCAATGTTTTAACACTGCATGGATAGTGGCTAGAACATTGCATGGATCATAGTTGTAACATTGCCTGGATCATTGTTGTAACATTGAATAAATAGTAGTTGTAAGACTGCATTGATCATAGTTCTACATGGATAGTAGTAGTAACACTTCTTGGATCATATTTCTAACACGGGATAGATCAACGTTCTAACATAGCAATATTGTATGAATCATAGTTCTAACACTGGATGGATTGTGGTTCTAACACTGTAGAAATAGTGGTTGTAATACTACATGCATCGAGGTTGTTCCAATATCGCATGATCCCATGAAATCATTTATAGCTTCATTATAAGTTGGATCAGGGCGATCTCGACTTGTTAGAATGATACTTCGATGATCTTTCAGATGGACTAGAAACATCTATTTTCAATAGTTTGACATTTTAAAAGTGATATTCCCAAAGCCCAAGTCGGTGGTGTGTGGTGTGTGACACACCACGCAATACGCTTCCCATGTCATCATAGGAGGTCTAGGTCGACCCACTGGCTCGGGAATAAGAAAGTCTATAAATATACAGGCCTGGTCCAAAGCCTTCCCCCACTCAAAAACCAAAAAGAAAAAGGTTCCGAATGACCTCATAAAGAGTGGTAATTAAGCCACGGACTTCCATTCATATATTTTATTTTATTAAAAAATAAAAAAAAATTGCAATGTGTGAATCTTAATACCATCAGATCATGATCAGAAGGTGATGCATAGTAGGCCCTAGGCCTCACCTCACAGTCTGTTAAAGAGTCTTATTGAGGGAGGCCCATGGCCCATCACTTGCTACTCTTTAAGTGTTATGGATAAGATTAGGGCTGAAAGTCGAGCAGGTCAGTCAGGTTGGTGCTCGACCCTAGCCCAACCTAAGGTTCCTATACCTCAACCCTATCCCAACCAAGGGTTGGGAATTCTTAACCCAAGCCCAACCCAAGGGGGCTCAGTCGGGTTGGTCGGGTGGATACATGTTAATATTTTCGTTATTACATTAGTATATTATATTTATATGTCTTATTTTTTGTATCTATAATTTTATTAATTATATATGTAGTTATTTATCATAAAGAATTTCTTTTTTTCTAAACAAATAAGATAAAATATAGACAACTACTCCTTTAAAAGTTGTGTTGTATAGCACACAATCTATTTGGGAGAGAAAAATCCGACATATCTTATTAGCTTGAGTCATCAAAAATGATGTGGACCAATGAGACCCAACGGCAATGGAATTTCCTGTGCCTCCAAAACAGACGATCCATACTCAATTATAATTTATAAGTAACTTATATATTGATTGGGTTCGGGTTGAATCGGGCAACCCAAGACCCCAACCCGAGCCCGACCCAAGTTTTATCGGGTTGGCGTTTGTATAGCACAAGCCCGAGACCAGACCGATACATCCTGCCCAACCCCAACCCAATGTCAGGAAGGTCACATGTCTGTCAGGTTGAACCCGCCCGACTTTCAGCCCTAGATAAGATGACCCAAAAAAAACATTCGATGGTGGACACATGAACACAAGGGAATGCACGGCAGGATTGCGTATTGAGTAAACTCTATGAGGCCCACCATAATCTATATATGTTATCCAGTCAATCCATCCGTTTGACCAGATAATATTAGGGCTTGAGCCAAAAAATTAAGCATACCCAAAGCTCAAGTGGACCATACCATGGGAAACAGTGTGAATTGAACATCCACCATTAAAATTTTACCTTCATCCATTTCTGTGTGTTCTTATGAACAGGTTAGATGACAAATAAACGTCACTATGGCCCTAGGAAGGTTTCAACGGTGGAAAATTCTCACTGTTTCCTGTGGTGTGGTCCACTTGAGTTTTGGATTTGCTTCGATTTGGGGTTCAATCTCTAAGATGAGCTGAAAAAAACAGATGGACGGCGTGGATAAACAACATACATTTACGGTGGGCCCAACAGACTTTACTCAATACAATAAAAGCCTACTCAGTAAATCAGTACGCAATCCCATTTCGGAATACACGAAGAGGAAGTGGACCACTAAACTTAAAAGGAGCCGTTCATCAACATCCTAAAATTATACCAATCTCATATAAAAGAAAAAAATTAAAAAAGAAAGAGACCACACATGAGCATTGCATGGCTTTGATCGACGATCATATATCTACGTGCGCCACATTCATGCAGAATTCATACACTCATATATCTACGTACAACACATTCATGCAGAATACAGGCTTAAGCACGTCGTTGTGAGGCCTCGAAAATTCTCTCCGCCGTGACCGCCACCGGAGGCGGGGGCGCGGGTGTTGGAGGCAATCAATCAGCCGGCGCACGAAGTCGAAGACGGACCGGCACCGTACGATGATGAAACCAATCTGTCCAGTCACTTCCCCAGTAAATGTGACTATGGGCCATGGCTAGAGACTCCATCTTCTAGAAGGCTCTTGGAGAATTTTCTAGAAGCTTCTTAGCTAATGAATGAGATGGGTTTCGAGAAGGGAAATGAGAAGCATTCGTAGTTGATTTTTGGAAGGTGTAGATTTGTTGGCTGAGCTGTGTTTTAGGCTGAAAATGTGTGATTGGGCCCATACAAAAGTTCTCAGTTTCGGGAAAATGATAAAAAAAAAAAAAATAGTTTAATAGGAGATACGTCAGTTTCTCTGGTGGTTTTATGTTTTTTAGCGTTAACCACGTTTAAACTAGTGGGGCCCACCTCAATGTCTGCACATGGGATCACGCGTGTGTAAGCCAACTATGGTTTGTTGGGAGATCAAGGCAAGGAATTATATAGGTGTTGAGGCTCAATAAACGTAGTAGTTGCTGAATGGGCAGGATCCGTACATGGGTGAGTGATCCAGACCGTTGATCTGATGAGCTTCAGATTGCATGGTTGATGGCCTAAAAGGCTCCCAGGTTGAAGGATCTTAAACCTTCGTTTCGGTGGCCCTACAAATAAATGATTATGAGAAGATATGGCGCTGTCCACGCGTAATGGATATTCCGTAATCGGCGGCTATGGGTCCCACAAAATCAACATTCTGGATCACTGAATCATTGGGTACACATGCGGACCTACTACACTTTTACAAAATGTTCATTTGCCGAGGCTCATCTCCCAGACCCACCATCAAAACACAGTTGGCAGGAATCCCACATTTCAAAACTCATCTGGCCGTGCAGTGGCCCACGCACCTTGCCCACGTGCATTGTGTTGCACCCACATCCATATTCTGATGACCTTCACACAAGTCATTATCCTAGCAGCCTCTTACGGAAGCTTCTACCCGGATCCCTTATCGGGCCCACCTACTTGATGGCCACATGATCACATCCAACAATTAACCTAGGATCCACTGATTGAATCCTAAGCACCCATTTCATAAAAAATGGAACCCAAGCTTCACATTTCAACAAGCTGAGTCTCTGCCCTATGGACGTTAGGATATTCGACCAAAGCTGTCGTTTATTTATTTTTATTTTTTGCGCCAGTACATCCACACCGTCCATCCGTCTTCCCATATTATTTTAGGTCGCGATCCCAAAACTTGAGCAGATCCAAATCCCAGGTCGACAACACCACTGGAAAAAGTGATGAATGACCATTAAACGCTTTTTGCAGGCCACAAGTTTTGGATCAAGCTGATCTTTATATTTTCCCTTCATCGAGGTCTGGTTGACCTTATCAGTGGGTTGGATATGGAAAAGAAACATTACTGTGGGCCCTACGAAGTTTTTAATGGTGGCCGTTCAGTCACCACTGTTTCCTTCCGTGCAGTCCACCTGAGATTTGGATCTGCTTAATTTTGTTGGAACATGTCCTAAACTGGGCTGGAAAAACGGATGGACAGCGTAGATTTTCAACACATCATTATGGTGGGCCCCGCAGTAAGGGCAACATCAACTAAAGGTGTCACCGGATAACACCTAATCCACTCCTCCAGATGAGTAGTCCTAACGATGAAGATGATACCATGCAGGTGGGCCCAACCAATGACTCTGGGCAGGTTTTTTAACGAGTTCCACAACAAAAACAGCTCCTACATGCAAGCAGTCAAAAACTGAGCAACTCAAAACTCTAAATTCAGCCAGCTCAACCCAAGACACCACAAAACTCACTGGCAAACTCAACTCGACCAGACTCATGAACTCACTGAGTTGACATTACTTGAACCTAGTCACCAACAGGCCATTCCCTTCATCTCTGATTATTTATGTCAATTCTTACATTTACAACCTATTAAATTCATATTAATTCAATAATCATATATCGAATCCACCCGTCCCAGCTGGACATCGAGTCAAGTGGAGCTTTTGGGTTTTGGAACTATGAATAGAAGATCATCAAAGGTTTGATACTGGAGTTCTACAATCCAATAATACCAACATACTACTTTCAACTTACACTCTCCATCTTTTCTCAACTACTGCCAAGTCGAGAATAACATTCCTCCATGCTCTTTCAATATTCTCCACTTCTGGTGGTTGTAGACTCAGTTATTTGGATCATATTCACTTTTCCTACAAAACCCGCATCAAGTGATTGCGGGCCGTCACTATTACATCTCATACATTTGGTGGATGGAAGAGTGACGCCTGTCACTATGTTGATTTGTTGGCCCTCGAAGTTTCTTGGGTTTAGTTATCATGGCTTACTGTCCTATCCATTCTCCTTTGAAGACTTCCTAGAAAACCTGCATTGAGCTATTAAGGGCGATTACTATTACATCTCATACATACTTTTGGTAGTCGGACACATGACAGCAATCATGATGCTGATCGGTCCTCCCAGTTTCTCTGGGCTGTTATCATAGTGCTTCCACGTGCTCTCCTTGGGGCTGTCCGGATTCATTCAATGTTGATTTTCATGCCATCTAACGAATGCACAAGCCCATTCCGGTCGCTGAGCTTGTGCATCTCAGATTCAATGGTTTGGGCAATCTTCGTTTTTTCAGGCTCTGGATCTGGGAAATCGACATGGAAGGAGCCTTGCTTGATGGGCGCAGCAGGTTCCTGGCACTGAGATTGCTGCTTGATGTAGTTGTAGAGCTGTTGGTGGAAGGTGTGGTCCAGCGAGAAGCAGTCATCGGGCCCAGCAGTTGAATGCCTGGAAGAACCGGAGCCTTCTCTTCTACAGAAATGAGGGAGGGATGCATAGTCCACGACCTAAAGACCAAAATCAACAAAAAGAGCTCTCTGGTCACATGAAATGATAAGAAGCAGAAATCTGGACATGACCTACTGAATCAGAATCATCAAACTAGGGCTGCAACTTGGGTTTGCATCAACCTGAACACCACTGACCCAACCCGAGTTTGAGCCAGGTTGAGTTCGGGTTGGAAAACGCCAACCTGATTTGCATTCGGGTTGGGTTCAAGTTGAGCAAATTTGGGTCGGGTTAGATCACGTTGGGAATAATCACACGTATTTTGGGGTCAGGTTGGGTCGAATATAGAGGACTTTGGGCTGGGTTCAGTTTTGGGCACCTCGGGTTGGAATTTAAGATGGGTCAGGTTGCGAGTTGGTTCTTCTTGAGGTTGGGTTGGGCATGGGTTGACCCCCAACCTGCCTCAGTTGCACCCATAAATCAAACAGCTAAAGGCAAAGCAAATGCTGGAATCTAAACTAGCAATTCAGACCATGATAATTTTAAGACTAGTTCTTGAATCATGATGAGAATTCCATTTGTATGATGGGATTGAGGAAAGAATAAACAAAGCTCTCAATTTATTCAGTTTCCCTTTTCTTTTCTTCTTCTTCTTCTTCTTCTTCTTCTTTTTTTTTTTTTTTGCATTCATATTCTTCTTTCCCACTCGGAAGAGCAAATCTTCAAAAAATAAAGGATTATTTGTTCTTGATAGTAATTTCTGGATCGGAATTCTGTCTTCAAAAAATAAATGATTATTTGTTCTTGGTCATTTCTGGATAGGAATTCTGTGTAAATACCGCTTGATCATTTCTACCAACTTAAAGCTCTCATTTACAGTTGATGATAGCTTATCTACTAATGATCATTACTTCAGCATAAATAATAAAATAAAAATGCTGAATATTTCCATAAACAATGGTGTTATAAATTGCTGGATTAAAAAAAAAAAAAAAAAAGGGATCAGACCAGCTAGTTCAACCTGGTTTGGCCAAAACAGCAGGTCAGCTGGTTGGATTTAGCACACCGAACTTTTTCCATGGTTTAAATCCACTAGATCGGCTAACCGTTCTGTCTTAAAATGTCTTGTTGGTTCATCAAACCAATGGTTGCGGTTTACTATAATTGAGTGCAAAATGTTTATCTTCACATGACTTGATGCCATCTCATTCCTTGGACAACTAAGGATGCCAATCGCCCATGCATTAATGCCTGCTGTTCAAAAATTGGGTCCGGGACCTGTCCAACCCTGACAATTGGGTATGTTGAAAGAAAGGAGCTTCCAATGGCCAATGTCCAAAAAAATGGGCAGTAGATGAGATAAACATGAACTTCCCCATCAGCATGATTTGAGGTATCTTTCATCCAAGAGGCAGCCCAGTGATTGGACCACGCCAGGCACTGATCAAGCCACTTCATACCTTCTAGGCCAAAAGGAGCCTGTTTGGTATGGACTCCTAAACCATATTCTAATTAATTTCTGGCCAACACCTATTGTTTTGCTGAACCAGTGCCCAACCTGGTTGTGCCCAGTCTGACCCTAACAGGTGGCCTTGCTGGTTCAGTGTTTCACCAGTCTTTTAGAACATTAGTGTCAAGAGTTTAGATACAGTGACAGCCTTAATTTAGGTTGACCAAAACCACCAACAGATCTGTTAAGTAAAGGGGTAATGGCTACCATATGGCACTCGATTGAGAGACGTCATTTTTTTCCAACACTGATGGTACAGGTGGGACCACAGTACAGAAAGAGGCCAAAAGTTGGAGATGTGAAATATGACATGGAAGCTAGAAACATGGTGCCAAAAAAAAAAAAAGGGGGCAACAAGAAACAGGCTAGTGAAGAAGTTTTGTAAAAGAAACTGATCATGAGGAGAATCAGGAAACAGAGAAAAACACTTGCGAAACACATTGAAAATGAAACAGAAAGCAGTTTGCAACACCTGAAGTTTGCTAGACATTAGGCAGGTGTCTCAACTAATAAGAAATGCCCATCAAATCCTATGGGGAATTTTTAGAGAAAACTAGGGAAAAGTTGTGGAAGCTATTGGTTTAAAGTTTTCATTACATTTCAAAGACCCATCAAAAGCATTTCCCTTACGGTTCACAAGTGTTTGCTGAAATGTGGGTCCCACCCATGGTAGCCAGAAATGCCTAGAGGCATGTCAAGCTTGTTCCCAAAACAGAAATGGCTTTGAAAGTTCTGTGAAGCGTTCATGATGAATGGATTAGAACATCCTGAACTTTGCCCACAAAACATACTCTGGGACACACCCAATGAACATCCAGGATTTTGCAAACACGAGTGGAAGTAGGATACTGAATCCTTCTGTTTGTGAGCAGCCTTGATATGTTAGGAAGCTTATCTCAATTATAAGAGAACACACAGATTAATTGCTGGATGAAACAACAGAACCATGGAGGGACAGCATTGCAAAAGTAAACCCAATTTTCCATAAGCACCAGGAAGTTGGGGGAAGGGGGGAATCGGCAGTAGCTAAAACAAGGTGGAAAGTGAAGTTATGTTCTGACAGAATCATGTAGAAAATACAAGGTTCCAAAGCAAGAAAAGCATCCTCAGTAGAAGATCCATGCAGTCACAAACTCATGAATTCATGTGATATGTAACAAGTACAGCAGTTCAAAAGATGTTTCAAGAAACTCCCAAGATAAAGAAAGCATGTTGTAGACTAAAAGGTGAGATTTTTAGAGTACTGATGAGATCAACCCTACCACCACATATTCAGGTCTTGCAGGACACGCTTCAAGAGAAGGACATTTCAAACAAGTTGTATTCTAGATATTATGTAGTAGTTATGGATATTCCCACATGTGCGAGATCCATGCTATTCATCAATCAGGGCCCACCATTCATGTCCAGTGGCCCAAAAATCAGGCCACAGCCATCAAGCAGGCTACACATGTATGTTGAATGTAGACTGTTGGATGTCAATCTTTAGTAACTGTCCGTTTCTCTAACATGGTAACATGTGTTGCCCACCTGAAGAACAGAGCCTGATTTCTGGGCCATGGCACATACATGGAGGATCTTGCTAACAGGCAGCTCTCATACATGACCGCACTGGCAGCTCTCATACTTTTCCAATTAGCCATCATATCATCACCATCTAAGCCTCAACACAACTAACTGGGGTTGGCTACATAATCCTTTTCCGCCATTCCACTCTATCAAGGGCCATAACTGCAGTTACACCATAGGTCCTCAAATCTTTTCTTACTACCTCCACCCACGTCCTTTTGGGCCTTCCCTCGCCCTTTTAGAGCCTTCAACTTGTACCAACTCACTCCTGACCGGTGCAGTTATTGGTCTCCGTTGCACATGACCAAACCATCTAAGTTT
Organism: Magnolia officinalis; assembly: GCA_021015155.1. Lineage (NCBI taxonomy): Eukaryota > Viridiplantae > Streptophyta > Magnoliopsida > Magnoliales > Magnoliaceae > Magnolia > Magnolia officinalis. The sequence continues at coordinate 19,344,509 of JAJHSJ010000011.1, forward strand.
ACTTTCCCTCATCTTGTTACCTATTGGTGCTACTCCTAAAATCCCTTGAATGCGTTCATTTTTTATTCTATCCCCATCTTGTCACTCATCCATCTCAGCATCCTCGTTTCAGCTACACTCATCCTATGGACATGTTGTCCTTATCTGCCCAACATTCTGTGTCATCAGGCATGGCTGGTCTTATAGCTATCATATACCTTCATGAAAAATAAGCAAAAAGACTGTCTACCTTCAACAACTCATCTCTCCCGCAACCTTGCAGCACCTGCACTTTCCTCCTTGTCCTCTCTTGCAAAAGGGGCTTCACAACCTGCCAAGAGTTGAGTAACATCCCCATTAGCATGCAAGACAGGCTATGCATTGTTGAAAAGAAAAGGGAAAAATAAAATAAAAAAATTAGTGAATTAACAAAAGAAATTAGTTTTATGACCAGCAGATAATGAGCATGTGGACAGCATGTCTCCTAAGGAAACTCTAAAATAGCTTTTAGGTGAAGGCTACAATGTGGAATTTTAACTTCTTTTATCCAAAAATTGAAACTGATGTTTTGCATCTCTTCACTTTCCAGGAAAGAATCTGGAAAAGCATGAAAAGAGTGCCATTTCCTGAGTTGCTGAATTTTCACTTGGATTAGAATTCAGCAAATGAATGGAAACATCACAATGTGGCTGATTCTACAGCTTTTTTCTTTCCTGAGACCAAATTTATCCAAACATGACCTAAAATATAACCAGAAATTCAATATATATATATATATATATATATATATATATATATATATATATAGAAAATCGGATTTAAGGAAAAGCATGGATACTCACCTTCCAACACGCTGAAAATATATATGGAGCATTAACTATATAATATGTTTCCGTCTTCTCTGGATAATTCAAGTCATCGATAGTAGATATAATGGTCAATAGCTGCATTGACAGAGCAAACAAAGAAATCTTAACAAGCTTTCCATTGATTCACAAACAGATCAATGGAATATAAGGTTTTAGAGCAAACAGGTTTAGATACAAATATCCATATTTAGGTGAGAAACTCAATACCAAATGTCCTCATTTACAAAAAAGAATAAACAAAGGCATGTTCAGAACTACAAAAGAAATTTTAAAAAAAAAAAAAAAAAAAAACAGTTAAAAAATTTCTATCAAGATTCACAAGCCAATGCTATGAACCACCTTTGAAAAAAAGCATCAGAAAACACAACAACATTGATGTTCCTTGATTTCCTCCAGACCAGTTTGGAATCCTAATGCAGGGCTAAATCCGCGACAGGTTTTAAGATAACAACTAACAAGGGCACAACATTTTATCTAAAGAAATGACATGTCAAGTACATGCATCTGCCACATGGATACACATTAGAATACCAGTCTTCTTTTTTTTTTCCTCAGCTATATCCATCTACTGTTCACCTCCAATTTTAATTTTGACATATAAATCTAAATAACTAGATACAGCTTTTCATATTCTATACTTGCATAATATGAATCATTATTTTATAATGACAAACACTTCAATATTACAAATGAACTGCTTGGATGGGTCAGTGTATCTGGTTTTATTGGGTCATTGTAGCTGACAATTAGATTCCATGCTGACATTCCCAAATCCTCCTTTGCTAATTTAAAATCAAAGATACACAGTATACCTGGTTTTCAATTTTGTAAAAGTTGCATGTTTCAGTGATAGACTGTTGGTCTGATGTATGGTGTGCCGTAAGGGCCATTACGTTAAGGTAACGGTGGCAACCGTCACATTACAGGATCATAACGGCCATCACAGAAAAAAAAAAAAATGACCTGTAAGGGCTGTTACAGCCCCCTGTAAAGGCCATAACGGTCCATTACAGGGCTGATAAAAGTTTTTTGGATTCTTTTTCAATAAATAAAAAAGAGATTGTAACGCCCATTACAGTCTGTATCGTAAAAGTAATGGTGGTAGCCTTTTTGGCCACCATTACCATTACAAAATACCTTGGATGTGACCCACCATGGATGGACTGTGCCTATAAAATCTCCCAGAATTGAAGGTCACCAATCATGGGCCTGCTTTTGTTTCAGTGGGAACGGATGCTGTATTGACCTCTTGATTGTTTATTTTCAGGTTACAAACTGAAATGTTAGAATCTTCTTATTGAGAAGCTGTGAGGCCTATGGTCCTGCTAGCAGGGCCTGTAGCAGATTGCAGGGGTGTGATTGTATGGCTGTGTATTGTATTGGGTACTCATGTGGGTACCATATGGAGTTAGGGTTAGTGTCATTATAAAATAAGAGTTTAAGGAGAAAGACTCTCTAATCTCTTTCTTATTGTCTCTACCATGAACATTAACACTGTATCATTAGAGTGGGAAAAAGGGTAGATTTTCTCTCTTCCCTCTTCTTGTTCCCTCTTCTTTCTTCCTTCTCCCTTTGTCCCCCACCCACCCCTTTCAATTGGAGGTGTAGCCAGTGAACATCGGCAGCCTACCAGCAACCAACAGTCCACTTGAAACCATTGGCAGCCCAATCAGACTACCAGCAGCCATCAACGTCTCGATTCTGTTCATGAGCAGCACGAGCAGGCCTGAACGTGTCCTCTGACTCGTCTTGGGTCTTTAAATTACTTCCATATGTCAGAAATGGGTTTGATAGTTGATTCATTTTTTTTATTGATATATAGGAGATGATATAGTAGTTGGTGAGCAAAACACTTGAACATTGATGTAGGACTATTCCTCCAAGCAATTATAAAAGTTCAAATTCCTTTTATTTAATTCATTCTGACATGGGGACCTGCCACAAAATTTTCATTTTTGTTTATCGATTATTACTCTCAATTTACATGAGTTTATCTAATAAAGGGCAGAGATGAGGTTCCTTCTACTGTCAAAACATTCCATAAGATGATCTTTACCCAGTTTGATACTAAAAAAATTTTATTTTATTATTTTTTTTTTTTTTTTTTTTTTTTTTAAAAAAAAGAACAAAAGATCAAATAATGCAAGGAATATATGCACCATAACTTACAAACTTTATTAAGCATCGTGTAGAATTCCAAACTTGTTTACATACAGACAACAGGACGGTGTTACTGAGCGGAAAAATCACCACCTTTTAGAGGTTACTAGATCCATAATTACACGGATGTTGGTAACTAAAATTTATCAGGATGAGACAGTTCTCATTGCAACCTATATAATTAATAGGATACCTCCTATTCTTGAAAAGAGTTATCCACTGAAGCTTTTGAAACCTGATCATCCCTTATTTTGATCTCCCCAAAAATCTTTACATGTGTGTGTGTGTGTTTTGTCCATGCTTCAGGACCACTGAAAAATGCGTCGGAACCTCAAGCCTTAATATGTATCTTCTTAGGATAAACACTAAAAGAGGGGTGTAAGTGTTATTGTCCACTGACTAGAGAAAGGTGTATCTCCAAAGATGCTACCTTCTTTGAGAAAGTACCTTACTTCTTGTCGCAGGATACTAGCATTGCTCCAATCTAATGATGATGCATTTCCTCTCTCTGATTGTGGACTGTCCATTAAGTGTTGTTCAAGAATGGTTAAGCTTATGAGAAGTTGCTAAAGGTGTACATGTGGAGGAAAGACAAGGATAAGCCCTCGAAGACAATTCCTGACCACCATCCATCCTCTAATTTATCTCCCAAAAGTAAAGCGGTCATGTTACTTCACATCCAATCAATAATTTTGTGTCGAACTGATCATATTTCCTTCCTCGAAGATATATCTTTTATTTTAAAGATAATCACTTTTTAGATTGAGGCCAAAGCCAAAAAAATTACAAAAAAGAAAAATTCAACAGAAACCAATTACAAATCTAACCATCTGGCAGGAAATTGATTTATGGCTATTACACTAGATGCCTACGCCCATTCCATTACATTCAATTTCACCCTCCTAAAGACTTCTGAAAGACGACCCTTTGATTCCTGAAACAACGATTGTTCCTCCCCAACCAAATACAATTGTTCCTCCCCAACCAAATACCCCATATCCCAGCTAGTAAGCAAAGATGCCAAACTCGCTTCCCAACTTCTCCCTTGCCCCCACCATGCCAAGGAAAAACTGCTCTATTGAGATTGGGACAACCCATGCAACTCCAAACAAGATAAAGAAGCTCTCCTAAACCTTTGAAGCAAAAGAACAACGAATAAAGAGGTGGTCGACTGAGTCATCCCGATACAACATTAAACAACATTTGGAATAATCATTTGAAGCTTGCATAACTTGTCGACCATGAGAACCTTATCCCTTCCCACTAGCCCGGCTACAACTGCCACCCGCCAAACAAGGGTTACATGGCACACAACCTGCTCACTACTCTCCCTGACAATCATCATATAAAACTTGCCTAACTTTTCTTTTAAACACACCATAGAATCTGATTCTGAGTTGAGAGGATGGATTTTAGATAGCATTTCTAGCAGCCTAACTAGATCTTCCACCTCTTCATCTTTCAAATTCCTTAGTTTCCTCTCCAAGAATAGAGAAACACCGATCCACTGAAACATTTGGCCCCCCCCCCCCTTATTTTTCAACAAATCCATCGATTTCCAAAGAGATGAGGTCCCATACAATGAAGAAGATTTTGTCCATCTACCCCCTTCCTCAACCCCATACTTCCCTACCCAACACTTCTCTCCACAATACCCTGCACCCCAAAACTCCAAATCCACTTTCCCAACAAGGCCAAATTCATTATCCCCAAACCTCTTAAACCGGCACGCCTTAATCCATAGGTTTATACACTTCTTCCCATTTCATGAGGATGAAATTTATGATTTTATTCTGCTCCCTTCCACAAAAAATCTCGCCTAATCTTTATCCAATTTGATCACCATTGATTTTGGACATTTGAAAGTGGACATAAAGTAAATCGGGAGATTAGACATTGATGACTTAAAATTAGAGTTGACCTGCCTCCCAAGGAAAGATGCCTTCCCTCCCAACATGATAATTTTCTTTTGAATCTTTCTATCATTGTCCCATAAATGCTTGCCCGATTTACCCATGCATATGAGGAGACCAAGGTATGAAAATAGAAAAGAGCCTGCCCACATCCGAAGAGTAACACAAACTCTTCAACTTCCACCTAAGGCCCACCCCCAACAATTTGCTTTTGCAAATATTAACCTTTAATACCGAGATTTACTCAAAGGATGTTATAATCATCTGTTGATTGACCACTTTTAACTCATCCACCCCGCATAAGAGCAAAGTGGCATCCGCATATTGTAGATGAGAGATTTGAAAATCTAAATTATCCACCCAAAATCCTTTCATCTGGACCTCCACATCCCCTTAATTTAACATCCTCCCTTGCAGCTCCATCACCACCACAAACAAATGAGGAGATAATGAATCCCCCTGCCACAAACCTCTAGATGCTGAGAAATACCTTTTCAATGCTCCATTAACCAACACCAAATATTTAGCCACAAATTTGAACCCATGCCCTCCATTTCTCCCCGTAACCCAAACACCCCAACATGTAATCAAGGAAGTCTCAATCCACATGATCGTATACCTTATCAATATCTAACTTACAGATAACTCCCTTTCTTCCTTTCTTATTGCAAGAATCGATACATTCATGAGCTATTAGTGCGCTATTCACAAACTTCCTACCTTCCACAAAGGCCCCTTGAGATTTTAAAATCACCTCACTAAGGACCACACTAAATCTAGATGCCAAGATTTTAGCCAAAATCTTATGAGGACCCCCTGATAAACTGATCGAACTAAAATCCCTTAAACTTTTCACTCCATTTTTATGAATTAGAGCGATAAATGTCGCTCCAAATTCTGACACCAAGTAACCCTTCTTGAAGAATTCATTTATAAACCTTATCAAATCCATTTTTACCATCTCCCAAAAATATTGATAAAAAATTATTAGATAGCCATCTGGCTCGGGTGCCTTGTCTCTTCCCAACCTTGAAGCTGCCTTTTTGATTTCCTCTTTTGAGAACAACTTTTCTAACGACTTTGCCACTGAGGTTCATGAGAAGCGAAAGAAAGATTATCCAGCCTAGATCTCTCCCAATCATCCGTCTTAAGAAGATCCTTATAGAAATTAACAATCGTTAAACATACCTTACCCTTTCCTTCAATTCTTTCCCCTTCCACCATTAAAGTTTTAATTTTATGCACTGGCTATGGCGTGGAAAAACTTCATTTTCTTATCTCTCTTTCAACCAAGCTAACCTAGAACCAATGTTTTAAATATCGACGATATCAGCCAATACATCCCACGATATATCTTGTATCCCACCTATGCGATACGAAATGCGTAGGTAGTGTTGATATATCCCACCTATTCGATTCGATGAGCATTTTCGATTTTCGATTCACTTTTTTGCTATAAATCACGCTAAATTAGTACCAAATAGTTACGAAATTACGATTCTTCATGTTTTCCATAAAAAATCATGAATTCGAAGCTTCGATTTCGAGATTCGGGGGAGATGGGGCAAGTTGTGGAAAATTAGAAAAAATCAAAATTTCTTGACTTCTCACAAATAAGTTGCAATCTTTGTATCCAAACACAAAATCAAACATGTAACCTGATCTAGTGATTCGTCTTTTGATTTTGAATGTATTGCTTGTGTTTCCATACATGTCTTCTAACGTTTATAAATTCTATTAATAGACTTTAAATATACTTGCATCAGTTCAGTTAGACAATGCATGTATTAGGACCCCATACAAAGGAAACCCCTATTATGTGCACTTTTTTTTTGTAATGTTTTGATTTCTAAGTGTGTATTGAAGCCTTTTTCAACAATCCTTGAAGTTTCCTTGAAAAATTCAACCAATTTTCCAATGTTCCCATGTTTCCCAACAAAAACGATACATTACGCGATACAACCAATATATCCCACGCGATAACTGATATGTATCAATATCCCAAGGGTGTGATACATTATGCGATAACGATATTTAAAACATTGCCTAGAACGATGTCTTCATTTAATTTCCTCCTCCCTCAACCTAGCATTGTACTTTGCGTTATAAACCACCCTCCTAGTCCTACCTCTCTCTTCTTCCGATAACTCCTCTACCTCTTCTTTGATGTCAAGAGCCTAAATATCGAGCAGAATTTTCAACGACTCTTCTTCACGATGCTTCCATACCTTCTTCTTTTCCACATATTAATCTTTCATTTTAATAACTTTAATTTCTAAAATAAGGAGAAACCCGCATAGCCTTCAATCATGAAAGATGACCACCACTCTTTAACATTCTCAACAAAGCCTTCCACCTCTAAGCAAGCAAGTTCAAACCTAAATGGATGAGCACCCCGATCCTCCGCCTCTGAAGTAATTAGGCAATGATCGGGCATTGGTCTCAACAAACCTCTGTGGTGAACTAGTGGATATTTCTCTAACCGTTCCGGAGAAATTAAAAATCTATCCAACTTTGATTTAATAGCCTTAACCTAACCATTGGACCATGTAAACTTCACTTCACCCATTAGTAAATCCACCATTTCATTTTTATCTATCCATTCAGGAAAAAAAAAAATCATATTGCGGGTTTACTGGCCCCCATTGGATTTTTCTTATGAAAATCTCACTACGTGCAAAACCCCACCCACACACCAAGGTAAGTTCCACTTGTTTTGACATTTGTCCAGCTCTTACCAAAATAATGACCTACATCTCAGATTGGTACACTCATATACCGCTATAAAGACCCAACAATAACCTCTACCATATCCCTTGTTTTTGTTGCTTCTACACTTGTAAATGGTCTAGTTGATCCTCATTGAAAAGTAACAATGGAGATGTCGGCTCCAGAGAGAATGAATATAGGATTTGGTGGAGTTGTCAATGGGAGAGGTACATTGTTGGTGGCAAGGTATTTTGTATCGGTAACAGTGGCCATAACGGTCACCACCATTACCGATATGGATATCGGCCGTAACAACCGAAACGGGGGTGTAACAACCATTACGACCTCCGTAATGGTTGAAAATTTTCTTTTGCCCAAAAAATTCTAAAAACATATCTAGAAAATCCAGAATAATGTAAATATTCCAAATATATATTCATTTTTTGTTTTGCACATTTTTATGGTAGTATAACGGCCCACTCTTTGGTGAGAGTGTTGTATCGGGCTGTTTAGTGAATTTTTTAACATGATTATATCTCTAATGTTTACACATCACAATCAAGCACTAGAACTAGATATCAAAAAAAGGCAAAAATACTACTTTCTCAATTTTTTTAAAAAAATGGTCCTTGGAACTTCTATTCACTCAAATCACTTCAATCTACGGTTTTAATATTAAAAACTATAATAAGAGTGGTCGAAATTTGTTGTAAAATGACCTAGTGGAGTTTTTGGAATGAGAAAAGTGAAAATGTGAGAAGAAAATTGATTTAAATAGAAAAAAAAAAAAAAAAAAAAAAAAAAAAAAAAGTGGTTGTTTTTCATTATGTGCCCCGTAACAGCCTTTACTGCCATCGTAACGGCCGGTACGGTCCTAAAAAACAAACTGCCCCGTTTCACCCATGTATCTCGTAACGGTCACAGCTGTTACCTATACGTATTGGCCTTTATGGGAGTATCATAACGGATATGGAACACCTTGGTTGGTGGCAAATGGGTGTCCGGCTCAAACATAAGCCTAATAGCTCGATTGCAAGATACAAAACACATCTAGTGGCGGAAGGGTTCACTAAATAGTATGGAGCGGACTCGAGACATTTGCTCCTATAGCGAAGTTAAAAACTCTATGCATGTTTCTCTTTGTGACTGCATTTCGCGATAGGCATCTTCATTAGCTCAATGTGAAGAATCCTATTTTTCATTGCGAGCTTCAGGAAAAGTATAGAGTTCCCTGCCTCTTAGGTTCCACCCACTTGAAAAGAAGGGGAAGCTATGCAAACTGAAGAAAGAAATTTATAGTTCAACGGTCTCCTATAGCATTATTTAAGAAGTTCAATTCTGTTATCTTCCATATTGGTTCAACCCAAAGGATGTGACTAGATCAAAGATCAAGAAACTAAAGATTGTGGGAGAACCCACAATCCACTAATCAAGAACATGAGATTGCTAGTCTTCCTATCTTCTCTTCTTCAAACTAAGAACATCAAAACTCATAAAAAACAAAAACAAAAAAGAAGAAGAAGAAGAAAAGGAAGAAAATTCCAAAGCATAATAATGACGCAAGTTCACCAAGCAAGCATTATTTACACTTAAAACAAAAGAAAGCCATAATTTATGAAAAGACATACTATAATTCGACACAACCATATGGACCTTCAGTAAATTGGGAATAACTCATTCAAACAACATTGCATTTGGATGATCTTGGGCACATTTGAAACTCATGCAATTGGCTATCAAACAGGACCAATATCATGTCATTTTGACATCATTTGGTGCCCAAAAAAGTTGTGCACCAAAGAGTGAAAAAACAAAAGAGAAATTATTAAGCCATGATTGAATACCCTAAAAAATCTAAATACTACGAATTTGAGAGCCATTCAATTGATGCCTGCAGCACCACAACTCAACCTAACCATTGATCTAGTCTAAATCATCAATAAAAGAAAATATTAAGGTTGGATTCTTAGATATTTGATCAACCAGCTTGTGTGTCCTTATGGTGGAATCAAGTTCACCCAGTTTCAGAAAGAACTTAACCTTGAGTTAAAATCCATAGGTATCAATATCCTACAAAACTCACCATTTGTATTGCGTCTTCTTCAGCTGCTATGACAATTGATGACAAAGGCCTACATGTCTAACTAGTAGCTTGTGCATAGTATGACGTTGAAAAACACATCATCTCTTCTTCCAACTTGAAATATACGTTCCCAAATTCATCTAGTCTCCAATATGCTTGAGAAAATTGCATGGTATCTCCAACAATAAAAAATGGCACAGTATCATAGAAGTGTTTTCTTAATTCAACATCAGGAATGCAAGGGAAACTAGGAAGCAAAAGATGGTGAGGAATCACCCTCCCCCTCACAAACTAGAATTAGTGCCCCAAGGTCCCCCCATAGAATCCCCTGTTACAGCCCTTAAAGGGTGCAAGCCCCGAAGCCCAATACATCAACTGGCCCTTCTGTTTAAAACAGTGCTTCTTTAAATTTGTATCTATTGTTGTGCTCTTTCCAAATTGATCACATCAGCAACAAAGATAAGCACCAAAACTCCCACTTCCTTTTTCTCTGAGCACACCAATTCTAGGTTTGGAAAAGATCAGCGATTGAGCCTGGAACCATCCAAACGCCACTACTTTCGGCATGCTCAATTACTGCCAATTTGAAGCCGTAGGGGCAGCTTGCCTACCTACATCCCCATCCTAGAGGTGACAGTAAAATGATCCAATTGTGAAGCTCCCCAAATGGATCAAACCTCTTCCTCTTGAGATGACAGTATATTGATCTAACCATGAAGCTCAGATCACGCCACTTCCCAAAAACAACATCCAATATGTGAAAATCCTGTTAAAGCTAACTCTAGATTATGCAAAAGAGTTCCCTTTGGTGGCAACATGGCTCTAAAACACGTTTGTAAGACAAATGGCAAAATCGAATTAAAGAATTAAAACTGATCATTCTATAAGATTAAGTACCAATAACAAATTAGCAAAAATATGACACTTAAAAAAGAAGAGATCACTTTCAAAAGATTTTCGTAGAACTTCAATGAGAGCAAGTTATACCTTTATTTGGCTCAATGCTGAAAGCTTAAGGCCAGTCATATCCAAAACCTTCAGGCATGTGCCAATATGCCGCCCATGCTTCTTTGTCGCAGAGGGCTACAACATAAACTAAGAGTGAGTAAAAATGTGACTACAAAAGCTCACTAGTATGGTCTTCTTTTAAACAACAAGCACAAAAGCATTACACCTACCAAAACTACACGATCTCGGTACTCGTTAATTTGGATGTGTGACTGCACATAATAGTGGACCTACATTGGAAGATAAATATTCAATTGAGATATTAGGAAAGGAGGGCCTTGCTGAGAAATGCTGGAAATATCCTAATATAAGGCGGAGAGATGTATGAACTAAGGAATAAGCTTATTAGCTGCACGATGCAAATTCAAATTCTTGAGATATGCTCCAGAATCACCAAATATGCATCTTGAAAAGCGCAACATCATCATTATAACAATGTTTTCTCCAAAAAGAAATTATTGTTTTCCTGAGCGAATAACTTATGTTCTACCTTGTTTTTCACAAACAATGGCAAACAATAAGGAAGAAAACAAAAACAAAAACTGGTTATTTTGAAACAAAATCAGTATATCTCAAAATCTCATGAGAGGCTTAGTTTTCATAAAATCAGGACTTTGTTAACTATTTGGACAAAGCCTTTCTCTTGGGTCAAGCTGACTTTGCTAACTCCTCTTCCATCTCTGACTTGTTATCTTTTCCCTAATGATCAGTATACATTTTCTTCATGTTCACCCTATAGCATGCAAGAAAGTTCCCCGCAAGTTCTTACACTCGCAACTCATCAATTAAGGCATTTAAAACATGTGGAGAACCTTGGTCAAGGCAACTAAATATTCAAATAAAAACGATCAACATTTTCATAGCAGAAAAAATTGCTATTTTGCTAAACGACACAGTCACGTTCATGCCTAGACAACCTTAACAGGGAAGTAGGAATGCTTCAATGACACAAGGTAAAGCTGGTGTGATTGCAAACTAAAACTTAAGGGTGAAAGTTCCATAGTTGTCTTAACTTGATCCTACATGACAAATTTAATCATGTCATTTCTTTGACCACCAAGGAACCAGAAAATTATTTTTTGGCAGGAAAATTACTCTCATAAAGTTGGTTTTGTCCTACCTTCCATTGAATATGTATATTCCATGCTGCGAAGATTGAGGGGATTATAAAGCTATTTCTGTTGAATGATTGTGAAGACTGTGAATCTGCTGTCGCTTGGGAAGTGCCGCTGAGACTGGGTACTGTGATCACTTGTTGAATAGAAAGTGTGTTTGTGGCTAAATATGGGGTAGGCATTAATGGCTGGGACTCCATCAGTGTTCATTCTCCAATATGGAGAGCTATCTAATGGGCAAAAAAATTCTGTCCAGCCATTTCCAATTCCAGAAATGGGGAAAAGGTGAGGTTTCTGTAAGATGTTGGTGTACTGATGTCCATTTATCAGAACTGTTTGAGGAAGCATATCTATTTCAGATCGGAAAGGAGTCTAGGTGATGTTCTTCTTCCAATATTTGGAATATAGTTGCACAAAGCATGGAGGGAAAGCGCCAACAGATTCAGGCACACAATTGGGTAAGTGTTTCTTTCAAAATGTTTTCATGTATAAACAAAAAGGAAGCAGGAATGGAAGTGTGAATCCGGAGCGCGATTCGAAGCAAGAGTGACAACTGGTAAGAAGGATCAGGCAGCTAAGGTTTGGGAGGACAGGAGGTATGGTTGGTGACCAACATTCTGGCAGACTCAAATGAGAATGGAATTTTGAGTTTTGCTCAGCTTCTGACTTTCTTGCAAAGTGTTATATTCCTTGCCAGGGTGTTGACAGAAGGATTTGGGTGCTGGAATGTAGTGGTAATTTCTCCATTAATTCTATGGACTGCTCCCTGACTACCATCCCTGCTGTTAATTCCGCATGTTCAAAGATTTGGGCAGCTCTGGTCCATTGGAAAGTGAGGCCCTTCATTTGGACAGCGGTCACAGCGAGACTCTCAACATAAATTCGTCAAAAAACTTGAGGATTTTTGTGACAAATAGGTGCTGTTTATGTTTACAAAAGAGGAAGAAACTGCAGTCCCTTGGGCTGTTCCTGTTACACTGTATGTAACTTCAGAGATTTGGGCTGCAGTCTCCAAGTTTGAAATGAGGTGGGCTGTTCCTTACTTCCGTTTTTTGGTTAGAGAGGTTAGCGACAGTTGTATGGTTCCTGTGGGGTCCCCTGGGTTGGATCCTTTGGACCATGGTTTTTGGACAATATGATTGGAGCAAAATAACGGATTCTTCAACGGTAAGGTGCAGCCCACGCACTTGATTGTCAAGAATATCCTCAATCAGATTTTCTTGGGGAAGGTGTATAAAAAATTCAGGGGCATTTTCATTCAAGGAAAAAAACAATTTCAGGGGTATTTCAACTCAGATGATGAAATCCAGTTGTAGTGAGGTTATTCACAGTGGAGTGGTTAGATCTCAGAATCTGGTTTCCTAGAAAGATCCTCCTGTTGGGCATGTGAAGGCTAATTTTGATGGTTGCTCTTGGGGAAATGCAGGGCCATCCAGCTTTGGCGCTATCATTCATGATTGGAGTGGAATTCTTACGACCAATTGGCATAAGGGACTCCAACTATGGAGTTCACCTCCGGCCCAATTATTTTCAAGGGCCACTCCAGCAATGCCATCTCCTGGGTCAGTGGAAACTTGTACCCATTGAGAGTGGCCAATTTGATTAAGTTCAATGGCAACCTGTACCTGTGGAGAGTGGCTGATTTGATTAAGAAAGTTTGCGGCATATGATGTGCTTGGAATGTCTCCTTCTCTCAAGCTCCAAGTGATGCAAATGTAGCGGACTCTCTTGCAAAGCCCAGTGCTAGTAGGGAACATTTCAGTGTAATCGTTTTTTTAGTGTGCTTTTGTTTTTGTTGTTTTTTGTTTCTGTATTTAGCTCCTGCTTCTATGTTCTCCGTTAGGTTCTCTTTTTTAATAGATTTTGCTTATCCAAAATGAAAAGAGATGATCTTGGAGGAAGGTTGTCAGAAAAAGAAACATAGCTCCAAAAATCTATGATCCAAGAAGTTTTCATGGGAGATTTCGATGCTTAGTGGGTGGAAGTAGATATACATGACTGATAATAACCAATGTTTTCAATATCAGTATCGATGGATGTATTGCACCCATTGGATACAAAAACATATCGGGTCATAACCAATGTTTTTAGCATCAGCATTGACGGATGTTTCGCACCCTTTGGATATAGAAACATATTGGGTATTGCATGGGAAATATCTAATGTATTGGGTAATGTATTGTTGTTTTTGCAAAACATTGGGAAATTAGCCAATTTTTTTTGTAAAACTGTAGCCTATAGAGAATGTAAATGTAAATACACACACACACACACACACACACACACACACACACACACATCATTACACACTTAGAAATCAAAAGATCACAAAAAACATGTGCAAATAATAAGTTTCCTTTATATAGGGTCCAAAAGTATGCGCTATCTAACACAAGTGATGCAACTATTTTCAAAATCAATTCATATCATTTATAAATTTAATGAGGCATGTATAAAAACACAAGCAATACATTCAAAAGCTAAAGAAGAAGTGGAAATGCACCCGTGATATTTTTTAATTAAAAATTATTTTTTCTTCAAAAAATCCAAAAACCTGCATCAATATGTAGATCAGCCTCCAACATATCCAATGTGATTTTTCATACTCTAGTTGCAATTTAAAAGGGTGAAAATGGGAGAAATTTTGCATTTTCCCCAATTTTTTCCCAAAACCACAAATCAGAGGTTGAAATCCATGATTGAGCATGCAAAATCATGGATTTTCATCCTAATTCCAGTGATTACAAGTGATTTACGGAAAAAGAAAATTTAAAAATTAAAAATTAAAATTGAAAAAGTTTCTCATCATTTAAAAATCAGGCCCACCCCATGTCCGATCTTTATTTCCACATGAAAATTCAGTTTTAAAATCCAGTTGTGATTACAAGCAAAAGATTCGAGGAAAAATGGGAATTGTTTTTGGTTTTTGAGGATTTTTTCTCAAGGAAAAACAAAAGGGGGTTGTTGGTTGGGAGTATCATCGATACTATTGAATATATTGTCCATACCTAGTAACAGGTGATATTTTGAAATATTTGACGATATTTTGTGCAATACCTAGAAGTCCATAGACTTTTGGGCTGTTTCTCATCAGCCAGCCTCAATACCGATGGTATCAGCCAATATATTGATATTGCAAACACAAACCAAGCCGAAGCAAAGAGGAAACACCTTCACGAATAGAAAGTTGACAATGGTTCTTAGAGATGTCATTAAAAGGAGATTTGACAGTTATAGAAGAGAGATCTTGAGAGGCAAATTGCAATATTGTGGGCATGTGTCAATGAGCATAAGGATGTCTCGCTTGAAAGAACATCTAATGAGGGGGCATCGAAATGTTGTTGATCGCCCAAGAGTTCCGAAAGAGGTGAGAGTGAAGATGAAGAAGGAAAGGGGTGAAGATTAGAGATGAACGTGTTGAGCGTGAGAGGGAGTTCAGGGGAGACTTAGTGCGACCAACCCATGGTCTTGAGGATGTAGAGGAGGTGAACGAGTATGAGGACACGTTGTTGATAAGTCATTACGGGAGCAGCGGAATAGGGATCACATGAGGCAGTATGAGGTGAGTAGGTCCTCTTTTGAAGGATCTATGCAAAAGGGGAGGAGTGGAGCGAGGGACAGCAGTCAGGGAGTGATGGTAGTAGGGGATGATTGTAGTTGGGTATACGGATGACGAATGTACCTTCATATCTGGTAATGTATAGAAATGAGGGCAAAGTGGAAGTGGCTGAAGGATTTGTGAGTGAAGGGGATGTAAGGAAGCCCGCGACAATTTATTTTTTTATATTTCTGACCATATGCCAGCCAATGTAACAGCAAGCTCCCACTTCAAGAATATGAACACTAAGGGCCTGTTTGATTTTTCAGTGCAAGTGCAAATACCTGGTAAATGGCTAACCACGGCACTTTCACCCTTTTAAATTTTTTGGGGAATTCTTGCCTTGGAAACCAGTTCAAAAGTGCAGTCAAAAATTTTAAACCTCACGGTGATCTATATGACATATCTGTTCCGTCCATCCGTTTTACCACAACATTCTGAGATATGAGTCAAAAAATCACGTAAATCCAATACTCAAGTGGCCCACACCAAAAGAAACAGTAGCCCTTAGAAGTTTTTAACGGTAAGTGTATGATTTACTTTTTTCTGTGGCGTGGTCCACTAGAGCTTTGGATATGCCTCATTTTTTGGCTCATGCCATAAATTCAGCTGGCATAATGGACGAACGGTGTGGATAAGCGAAATGCATCACAGTGGGACCCACAGATATTTTGCAATATTCTCGATTTCCGTGTTAAAAAATAAGTAGTCAAATCAAGTATGGGTGAAATGTTGTAAATGCGTTGGGAAATCATTATTACTCCCTTTTGCAGGGTATTTACCAATGTCCTGGAAATCAAACAGGCCCTAAAGTGCAGCGTGGGGATGAGGGTGTGGAGCCACCTACACTACACCATGCAAAATTATGGAGTAGAACCTAAACGATGAGGTTGCTAACATGCATCCTTAATCGCTATATCAACGAGCTAAGGCCATCGTGAGAGATATGAGTCACGCTGATGTGTGACAGGTGAATGGAACCGACGAGGATGCCCATCATAAATTTTATGATCTACGGTAGAGGCAGGACAATATTCTTATTTCTTAATGCCCACTTATGTGTCAAATGAGATTTTTAAAAATAAAATATAAAAATAAAAAAAAAAAAAAAAAAAAAAAAAAAAAACTCGAGTTATATCTTATGGGCTGATGAAGGATGTGATGGAGGTTGGGAAGAATAATGTGGTACAGTTTGTCATGGACAATGGGAGCACATTGGTTAAAGCAGGGAAGAAGCTAATGAAGAAGTACAACTTGTATTGGACCCCATGCACAGCCCATTGCATTGATTTGATGCTTGAGGTGAAACGTTAAAAGCTTGTTGTCAACAATGTGATTGTCAATACCAAGGCAATTACAAATTTTATCTACAATCACACCTGGCTATTAGCCAAAATGTGCGAGAGGTGTGATGGCAATTCGGTACGGCCTAAGGCGACACGGTTCACCACAAATTTCATTGCCTTAGAAAACCTCCTAAAACACAGGAAAGGGCTGAGAGAGTATTCGAATTGGATTCAGAGAAGAAAAAGAGTAGCATGGAGGATTGAAGAGATTGTTCTAAGAAACTCCTTTTAGGAATGAGTGCATAATGTAGTGACTATTTTGGAGCCCATATACAGAGTGCTAAGGATGATGAATAACTAGACATCCATGGATGGGTTCCATGTACGAGTCCATGCGGTTCATGAAGAAGGTCATCAAGGGTAAAGTCTCAAATTTATGTCAATGGGTTCTTGGAACTCTTGAGCAAGCACTTCACAAATCACAAGGCAAGTAATTAGATTTAATTTTCTATATCTCTCACTACTTTACTGGTTGCTTCATAGTATAGACTTGAATAATTATGTTTGTGATATTAATATGTGAATATGTGCACCGTTTTAAGTTTCAGCATATTTCTTGAACTCAAGTACCATTGCAATTGCAGACTGAGCAAGAATAACGACTTAAAGAGGATGTTTGCACGAAGTCTACAAGAAGTTATTCCCCAATTATCCGAGAAAAGCCCGTTTTGGTAATGAGGTAAACATGTTTTGCATTTAATGCTTGTCCAAGTTCCTGTAACACTTTATACCGACAGTTACCATCAAATGGCATCAAAAGGTTGTAGCCTTCCGAAATGCAGAAGGCATGTTTGGGTGTGTGAGGCATCGAGTTGAGGAAGACAATAACGCCATGTGAGTTGTTGCATTAGTTAAAAGTTTGTTTAATTTAAAATTACATATGGAACTAATGGGAAAGAAGAAATATCAATTTTGCAGGCGAATAGTAGGCCATGTACGGGAGCGACCGCAAGACATTGCAGTGACTAGCTATTCGTGTACTCGCACAGACGATGTCTTCATCACCATGTGAGCAAAATTGGAACACATTCTTTCTCATTCACCCGAACGGATGAAACAAATTGGGTTATGAGGCTCCAAAAACTAGTTTTCTACCACTACAATATAAAGCTTCGAGAGAGGTTGCTACAGGCTGAAGGTGGAAAAGCAAACAAACTCATTAAATTTAATGATGATCAGTCATCATACATTCTACGAAGAGATGACTCACTTTACAAGTAGGTTAAGTCAGATGGCCTGGATCAAGCTTATGGCCGAGCGGAACCAAATATAGTAGAGGCAGCATCATAGGGCATCGACATTGATGCAATTGTAAAGGCAGCTAGATCTTCCCCTGAAGCCTGCAACCCACTTCCGAGAGTAGAGGAGGCACCCAATAACAATCAATATCTCACAGGACACGTGGTGCGCACAGTATCTGACACGAACCACGATACGAAGAACAACAAAGGTAGTGGGCCTACTGGTAATGATGATAACGGCGATGATGGCGACAATGATTTATGTGACTAGAGTCAGACTCAAAGGCCTCTTAACCCATTCACTGGGGAGAGGAATTTTGAGCACACCAACCAAAATGAAAATCATGGTTCTATTTCATGAATTGTTCAAAATAAGGGTTACCATTACCATAACAAGCAATTTAGTGGTGTTGATGACGACTCTTTAGCATGGATCGTAAGTTCCATGAACGTCGATGGTGGGCAAGGCAACTCTAGTTTTGTATCACAATATGGTTATAAATCATGTGGTTATGGACTGCATGGATATGCAATGAGCAACTCCAGCGGTTATGGTACACATTTATTCAACCATGGGCAGGAGTATGCTTCTGCATATGGGCAGAGATATCTAGTGTATGACTATTGGTAGCAAATGTAATCAAGAGCTTCATATATACTCATCCTATATACAGCTCCATATCCATATCAGCCATAAATGATGATGATTACGCAATACACATGGATGAGCATACCGATCCAGTTCGAAGATGAGGAGTGTCAACAATGTGTCAAAGAGTATCTTTATTGGTATCATTCTACTATAATCGGGGCACAATATTGTTGCTTATGAAGGAGCGAGCAATATTATGGTCAACCCCGTCGACATCAAGATGTGGATCTGAGGCACAACTGCACATGCGCATTGAGGGCACATTATAAATATATTTCTACTTCTTTGGCTTTTGAGTGTATTGCTTGCGTTTTTATACATGCTTTCTTAGAATTAAAAATGATATGAACTGATTTTGAATATAATTGCATCACATTTGTCAGACAATGCATAATTTAGGACCCTATACAAAGGAATTTTATTGCGTGCACTTACTTTTTGTGATCTTTTGGTTTTTAAGTGTGTAATGATGTCTTTTTTAACATCCCCTAAAGTTCCATTGAAAAATTCGACCAACTTCCTAATGTTTCCCAAAAATAGCGATACATCCGATAGTTCCTATGCAATACCCGATATGTTTATGTATCCCAAGGGTGAGATACATTCATCAATGCCGATACTGAAAACATTGACTTTGAATATAGGGTGGAAAAAAATTATGATTAAGAACGAATTCAAAGACAATAATTGAAAGGTGTAACTTATAAATTGTTTTCTCAAAAGCATACACATGTACACATTTATCCATTCCTCACATAATCTCAGGAGTACCTTAGTAGTTGTACTCATCTGACTTCTGATTAAATATATTGTCCAAATCATTGCCTTGAAGTGCACTATGAATACCTTAATCCATTAAGACTTACCATAAAGCCAAAAATTACCCAATAAAATGGAGCTCCTTGTCCATATCATAAAAATCAAAGATTAAAGAGGAAAGCATGTCTCAAACTCATGGTGGTTAGCAAATTGATAAAAGAACTCAGATGTCTCACCAGACAACAGGGTAAAGAGTTCTTTGACTAGAAAAAGGGACAAAACTGTAAAAGAAATCATCAAGTTGATCATATCCCAGTCAAGTTAACCATTGGCTTAGAAGACTACTTGAAAACCAAACCGAGTCAGTGACGGAGACACATCATGCCCTTAATTCTTTTAATAGTTGAGTTTTCCTTAGCATTTAAAATTTGTTCAACTCAGCCACTTAACTCTGGATTTCTATACAAACAAGTGGGTCATTCTCTTATGATAATTTTCATGCATCGGCTAAAAAATGTCACTTCATACCTAATGGAGAAAGCATCTCTCAACAAGAAGCTACAAAAGCAGTTACCTATACAAGATATCGTGACCATAAAATAAGGATCTCTTGTTCGAGCCAATGGGTTACAGATTACTCCAATATTTTTTATAAGCAGAGAAACCACTCAATTAACTAATCTAAAAGCTACACTGAATTAGGCAGCAAAATTAATATATAAAATGAAATTCATTAAGATAGCAAGCCATGGTTTGATTACCTGTGGAACTAGTAAGAAAAGATTCTATAACATATGGTTAAACTGAGGTTATGGTCCATGATGGAGTGGATGGCGGAACGGGATTCATGTAGCTGACCCCAATTAGTGGGGATGAGGCTTAGATGATGATGATGAACCCCAATCAGTTGGGACCATAGTACCATGGAACAATAATGGTGGCGCCCGTTACGTGATACGGGGCGATAACACCCGATCTGGAAAAAAACAACAACAAATGGCCAGTATGGAACTTGATATGGAGCCGATACATTTTTTCCTTTAAAAATAATTACGACCATTACAAGGCCATAACAGCTGTTACAACCTATATTGCAACAACCGTAAGGCTGACCATTACAACCACCATTACCGTTATTGAATACCTTGGCTGGGACAAGTCTTAGATGATGACAACGATGATGATAGCGAGCTGTAGGCTAGTGATTTCTGACACTTATGAAACTAGAAAACAATCATGCATCTAAGGTAATTCAAACAAAATTGGGACAAGTCTTAGAAGATGATGATAGCTAGCTAGCTGTAGGCTAGTGATTTCTGACCGTAATGAAACTAGAAATAGATCATGCACCTAAAGTAATTCAAACTATATGGGTGCTTAAGGAACCCTTCCCATTCAGAATCTCAGATCCAAAGGAGTTGGTTTCCGTGTTGGTTTTATACCCATATCAAATGATTTTAAGACCATGGAATTATAAAAGAACATTGAACACTCTTTGAAAACTTTATGCATTGCCAATGACAAGCATATTGTTAGTTTGTTACTTTCATTATATGCTTAAATCCAAAATAAAATATCTGATCCAGGTCGTTTCACAATGGATTCTACACATTGAGTGTCTTGCTTACCACAATACACTTCAGAGACACTTTTCTACTCAATAATGAACTTTCATCCATACTTAAGAAAAGGATCTTTAATCATAATGAAAAGAAAAGGAGCTGAAGACAACATAATCCTTACAGATGCTTTGTCAAATGTGCTAAGTCCAACACCAACAGCAAAGACAGGAAGGCCCTGCGAAAATGAAACCGAAGAAAAGTTGAATGTAAGAGAGACTGAAATGACCATAGGTCATAATTTTACCTTACTATAATTAAAATTTTCAATTAAACTAAAAGTAGTTCAAGACTCAAGAGATGACAAGGACGGATAAATCAGATCCCCCATATCAAACCACACACACACACACACACACACACACACAAAAAAAAAAAAAAATTAATCAACATTGATACAGACGAAAAAAAAAAACAGAAGAAGAAGGCAGCCACTAATCAAGAAAAAACTGAAAAAACATTGAAGAGCTAGATTCTCCAAGGTTGATTAGAACTCATATAGACCAGTATCTTCAAACCGAGGCCAGACTAGGCAGTTTTACCAGTTTGGACTCGAACTGGGCAACAAAACAAGTCGGGCCATCTGTTCAGGCTTTAATATGGTCCAACCATTTGGTCAGATCATCCAGTTTGAATCCTCACATATTCA
This sequence comes from Magnolia officinalis, assembly GCA_021015155.1. Classification (NCBI taxonomy): domain Eukaryota; kingdom Viridiplantae; phylum Streptophyta; class Magnoliopsida; order Magnoliales; family Magnoliaceae; genus Magnolia; species Magnolia officinalis. The sequence continues at coordinate 19,366,209 of JAJHSJ010000011.1, forward strand.
AATGAGGCAGAGCATGAGCTCTTTGTTTGGGATTGAGAGAACTTATCCAGCTGTGTGTTCCTCCCTCTATGGTTAAAAGCTATTTTGCAATTCCATTAGTTTGTTCTGCCTCCACCGAAGGCTATCTGTGGAGATTGCTGAGATGGGTGGAGGAAATAAGGGAATTGAAGGAAACTTCCTCAGTATTCTTCATTCAAACTTTTAGTTGTAGGTAATGAATGATATAGCTGACTGATTGGCAAGGAGGCAATCTCATATCCACTACCTTTTGATTGGAGGCTCCCTCCTTTTGTTAATAAAGTTTTTAGCCTAACCTTAAAAGATGACTCTGTTCCAAGAAATACAGCTAAGCCTCCTATGCACAACACAGTGCTGCTAATTATCAAAGACAACACACATGTTCACATGTTCTCAACTACTAGGTAGTGGAAATATGTTCAGATAGTGTTGAATCAATGAATGATTAATTCTATAAACCTGACAACATTACTAAAAGGTAAATATGGTGCACTAAGCATGGATAAGCCAAAATAGAACCAGTAAAAGCTCACAAGTACCAAGAAGACAGTTTTACCTCTTTCGAGTATCCAGACAATCCTATGAGCTGTGAATCACGTACTGCTCTGTATAGATCAGTCGGAATTATAGGTTTCTGTTATAAGAAACATAACTCAAATCAGAAACAAATACATGTAAATGAATGATATTATGAGGTTGTTTTACCATAACACCTCAAAAATCAAATCTTACTAAAATTACGCAAGTTTGAAGCATCGCCATGACTACAAAGTGAAATTTTGTATTGCTACAAAAATAAGTGTGAATTTGACAATTAAGCATTGTGAAGACTGACCGACAATATTTTGTCAATCTCATTTTGTATCCTCCAATTTAAACAATCCACCAACTGCAATAGGAAAATGAGCATCAATAGTTATGAGGCTACTCACGGGATAAAGAACCAATATAACCAAAGTTCCAAATCAGCATGAATGCATGCGTACCATTTTGTGTGCTTTGGGGACATTCCACTCTCTCGCCTTGAGGAACCGTACCAAAGCTTCACATTGATATCCTTGATGAATATTCTGGAAAGGAAGCAAATCAGGCAGTGAGCTTAGATCCTACTCAAGTTCCTCATCATCCATCTTTCATCCAAATTTCCTTTGTATTTTGTCTGTTTTTGTTTGGTGCTTATAAATACAATTTAGAGAAATAATAATAATAATAATAATAATAATAATAATAATAATAGTTTAGTTCACCAGTGTTACAATTCATCCCAAAATAGTAAGTACTCCTAGGTGTGGGTCTCTAGTGATAAGAATCTAGAGATGATCAATGTCAAATTGTTCTTAAGCCATTGAAACTGGTCTTTCCACAAGGCTTTGGTGAAGATGCTTAAAAGCTGATGATGCAAGGTGACACAGAAGTTGCACATCTCCAATAGAAACTTTCTTAAATTTTGGATCCATTTAGTGCAAACATGGAGGACAAAATTGGAAGCCATGCATAAACTGATGTTTTTGTAAATCAGGGTGAATGGGTTGGAGAGAGCCCAAATCACGAGTTAAAAAGCACACCCATGTAGCTGCTAGTGATGTTAAGCTTCTAAATTGCAGAACAATCGGTTGTTTCTTTGCACATTAAGAAGTAAGATTCAGACCAAGACGGACACAATATACAGCGGTTGATCCTCGAGAATCACACGAAGCTTCTATACACAGAAACCAATGCAAGGGACCATATCCTTCATATCAAACTATGAGTCAATAGTGGAAATGAGGGAAGAAATCAACAATTCACTGTCACCTTTGGGCATAATGCCGTCCTTACATAGCAGTAGGATTAAGCAACCCTTGCTGGACAAAAAGGCAAAGATAAATCAACCTGACTGCACAAGGACCCATGCTGAAGGTGAAATGTGCTACACTTAGTACACCATGTGAATTTGAAGGATTTTCATATACACTTCCTCAATCAAGAAGCCGTGGAGGACAGCGTGGATGGTAGCTAGGTCAAGGCAATGATAGCACTTCTAAGCAGAAATTTGTCCAATGAGGACATGCTTCTTGAATTGGGCCAAACTTGTGGGAGCAATGCCATTGATGTTTGGATAGTAGGCACAACCAAAACCCTAAATGAAGACATTCTTAACATCTACTTGTCACATGGACCAGCAATGAGTGATAGCTAAAGAGAGAAATCCTTTGCAACCAAGAGAGCCTTGATGATGTTCGATGGAGCCATTTGCCCAAGTTTGAGCTTATATACCAATTTGAAGCCAACTACATTCATATTTGGGGGAGCATGGAACTAATTCTCAAGTTTGATTAAAAAGAAGAGAAACATAATTTCCATTACTTCTTTGCACCATTTGGGTCTTTGGACGCTATGTCATTTATGGATGGCTCCAAAGAGGCATCGATAAAGGAAATGAGGGTTGATAGACATTGAGGGGCGATTGCTTTCTGAGTGTGAGACTTCGAGCATACAGTATCAAATGAAAAGATATCATTCTTGACATGGGCTGGAACAATGATAAACTCCTGTGGAATAAAGGAATGAAACGTCAATGATGGACGTCCTAGTTTCATCCCTCTATTGTCTAAGCCGAGTTGTATTGAACGATATTTCGGACCTTGATGTCAACACAGCGGCAGCCATAGCCCTGGTTACTAGAATTATATCCAATGAAGACACATTTTTTTACTTGGACTCAACTTGTGGGAGCAACAGTAGTTGTCATTGTAGAGCAAGCATTACCACAATCCAAAGAAAGGCAGAATAAGGATGCATTCCGAAGAGGATCTCATATGGTGATTACAAATGTGAATATCTTCATTTCTTAGGCTCTCACCTTTTTTTTCTTTTTTCTTTTTTTAAGGAAATGGAAATACCATTCTTGAGGAAAAAGGTGGAAATGGAAATTGATTTCCACAGCTGCTTTTGTTTTCAGAAATGGCATCACATCTGAGGAAAAGATTTCTTTTTTACAGTACTAACGAGGATTGCACCAATCCAAACAGGCCCTTATTGCAAATGTTGAGATTCCCTTATTCATTCGAGCTAGAAGCCAACCAGTCATAAAACTATCCACAGAAATCACATGATGTGAAATTAAAGATACGATTGCTTGTGTAAACTTTCCCACAGATTAAAAATTCTTTTGAGGGAGAATATGCAAAACATTGCCTAAAGGTAAAGGACCAAATGTAATTGGCAGCAGAGTGCCATCACCAATAATGACACAACCATCATGGTAGGGAACGAGGCAAAAGAAAATACCTGTATCCAAGGTCATATGATGTGTAGCTTGAGTAATAGTTACCAATTTGATCGGTCAGTGAGTCAGTGCTACTGCCATCTTTGCCTGTGGAAACTGCCTAGTTTGATATACGGAATACAATCATAGCAAGTAAAGGCAGTGTACACTTGTTATCCACAGATCTTGCAGAAGACCCAACACCAGCTAGAAGATTGGGGAGAGCAATAAGTGTATCTAGCTGGCCCGTAGTACGTGGACCATGACCTAAGAGATCAATATTGGAAAGACATTGGCCCCGGTGAGCATTAGAGTGCTGAAGTGATGCCAGTCCACCACAAGCTCCTAGAGTATCACAACAACCAGAACATCCTCCATGAGAAAACTTGCAGACGAAACCTCCATCAATCCAACCACTTTGCTGACCAACAAAGGAAAAAGATGGTGCCAACTTCAATGAAGGAAAGGAGAGATATGCAAGCCTTCTTATCAAAAGTGAAGACTCAAAGCCCACCAAGATAGGGTAAGGAATGTGAATAGTAAGAGATGCAACAAATGGTTCACGGTCAGGTCCAAGGCCAAATAACAACAGAAACATTTGTCCTCATCAAAAACTAGCTGCTAAACTGATGCCAAGGCATTGGATATAGTCTTGACTCAACCAAAGTAATCAGAGACAGAAGAAGAGTCATGCTTGCGACTTTGTAATTGGGCCTTTGGTTGAACAACACAATCCTTAGATGATTGAGTAAAGAATGCTTCCAGAGTGAGCGGGGCATTGTGAAAAGTCTCCACACGATCAACTTGAGAAAGTACCTCTCCAGTGGCAATAGCATTTACCCAACTAAGTAGTAGTTGTCATTCTTGACCCATTGATGAGTAGGAGTTAAAAATGGAGGAGAATCAACAAAGGCCGGAGGAAAGCGAGGGGCCAATTGGTGGGACCTGCAGGTGGTGCTTGCGGCGATGGGTAGCGTGGTGATTCAACAGGAAGGGGGAGGTGAGATCTGCAGTGGCTGAAAGTTATTAGAGGTACCAAGAAGTTATTGAAACATGAAAAAGAAAAGCATCGGAAGATTGGAAATGAATTCCTGATGCAAATAGCCAAGAACCCTCTCTTGCTAAAGAATAAGTGACACCATCAGCCTTCTACCATATATAAACAAAACGTTCATCCTAGAGACAAAGTCCAAATTTCATGGTAAACAAAAGATCATTTCCAACGCTCGGAATGCTCAGTAGAAACCACACCAACCACATTAGAAGAATCCCCTTCCACAATTAAAAGTTGTTAGCAAAGACTCACAACCCTCTCACAATGAGAACCGAATAATGTTGTTTCCCTATAGTTCATCGTTGCCACTTTGGACATCATTGAAGCTTGGCTCTATAGTGGCTTTCCTATTTGCCTCTATCTGCTGCCTCTCAAACCACTAAGATCTTGCATTGTCTATTTTCACTATTCTATCAATACCCTTATCTACCTATCCGGAAGGGACAAAAGAAAATATATCTCAGTTGAAAACGGGAAACTCTTTCCACCAAAGAAAAATCTAGTACAAAAAAGATCAGACTTCCTATTCTACATCCTTGAGATCCAAAAACTGATTTTCCAGGCTAAGACCATCCCTAAAACAGTATGTAGTGCCCAATGCATATTGTATAGTTTACCCCAATGATACAATATATCAGATGCACGTAATTCTGATATGCAATTGATCTGTTGAAATTTGCACTGATATGGGCGTGCGTCATGCATATCATTTGATGCAAACCTGTACTCATTGTTTCAAGAGCCAACTTACACGTGCTCTGATACTAATACTGTAAACCATGGTAATGCCACATCGCGATTTTCAGAACCAACAAATTTTTGTCAAGGTTTAACGGTTGGGGAAGTATACAAGAAAGGGAAAAAACGGATGACTAGATTACCGAAAACTATCATATAAACCTTCCTATTAAGATTTCTATTAATCATGAATACACATCCTTGCATGCAAGCGGATGAGCAAACAGGCTGCGTGTGAGAGATCATATTCTGATCCCCAACATGTATTGCCCTAATCCAAAAATCGGCCAGGTCCATTCATCAGCAGGGCCGCATGTGTACAAAGAAAGCTTTTATGGGAGCTTTAACAATTTATGGAGTGCAACTGGATCCTTAAAAAGGAAACTTTCCTAGTTCAAAGGTCTTCAACGGTCCCCGTCTACCTCGCCTGCCGGCCCTGAATTATTCAGAATGAACTGCCAGGCGGGCAAGAACAAATGCCAGAAGTTCACATTCAGGGCACAACTTCAGCCTACCCGATGACAACACATGCCTGATCTTTCACCCAGGACACACGGACGCATCATACCCCTAACGAGAAGCTCAGATCTCGCATGTGTGCACCACATTGGCATATGTGCTGACACATGATTACCAGCACACAGACGGGTTTCATTTCAGTGCAACCAAGCGACTAAAACACATCTATTTCAGTTCATGTATCGACTCGAAACCATTCACTGGGCTTCGGCAACAACAATCACTCCACATAAAAACCACATCAAAACCGCCATTGCCCGTCAAGTCATTTAAATCAACAGCGGTCAAACACAAATGATACCCAAAAATCTCACATCCATACCAGAAACGCAATTAACTAAACAGATCAAACAAACCCTCCTCAAAAAATTCATCACATTTCAAACAAATATCATCAAAACCCGCCAAAAAAAAAAATCCCAGAAGCTAAATTGCACTTCTCCATCCAAAACAGCAACTGCAGAATCCAATTACCAAAAAAAGAAAAAAGAAAAACTAGAAATAATCAATAATCGTAGTAGATCAAAACAGCAACTGAACAGGGAGAGGGGGAAAACCCAGATCCATAAATATACGAAAACTATCTAAAAATCAGACAGATCAAAGAAAACAAACACACACAAAGAGAGGGAATGCAGACCTCAAATGTCTTCTTCGATGCCTCATCGACTGCAAAAAAAAAAAAAAAAAAAGAGTTATAAAAAATTTTTAAAATCCAAAACAAATTCAAGAGATAAAGATATGAGGAGCTGAACCATGATCCATCAAAGCTTTGAACTGCCTGACTGCATCTTGAGAGGCGATCCCCATTTTCTCAGAATTTATATAAAAATTACAGAATTTTTATTTCAGCTTTTCCTTTTTGTTTTGCTTAGAGAGAGAGAGAGAGAGAGAGAGAGAGTGAGTGAGTCAAGAAAGGCGGGTTTTTCCGAGCTTTTCTTGCCCCTCTGTAAGCTTTCAGTCCTCTCCCTTCCCCCTTTTATGACTGAAATTCAAAGGGAGGGCCGGAGGGTAGAAAAAACATGGTAATGAAAAAACCAACAACAGATAAGGCGATTCGCGCGAGGATAGCAAGGGAAGAAGTGAGTAGCATCTCACGTGCCAAACCGCACACGTGTGAAGAATCTTTGCCCGCTGGTACGTGGGGTCGATCGTCAAAATGCCATGGTTATAAATCCGATCGATCCACGCATTATACATGGCCATTTTGGCATGAGGAAAATGGACGGTTGGAAAGAAGGGCGTGGAGTGGGCGACTGATGAATGGATCAGCTTGAGTTTATGGAAAGAGCATGCTCAAACGGATCCAAAGTAGAGCATGTTTTCCGGATCTCCTAAGTATGAGGTCCGTGCCATCATTTGGTACGGCCTAGCACGCGCGAATCGAAATGCCGGCTCCATCTCGACCAGTAGATGACACACGTAAGTGATGCTAACGGTACGGTCTATCTTTCTCCTGTAAGTATAGCCAACGTGATGAATGTATCAGATTACGGTATTATATAGAGATGGCACGATAGAGCAATGCAGCACTGTGATACATTGATTTAGACAATCCATCTATTTTTCCGTACGATAGCCGGAAAATGGCTCAAAATACAAAAGGGGGCGGTTTGGCTTGTGATCCCAACACAGCAAGCTAGCTGGTGTCAAAGTCATGTGGGGCCCCCTATGAAGTAAGTGTTTTCTTTGTGCAGTACATTTTGTCGGCAACTACTGAAAAACACAAATATCAGCTTGATTCAAAACTTCTATGTCGGTATAGTCAAAATGATATTTAGATCTACCTCATTTTTTAGTTCGTTTCTTACAATTAACTGAAAAGTGGATGGACGGTGCAAATAAAAGACATACATCATGATGGGCCCACAGAGTTTTGACGGAGACCTCAAAAAGAAGTAGATTTTGAACATTATTTGTGGGAAGGTGAAGAAAATCCATGGACAGGATCTCCTAACAGGTATGATTTTGTAATTTTTGGCCGTACATGTAAGGCATTACTGGATGGATGGCTCAGATAATTGCATCATCTTACCACATGGACGTTGTATTCAGATGGCACAGGTACATTATGATTCTCCGCACCATACCGTATTGGGATGATGGCTGGCTTTCCGACGGTGGAAAATAACGAGTAATCATCGCAAATAACCTATTTGCACGTGACATTCACATGCAACCCAGCTCGCATGCCCGCTCATCACATGTTGTACGTCGTACTCCTGAAAGCATGTTCCCACTGTGAAAATCCCCGGAGGTGAAATCAGGCAGGCCTACTCATTAGGCGTGCCACACATGTGCTTTGAATTAAACTGCCGGGATATTTTAACTGTCGGTCCATATATGGAGCGGAAGTAGGTGAGCCCGGACTTACCCAACGTCGTGCGTACCTGACCGTGGGGTTGACCTTGATAAATGAATGGTAAATCGTCTCCGTACATTCTTTTTGAAAGCTTATTTCAGGGCATGAATCTAAAAATGATACAGATCAAAATCTCAGGTGGACTACCACATGAATTAATGGTGACTGGTCATTAAAACTTAATATGATCACAACGGTTATGGATCAAGCTTATATTTTTTTCCATTAACCCATTTCTGTGAGACCTTATCAACTGGTTGGATTGAAAATAAACATTATGGTTGGCATTAAGGTGAACGATTACCATGTAGTCTACCGTATTGGGATGATGGCTGGCTTTCCGACGGTGGAAAATAACGAGTAATCATCGCAACGTTCACATGCAACCCAGCTCGCAAGCCCGCCCATCACATGTTGTCCATCGTACTCATGAAAGCATGGGTCTAACTGTGAAAATCACCGGGAGGTGAAATCAGGCTGGGCTACTCATTATGCGTACACACATGCTTTGAATTAAACTGCCGGGACATTTTAACTGTCCATATAAGGAGCGGAAGTAGGTGAGGCCCGGACTTACCCAACGTAGTGCGTACCTGAACGTGGTTCTCACCTCCTCTCAGTACATTCTTTTTGAAAGCTTATTTCAGGGTATGAATCCAAAAATGATACAAATCAAAATCTCATGTAGACTACCACATGAAATAATGGGGACTGGTCATTAAAAACTTAATATGGATCACAACGGTTATGGATCAAGGTTATATTTTTTTTTCCATTAACCCATGTCTGTGAGACCTTATCAACTGGTTGGATTGAAAATAAACATTATGGTCGGCATTAAGGTGAACAATTACGATGTAGTCAACTTGATATTTGAATTGCTTATTTCTAAAACAAACTTAGGGGTAGTTTACAGCCTGATCCATAGCTCAAGTGGTAGAATGAGTAAAAGATACCTCGTTTCAACACTGAGGTCTTGGCATGGATCCCTGTTGGGGGTGGCTAACAGTGAATTGTGAACTAACAGTGGGGTGAACTGCCGGTGGGGTGTACTAACAAGCTTTTTAAAAAATAAATTAATTAATTAATTAATTATTAAAAAAAACCTTAGGGGTCACTTGGCACCGTGGATTGGAGGGGATTTAGAACGTCCTAGATTTTCACTGTTTTAGATTTTCAAAAAAAACCCTTGAATTTTTTTATATAATTAACTTATATTATCACTTACTTACCATTAACATTCAATGTTAGTTTATACACGGGTGTTACCAGTAAAGAACCGCACAAATCCAATTAATCAACAGTAGGAAGCCAACAAATCATGTCAATTACCTAAACACCGAGTTTAGCTACATAATTTGTTTACATGGGGCGTAAATCTAGCTGACCTATCACTGACTAATCAAGGCAACCGCAACTAAATGAAGACTCACCTAAAGTTGAGATACCTAAGGGTCGGATTTTAATTAACAAACTAAACTGAGCCAGTATCCTTTTAGCCTAAGAATTGACGGTTTAGATTATAATTGAATCGTCATTTCCACTGGTTGCGAATAGGCCACACTATGAACTACTTAATCCAAACCCTAATAATTGCGCACAAGAAATCTTGATACTTAATTCATTCCAGAAATGCTCCAATTTTTCGAACAAGCTCTACACCGCTCGTTAGTGGGCACCAGTTCCGAAAATATAGAATAATGTCCGTCTTGCTAGACTTAACATTCATCGCGGGTGGAGAATCAAGATAGTACTCAGAACTGCGCAACTTCGGTCAGAGGTCGAGCGCTTGAAATGCGCAAATACCTTAGGCTGAAGCCTGAAACTTAAGTAAAATAAGTCCATTTGTTCTTTCACAAAATTGTAGCTTTCAGACCATCAATTCAGGATCAAAGTCGGGATACCGACTAAAGATATTTCTCCAAACATATCTGTATAGCCGCGGCCCCGATCGACTATCGGTGACCGTTGATCAGACTTCTAATCATATCTGTCAATCGGCGTATCCAAATGGTGGGCCGATCATATCCATACGTAGATCATCATTAGGGTTAACTATCCTACAGTGTATATTAATATGTACACCTCATAATGGGCCCTAAGGGTTAGAAAAACCCTCCCATAGGGCTAGTATAGTAAAAACCCAGCCCTTGGGGCCATTTACACCAAATCTGGCACTATATAAAGGCTTCATTTGGGCACCCCATCTCTCCATACGAATTTGCATTTTCTAAAGGAGAGAGAAAAAGAGAAAGAAGAAGAAAAAGATAAGTGAGAGTAGGAGTTGGTGGTTTTGGTGCTTCCTTTCATCGGTCTCCTCCAACCAAGGCCCTGGCTTCAATCATTTTCCTCCACTGAATCCACCCTACTTGCGATTGGGAGGTAAGAAATAAATCATACTTCCTAACCTAGGTTTTTCTAAAATAAATTGCACGAATCTCATGTAGTTCTTGGTGTTTATATAGAAATTTGTGATTTTTTCCAAATCTCTAACCCTATGAGCTCAAAATCGGATATTCCTTCTTAAGGTGCGGACCATTATCTCTAGGTTATCATTTATCACCCTCGAGGGTCTCAGTTAATAATTATATGCTTGTAGATGAATTTGTACATGCTAATATGTAAATGTTTTGATTTGTCTATAATATATGATATTTGTTGGATATGGATGCTCACATGTTTGATGAAATGCTTTAATGGTGGAATGTATTATTTTTTCGATGCTCATGTGCTTGATTTAATACTTAAGTGATTGTATTACTTTATGCATACTCACATGTTTGATTTAATGCCTTAGTGAACGTAATATCCTATGTATGCTTACATGTTCGATGAAATGTCTAAGTGGTTGTGTAGTAGAACCTATGTTATAATTGTGTGATGTAGTGTTTAATCCATAGTGATACTTAGGATTGCTACAATGTTGGGTCAGTTAACTAATTGCCTGAACTAAAGGGTGGCCCAAGTTAAGGCGACCAGTTGTTCGATTGACCCGAGTTAAACACGGATGACCGACAGTAGCTGGACTACACGGGCTGTTTGCACCTAATGCCGGTTGTGTCGTGGTTCTTCCAGGTCAATTAAATTAGTCCACTAACCAACTGATCATGTATGTTCACAATGAATGACACGACTAAATGGAATTTAGGATACTCCGTTCCCAATGGATGTGTCCATTCATAACTGTTAGTGCGATACAATCACACTAAGACTCATGAGCTGATCTTGGTGGTATGGGATACCGTGTCTGAACTGTCAACCTACACTGGGGTGACGAGCCTCCTCGTAGTGACTAGTGAGCAACTAAGACTCATGAGCCAGACATGGTGGTATAGGACACCGTGTTCGAGCTGTCGGCCTATGCTGGGGTGACGAGCCTCACCATAGTGACCAGTGAGCACTAATGGAGGTGATACATCATTTTTCGAATGGCCCCCGTCAAATTACCCGACCAATGGTTCCATGCTATAGTATCGTTCGAACAACTCAAGCGTGAATGGAATTGGGTAACGAGCCATTTTTCTTTATGTGTTTTGGTTTTATGTGACAAGCCCGTACCTCGGAACTGAGTGATCATTCCCGGTATTGGGTGACGACCCATACCAGGTTGATTCTCATACATTTAGGTATCATACCATACATTTGGAATTGTTGATTTGTGAGATAAACAGGTGACACCTAAATTTAGATCAAGGGACACTGGTAAGGAGTCGTTACGTGCGACAACGAGCCAAGTTATCCTGATAAGGATCGTGATATAACGTTGGTATCCTAGCTTCGCCAATATGTTGGATGAATGGAACTTAATAATTACTCGGTTAACATGATCATTCATCGCATCGCATTAGTTTAGATGTGGCAAAATAGGCGTTGAAGTCGCATGTTGATGAAGTATTGTCATTTGCGAACCAGGTAGTCAGAGTCGCGCGTGAGGGAGTGTTGTTTGAAAAAGGGCATGCATCGTGTCATATCTTCATATGCACATTTAATAAGAGTATTTAGAAAATGTTTGATTTCTTATCTTATCATTACCTGCGCTGATTAGGTTGATAACATGTGTAACTTAGAACTAATGGAACCACTGAGTTAGCTACTCACTCCCACCTGGGATGGTGTTTTAAAACACCAACCAGGCATATCATTGATACAGGTACTAGTGAGACCTCAGACAGTTAGACTCATATCAGGTTGTGCCAAGCCATTATGTTTTGGAGAATTGGGCATAAACTGAAAGCTTTACACTTTAACCATCTTGGCTATGTATATTGTAGACTGTGACTTATATAATCCTCATTTTGGGCGATCACTACTATTGAAATTGTATTTTCGATTGTTAGCCCTATAATTTTGAATCTTTCATTATCTCTACCTCACTTTGGATCCGCTAAGTGAATTGTGTTACTCTGATTATCCGTGTGCGGAATGAATGCGAATCTGAATGAGGACACATGTGTATTCTCATTAGGTTAATGCCTGGGAACGTGGTATTTGTACTCGGGTGCCGATTTTCGTGGCGTTACAGGATTTGAGGGGGTTTCAAATCCCCTGGTTGTTTGGCAGCATAAAGTAACTGGGGGTTTCAAATCCCCTCTTTGAGGAGGTTTGCAATCCACAATGAGATCTTGGATTACACCTAAAATTATTTCAATAGTTGTAGGTGTAACATGTGTGTCACTATACACTATCATTCTATTGGGCACATGGTCCACTAATGATGATCAGCACAGTCCAAACATTGTCCATGTAAATCAACGATTAAAAATCGTTGGTTAGTCACTCAGACATGATCTTGTGCTTGTGGCTCATCCGAGACTTGGAATTTCATCGTTTTCAGGCAACACATATATTTCAGTGGGCTTATCACAACCATTGTGTCAAAATTTACATATCTCACTAATTAGAGATATTAAAGTTGATTTAGTAATTAAATTCAAACCCCTATAAATATACCATGCTTAGGTACTTTTGGATTAAAGTTGATTCACACTCCAGGGTGCCAAACACACTGAGGATTTCAAATCCACACTCCTAAATAGGCCCGTAGCCTTGAAATCACATTTTTATTTTTTGGAGAACTAAAATACCCCACTGCCACAACCACTAGTACAATGGGCTCTTGTCTCGAAAAGAAGACCATCCTTTTAAAAAGAAATATGCCCCCCACCAAAAACTGAAACTCGACTTACCCATTGGCTGATCTGATTCGTTCTTAATTAGGCATCCATGACGCATAGTAGAGTTTTTTCTATTTTCTTTTTGAAGTTCTGTGACCACAACTACACTAATATTGTATGTTAATTTTAGATTACTTTATTCGGTGTAGTTCATTTATAATGAATTTTGCCATCAAACGTTGACCGATAACATGAAATTAAAACTCCTTACATGTGAACGGATTGGATTTACTTCACGACAACTCGGTAGGCCTCACATAAGATGTATATGAGTTCCAAAATGTGAGGTCCTCTGCACGAGGGTCATTTGGTTGTTTCATTTTTCCTTGGTTTTTTTCACGAGAGGGGAGGATGGTGCCTTTTGGCTCCCTTTCTTCTTCCTTCATCATTCTTCTTGTCTTCTTCCTTCCTTCTTCCTTTTTTCCTTGGTTTCTTTATAGTTGTTTTTTATTTTTATTTTATTTAATATAAATGGTGGGAGTTTGTGAAAAGGAAAATGGTGTGGAAAAATACTGTAATAGATGAATTTTTATAATGGAATGATGTTGTAATGGATGAATTTTGTAATATAAAAATGTTGTAATGCAATAATTTTGTAATTGAAAAATGTTATAATGGATGAATGTAATAAACATTAGAATGGATGAATGTTGTAATGGATGACTTTTGAAATTGATGAATTTTTGTAATGGAAGAATTTTAAGATGGAAATATGTTGTAATAGATGAATGTTGTATGGTGGATCATTGATATTTACTATGGATTGCTCATGTTCTCTCTGGATTGCCAATATTTTCACTATGGATCACTGATATTCAGTATAGGTCATCGGTATTCACTATAGACTGCTGATATTAAGAGCAGATTGCTGATATTAAGAAAGGACCGTTGATATTCACCGTGGATCACTGATATTTCCACTGTGCATCGCAGATATTCATTATGGATTGTCGATCCTACGAAAATGTTCATAACTCCCTCGTTACAAGTCCAATTTGGGTGATCTTATACTCATTATAAAGGTCACTTAATGAACTTTTAAATGGATTTATAATCATATCATTTGGACACCATTTGATTTCCCATAACTGGAACCAAAGTTCATTACTCACTGTGATTTACTAATATTCATTGTGAATCATCAATCTGAAAAAAATGGTCATAACTCCCTTGTTACATATATGATTTAGGTGATATTATATTTGTTGGAAAAATAATTTAATGAAATTTCAAATGGCTTTATAATCATATTATTTGAACACCATTTTATTGTTGAAAAGTGGACCTATAGTTCATTTATGATTCATGGTAAATGATGAATTTTGGACCTACTTTTGGGCAACCAAATGATATCCAAGTGAGATCATTTTAAATTCATTTGAAATATCATTAAATTACCTTTGCAAGGAATATAAAATCACGTAAATCTGACATGTAATGAGGGAGTTATGGCCATTTTTGTCAGGTCGATGGCCCATGGTGAATATCAGTGATCCACAGTAAATGATGAACATCGAACTTAATTTTGGGCAACCAAATGGTATCTAAATGATATGATTCTAATTTAATTTGAATGTTCATCAAATTACCTTTTCAACAACCATGAGATTACCCAAATCGATATGTAATGATGGAATTATGGCAATTTTCGTCAGATTGATGACCCACGGTGAATATCAGCAATCTTTAGTGAATAATGAATTTTATTACCACTTTTGGTTAATCAAATAATATTCAAATGAAATATTTCTAATTTCATTTGAAAGTTAATCAAATTAACTTTCCAACGAATATAAGATCACTAAAATCAGATATGTAATGAGGGAGTTATACTCGTTTTCGTCATATCGATGACCCACAACAAATATCAACGATCCACAGTTAATGATAAACTTTGGGCCCACTTTTGAATAATCAAATGGTGTCCAAATGATATGATTCTAAAGTAATTTGAAATTTCATTAAATTTTATTTTTAATGAGCATAATATCACCCAAATTGGATATGTAACGAAGGATTTGTTGTCATTTTCGTAATATCAGTAATATAAAGTGAATATCTGCGATCCACAGTGGAAATATCAGCTATTCATAGTCAATATCAGTGGTCTGCTCTTAATATCAGCAGTCCACTCTTAATATTAGCGGTCCACAATGAATATCGATGATCTACACTAAATATCGGTGATCCACAATGAAAACGTCGACGATCCACAATATATATCAATAATCCACCATAAAATATTTATCCATTAGAACATACTGTAATATCAACATTCTTTCATTATAAAAAATTATCCATTTCAACATTCATCATATTCATCCATTACAACATTCTTCCATTACGAAATTCATCCATTATAACATCCTTTCATTAAAAAAAAAATCTTCCATTACAACATTCATCCATTACAACATCATTTCATTATAAAAATTCATTAATGACACCATTATATATATATATATATATATATATATATTATATATATATATAATATATATTATATATATATAAAACCTAAGAAGGAAGAAGTAATGACCAAATGGCCTCGTGCAGCAAGGGCCCTGTTGAGGGTCAAATATTACATATTATTCCCCATTTATATCTTGGTTTTATGAACATGATAATGCTTAATGTTCTATTTTACTCATGTTTGTGTTGTAAAGTGAATTTAAAAGTTTGGATTGAAAATTGTACTAAAAGCATGGATTTGATGTTCAAAAATCACCAAGGCAATGGATGGATCTTAGGAGACAAAAATTGAAGAATTCACATTCCAAAGATTCAAGAAAATCAAGTGAGGAATGAAGAGAATCAAAGATTTGAAATGAAGAAAAGGAATCCTGAAATCATCCTAAAAAAGCATATTCTTAAACTCTAGGTCATTTTGTGAAATTGCGCAGAGTGAAATCTATTTTAAAAAACTGCGTAGAGTGAAGTTTATTTTAACAAACTGCGTAAATTTGAGGCGGTTTCTAGAGTTTTCCAACTAGGTGCGAAAGTTGGAGTTACACAACTATAAATAAGACTCCCTAAGATGTTCCTAGGCATCTTCTAGGGTTTAAGGAGTGGAGCAAAAGGGTGGAGAAGCCGTCGCCAAGAGTTTTTCTTTTTCTTCCTTAGTTGTTTTCATGCTTTCTTCTAGGTTTTAGATCCAATCATGTCTATGGTTGGCTAAACCTCTTAGTTAGGGCTAAGAGGTAAAGCTTATAGCATGATGGGATGTTTCTATTGCTTTGATTCATGTTTATGTTGAACTCCATGAATTCTAATTTGATATTTAAGGAATACTTTCAGTTTTTAATGGTTTATTGTGACTTAAATTACAGTAAATCTGCAATGGCTTTGAGTATCTTCTTTTTCTGATTTGAGATTGTGAAATTAATAAGTCTTGTTGTTCACCATCGTCTCCTTGGGCATGGTAGGGTGATGGAATCTTTCCTAATATTTACAATTCTTCTACTTTAAGATTATGGGATTGGTAAATCCTGTTGTTTGCCATTGTCTCCTGGGCATGGTTTGGTGATGGAATCCTTGCCAATTATAATAGTTCTCATTCATTGAGAATTAGGTCAATGGAAGTTTAGATTTGGTTTTATTGATATATTTTCCAATTAGATAGGATAGGACTCCAAATCTAATTGTGTTACTTGAATCAAGCAAGAGGGCTCCCTAATAACTGCAAGTGGATCCTTGGCACCCTAGTTCCCACCATTGAATTTCTTAAGTTTTTAATTAAATCTCTCACAATTACTTCATTTTATTTCAAATTTAGATTAACATCTTCTTCTAGTTCTACTTCTAGTTAATTTCAGAAACATACAAGTTTCAGTCCCTGTGAATTCGACCTTAGTCTTATCAAGGTTATTATTAAATCGCGACCTTACACTTGGGGTTGTGAATAGGCTCCTACGTTTTAAAACCATCCACATCTTATGTGGGGCTCGCTGAGTTACCGTGAAATAAATCTAACTCATCCTCATGTAAGGTATTTTAATTTCATATCCTCGATCCAAGTTTGAGGGTAAAACTCATCACAGATAGATCAAATCAAAGAAAAGAGTTCAGAATTAACGCACACCATTGGCGTAGTTGTGGGTCATTAACATCTTCAAAAAAAAAAAAAACAGAAAATTTTTATTTTGGGGTTCAAGGCTGTCTGATTAAAATGAACGAATCAGATCAGCCAAGAGATAGGGTCAACTTTCAATTTTTGGTAGAATCACATCCCTTTTTAAAATGACATTTATCTTTTCGAAACAAGAGCCTGACCTACGAGTGACAATTATGGTAGAGAGTCATTTTTCTCTCCTAAAAAATGAAAAGTGGTTTCAGAGTTACAAAACCTTAAGTTTAGTCCGTATAGCCTCTTGCCGCGCTACGTCATAGTATGGGGCCATTCGAAAAAAAAAAAAAACTGTTTTTATTCCCGCTGCATGGGTTTATGCAACCTTGGACCTAGCCAGGTGGGTGTAGCCCTGACCGTGTGGCCCACCTTGATGCATATGTTGTATATCCAGGCTATCGATCAAAATTTTCAACTCATTTTAGGGCATGATTCTAAAAAAATAGGTTGTAACATCCCGGATTTTTGTCAACCTGGAATTAGACGTCCTTAGGCGATGGGTCAATCCTAACACAGGTTTAATCTCAAACGCTCAATTAAAGCCTCAAATCCCTTTTCAAACCATTTTCTTCACAAATCCCACCCTTCACTACCTTGTGCTTTCAATTTTTCAAAGCACTTTCGCCCTAGACACTAACTTAAACTAGCTAAGTAGTAAAACTTGGATCACTTTATATACAAACTACAAAGGCCTAAGTACCATCTCAGACAGAAATCTTACAGGACTAAATCCTTTAGAAATTAGGTGAGATTTAGCTAGTGTTAAACTAGAGTGCCTGTGAAATTAGCACCAATCACTTTAAATATGATCTGCAAGACCCAAAACTTGTAGAATCATTGACGCTAGGTTACCCTAAAATCTAGGATCAATCTCATTACCCGGCTGCTCTCGGGAGCATCTCGAAACTCCGTATTGGATTTGGACCGCACGTCGGAAGTCCGATTAACACGAAGTTAAGGAACTAGGACCGCCTCGCTGGGCTTGACAACCATCTCGGAAATCAAATCCAGATAGTGTCCCAGTGCTATTCGCTTGAGCTCGGAGTGAAGAGTGTGAGAAATGTGAAATTAATTTAAAATAAAATATCTTGAATAGTAATTTGGCACCACTCGCTTGCGGATCAGTATTAAGCAACCGGACCGTCAGAATCAGACCAAATTACACCCTCGGATCAGGAGAAATTTCATACACATTTACATGTACTCGGAGTCTCCGATCGAGATCCGCTGACCGTTAAACTGAAACTGGTCCGCCACGCGTGATCTGGAAATCCCACTGAAACGAAAACTTAATAGAACGTAGATCCAGCGTTAGTGAGCTTAAGTCCGACCTTTGGCTCAAGGAGGGCCGCCAGAAACCCTCTTTTGAGCTGAAACAATGCCGATTTGATTATAATGTAAGTATACCTTGAACATAAGTCTATTTCGGTTAGTTTTTAGGCTATATAAGGACCTTAAACCCTATCTCATGGCAGCCATACGAATTTGAGATTGAGAGAGAGAAAAGAGAGAGAAAGTGTGGGAGATGTGGGAGAATCTCCCTGCCACTCTTCCCTGCCGCTATTCAGGCTCCACCGCCTGATTCTCATCGCTTTCCCGACGTTTCCGGCATCATTTCTAGGTAAGAAACCCTAACCCTAATATGTTTTGGGGTTTAGATAGTTGTAGGTTATGAAATAGCTAACCTATTTCGTTCTATAGGTTGCCAAACTGCCGAATACGGAAGCTTAGCAAACCTATCGACTTCGTTACGATTCTATGACAAAAGGTGCGGACTTTAGGTGTATAGGTTATGGTTTTCAATGCTTTCAATGTCAGATAATGATAAATTCATGATCTGCATGCAATTGCACATGTACAAAGTGCTGTCTGTTTTCCGTTTCGATTAAAGATGAAAAATATGGAATTCTACATACTCTAGGTATTTGTAGAAAGTACGGTATACGTATATTTTTTGGAAATGTATTTGACATGTTTATTTGTTATATGGATATACGATATATGGATAAAATACTTATTTGGCAAAAGGATTCACCTAAATACATGCTTTACTTATATACACTATGTATGTTGAAATTGCGTATTCTAGAAAATACTGTATACGTATAAATTTTGGAGATGTATTTATCATGATTATTTGTTGTAGTAATATATTATACATGGATAAAATACTCGTTTGGCAAAAAGATTTGCCCTAATACGTGTTTTGCTAACATACACCATGTATGTTGTAATAGTGTATTCTAAGTGTTTGTGAAAATGACTGAATGAGTATAGAATTCTCATTCGTGCTCGCCATGACTAATTGTCATGGATTCATGATTGTTGTATTGGCGATACCCTTTTGACGAAAGGATTTGCCCTAAATCACGCCACGGCCACTATACACTATATATGTTAAAATGTGTGGCCCAAGTGTTTGTAGAAATGGCTGAATGAATATGGAACTTGGATTCCTGCTTGCCATGACTATCGTCGTGGGTGTACGCGTGTTATGATTGGGGCAACTCCCTAGTGAAAGGATTTGGCCTAATGCCTATGTGATCGACATATGTCATGTATGTTGATGTATGTTTGTTTAAGTGTTTCTTGAAATGTCTGAATGAGTAGTAGTTAGCAAATTGTAATGTATAAGGGTGTTGAGATATCATTCTCAACCTCTTTTAACTATATGTATGATCTCCGGATAGTTGTGTGATTAGGAATTGAACATGTACAAACTCATGCTTGTGTTGTGATTCATAACATGCTCAACTGCTTTATGATTTTAACTATGTAATGCATATGTTTAAATTTATATTTACGTTATATGATCCGTCATGGGTGATGGGGGAGTGGAGCAACGAGTGCATGCAACAGCCCTAGCAGCCCTAAACGGATAATACCAGACCTTGATTGTATGAGTTGAATCTTGATCCACTACTGCTTTATCTATCTGCACTTGATTGTGTTTGGGGCTATGATTATAGTCCAGACAATCGGTACCAGAATTGCATTCGTGGCTGTGATTCATTTGCCACGTGAGATGTGTTCGACGAACCCGAGTCGTACTTCGGTTGACGATAGTGGTTGGCCACGCAAAGTGCTTATGCACTTCATGTCGTTCAACTTGTTGTGCGCTCGAGCTAGCCAAGCTCGTCAAGTAACCCAATCTGTCTTATGTATGTTCACCATGTTTGGACGCTACTGCTTGAACCTAGGGTACCAAACTTACCAGTGAATCCCTTTTAACCATGGTACCTCGATCCGCTAAGACTCATGAGCCGGGCATGGTGGTATGGGACACCGTGGTCGAGCTGTCGGCCTATGCTGGGGCCACGTGCCTCCCCGTAGTGACCATTGAGCAACCAAACTCGTGAGCCGAATACGGTGGTATGGGACACTGTATTCGAGCTGTCGACACTTACGGCGAGAGCCGAGTACGGTGAGACTTGTACTCGTGCTGACGGGTGACGAGTCCTCTGTAGTGTCTTCGAGTACACTCCAAGGTCTGTGATTGGCGACGAACCCTTCACAGCAACTAGAGTATGAGTTGAGCCGAGTACGGTGAGACCTGTATTCGAGCTGACGGTCAGCGATTGAGCGAGTACGGTGAGACCTGTACTCGAGCTGACGGTCAGCAATTGAGCCGCATACGGTGAGATCTGTATCCGTGCTGACGGGTGACGAGCCCTTTGCGATGCCTTCGCGATGCCTCTCGAACCATAATGCCGTATGAGATTAACTAGGATTGACGACCCTAGGATGGATCATGTTTGGGAATGATACAAGGGAGGTACCTTAGTTTCCCAATACTGCTGTTTGAAATGAACTAATAATTACTCGGTAATCATGCTCATCATCGCACTGCATGTGCTTGGTAGATGTAGAGCACTGAGGGATAGACGCATTCGCGAACGTAAGATGATGTCGCATGAGGGTGGTTTGGCAAGGGCATACATCATGTCATTTCATACTTGCATTAAATAAGAGTAGTTAGAATTGTTTGATTGTACTGCTTTATCATTACTGCTTGACTGAGTTGATAACATGTTAACCTATGCTTTATTGTTCCACTGAGTTGATCACTCACTCCCACGTTACGGGACGGTGTTGTACACACCAACCAGATTTGTTGAGTTTCAGGTGATGGCGATGCTTGTGAAGCAGAGCCGGACTACTTCTATGATGATAGGAGGAGTTCTCCTATCTGTATCTCTCTGATAGGTCAATGAAGACCTGATATTGTATTGACGGGGCTATGGTACTTGGGATAGGAGACATTACACTTCCTCACATTTGGTATATTTTAGAACTGTACTTGTAATTATTTAACCTGGTCATGTTATCACACTCTAGAGACTCATCATAGTTTATATATTTTATCTATCTATCACAGTCTTCCGCTTGCAAATTTAACTGTCTCTGGAGTATGATATGTTGTTTTGGCTTAATCTCACTCATGTTCAATGCACGAATACAGTCAACATTCAATCATCATTCATTTTGTTGCATAAGTGATGTTCTGGAACTCGGGAGTTGAGTTTATGCTCGACCCCCGATTTTCAGGGCGTTACATAGGTGGATACAAATCTTAGGTAGACAACACAATAAAAATCGAATTCCAACCATTAAAAACATATTGAGGCCGTAAAAGTTTTGGATCAAAATGCTAACTGCATTTTCCCTTCATCTAGGTATGTGTGATCTCAGTGTAGGTTGGATGGAAAGTAAACATAATTGTGGACCCTAAAAAGTTTTCAATGGTGGGTATTCTATTTCTTGTTGTGTTGTACATGTTGTGTTTTTTAAAATAAAAAATAAATTTAAAAAATAAAAGTTTGTTTTAATAAGTAAATAAATATATTAATAATTAAAACTTTCCATAAATAGAGTCTGCAGTCAGATGGTAAGAGAAGGGGTTTTTGCTTTTGCGACCAGGGTTCGTGCGGCATGGGCACTTTATTAGGCACACTTAGCACTTCACACGTGTGCATCGTCGTATGGAGCCAAAAGAGCCTTAGTTTTTTTGGCAACGGTTCAAATCATTTTCAGCCACGGTGCAACTTGAATTGGACTAGGGTCTACCATGAAGTATTTTAACCTTAAGTGTTGATTGAGAGTGACTGTGACATGGTTGTACATGTAACACCCATGCCACGTGTCGCTTATATGGCAACAGTTAAGATGATTTAAACATGTGGCTACAGTTTTTACTATTGAATAACTGTTTCTGTTTGAATGGGTACAGAAATAACGGTCATAGGACAAAGAGTCATGTCCTTTCATGAAAGAGAATTGTTTGTTGTGAATGGGTATGGATTTCTTGAAGAGACACATTAGCATCTTTTCAAGAAAAAATCCATGACCTTTTAATTGATATAAATCCTGGATACTATAATACAGAAGTCAATACTCTTAATTCTTAAGATTATATCATCTTCTGTGCAAGTATTCTTGATTTGACCTCTTGCTAAATTTTTTCTAAACATTTTAAAGGCGTATCGATGTCAAATCTAAGATTTGTTTAACACTTAAATGCGCAAAATTTCGTGTTGAAATTCATATTGAGAGTTCATTGTATCCTGAAGACAATTTGCAGATTTTCTACGTTTGCGCTTGCTAAAACTACCAGAAAAAGGGAAGCAAATCTGTCTTGAGATATTGACTATTCAAGTCAAGCCTGGATCTCGATAGATCTAATCGGTGTATTACCATTTTCTTCTATCCTCCGTTGTGTACAAGATTCACATATTTTCTAACATTCAAGACAGATTTTATTATCATTTCACAATGGAGGCAATTCATTACATTCAAGTTATGAACCAAGACTTTATACGATTGGATCGTTTCGACGATCAATTCTTCTCAAGATGGCAGGAAAAGATGCTTTTCTTTCTGACAACTCTTAAGTTATCCTACATCCTATATGATAATCTGTCTTCTCTACCCGAGTCAAAAGACGACGACTAGGAACAAGTGAAGGTAAAATGAAAAAAAAGGAAGGAGGACGATTTTCTATGCAAATGTCATATCCTAAACGCCCTCTCTAATTCTATATATAATTCGTACCGTAAAATATCCTCTGCTAAAGATCTCTGGACAAAATTAGATCAAAAATATAAAATGGAAGAGATCAGTACTCAAAAATTTCTGATTGACAATTATGTCCGCTTTAAGTTTAAAAATGATATGTCAATTCTCTCCCAAGTAACCGAACTACAGAACTTGGTTGATGAATTGAAGATTGGTGGTATAGATCTTCTTGAAGAATTCCTGGTCAGTGTAGTAATTGCTAAATTACCCTTATCATGGCTTGATTATAAAAAGAAACTGAAACATGATGATAGGAAGTACACTCTTGAAGGGCTTCAACGACATCTTCGTATTGAAGAAGAGTCCAGAAACTAAGACAAGAGAGAAAATGCTTCGGAAAATCATTCCCAAGTAAATATAGTAGAAGATGATAAGCCAAAATTTTAAAAGTCCATATCTATTCCCCCAAAGAAAGATAAAGAGTTTAAGAAAAATGACAAGTGTTACTTCTGCGATAAGTCAGGACACTACGTAAAGGAATGTCGACATAGAAAGAAGTAATGGAAAGTTCAGGCTAACATAGCAGAAGACCAATTTGTAGCAATGGTTATTGAAGCTAACACAGTAATATCCGATGGTGGATGGAGGGTAAATACTGGTGCAACCATTCACATATTGAAGGAACAAAACATCTTCAAGACCTATGAAGGTATTACAAATGGACAAGAAGTGAAGATGAGTAATAACGTTCGTGCGAATATTGTTGGGAAAGGAACAGTGGAGCTTCAATTTACATCAGGTAAAATACTGACATTAACAAATGTATTGCATGTACCTGATATGTCTAAAAATCTAGTGTCATGCGATCTTCTCAATAAGAGAGGATTCAAAATAATGTTTGAGTTTGATAAGTTGGTTATCACCAAGGATGGTATGTTTGTAGGCAAATGATATTCATGTAATGGTATGATTAAACTAAATAATAATAATAATAATGTTTTCGTTTATATAGTGGATTCTATATCTTTATGGCATGCTAGACTAGGTCATGTTAATTATCATTTAATGAAAATAATGATGATCGTAGGACTTATACCAAAACATGAAATACAACAAGAAGGGAAATGTGATGTGTGTGTCTATTTTAAAATAACTAGAAAATCATTTGCAACTGGCATGAGAAAATTACAACCTTTGGGGTTAATTCATTCCGATATCCGTGATTTAAATAATACCTTAACTCGTGGAGAGAAAATGTATTTTATCACATTTATCGATGACTTCACTTGATTTTTCTATGTATACTTGATAAAATCTAAAGATGAAGCCTTTGAAAAGTTTAAACTTTATAAAGCTTAAATGAAAAATCAATTGAATGTAAAAATAAAGCCCCTCAGAAGTGATAGAGGGGGTGAGTACTCTTCTAATGAATTCAATGACTTTTCTGAATCAAATGGCATAATCTATGAATTTATGGCACCTTACACACCTTAACAAAATGGCTTAGCGGAATGCAAAAACAAGACATTAGTTAAAATGATCAACTATATGATATTAAATTCTAGATTACCACTGAATTTGTTGGGGGAAGCATTATTAACAACAAATTATATTTTAAATGTTATCCCAAATAAAAAAATGGATATCTCCCTATATGAATTGTGAAAAAAAAAAGAAACTATATCCTCATTACTACAGAGTATGAGGAACTATAGTAGAAGTTAGGATAATTGATCCTAAAAGAGCAAAGTTAGGTCCTAGAGGAATCATGTGTGCTTTTGTGGGTTATGGGATTCATAGTCTTGTATATAGATTCTTGGTTCTAGAACAAACTACTTTTACCGACAAAAACATGATTATAGAGTCTACGGATGCTATATTTTTTGAAAATACGGTATACAAAGACTATATGAATGATCATACAAAAAGACATGTTGATGAAAATAAAGTACAACCAATGAATGAAAAATCTAGCAGCATTCATGATAAAACTCACACTCATCCAGAAGGAAATTAACTAAGAAGATCGAAAAAGGTAAGAAAAGAAACATCTTTTGGCCCATATTTCTATATGTTCATTATAGAAGGGGATAAAAATGAAATAAGAAATGAGATTACTCTATCACTAAGTATTGAAAATGATCCATCAACACTTAGTGAAGCTCTCTCATCTCCTAATGTATAGTTTTGGAGGGAAGTCATCAACGATGAAATGGATTCTATAGTCTCCAATAACACTTGGTGTTTGGTCGATCTTCCACTAGGTTTAAAGCCTATAAGATGTAAGTGAATTTTCAAAAGAAATTTTAATCATGATGGAAGCATAAATAAGTTTAAAGCTCGGTTGATAGCCAAAGGTTTTAGACAAAAGGAAGGTATCGATTTTTTTTAATACATATGCTCCTATTGCTCGTATATCTACAATTAGGACTTTAATTGCTCTTGTAGCAATTCACCACCTAGTAATCCATCGAATGGATGTCAAGACGGCATTATTAAATGGTGATCTAGATGAGGAAGTCTATATGGAACAACCTGAACGGGTTGTTCAACCCGGGCACGAGAAGAAAGTGTGTAAACTGGTCAAATCTTTCTATGGGCTCAATCAAACTCCTAAGCAATGGTATGAGAAGTTTGATCAAGTAGTACAATCTAATGATTTTAGAGTAAACAAAGTATATAAGTACACATATATTAAAGGTCAAATCATTATTTACCTATATATAGATGATATGCTAATATTTTAACCAAATGAGGACTGTGTGAAAGAAACTAAAAAGTTTCTAAGTACCAACTTCGATATGAATAAATGGGTAAAGTCAATGTAATATTAGGTATTAAGATTTATAATCTTAATGATGGAATAGCCTTAAAACAATCTCATTATCTAGAGAAAGTGTTAAAGAAGTTTAATCACTATAATGGTAAACCGGTTTCAACCCATTTAATATAAGTATTAAATTGGTTAAAAATACTGGAAGATGTAAAGCGCAACCAGAATATGTGAGTGTTATTGGGAGTTTAATGTATGCAATGAATTGCACTAGACCCGATATAACATTCATAGTAAGAATGCTAAGCAGGTATACCAGTAATCCAGGACAAGTACATTGGAATGCGGTTTCGAGAGTTTTGAAGTATCTAAGAGAAACCATATACTATGGACTGCGTTATAAATCATATCCCGCTGTACTTGAAGGGTACAATGATGCAAGCTGGAATGCAGATAACATAGAATCTAAATTTACAAGTGATTGAATATTCACTCTTGGAAGAGGAGCAATATCATGGGCATCTAAGAAACAAACGTGCATATCTCACTATACAATGAAAAGTGAGTTTATTGCACTTGGCGCAGCTTGTAAAGAAGGTGAATGACTAAGATACTTACTGATGGAAATCCCATATTTGCCAAAACTTACTCCTGCCATATTTATTTTTTGTGATAGTCAGACTACTCTTTGTCATGCTATGATTAAGACTTATAATGGTAAGTTTAGAAATGTACATCTAAGACATAACTTTATTAAAAGATTGCTCAGAGATGGAGCAATCACAGTAGAATATGTTAAATCCATCCTAAACTTATCAGATCCCTTGACAAAAAGATTTATCAAGAGATCAAATAAGGAGAACCACTAAAGAAATGAAACTAAGATCCATCAAAATATAACTTTTACTCTTGATGACAACCCTACCTATGTTTTGAAATATAGTTAGGTTCAAAGGGACAAACAAGTCAAGTAAGTGACTGAAACATATACTAGAAAAAGTAAATTTAAGTCTCATTCCGAAAAGACTAGTGTTTGGTTTCTGCATTTCATATAAAGCTGAGTACTAACTCTTAATAGATCCGTAAGCAGACTTTGCTGAGATGAAGCAGAATCATCTTTGATAGATCTATATGAGTAGAGAAGTGAGGCTGCTTTTGAAGAGATTGAGATCATCTCTAGAATACTCATGAAATCAAGATATGCATAAGGCCAGAAATGTGCGAACTTTTAGATCTCTAGTTATATATGAATAGATGTGTGTTATGTGTCCGGTGACTCAAATAAGGTTCTTAGTTCAAGACTAATGGGTTACTAAATACCTGGCATAACTTTAATACGTATACACTAAAGTAAATGTTTAAATCCAAAAAAGTACATTTACTTATGCACCTATTTATACCGATATGCCATTCGTTCTAGAATCTGATTTTATTTTTAAAATTGTGGGGGATTGTTATATTTTTTAAAATAAAAAATAAATTTCAAAAATAAAACACTACCAAAAAATCGGGCAAAGGCTATGGCAGTTGGAAGGATTTAGCTACGGATTAAATCCGTAGCAAATTTAGCTACGGATTTAATCCGTAGCTAAATCCTTGCTGCTCTGTAGCTAAAACATAACTCCTTACCTAAATGGTATTAAACATAGATGGTGCTTATGGGGCTCCATGGGATCATCTAAGCCGCTCATTAATTCTGATATTTAATTTAGTTAAATGAGCTCAAAATTATATAAATTAAATGTCTAAGTGGACCACGCCATAAGAAATAATAAAAAATTAAATATCTACTGTTAATATATTGTGTGGTTTCCTTACAGATTCGATCTGACTCATTTTTTGTATCAGTACTTAAAATGATAATTTAAAATTAATGGACGGAGTGGATATGTAAAATACATATCCAGTGGGCCCCACGGTCCTAAAGCAGAATTGCAAAGGGCCGTCCGTCACGGGCCCTTTGCCGCCTTCAGAAACGGAAACGGATTGGCTACTCCCCTGCCATCTACCCCAAGGCTGGTGGTCGGTGCTCTGTGGGCCCCACCATGATGAATGTGTTTCATCCGTTTCGTTCATTCATTATTACAGATCATTTTAGGGGATTTTCAAAGATATGAGAGAAATATAAATCTCAGGTGGACCACACCACAGGAAAATAATAATGATTGGATATCCACAATTAAAATTCTCCTAAGGCCCACTGTACTGTTTATTTGGCATCTAATCTGTTGATTAAGTCATACAGGCCCAGATTAAGGAAAAAACAAAAATCAGCTTGATCCAAAACTTTTATAGCCCCCAAAAGGTTATTAATGGTCAACGCTCATTCAACACTATTTCCTATAATGTGGTCCACTAGATATTTAGATATAACTCATTTTTGGTCTTGTATCATAAAATGATCTATAAAACGTTATGGACGGCATGGATGAAACATATACATCATGGTGGGGCCCACAGATCACCGACCTAGTGCAGGGGAGTAGCCAATCCGTTTCCGTCAGAAACGGATCTGACGCGGATTTCCAGCGAAAGCCTTTCGCAGAACCTTCCTGCGGAGGGTTCTGTGTGGGGCCCACTACGATGTTTGTGAGAAAGCCACTCCGTCCATCCGTTTTTAGAGTTTATTTTAGGACATTCTACCAAAAATAAGGACGATCAAAAACTCAAGTGGGCCACACGAGAAGAAACAGTGGGGATGTAGTGACCACCGTTGAAACATTTCTATGGCCACAAAAGTTTTGTATCGGTTTAATTTTTTTGTTTTTTCACTTCATCTCAGTGAAAATGACCGTATAAAACGGTTTGGATGGAATATAAACATCAAGGTGCATCCTGGGAAGGTTTCAACGATAGGAATTCCTTTCCCCACTGTTTCATCTAATATGGCCAACTTGAGTTTTGGATTCTAATCATTTTCGCCTCATGACGTAAAATGATCTCAAAAAATGGATGGACGGGTTAGATTTCTAACAAACATCACAGCGGGGCCCCATCCAGAATTCTTCTTGCGAAGAAACTTCCTGTCGAAGGCTTTCACAGGAAATCCGCGTCCGTCGGTGGGAGGGATTGCGTACTGAGCAGTACGCTCTCACCGTACTGATTAAACTCAATTGGGCCACCGTGAATGCAATTATGTTATCCACTCCGTCCATTCGTTTTTTCAGATCATTTTAGTGGTTGATACCAAAATTGATGTATATCTAAAACGAAGTGGATACATACCATAGGAAACCGTGGGAATAATGATTTCCACTGTTGAAACATTTCTATGGCCCACAGTGATGTTCATTTGTCATCCAACCTATTCATAATATCACAAAGACATGGAAGAAGTGAAAACACAAATATCATATTGATCTAAAACTTCTATGGCCCCACGAAATTTTCAATGGTAGATGTTGAATTCACACTATTTCCGGTGGTGTGGCCCATTTGAGCTTTGGATATGCTTCATTTTTATACTAAATATCTAAATTTATCTTCTGAAATGTATGGACAGAGTGGATGAAATTAAAGAATGACTGTGGGACCCACAGAGTTTAGTCAGTACGTTACTCGATACACAGTCCGCTTCCAAAACGCTTCCAAAAGGCCCTCCCCAAACCGATTTCGTCCGCCATTTTCTCCCGCGCGCAGGCAGACGAAAACCCATCTCTCCGTCTCTCTCTCTCGCACTCAGCCTCTCTGTTTCCTTTGCCCTCTCTCGATCTCCCTCTCCCTCCCTCCCTCACTCTCTCCCTGTCTATTGGCCGCATTCCCTATCTCTGTTGTCAAACCTAAACCCGAACCCATTCTCAAATCCAAAAACCTAAACCTTAACCTAAACCAAAACCTATAACCTAACCCGAACCCATTCTCAAATCCAAAAACCTAAACCTTAACCAAAACCTATAACCTAAACCTTAACCAAAACCTATAACCTAAACCAAAACCAAAACCTATAACCTAATCCCGAACCCATTCTCAAATCCCAAAAACCTAAACCTAAGCCTAAACCAAAACCATAACCTATAACCTAAACCCGAACCCATTCTCAAATCCCAAAACCTATAACCTAAACCAAAACCAAAACCTATAACCTAAACCCGAACCTATTCTCAAATCCGAAAACCTATAACCTAAACCTAAACCTAAACCAAAACCTATAACCTAAACCAAAGCCTATAACCTAAACCCGAACCCATTCTCAAATCCCATAACCTATAACCTAAACCAAAGCCAAAACCTATAACTTAAACGCGAAACCATTCTCAAATCCAAAAACCTAAACCTTAACCAAGACCTATAACCTAAACCAAAACCAAAACCTATAACCTAAACCCGAACCCATTCTCAAATCCAAAAACCTAAACTTTAACCAAACCTACAACCAAAACCAAAACCAAAACCTATAACCTAAACCCGAATCCATTCTCAAATCCCAAAACCTATAACCTAAACCAAACCAAAACTTATAACCTAATCCCGAACCTATTCTCAAATCCCAAAAAACCTATAACCTAAACCTAAACCTAAACCTTAACCTAAACCTTAACCAAAACTTGTAACCTAAACCCGAGCCCATTCTCAAATCCCAAAACCTATAACCTACACCAAAACCAAAACCAAAACCTATAACATAAACCCGAACCCATACTTAAATCCAAAAACCTAAACCTTAATCTAAACCAAAACCTATAACCTAAACCAAAACCTATAACCTAAACCTAAATCAAAACCTAAACCCGAACCCATTCTCAAATCCAAAAACCTAAACCTTAACCTAAACCAAAACCTATAACCTAAACCCGAACCCATTCTCAAATCCAAAAACCTAAACCTTAACCAAAACCTATAACCTAAACCTTAACCAAAACCTATATCCTAATCTCGAACCCATTCTCAAATCCCAAAAACCTAAACCTAAGCCTAAACCAAAACCATAACCTATAACCTAAACCCGAACCCATTCTCAAATCTCAAAACCTATAACCAAAACCAAAACCAAAACCTATAACCTAAACCTAAACCCGAACCCATTCTCAAATCCGAAAACCTATAACCTAAACCTAAACCTTAACCTAAACCTAAACCTAAACCAAAACCTATAACCTAAACCAAAGACTATAACCTAAACTCAAACCCATTCTCAAATCCCATAACCTATACCCTAAACAAAGCCAAAACCTATAACTTAAACGCGAAACCATTCTCATCCAAAAAAAACCTAAACCTTAACCAAGACCTATAACCTAAACCAAAACCAAAACCTATAACCTAAACCCGAACCCATTCTCAAATCCAAAAACCTAAACTTTAACTAAAACCTATAACCAAAACCAAAACCTATAACCTAAACCCAAACCCATTCTCAAATCCAAAAACCTAAACCTTAACCTAAACCAAAACCTTAACATAAACCTAAACCAAAACCTATAACCTAAACCAAAACCAAAACCTATAACCTAAACCCGAACCCATTCTCAATTCCCAAAACCAAAACCTATAACCTAAACCAAAACCAAAACCTATAACCTAAACCCGAACCCATTCTCAAATCCCAAAACCTATAACCTAAACCTATAACCTAAACCCGAACCCATTCTCTCAATCCAAAAACCTAAACTTTAACCAAAACCTATAACCTAAACTAAAACTTATAACCTAAACCCGAGCCCATTCTCAAATCCCAACCTATAACCTAAACCCAAACTCATTCTCAATTCCCAAATCCCAAAACCTATAACCTAAACCTAAACCTTAACCTAAACCTAAACCTATAATCATATGGTGAGACCATTTCTTTTGTGTTAATTTCATTCCTCTTTAAGTTTTTTTTTTTTAATTTATTAAGAGAAAATGGTTATACATGATGCACTTCTTTCACTTTGTCTTTCTTTTCTCCAATGGGTATTCTAATTTATGAGTGACATGACTGTTTGTAGGATGATAGAATATACGAAGCTGTTGAAATTTCATGCTGAAGTGCAAGCACATTAATTTCTCTAATGAAGCCAAAGACTTGTATTTTCAGTATTATTGTAATTGTAATTGTAATTGTAATTGATTGAATGAATTTGATTGTAATTGATTGTAATTGTAATTGTAATTGATTGAATGAAGGATTGTAATTGTAATTGATTGAATGAAGGATTGTAATTGAATGAATGAATGATTGTACAGGTGGTAATTGAATGAACAAATGATAATATAAAATTTTTTAATGTCCAAAATAGCTACGGATACTGACCGTAGCCACTAATCTGACAGGTGTAGCCTTAAATTTGGCATATTGGTAAGAACTATTAATATTTTGCTACGGATTATAACCGTAGCTATTGGAATATATAGCTACGGATTAAATCTGTAGCCATAGGTTGTATCGCGCCAATGAGTACGAAAGTGCTACGGACTAAAACCGTAGCCATAGATCTCTGGTACAGATTTGGTCTGTAGCCTTTGCCAGTTTCTGGTAGTTATTGCTACGGATCATATCCGTAGCTGTTCGCACATATAGCTACGGATTAAATTCGTAGCTATAGGTTCCAAACCTGTTGTTTCGGGGCCTACGACTACGCTAGTGCTACGGCCTAGATCCGTAGCCATATATCTATGGCTACGGATTTAATCCGTAGCCTTTGTCCATTTTTCTGGTAGTGTCCGTAGCTATGGTAACCTACAGCTACGGATATAATTGTTACGGCTTTGATCCGTAGCGGTTGCCAGATATAGCTACGGATTAAATACGTAGCGGTGGTGATTAAATCCGTAGCTGTTGCGACCTATAGCTACGGACATAATTGCTACGGATTAAATCCGTGGCCATTTTGACCTATAGCTACGGATTAAATCCGTAGCTATAGGTTCCAGACCTATTGTTATGGCACCTACGACTACGGTCGTGCTACGGACTAAATCCGTAGCCATAGGTCTATGGCTACGGATTTAGTCCGTAGCCTTTGCCCATTTTTCTGGTAGTGAAAGTTTATTTTGATAAGTAAATAAATATATTAATAATTAAAACTTTCCATAAATAAAGTCCATAGTCAGATGGTGAGAGAAGAGGTTTTTGCTTCTGCAACTAATCTTCTCAAGGACAGTGTTTGGGCGCTTTATTAGGCGCACTTAGTACTTTACACGTGTGCATCATCGCATGGAGCCAAAAGAGCCTTAGTCTTTTTGGCACTGGTTTGAATCATTTTGAGGCATGGTGCGACTTGAATTGGACTAGGGTCTACCATGAAGTATTTTAACCTTAGTGTTGATTGAGAGTGACTGTGACATGGTTGTACATGTAGCACCCATGCCACATGTCGCTTATGTGGCAACAATTAAGATGATTAGAATATGTGGCTACAGTTTTTACTGTTGGATAACTATTTCTGTCTGAATGAGTATAGAAATAACCGCCATAGGACAAAGAGTCATATTCTTTCATGAAAGAGAATTGTTTGCTGTGAATGGGTATGAACTTATTGAAGAGGCACATTAACATATTTTCAAGAAGAAATCCATGACCCTTCAATTGATATAAATCCTGGATACTATAATCTAGAAGTCAATAATTTTAATTCTTAAGATTATATCATCTTCTGTGCAAGTACTCTCGATCTGATCACCTCTTGCTAAGTTTTTTCTAAACGTCTTAAAGGTATATTGGTGTCAAATTTAGAGATATGTTCAACACTTATATGTGCAAAATTTCGTGTTGAAATTCGGATTGAGAATTCATTGTATCCTGAAGACAATTTGCAGATTTCTTACGTTTGCACTTGCTGGAATTACCAGAAAAAGGACAACAAATTTGTCTTGAGATATTGTCAAGCCTTGATCTCGATAGATCTGATCGTTTCATTATCTTTTTCTTAAATCCTACGTTGTATACAAGATTCACATATTTTCTAATAGCACAACTCATATTTGTATCTCCTTTATTTTTAGGACAAAACCCTAAAGCGAGAGTTGAAACAATGGATGAACGACGTGGATATATAACAAATACATCAAAGTGGCCCATGGTATGGGCTACACCCTCTTGACCGGATCCAAGGTCGCACCTAGTCGCGTTCGTCTTTATGATGCGCACGATGCCTAACTTTTGTGGAAGCGGATTGCATGGTATGCCACGCACCACCTACCTCTATGGTGTGTTGACATCACCAAATTTTGTGGGCTCCACTATGTTGTATATGTTATATCCACACTTCCATTTATTTGAAGGCATTATTTTAGTTCATGAGCCAAAACTGACACGGATTTAAAGTGCAAATAGACCACACCATAGAAAAGAGTGTGAAAATTGATTTTTATAAGGCCCACCATGATGCCGGTTTGTCATCCAACCTGTTCACGAGGCCGCATAGACTTGGATGAAGGGAAAAAACAAATATCAGATTAATCCAAAACTTCCATGACCCCGTTAAGTTTTCAATGGGAGACCACTTGGAAGCCGAATCAGCTTTCTCTTCAGGCCCATGCCCTACAACGATATCATAAAATGGACAGACGATGTGAATATAACAAGTACATCATGGTGGGATCCACGTTACTTGGTGACGTCAAGGCACATATCAGTGGCACACCACGCGTTGGATGTCTACACGCGCGAAAGAATAGCATGTGACAACATAGTGCACGTTAACTTCACACGCGCAACAGGTTGCTAACATAATGCACGTGAACTTCACACGCGCAACTGGTTGCTGGGATGAAAGATGGGGAATAATCCATGCAACTACTTCAGTGGTTTGGACGGACGGGACTGCCTGCAATCGGGGTTGCACGGGATTCCCGAGACCCGAAGCTCTATGGGCCCACCGTAATGTTTCTGTTATATCTACTCCATCGGTCCGTATCTTCAGGTTATTTTAAGACATAAAATATCCAAAATTCAAGTGGGCCACACCACAACAAACAATAGGGAAATGTACCGTTGAAACCATCCAAAGTTCACCGTGATGTTTATATGCCATCCAACCACTTGATGAGGTGAAATCCCACCTGTATGAAGGTAAAACACAAGCATCAGTCCGATCCAAAGTTAAGTGGTTCTAGCTAAGGTTTCAACGGTGGACATTCAATTCCAACTTTTTCTTTGGTGTAGTCTACTTGAGTTTTGATTTTCCCCCACGTTTAGCCTGGTGTCCTAGAATGAGATGGTAAAACGGATGAAAGGAATGGATATAACATAAAACATAACGGTGGCCACACAAAGCTTGGGTTTGCGGGACTCCCGGTTCTGACCAATCCGCACTCCGGTCTTGGATCTTACCAATGGACGCGGATCAGGTACTGACAGGTTGAGTAGCGAGACTCGCTACTGAAGTGACGTCACCAAGTTTTGTGGGGCCATTATGATGTATATGCTGTATCTACACCGTCCATCCATTTGTAGATATCATTTAAGTGCATGATCCAAAGAATGAGGCAGATCCAAAGCTGTAATGGACCTCACCACAGAAAATAGTGGGGAGAGTGATTCCCACCGTTGAAACCTTCCCAAGGCCCACCATGATGTTTATTTGAAATCCAACCTGTTCATAAGTTAGCACGGATACGAAAGAATGGAAAACACAAATATTAGATTGATCGAAAACTTTTGTGACTTTTAAAAGTTTTTAACGGTGGGCGTCATTCTCCCCACCGTTTTCTGTGGTGGGGTCCACCAGAGCTTTGGATTTGACTCATTCTTTGGCTCTTGCCCTAAAATGATCTCTCCAAATGGATGGACGGCGTGGATACAAAACATACATCATGTGGAGCCCACAAAACTTGATGACGTCACTTCAGTAGTGAGCGTCGCCACTCAACTGTCCGTACCTAATCCGCGTCCCTGGCCAATGGATGCGCATTTGCGTAGCAATGAGCTTACCACGGTGGATTCTATGTGGAGCCCACCGTGATGCAATCCATCCCAAAATACCTCAAGTGGACCCTACCGCAAAAAACCGCGGGGCTAATGACGACCACCATCGAAACCTTTTTAAGACCCACATTAATAATTTTTTCTCATCCATCCCGTTCATAAGGTCACACAGATTTGTACGGAGGGAATCCATCCCGTTCATAAGGTCACACAGATTCAAAACTTCTACGGCAATTAAGAAATTTTGAACATTAAGCTTTTAATTTTCATTGTTTCTGTGGTGTGGTCCATTTGAGATTTCAATACGTTTAAAATTTCGAATTATACCCTAATATAATCAGGAAAATAAATGAACGGTGTGGATGAAGCACATACATCACGGTGGGCCTCACGCTGAAAGCACACTGCACGATAACGTGGTGAGCTCCTTACTACACAATCCACGTCCGATCGGAAATTCCGCTGTCTTGCGCACGCGGAGAGTCCAAAACATTGCATCTGAATGCTCCATGCATGATGCATGTGTTTTCAGTTTGTACTAGTTGGGACCATGGTTCAATGATCCAAACCGTTGATCTTATTCTAACTGGAAGCACAGGCCGTACCCAAAATCATTGAATAGAATATTATAGCCATCCAATCTCTACCCGTTTTAAGTTGAATGTGGACCGTTGTGTTTCCTGTCCGACCGTTTGTAGGAATATATTCCATCGAGGAAATTGTTGTGCCAGTGTTGGATCACGAAAAATTAAGGGCCCACTTGAACAGTCTCGAACTGGAGCATGCAGAATGGGTCCCATCCTTTAATGTGAACTGTTAATGTCATAAATCCCAGGTGGGTATGGGCAGCTTAAGGAGTCTTAGGAGTAGCTTGGCACCCTGGATTTGAGGGGTTGGTCATCAGAATAAAGTAAATAGGGTTTCAAACTGGGGTTACAGATCCCCTCAAAGAGTGAGTGGGTTTGAAAGGTGAGAGCTTGGATTACATGTAAAATCCTTCCCGAGTTACAGGTGTATTATGTGTGTCACTGTGTGTCACTAGATTATTATTCTATTAGGCACATGACCCACTAATGATATTCTAAAACAATTAGATTATCAATTGCATCAATATAATTATTTTAACGTGATGATGAGCACTGTCCAAATATTGTTTATGTAAATCAACGGTTAAAAATAATTAGTTAGTCACTTGGACTTGGTTTTGTGCTTGTGGCCCATCCATGACTTAAAATTTCATCATTTTCAGGCAACGCATGTATTTCATTGGGCTTTTTTTTTTTTTTTTTTTGTTAGCTTGTTAGTACATCACACTTTCAGTTTACACTTAACTGTTAGCCACCCCCATTGGGCTTATTACAATCTTTGTGTCAAACATTACATACTAAGAAATTAGAGATATTAATGTTGATTTAGTAATTATATTCAAACACTAATAAATATATGATACATAACTACTGTTGGATTATTCCAATCCAAGGTGCCAAACACAATATGAGGATTTCAAATCAGGAGTTTTGAATCCACGCTCCCAAACAGGCCCTAGAACTTGAGAGTGAACGGATGCTGAAATTATTTGTAACGGTACAAGTGGATTACCATTCGAAGGTTTAGATCATCCCATTAGGTAACTTTTTGAGACATGGTCCATCCACATGGGACCCATTAGATCAACGACCTGGATAACCAAACATTGTCTCACTTCGACATATCCAAGAGCAGAAGAATATTGAGAAATTTGCAACTGTACGACCCATTTATGGCCCATTTGCGAGACGAAGCCCACCTTATTTTACCTCGCAAGAATAAGCCCCAGCTGTACGGACGCCTTCCCAAAGGACAAAAATGCCCCTGCTTTTTCCTTCAAGCGGGAAGACGAGCGCTGACGCTCCTCGAACTTCGAGTTGTACGAACGGTTCAAAAGATATCAACGTTACATGGCCCCACAGTTATGTATTTATTATATCCACAACGTTCATCCATATTTCGAGATCATTTCGGACCATTATCTAAAAAAAAATCATATCCAAGGATCAACTGGACCACACCACAAAGAACAGCAGAAAATTGATTTTCACCGTTAATAATTTTGTAGGGCCCACCGTAACATTTATTTTTCATCCAATCTATTCATAAGGTCACAAAGACCAGGATGAAGAGGAAAAACAAGTTTCATAATGATCCAAAACTTCTGTGACCCCTAAAAGGGTTTCAATGGTAGACGTTCAATCTTCCACAGCCTTTAACAGTGTGGTCCATTTGATAGCTAGATCTGTCTTATTTTTCGTCTCAAGCATTAATATGAGTTCGCCAAAAATATGGACGGTTTGGATATAACACATACCTCATAATAGTACCCATAAAAAGCGATGGGATTACAACAGCAAAAATTTAAAAAAAATAATAATAATAAAAAAAAAACCAAAAGTCTTTCGATATGTACTTTGATATATTGCAGTTATTTCGATTAATCGAAAAAAGTCCAGAACTGACCAGTGAGTTTGCTCAAAAATCTTACAATTTACGGTATTTTACCTTTAGCTACGGTTATAACCGTAGCCATAAATGTAGTCTATGCCAGCTTATGAAAGTTTTTTTTTTTTTTTTTTTTCACATGGAGAACTTTATTCTACCTACAATTTTCTCTAGTACATATTTATATAAATATGTATATATAAGCATATAAAAAAAATTTCTCTTTTTTTTTCATTTCTTTCTTTATTCATTTAACAAGAATATCTTCTAAACCAAAATTTGTTACTTAATGTACCTTATATGATTTCGGGGTAGGAGAAGCTACTTTAGCCAACTAACCTAGTTATTTTCCTAGATTCCATCAGATTGATGGTCGAAAATCCATTTCATTCACTTTGCGGTCAATTTCATTTTCTTCACGGACATTTCCATGCATTTCACGGTCAATTCGCTTCACTTCATGGTCATTTCCATGCATTTCATGGTCATTCCCGCCTATTCCATGTTGATTCATGGTCATTTCGATGCATTTCACGGTAAAGTGTAGCAATCGGACCGTAAAATGTGCGGAAAAGACCGTGAAGTGAAGGGGCATGACCATGAAATGCGCCGAAATGACCGTGAATCAACACGGAATAGGCAGGAATTACCGTGATATGCATGGAAATGACCGTGAAGTGAGGTGATTGGACCATGAAATGCGCGGAAATGACCGTGAAGTGAAGGGGCATGACCGTGAAATGCGCCGAAATGACCGTGAATCAACACGGAATAGGCAAGAATGACCGTGATTTCCATGCATATCACGGTTATTCCCGCCTATTCCGTGTTGATTCACGGTCATTTCGACGCATTTCACGGTCACGCGTCTTCACTTCACGGTCACTTCGTGCATTTCGCGGTCCAAATCGCTTCACTTCACCTCCATTTCCATGTATATCACGGTCATTCCCACATATTTCGTGTTGATTCACGGTCATTTCGACGCATTTCGCGGTCGCGCGTCTTCACTTCACGGTCACTTCCGTGCATTTGCGGTCCAATCGCTTCCACTCACCCCCATTTCGTGCATATCACGGTCATTCCCATATATTCCGTGTTGATTCAAGGTCATTTCGACGATTTCGCGGTCCCGCGTCTTCACTTCAAGGTCACTTCCGTGCATTTCGTGGTCCAATCGCTTCACTTCACCTCCATTTCCATGCATATCACGGTCATTCCCACATATTCTGTGTTGATTCACGGTCATTTCGACGCATTTCGCGGTCCCGCGTCTTCACTTCACGGTCACTTCCGTGCATTTCTCGATCCAATCGCTTTACTTTACCCCCATTTCCATGCATTTCATGGTCATTCCCACATATTTCATGTTGATTCATGGTCATTTCGATACATTTCGAGGTCCCGCGTCTTCACTTCAAGGTCACTTCCGTTCATTTCGCGGTTCAATCGCTTCACTCACCCCCATTTTCATGCATATCACGGTCATTCCCGCATATTCCGTGTTGATTCACGGTCATTTCGACGCATTTCGCGGTCCGCGTCTTCACTTCACGGTCACTGCCGTGCATTTCGCGGTACAATCGTTTCACTTCACCCCATTTTCATGCATATCACGGTCATTCCCGCATATTCCGGTTGATTCACGGTCATTTCGACGCATTTCGAGGTCCCGGTCTTTACTTCATGGGCACTTCGTGCATTTCGCGTCCCCCTAATTCCGTCTGTTAGTTTGTGATGGTCCAATCGCTTCACTTCACCTCCATTTCCATGCATATCACGGTCTTCCTGCATATTCATTGTTGATTCATGGTCATCGACGCATTTCGAAGCGGTCGCGGGTCCTCGCGTCCTTCACTTCACGTGTTTCGTGCATTTGCGGTCAATCGCTTCACTTCACCCCCATTTCCATGCAAATCACGGTCATTCTCGCATATTCTGTGTTGATTCACGGTCATTTCAATGCATTTTGCGGTCCCGCATCTTCACTTCACAGTCACTTCCGTGCATTTCACGGTCCAATTGCTTCACTTCACCCCCATTTCCATGCATATCACAGTCATTCTCGCATATTCCGTGTTGATTTACGGTCATTTCGACGCATTTTGCGGTCTCATGTCTTCACTTCACGGTCACTTCCGTGCATTTCGCGGTCCAATTACTTCACTTCACTTCCATTTCCATGCATATCACGGTCATTCTCTTATATTCCGTGTTGATTCACGGTCATTTCAACGCATTTCACGGTCCCGCGTCTTTACTTCACGGTCACTTCCGTGCATTTCGCGGTCCAATCGCTTCACTTCACCCCCATTTCCATGTATATCACGGTCATTCCCGCATATTCCGTGTTGATTCACGGTCATTTCGACACATTTCACGGTCATACCCCTATAATATATAACCTATAATCTATAACATAAACCTAAACCTAAACCTTAGCCTAAACCTAAACCTAAACCTAAACCTTAACCAAAACATATAACCTATAATCTAAACCTATTCTTAATCCCTAAACTGAAATGCACAGAAATGACCGTGAAGTGAAGCGAATTAACCGTGAAATGCACAGAAATGACCGTGAATCAAAACGGAATCGCCGGGATTGACGTGTGTGAAATGCATGAAAATGACCGTGAAGTGAAGTGAATGACGATTGTGATGAAATGCATGGAAATGACCGTGAAGGGAAGGGAATTGACCGTGTGAAATGCATGGAAATGACGTGAATCAATCAAACGGAATCGCCGGGATTGACCATGATATGCATGGAATTGATCGCGAAGTAAATGAAATGAGCGAAATTGAAGCGAATTGATTGAAATTGACCGTGAAGTGAATGAAATGGATTTCAACCATCGACCTGATGGAATCTTGAAAAATAACCAGGTTAGTTGGGCTAAAGTAGCTTCTCCTACCCCAAAATCATATAGGGTACGTCAAGTAACTAATTTGGTTTAGAAGATATTTCTTCTTAAATGAATAAAGAAAGAAATGAAAAAAAAAAGAGAGAAAAAATTTATATGCTTATATATACATATTTATATAAATATGTATTAGAGAAAATTGTAGGTAGAATGAAGTTCTCCATGTAAAAAAAAAATACAAAATATATAAAATATATATATATATATATATAAAAATTCATAGGTTGGCACAGACTACAGTTATGGCTACGGTTATGATCCGTAGCTATAGCTTCGATATATCGAATACACTTCGATATGTATCGAAAATTGCAGGATTTTTTATGCAAAGTTGCTGGACAGTTTTGGACCATTTTCGATTAATCGAAAAATATTCGATATATCGAAGTACATATCGAAAGACCTTCAATGTTATTGACAACTTAAGCTCGATGACATCGATTAGTGTTCGATGTCATCGATGGATTATAACCGTAGCCATAACCGCAGCCCATACTTTCGATGTCATCGATGACATCGAACACTAATCGATGACATCGAGCTTAAGTTGTCGATAACATCGAAGGTCTTTCGATATGTACTTCGATATATCGAAGATCTTTCGATTAATTGAAAAAGGTCCAAAACTGTCCAGTGACTTTGCATAAAAAATCCTGCAATTTTTGATACATATTGAAGTGTATTCGATATATCGAAGCTCTAACTACCGATCATAACCGTAGCCATAACTGTAGTTTGTGCCAGCCTATGAATTTTTTATTTTTTTTTATTTTTTTAAAATTTTTTACATGGAGAACTTCATTCTACCTACAATTTTCTCTAATACATATTTATATAAATATGTATATATAAGCATATAAAATTTTTTCTCTCTCTGTTTTTTTTTTTTTTTTTTTTTTCATTTCTTTCTTTATTCATTTAAGAAGAATATCTTCTAAACCAAAATTAGTTACTTGATGTACCTTATATGATTTTGGGGTAGGAGAAGCTACTTTAGCGAACCAACCTGGTTATTTTTCAAGATTCCATCAGGTCGATGGTTGAAAATCCATTTCATTCACTTCACGGTCAATTTCAATCAGTTCGCGGTCAATTTCGCTCATTTCATTTACTTCGCGATCAATTCCATGCATATCACGGTCAATCCCGGCGATTCCGTTTTGATTCACAGTCATTTCCATGCATTTCACGGTCAATTCCCTTCCCTTCACGGTCATTTCCATGCATTTCATGGTCAATTCACTTCACTTCACGGTCATTTTCATGCATTTCACGGTCAATCCCGGCGATTCCGTTTTGATTCACGGTCATTTCTGTGCATTTCACGGTTAATTCGCTTCACTTCACGATCATTTCTGTGCATTTCAGGTTTAGGGATTTAAGAATAGGTTTAGATTATAGGTTATATGTTATAGGTTAAGGTTTAGGTTTAGGTTTAGGCTAAGGTTTAGGTTTAGGTTTATGTTATAGATTATAGGTTATAGATTTAAGGAATTGAGAATAGGTTAAGGTTTAGGTTTAGGTTATAGGTTATAGGTTATAGGTTTAGGTTTGGGTTTAGGTTATAGGTTATACGTTTAGGTTATAGGTTAAAGGTTTAGGTTTTGGTTATAGGTTAAAGGTTTAGGTTTTGGGATTTGAGAATAGGTTTAGGTTAAGATTATAAGTTTAGGTTAAAGGTTTAGGTTAATGTTATAGGTTTAGTTTTAGGTTTAGGTTGTAGGTTTAGATTTGAGAATAGGTTTAGGTTATAAGTATAGGTTTAGGTTAGGTTGTAGGTTAAGGTTTAGGGAATTGAGTTTAGGTTATATGTTTAGGTTATAGGTTATAGGTTTAGGTTAAGGTTTAGGTTGTTAGTTATAGTGTTTGGAATTTGAGATAGGTTTAGGTTATAAGTATAGATTTAGGTTTAGGAATTCGGGTCGGGTTCGGGTTTGGTTTATGTTCGGGTTTAGGTTATAGTTTCGTTTTGGTTATAGGTTATAGGTTTATGTTAATGTTTAGGTTTAGGTTTAGGTTATAAGAATAGGTTTAGGTTAGGGTGTAGATTAAGGTTTAGGAAAATGGAGGTGAAGTGAAGGGGCAAGACCGTGAAATGCGTCAAAATGACCGTGGATCAGCACGGAATAGGCGGGAGTGACCGTGATATGCATGGAAATGATTGTGAAGTGAGACGATTGGACCGTGAAATGCGCGGAAGTGACCATGAAGTGAAGGGTCATGACAGCGAAATGTGTCGAAATGACCGTGAATCAACACGGAATAGGCGGGAATGACCGTGATATGCATGGAAATGGGGGTGAAGTGAAGCGATTGGATCGCGAAATGCACGGAAGTGACCGTGAAGTAAAGACGTGAGACCGCGAAATGCGTTGAAATGACCATGAATCAACACGGAATATGCAGGAATGACCGTGATATGCATGGAAATGTGGGTGAAGTGAAGCGATTGGACCACGAAATGCGCAGAAGTGACCGTGAAGTGAAGACGTGAAGTGGGGACGCGAAATGCGTCGCGAAATGACTGTGAATCAACACGGAATATGCCGATATGATCGTGAAATGCATGGAAATGGCCGTGAATGAAGTGAGGAGATTTGACCGTGAAAAGTCCTTGGAAATGGCCGTGAAGTGGTGAAGTGACTGACCGTGAAGTGCATCGAAATGACCGTGAATGTAAACGGAATTGCCGGATATAACCGTGAAATGCATGGAAATGGCCGTGAAGTGAAGAGAATTGATCGTGAAATGCTTAGAAATGGTCGTGAAGTGAAGTGAATTGACCGTGAAGTGCGTCGAAATGACCGTGAATGTAAACAGAATTGCTGGATATGATCGTGAAATGCATGAAAATGGCCCTTGAAGTGAAGAGAATTGACCGTGAAGTCCTTAGAAATGGCCGTGAAGTGAAGTGAATTGACCGTGAAGAACGTCGAATTGACCGTGAATGAACACGGAATCGCTGGGAATGACCCTGAAATGCTTGGAAATGATGTGAAGTGTGAAGTGAAGTGAATTGACTGCGAAGTGCATGGAAATGGCCGTGAAGTGAAGTGAATTGACCTTGAAGTGCGTCGAATTGATCGTGAATGAACACGGAATTGCCGGGAAATGACCGTGAAATGCATAGAAATGACGGTGTGAAGTGCGTGGAATGGCCGTGGTGAGTGAAGTGAAGTGAATTGACCGTGAATGAGTGCGTCGAAATGACCGTGAATGTAAACGGAATTGCTGGATATGACTGTGAAATGCATGGAAATGGCCGTGAAGTGAAGATAATTGACCGTGAAATGCTTGGGGAAGTGGCGTGAAGTGAAGTGAATTGACCATGAAGTACATCGAAATGATGACCGTGAATCAACATGGAATAGGCGGGAGGGGGATGACGTGAAATGCATGGAAATGATCGTGAAGTGAAGCGAATTGACCGTGAAATGCATGGAAATGACCGCGAAGTGAAGGGGTATGACCGTGAAATGCGTTGAAATGACCGTGAATTAACACGGAATAGGCGGGAATGACCTTGAAATGCATGGAAATGATCGTGAAGGGAGGCGAATTGACTGTGAAATGCTCGGAAATGACCGTGAAGTGAAGGGGTATGACCGTGAAATGCGTCG
This sequence comes from Magnolia officinalis, assembly GCA_021015155.1. NCBI lineage: Eukaryota > Viridiplantae > Streptophyta > Magnoliopsida > Magnoliales > Magnoliaceae > Magnolia > Magnolia officinalis. Next base: position 19,411,104 of record JAJHSJ010000011.1, read on the forward strand.
AAATGACCGTGAATCAACACGAAATATGTGGGAATGACCATGATATACATGGAAATGGGGGTGAAGTGAAGCGATTAGACTGCGAAATGCACGGAAGTGACCGTGAAGTGAAGACGCGGGACCGCGAAATGCATCGAAATGACCATAAATCAACATGGAATATGCAGGAATGACCATGATATGCATGGAAATGTGGGTGAAGTGAAGTGATTGGACCGCGAAATGCGCAGAAGTGACCGTGAAGTGAAGACGCGGGACCGTGAAATGCGTCGAAATGACCGTGAATTAACACGAAATATGCGGATATGATCGTGAAATGCATGGAAATGGCCGTGAAGTGAGGAGATTTGACCGTGAAGTCCTTGGAAATGGCCGTGAAGTGAAGGGACTTGATCGTGAAGTGCATCGAAATAATCATGAATGTAAACGAAATTGGCGGATATAACCGTGAAATGCATGGAAATGGCCGTGAAGTGAAGAGAATTGATCGAGAAATGCTTGGAAATGGCCGTGAAGTGAAGTGAATTGACCGTGAAGTGCGTCGAAATGACCGTGAATGTAAACGGAATTGCTGGATATGATCGTGAAATGCATGGAAATGGCCTTGAAGTGAAGAGAATCGACCGTGAAGTCCATGGAAATGGCCGTGAAATGAAGTGAATTGAACGTGAAGAACGTCGAATTGACCGTGAATGAACACGGAATCATTGGGAATGACCGTGAAATGCTTGGAAATGATGGTGAAGTGAAGTGAATTGACCGCGAAGTGCATAGAATGGCCGTGAAGTGTAGTGAATTGACCTTTAAGTGCGTCGAATTAATCGTGAATGAACACGGAATCGCCGGGAATGACCGTGAAATGCATGGAAATGACGGTGAAGTGCGTGGAAATGGCCGTGAAGTGAAGTGAATTGACCGTGAAGTGCGTCGAAATGACCGTGAACGTAAACGGAATTGCTGGATATGACCGTGAAATGCATGGAAATGGCCGTGAAGTGAAGAGAATTGACCGTGAAATGCTTGGAAATGGCCGTGAAGTGAAGTGAATTGACCGTGAAGTACGTCGAAATGACCGTGAATCAACACGGAATAGGCGGGAATGACCGTGAAATGCATGGAAATGATCGTGAAGTGAAGCGAATTGACCGTGAAATGCGCGGAAATGACCGCGAAGTGAAGGGGTATGACCGTGAAATGCGTCGAAATGACCGTGAATCAACACGGAATAGGCGGGAATGACCGTGAAATGCATGGAAATGATCGTGAAGTGAGGCGAATTGACCGTGAAATGCTCGAAAATGACCGTGAAGTGAAGGGGTATGACCGTGAAATGCGTTGAAATGACCATGAATCAATACGGAATATGCGGGAATGACTGTGAAATGCATGGAAATGATTGTGAAGTGAAGCGAATTGACCGTGAAATGCACGGAAATGACCGCGAAGTGAAGGGGTATGACCGTGAAATGCGTCGAAATGACCATGAATCAACATGGAATATGCGGGAATGACAGTGAAATGCATGGAAATGATCGTGAAGTGAAGCGAATTGACCGTGAAATGCGTCGAAATGACCGTGGAGTGAAGGGGTATGACCGTGAAATGCGTCGAAATGACCGTGAATCAACACGGAATATGCGGGAATGACCGTTAAATGCATGGAAATGATCGTGAAGTGAAGCTAATTGACTGTGAAATGCGTCGAAATGACTGTGAAGTAAAGGGGTATGACCGTAAAATACGTCGAAATGACCATGAATTAACACGGAATATGCGGGAATGACCGTGAAATGCATGAAAATGATCGTGAAGTGAAGCAAATTGACCGTGAAATGCGTCGAAATGACCGTGAAGTGAAGGGGTATGACCGTGAAATGCGTCGAAATGACCGTGAATCAACATGAAATATGCGGGAATGACCGTGAAATGCATGGAAATGATCGTGAAGTGAAGCGAATTGATCGTGAAATGCGCGGAAATGACCGTGAAGTGAAGGGGTATGACCGTAAAATGCATCGAAATGACCGTGAATCAACACAGAATATGTGGGAATGACCGTGAAATGCATGGAAATGATCGTGAAGTGAAGCGAAGACATTGACCGTGAACTGCGTGGAAATGACCGCGAAGTAAAGGGGTATGACCGTGAAATGCGTCGAAAATGACCGTGAATCAACACGGAATATGTGGGAATGACCGTGTGAAATGCATGGAAATGATCGTGAAGTGAAGCGAATTGACCGTGAACTGCGTGGAAATGACCGCGAAGTAAAGCGGTATGACCGTGAAATGCGTCGAAATGACCGTGAATCAACACAGAATATGTGGGAATGACCGTGAAATGCATGGAAATGATCGTGAACTGAAGTGAATTGACCGTGAAATGCGCGAAAATGACCGTGAAGTGAATGGGTATGACCGTGAAATGCGTTGAAATGACCGTGAATCAACACGGAATATGCGGGAATGACCGTGAAATGCATGGAAATGATCATGAAGTGAAGCGAAACCGTGAACTGCGTGGAAATGACCGCGAAGTAAAGCGGTATGACCGTGAAATGCGTCGAAATGACCGTGAATCACACAGAATATGTGGGAATGACCGTGAATGATGAAAGCATGGAAATGATCGTGAAATGAAGCGAATTGACCGTGAAATGCGTGAAAATGACCGTGAAGTGAATGGGTATGACCGTGAATGACGTGTGCGTCGAAATGACCGTGAATCAACACGGAATATGCGGGAATGACCGTGAAATGCATGGAAATGATCGTGAAGTGAAGCGAATTGACCGTGAACTACGTGGAAATGACCGCGAAGTAAAGGGGTATGACCGTGAAATACGTCGAAATGACCGTGAATCAACATGGAATATGTGGGAATGACCGTGAAATGCATGGAAATGATCGTGAAATGAAGTGAATTGACCGTGAAATATGCGAAAATGACCGTGAAGTGAATGGGTATGACCGTGAAATGCGTCGAAATGACCGTGAATTAACACGGAATATGCGGGAATGACCGTGAAATGCATGGAAATGATCGTGAAGTGAAGCGAATTGACGTGATGAAATGCGTGGAAATGACCGCGAAGTGAAGAGGTATGACCGTGAAATGCGTCGAAATGACCGTGAATCAACACGGAATATGTGGGAATGACCGTGAAATGTATGGAAATGATCGTGAAGTGAAGCGAATTGACCGTGAACTGCGTGGAAATGACCGCGAAGTAAAGGGGTATGACCGTGAAATGCGTCGAAATGACCGTGAATCAACACGGAATATGTGGGAATGACCGTGAAATGCATGGAAATGATCGTGAAATGAAGCGAATTGACCGTGAAATGTGCGAAAATGACCGTGAAGTGAATGGGTATGACCGTGAAATGCGTCGAAATGACCGTGAATCAACACGGAATATGCGGGAATGACCGTGAAATGCATGGAAATGATCGTGAAGTGAAGCGAATTGACCATGAAATGCGCGAAAATGACCGCGAAGTGAAGAGGTATGACTGTGAAATGCGTCGAAAAGACTGTGAATCAACACGGAATATGTGGGAATGACCGTGAAATGCATGAAAATGATCGTGAAATGAAGCGAATTGACCGTGAAATGCGCGAAAATGACCGTGAAGTGAAGGGGTATGACCGTGAAATGCGTCGAAATGACGTTGAATCAACACGGAATATGCGGGAATGACTGTGAAATGCATGGAAATGATCGTGAAGTGAAGTGAATTGATCGTGAAATGCACGGAAGTGACCGTGAGGTGAAGCGAATTGACCGTGAAATGGATCTTCGACCATCGAACTGATGGAATCGTGGAAAATAACTAGGTTAGTTGGCTAAAGTAGCTTCTCCTACCACAAAATCATATAGGGTATATTAAGTAACTAAGTTTGGTTCAAAAGATATTCTTGTTAAATGAATAAAGAAAGAAATGAAAAAAAGAGAGATTTTTTTTTTTTTTTAAAATGCTTATATATACATATTTATATAAATATGTATTTGAGAAAATTGTAGGTAGAATAAAGTTATCCATGTAAAAAATAAAATAAAAATAAAAAAATAAAAAAAATAAAAAATTTCATAGATTGGCACATACTACAATTATGGCTACGGTTATAATCCCTAGCTAATGATAAAATACATTTTTCGATTAATCGAAAGACCTTCGATACGTATAAAAAGACATATCGAAATGGCATGGGCGAGGGCTATGGCTACGGTTACTATCTGTAGCTATAGAATAACCCGCGGTGAAAAGTTCCTGGTTTATTTATTTATTATTATTATTATTATTTATTATTTATATTTTTTGCTGTTGTTATCCCACCGCTATTTTTGGAGTCCTATTATGAGGCATGTGTTATTTCCAAACCGTCCATCTTTTTGGCCAACTCGTATTAAGGCTTGAGACAAAAAATAAGACAGATCTAGCTATCGAGTGGACCACACTGTTAAAGGTTGTGGAGGATTGAACGTCTACCATTGAAACCCTTTTAGGGGTCACAGAAGTTTTGGATCATTATGAAATTTGTTTTTCCTCTTCATCCGGGTATTTGTGACCTTATGAATAGATTGGATGGAAAATAAATGTAATGGTGGGCCCTAAAAAATTTTCAGCGGTGAAAATCAATTTTCTGTTGCTCTTTGTGGTGTGGTCCAGTTGATCTCTGGATATGATTTTTTCTTTTTTGGATAATGCTCCGAAAAGATCTCAAAATACGGATTAACGTTGTGGATATAATAAATACATATCTGTGGGGCCCATGTAACGTTGATCTCTTTTGAACCGTTCGTTGGAGCTCGAGAAGCGTCAACGCTGGTCTTCGAGCAAAAGCCGATTCGCTTGAAGGAAAAAGCAGGGCCATTTTCGACCTTTGGGAAGGCATCCGTACAGCCGGGGCTTATTTTTGCAAGGTAAAATGAGGTGGGCTTCGTCTTGCAAATGGGCCATAAATGGGTCGTACAGTCGCAAATTTCTCCAAGAATATTATACATGTCGAATACGTTGAGGATTTTATATTTCATTGGCAGCTTTGCTAAGCTCACACGTGTGTAGAAGGCAGCTCATGTAGACGCCGTACAAGTGATAGCATGGCACATTGGTACGAGATCCAATCCATTCATCAGAGGGGTACCACTATGCCCATGCTTTGGTACGCTGGTTACTTGCCAGGTGGGCCATATTTTAATAAACAGATGAACGGATGATAAAGCCTGGTTGAAGTTTTCTTACCCATCCAACTGTTTCTAATATTGTGGCCCACCTCTCAATGGACTAGATTTCTTTCCGGGAAAGAACATTAATACGCGGGACCCACCTGATGGAAGGGTTAGATATTGCAGCAGTTACCATGCTGGCACATTGAATGGCATGTATAGTAGCAGCCTTGTACACGCGCGTGGGCTTAGCAAAGTTCCCTACTTGCATCTTATCTCTTAAAATTTGGCGAATATGCCTATCGATCTGGACCGACCAATTAATTAACGGGGCAATTTAAAAGTCTGCGGTATACAGAACCAAGGAATATGCTTTCATGGCTTTAGTTTATTTATTTATTTATTTTTATAAGCTTTTCTTTAACCTTTGCTTTGAAACCCACGACCAATTAATTATGTACCACAAGACTATTGTTTACACAATTCAATCAAACATAATGTCACACATGTGAAGGACGACATGTATTATTGTGTGCCACTAAAAAATGTGGGCATGTACGGGTCATAATCGACTCAATGTTTGATTGAATGATGATGCCCCGTGTTGAGATAGACTAAGTAAAACCAAATTTAAAAATCCAGATATATCCTCTCAACCATCAGTTGTAACAATAATTAGGTGATTTGTGAAAGGATAATGGTTAATCCTTTCAGATGAATTCTTTTTTTGCTTTATGTTAATGACTTTTCTTTGCCCACTAATTGCAATTAATGTATTTATTAAAAGAATGAAAATGAAAAGATAAATAAAAAGGTTAAAATAATGTCTATTTTATTAATTTGTAAATAATGCTCATTACAATCGACAAAGAAAAAATAACTAGAGAGAATAAAAAAGATAAACACCTAACTTGTCCATGTGAACAGACGATCTAAGCGAATGGTGAGCAAGATGTGACTAGAATGATGATCGTCCAAGAAAGAATTTGGATGACCAGGATCCAACAACATAAGGTTGTTGATGTTTATGCTAATCATAATACCGTAGTGATGGCGTTGGACAGTAGCGATATATGCTAAAACTAAGTTATTCTAATATAAACATAAAGGTAAAAATAAAGAAGATATATTGTGTTTGGCGTGGGGCTACAAGCTCTTCGTCACGTTTTTCTTTTATAGTTTGTTAAGGTGGCAAAACCCTCATTGGGTTTTCTTGATGGTCCATGATCCTTCGCATCTATGTGATCTTTGATGTAGTCTTCCCATAAGGAGTTTCCGTAAATCTGAAACCATTGGTCAAATCTCTACTTTTGTGTAGATGCTCCCCCATTGAAGACCATTAAGACAATGCTACACTTAAAATAGCTCGATTAGATCCATCTCCATCATTCCTCCTATGTGTTCTTTTGATCATGGAAATGGTGGGACCGAATTCCCTAGATCCAGATCCCCCATTTTCTTGATTCCAATCCGCTCTAATATGGGCCCGTATTGTTACCAATCTGCTCAGATATTAGTTTGATCTTTGAATATTCAGAATCTTCATATTCACTGCGATAGCTCTGAAGTCTTTGGTAAGATCTCTCATTTTAGAAGGATTGTAAGAGACGACCTTATCGGGCGTATAATATCCAGATCTGTGATAGGATTCTTGCCTCAATGTGTCTTTTATATATGTGTTGGGTACGTTACCTCGATTGCGCCTCTGGGCTATGTGCCATTTAACCTTTCATTCCTCTAAACGTAGGCGTACAGTTCTATGCCACCACATTAATAACGGAAGGCGTATCGTCGAAGATGAGAGCAGTAAAAGATATCTTCGGATGCGAGTACGATTCTACCAACGTTGAACCCATAGTGTCAATACGTGTCGATCTCTTATTGGTCCACATCAATGTGCCGAAAATGGGTATAAACACACACACTTTTTTTTTTTCTCTCTTTTTTGATTCCCCTTAATGCATGTAGAGGTTAGATTCAATACAAACATTTTTGGGATAAGCTTAACTTTCAAATTGACCTGTGGGTTCTAGTTGATGTTTTAATGACATCTAATTCATCCATCATGTGCACCCCTTAATGTTCCCCTCAACACCCAAACATCCAGCCGGTCCAAAACTTATGTGGGCCACACCACAAGGAATAATTGGGATGGGGACGACCACCACTGAAAACCTTGCAGATAGTACATGTACATGGATTCCAATGTGTTTTGTATATTCCATCTAATGCATTTAGAAGATGCCACTGACCTGGATGAATAGAAACCGGACCATTCTAAAACTCAGATGGGCTAAAACATGGGACTCTAGAGGTTTTAGACATGATTTTACAATTTTGTGGACTACCTAAGTTTTAAATCAAAGCAAGTTTGCGAATCCATGGAGAAAAGGAGGGTGCTTACATGATGGATGGACTTGATGCCATTAAAGCATCATTGTGGGTTGGAGAATAGGAGGGTGCTCACATGATGGGAGGACTCGATGCCATTAAAACATCATGGTGGGTCCCATATGTCAACTTGAATGCTAATCTTATTATAGAAATTGTTAGAAACATCTGGCCCATATATGTCGTATTATATTCTTAACTATCGCAGAAATGGGTATCTTTGACATGTTTGGATTCATTAAAATATAAATTACGAATATGTCACTTGCCTAAAATTGATATTTTCATTATTATTATTATTATTATTATTATATTTCCACACGCACTCACACACCCCACACATGCCCACGCATTCACACCATAACGGGTGCTTGAACCCAGGATCTTGTGTTGAAACTCTATTGAGTCAACCACTAAGTAAATTTCTTAGAAATTAAATATTGTTCTCATTTCCCTCTTACTTATTGAAAAATACTCATCTTTTTTAATTTTATTACCTGGACCTAAGAAATGCCATTTCAAAGAAATTAAGGAAAATAAGAGGAAATGGCCCATCTTTTATAAAATTCCTCACATGGTAGTCACATGTGTCATTGCCTTCTTCTAAGTGCACAATATGTGCAACCATCAATCTTTAAGTTCCCCCACATATGCCAATGTGCATATAACACCATCCATCTTAAAGTGCCACTGTTAGTGCCTCAATTTTATTAACGACGTGAGCCAGGGTGTCTTGAGTCGGTTGAGCCTTTATAGGAAGACTTTGAAGACCGAAGACTAAAAGACTTGCAACGTCAAGGCCTAAGACAACAGGTAAAGCATGCGATGCCTTGGTGAATCTAACTCTAGACCACATTTAGTACCAAAACAACCCACCTCTAAATGAATCATCCCATTGGTAAACATTTGACTCATCTAAACTAAAACTTAGATGCTTAATGAACATGATAAGTTAGGTCTTGAAGAAGTGCTTACAACTATCTTCGAATGGATCTTGATCGGATCGATAACTCATCGATGGGAATCGATTGGATCGAAGAAGCGCAAAGCAGTCCAACAACCAATTTGCATATTTTTGGATTTTCTCAATCAAATTGAAGGCCAGTTCGATCCTATGAAAGGGCCTTCGATCGAATCGATAATGCATTATGCTCTTTTTTTACTGTCGAAACTTGATTTCTTTATATAGGGCATTCATTATTTAGGCATTTGAAGGGGTTTTAAGTTCAAGTAAAGCCTAATGTTATTGCACTAATTTGTGCATCTTGTTCATCAATCACGTGGGTCCCTGTGTCATGTAGTCGGTTGAGCCTTTAGAAGCTGAAGACTGAAGACATAAGAGTGCAAGAGCATTAAGGAGCAAAGAACATGTAAAAGAGGTGCCTTGGTGATCCTAACTCTTGAACCAAAACAACCATTGAACCTCTAAGATGATCTTGGCATAATAGGTAAATCGTGTTGATCATCCCTTAGCCTTAGGAACCTAATTGGATATGATAAGGCTAGAAGAGATGAGAAGCTGCTGTGAAAATATACGCCCAAAACAACAATTTTCGAGTGCTGCTCAATCCCATCGAGAAGACCTCGAGGGGTGTTCGATGACATCGAACAGATAATCAGATATGTCCAACAAGAAATAATCATTTTATCTGATTTTCTTGATGGCATCGAGGTTTCCTTCAATGACATCGAAGACCGACATCGAACAGGTAACTCAGATATGTCTAACAAGAAATATATCATATTATCTGATTTTCTCGATGGCATCGACGTACCCTTTGATGACATTGAAGGTCACCTCGATGGCATCGACAGAGTCATTATCTGCCCGCTTTTTTACTATTGGAACTCGAACTTTTTATAAAAGGCATTTGATTCTTGAGCTTAAGCATGAGTTTTTGGTGCAATAGAAGCTTAGGTGATTTCATGATCATATCCCTCATTTCGAGCTTCTAAACCAAAGAGTTCTAAGTATCTTCCTTAATATTAATACTAGAATGATGATTCCAACCTCCACTTTGAAGATGTACTTAAACTTCTTCACTTTTTAGAGATTAGACTCAATCTTTATAGATATACCATTATTTAAATTCTTTAAAAGACCCATCTAGGTGAATCCCCTATGGAATACAACTTTTCATTAGTTGTAGAAGATTCAACCAACCTCTCATCACCTTGGTTACCTCAAAAGAGAACTACATGTAAGGTGTTTGATCTTGGAGCTGGAACTTTAACATAATGATTGGGGGAGCAAGGGGGAGTTGATTGAAGCATGAGAGAGTATCGATCAAGCAACCCAAGACGACGCTACAAAAGGGGCTCAATCCGATAAATAAGTTGTTAAGTGTATGTAACACCCCGAATTTTTGCCAACCTGAAGTTAGACGTCTTTGGGCAATGAGTCGATCATAACACCTTAATTGACTTCTCAGAACTCAATCCTAAAGCCTCAAATCCCCTTTTATAACGCCTCAGAAAAATATGTACAAAGACCCGAGTACCACCATAGGCAGAAATCACTTAGGACCAAATCCTATAGAAATTAGACGAAATTAACTAAGTGTTAAACTAGATTAGCTGTGAAATTCGGTTGAACCACTTTAAATATGATCTGCAAGATCCAAAACTTGTAGAATCATTGATGCTAGGTTATCCTAAAATCTAGGATCAATCTCATTACCCAATTGCTCTCGGGAGCACATTGAAACTCCGTATCGGAGCTGGACCACACGTCGAAAGTCCGATGACCACGAGACTAAACACTTAGGACCGCCTTGCTGGGCTTGACAACCATCTCAGAAATCAAATCCAGATAGTGTCCCGGGGCTATTCGCTTGAGCCTGGAGCGAAGAGTGTGAGAAAATGTGATTTTCTTTATAAATTAAATCTAATTTAAGTAATCTGAGACTTGTTGCTTGCGGGCCGAATATAAGGATTCAGACCGTCAGAATCTGATCCAAATACACCCTCGGATCTGGAGAAATTTCATACACAGGTCAGTGTACTTGTGGCCTTGATCGGTGATCGTGGACCGTTGAATTGAAATGGTCCGCCACGGGCGATCTGTAAATCCGATCGGACTGAAAACTTAACTCGAGCTAGATCCATGGTCAGGGAGCTTAAGTCCGACCTTTGGCTCAAGGGGGGCTCCAGAAGTGCTCCGTTGAGCCGGAACAGTCTCTCTTTGCACATAACCTAAGTATACCATGGCCCTAGGGTTATTTTCATTAGTTCTGGGCCTATATAAGGACCTTAAGCCCTCACTCTCTCATGTCATACGAATTTCCTAAACCTAGGAGAGAGGAGAGAAAAGAAAGAGAAGGAAAGAGAGAGAAAAGGTGAGGGGAGTTAGGGCTTTGCTACAGGGATTCCTCTCTGTCGTTCTACGTATCAAATCACCACTACCGTATCGCTAGTTCAGCGATTCTAGTTCCGTTCTTAGGTAAGAAAACCTAACCCTAATATGTTTTAGGGTTTCTGGTAGTGTAGGTTATGAAATAACTAACCTAATTCATGCTATAGGTTGCTAATCTGCCGTTGACAAAGACTACGTATTTAAAATGCATTCGTTACGCTTCTACGGCATAAGGTGCAGACTATAGACGTATAGGTTATGGTTTTTAAGGCTTTCAATGTCGGTTAATGATTTATAATTGACATGGGTGCTATTTCACATGAAAATTACGTCGTCTGTTTCGCTTTACAGTTATACATGAACTATGTGGAATATAGTGTATTCTATGTATATGTTGAGATGTTTGAATACGTATGGAATTTGGATTTGTGCCTGACATGATTACCTATCGTGAATATATGCTTATTACATGTGCGACAACTCCTTAGCGAAAGGACTTGTCCTAAATCACGTCACGACAAATATACGTTCTATGTGATACAGTGTGTAGCCCAAGTGTTTGTGGAAATGAATAAATGAATATAGAACTTGGATTCATGCTTGCCATGACTATCCGTTGTGGGTGCACGTGTGTTATAAATGAGACAACTCCCTAGTGAAAGGATTTGGCCTAATACATATGTGATCAACATACGTCATGTATGTTGATGTAAGTAGTCTAAAGTGTTTGCTGAAATGTCTGAATGAGTAAGTAGTTAGTAAATTGTAATGTATAAGGGTGTTGAGATATGATTCTCGACTCCTTTAACTATGTGTATGCTTTTCTCCATGTACCGTATATGATAGTGTCTGTTTATCTATATAATACATATGTATAAATTCATGTTTAAGTTGTATTCCATAAAATGCAAAAACAAAGCCGTGAAGGGTGATGGGGGAGTGGTGTAACGATTCCGTGCAACAGCCCTGACAGCCCTAAAGCGGACAATATCGGACCTTTGATTGTATGATTTGAAATCTTGATCCATTACTGCTTTAACTATCTTCTAGGATATTTTGTTGTAATTGAATGTGATTGGGGCTATTGTATAGTCTAGGCAATCGGTAATAGATCCTAGATTGGTGGATGATGTTGTTTCACCACACAGGATGTGTTTGACGAATCTGAGCCATACTTCGGTTGTCGACAGTGGTTAGGCCACACGGAGTGCTTATGCACTTTATGTTGATCAACTCGATATGTGCTCGTGCTAGTCGAGCTCGTCAAGTAACCCGATTGACCCGATGTATGTTCACCATGTTTGGACGCTACTGCTTGAACCTAAGGTACCAAACTCACCAGTGAAAACCCCGTTAACCTTAGTACCTCGATCCGCTAAGACCCATGAACCGGATATGGTGGTATGGGACACCGTGGTCGAGCTGTCGGCCTACGCTGGGGCGACGAGCCTCCCCGTAGTGACCAGTGAGCAACTCAAACTCGTGAGTCGAACACAGTAGTATGAGACACTATATTCAAGTTGTCGGCCTCCATTAGTGCAGCCTAGCATGGTCCCAGTCGGGTTGGCGACGAGCCTTCGAAAATAAACTGCCACTTGGTAGGGTGTTGGTGGTAGTGACCTGAACTTGCCTATCGTATGTGATTAACTAGGATTGACGACCCTAAATGGATCATTGTTTGAGAATTGATATAAGGGAGGTACCTTAGTTTCCCAATCCTGTTGTATAAAAAGGACTAATAAGAACTTGGTAATCATGCTCATAACATCGCACAGCATGTGCCCCGGGTTGAAGAGCACAGAAGGAAGAAAGCATGCCGCGACCGTAAGATGGTGTCGCACGAGGGAGTGTAGGCGAGGGCATGCATCATTGTTCATATCATTCTTGTATTAATAAGAGTATTTATGGATGTTTGATTTTACTGCTTGACTGAATTGATAACATGTTAACCTTTGCTTTATTGTTCTACTGAGTTGATCACTCACTCCCACGTTACGGGACGGTGTTGTACACACCAACCAGATTTTGTCTTAGCTACAGAGTGTACATCAGTAGGTTCTTGTGTAGGACAGAGGTTTGTGGTGAACCTATAGAAAACCACACAAAGTCTCTTGAGGGAGCCATTCCTTATATAGGATTGTAATGGTTAGAGGTTAACCTGGTTAAAAACCTTCGATAATGAAATCCAGTACACTCATTAGTTGAGTGCGTTCGCCAGGAGTGGAGTAGAGAAACTGAACTACTATACATGCTTGTGTTTCGGATTGTTATTTGAACACTTGTTTAATTATTGCATGCATGATTAAATGAATGTTCGGAATTGATAGTTAGCACATCTCACACACACATGTACGCTATCATGTTTATAGACTAGTTGCTTAATTGGCATATAATTTGTAGTCCATATGATTGGACCCTCTATTGGCTTGGAAGCCATAAAGTTAATTGTCTTGCTTAGATTAAGTTGCATATTAGCTTAACTAGGCAATTGTGGTTTAAAAAATGAAAATTTTAATTGATCCTAATCACCCCCTCTAGGACATGACATTTATTTTTTAGCTCCACCAAGCTTTTACACGCACAACTGTGATAATCCCATTACACCATAGGTGAATTTTCACCTAAGTGATTCCTCACTCATATCCCTCATCTTAAACTTCAAACCAAAGAGATTCATGACATCCTTCTTGTGATTGACCACTATAATGAGCATTCCAAACTCAATTATGAAGGCGTTCATGTTCTCTCCATTGTTTAAGAAATTAGACCAAAATCAATTGGTAAATCCTTATTTAAATCCTTTACAACAGTCATGTAGGTGAATACCCCTTAACAACAACTATTCCTTTAGTTGTAGGAGATTCTACCATCCTCCCATCACCTTGGTCACCTCATAGGTACATCGCATGCAAGGTGTTTGATCGTGGAGCTGAACCATTCTAATGACCTTCACCATGACTTTCCTCCTTAGAGACTTGAGAGACCATAACACCTTAGATATGTGACCTTAGAAGCTCCACGTGGGTTTAATAGGTAAATATGAAGATTTTAGCCTCATTTTTTTTTAACATATAGGTAAATCAGAGGATTTTTTAACCTCATTTAAAGTAAGCTTAATAGTTATATATGAGGATTAAGCCTTATTCTTTTTTTATAGTTTAGCTTTAAAGTTGTTTAATTTGAGTATCATATATGTTTATTGCTAGACTATAATTGGTCATGTTGCTAGATAAGTTTATCCTTTAAATGACAGTACCTTATCTTGAATTGGGAAAAGTGTCACTTCATGGTTCAGAAGAGAATTGTCCTTGGACACGTGATCTCATCCAATAGAATTGAAGTGGGCAAGACCAAAATAGATCTAATTGTTGATTTGCTAGCTCCCAAAAGCATACATAAAATTTGCTCTTTTATGGGTCATGTAGGATTTTATAGTATGTTCGTTAAGGACTTTAGCCAAATCTCTAGACCATTAAGTAACCTCCTTCAAAAGGATGTCCCATTTGAGTGGACTGATTCATGCCAAGGGGCTTTTACAAAGCTAAAGGGTATGTTGACAACCGCACCAATCATGCTGTAATACTTCGATTTTCGTAGCCCAAATATACTACTCGTTTTCCAAAATCCTGAGTGTTAACCTTTAAAATTCAAGTTTAAATTTAAGCAATTTTGTCATCAATTAGAGTTAGCAGTAATTTCTAGTGGAGTAAACCATGCATTGAGTAAAAGCTTTTCACGTATAGTAAAAATCTAAATGTAGTGCCCATACCAGACTCATATAATCAAAATACCAAAAGTAGTCAAATCTGAAATGAAAATCTATCAATTAATGATAAAGCTCAAATAATCCACTGGAACCTCGTCTAGCCCCCTAACTACCTGATCCGTTCCAGCAGCCAAGTGAACAATACCGGCTTGCTCTATACCTGCATCGACTGATATGTTTTGATAACGTTAATGACTATCATAGTGATGAATACCCTCTAAGATTACACACCCAACATTCATAACCAAGTATAGTTCGTAAGATATAAAGAGATATATATTCAGCAATGAAAATCAACAAGGTGACTAGAAAATCAACAAGTAAACTTCAACTTCACTCGAGAATCACAATAAAAATGAACTCAGCAAGGTGAACAGAAAATTAACACATGAACTTCAGATTCACCCGGAAATCATAATACAAGTGAACTTCACAAGGCCAATAGAAAATCAACACGTGAACTCTGGCGTCACTCGAAAATCGTATGGAACTCTGCAAGGTGACTAGAAAATTAATAAATGAACTTCATCTTCACCTAGAAATCATATGGAACCCCACTTGATGACTCGAAAATCAGCAAGTTTATACAAATTAAACCATCAAAGCCATAAAAGGATAAATATTCTATCCATCCACATAGGGAAAATATTCGATCAAAGCCACATATGACAAATATTCCATCAGAGCCGCAAATGGACAAATATTCCATTAAAGTCGCATAGGGCAAATATTCGATCAAAGTCACATAGGGCAAATATTCCATCAAAGCTACGTAGGTCACAAATGATCTGCAAGATGGTAAGTCCACAACAAATTCTATTTGATTCATTAAACTAAAATGTCCACTACTTCGAGGACCTCTAAAAATATCATCAAATAATCACAAGTAGAAAACATCGAATCATTGACCGATTTTCAACTTGAGATAACATGTGGCAATCTAATCATTCATGCTTATTAGAATTAAAGAGACATGTCAATTATTCAATTCAAGAGTTAATTGCACAACATATTAACATATTCATATAATGAGACAAGTAGATTAATCAAGTAACTCAAGAGATTTTAAATATGAGAGATTAAAATATTATCTATAACATGATTAATGAATTAAGTGGAAAACTTAAAGGGGGAATCCTCACCTCGATCAAACAACTTATATGTGTTGCCTGTAAGATAACACGTGAATGCAATTCGATAGAGTCAAATTTGATTGATACACATACGACCACGACCCAATCAAAACACTAAGGAAAACTGCTAACAATCAGCTTTCTACGGACAATAGGCTCAGTGAAAACTCAATAAGTCAACTCAGAAGCAAAAGAAATGAAATTGGTTTCGATTTACCTCAATTTGGTAACTCAATTCAGCGGCTCGACATGAACTCACATAAGTAGTTGTAACTGATACAAAATGAATTAAAAAAGCATTCATTGCCATAGGAATCTGACGAAGAATCGAGTGACTCGGCTGAGTTGTCTGAACTCAGCTGCACTTGGTTGAACTCAGCTGAAAAAAATTTAGTTAACTCGATCATGATTCAGATGCACCTCCCCTCTCTTTATCTCCTTCTACTTCTTCCTTTCACTCTTTTGAACACAACGGCCCATCAGTGAATCAACGCCTCGACTTGGTTTTAAACCGAGTCGACTCAGCGACTCTCCTTCCTCCTCTTCTTCTTTATTTGCTCTCTCTCTCTCTCTCTCTCTCTCTCTCTCTCTCTCTTTCTCTCTCTCTCTCTCTCCTTAGTGGAATTCCAGACTAACCCGGATTAGACCTAAGCCCAACTCAACCTAACTGGAAACCTATAAACCCCTGATTTAGCCGAACTTAGCTGGACTCGGTGAGTTTCAGTCGAGTTGACTCGATAGTGTTCACTCCCCAAGTATAGGGTTGTGATGTAGTAATAAACTCGGTAAGACCGAGGTCGAATCCACAGGGACTGGTCGTCACAATTCAAATTCACGATTCTCCTTAACTAATTCAACAAATAAAAGATCAAATGGCTAACACAAATCTATGGAAAATAACTATTGAGAATAAGGAAGAAAATTCAATCAGAGAGAGCACTAGGACCTTCGAATCCACCCCTAACTATCCTAACCCTTGTTTTGTCTGTTGATTCACCTTGATCTAGATTGATACCACTTAAATAGAGAAAGCACAATCTGTGTCCTTAATCGGGCATACAGACTGTCTAATTCCTTTAAGCAATGCCATGAACAACATATCCCATATCCTTGGTCGGGCATATGGAATGTACATTCATTAAAGCACCCTGTTTCTTCCTCTATAGGAAACTTGTTCTTGATCAGAGCCAAGCACCTGTAATAAGCATCCAAACAACATCCATCTATATACTTTGATCAAGTTCATAGATGGAGAAGTATGGAATTTAAACCCATAAAGCCCACTTAGAGAAAAAAACAAATTAATTAATATTCAAAGTAAATCAACCAATACAAGAGCTGATCAAATTAGGGGCTTCATCTCAGCCCTAGCTGAGAGATTAGTGACCCATAAAATCCGTAAAAAAATATTCAATAAAATTCATAAAATTAAAACACCAAACCAATCGATCTCTCTCTCTTCCTCCTTCTCTTTCTTCTCTTTTTCTCTCCCTGGCTCTGGATCTCGAATTCTCTGGATCTGAATGACTTTCCCACGTCCAAAACTCCCCTTTTATAGCTGCTGGATGGCTGGAATCGGTGGCAGAGTCGTAGAAGGACTCGGAGTACAAATTTTCGCAGCCGTGATCGGTGGGCCCCACAGAGGCATTTTCTGGAAAATCCACCCCTTCCATTGGATTTAGGACGAAATTTCAGTCAGGAATGGGTGGTTTTGAATGTCCATTAACGCGGCCCAGAGAAGAAAATACAAAAAGATCAGTTTTGAACGTCACCGGGTAGCCCTTTTGTGGCCTCTGTATCACGCACGTGTGTACGCATGGGAGTGAATTATCAGCATGGTTTTGTAGTATTCATTGCCCTCTACAAGATGGACGGATCGGATCGTCCATACAGGCGACGTGTGGGGCCCACAATCCTTTGCAAAAACGGCCAGCGGCCGGTCTCGCTGACGACCACGGACGCGGTTTCCTTCCGCTGCGAAGATGGTGGGGCCCACTGTGATGATTTGTTTAGAAATCCACTCCGTCCATTTGATTTGGCTCGGAAAACCGTCCAGATATGCACGGTTTTGAATGAGCTTGAGTGTGGCCCATTGAGTTTCAAACATACCGTCCATCTGACGTTTAACAGGTAGGATTTCGATCCTCTTTTCTTCTGGAAATTCTTCCACCTACATTGTGGTAATTGGGCCCCTCCAAACATGATGGACGGTCCAGATCTTTTGTTGGATGGATGGTGTGGACCCACAAATGAAAACTGCGGACGCTCCTACGTCCGCTGTTTGAAACGGAGACGGAGAAGGAGTTGCGCGGGTCAGCGTCCGCTGACCGCTGGCGGTCGTTCGGTGCGGCTGCTGAGATGCACCGCTCGGTGCACACCCACCATATGTATGGGGTCTTCTAAGATGTTTACGAGCAATCCAATCCAGCCATCTGTTTTATCCCCTCATATAATGTGTTGAATCCAAAATTGAGCCAATTCCAGATATCAGGTGGGCCCAGAATCGATGGTTTGTGGACTGATTTGTCCGTTGGGGCACTTCCATAGTGATCCGAGGGCTGAAATTTGAAATGTACGGTTAATTTACGGCCCTCATCCCATGTATGGAGTTTTGAACTGATCGGATGGCGGGAACCATGTGATCTTCCATTCTGGACCCCTTTCGGGCCCCTTTGGCTCGCTTTCCTCAGATCTCAGGCGTGTGAACTCTTCATTATTGGTTCTCTGAGGTCCATCCCGTGCTCAGGTGGCTTTGGATCATCAAATCCATGCTTTTAATCCTCTTTTTTCAATCAACGCTCTTTATTTCATCCTGCAACAAAAATACAATTAAAATATGATGTTTAGGCATTATCATGTACGTAAAATAGGTAATGATCGGGGTCTGATATGCAATATTTGACCCTGATCAGATAGTAAGCAACAACTCCCACTTCTCTCTCTAATCTTCTTCCTCTTTTCCTTTCTTCCTTTCTCCCTCTCCTTCTCTTACTTCTGGAAGTCCAGCAGTACTTGGACGAGACTAGAGCCTCAGTCATGCTTGACTCAATGACTTGACACACAACTCAGTCATGCTCGGGAACACACCGATCAAACTCGCTTCTAAACCCAACTTTAACAGCAACTGACTCTCTTTCTCTGTTTTCTTCTTATGATTCCTATTAAGTGTCAAATATTGCATATTTTTCCCTATTTATATCTTGGTTTTATGAACATGATAATGTTTAAAGGGATATTTTGTGCATGTTTATGTTGCAAGGTGAATCTAAGAGCTTGGATTGATAATAATGTTAAAAGCATGAATTTGATGCTCAAGAAACACCAAAGCAAAGAATGGATCTTTGGAGACCAAGATTGAAGATTTCAAGACCCCAAGATTCAAGAAAACCAAATGGAGAAGGAAGAAAGTCGAAAGAACAAAGTACTGAAATTCACTTCATTATCTGTGTCATCAACCACAGTTCGATGACATCGAAGCCAAGGTTCGATGACATTGAGCACAGGTCGATGACATCAAATTTTTACATGAAAATTGAGTTGGTCGCTGGACATATTGGGTGCAGTTTTCAATCACTCGAAGTTTTTCTCGATGATATCAAAGACATGCTCGATGACATCGAATCCCATTCGATGACATCGAAATTTTTGAAGAATTTCGAAGCAACTTACTGGACTGTTTTGGACACTTATTCGAGGACTCGAAGACCATCCAATGACATCGAAGACCCGTTCGATGACATCAAAGAATTGCTCGATGATAAGAAGAGTTACGCACTACGAAAGTGGAAAAGGCGCGACTTCCGGATTCAAATCCCTTCGATGACATCGAAGGCGTTACGTAGACTGCGTAAAATTGATGCGGATTTCTGATTTTACACGACACGACTATAAATATGGGTTTCCTAAACACTTCTAGGGATATCTAGGGTTTTGAGGAGCAAAGCAAGAGGGTGGATCCATCTTCCAAAATTTTTTTCTTCATTTATTCCTAGTTTTTAATGCTTTCGTTAAGGATTTTAGATCCAATCATGTCTATGGTTGGCTAAACCTCTTAGCTAGGGCTAAGAGGTGAAGCTTGTAGCATTTTTGGAATGTTTTTCTTGTTTTGATTTTTGTTCTTGTTGAACTTCTTTGATTCTATTTCGATATTTAAAGAATACTTTCAGTTCTTAATGGTTTGTTGTGACTCAAATTACAATATATCTGCAATAACTTTGAGTATCTTCTTTTTCTTATTTTGAGATTGGGGAATTGGTAAATCCTGTTGTTAGCCATTGTCTCCAGGGCATGGTTTGGTGATGGAATCCCTTCCAACCCTCATGATTCTCCTTCATTGAGAATTAGGTCAATGAAAGTTCAGATTCGATTTTATTGATATATCTTCCAGTTGGATAGGATAGGACTCCAATTCCAATTGTGTTCCTTGAATTAAATAAGGAAACATCCTGATAGCTGCAAGTGGATCCTTAGAACCCTATTTCCCACCTTTAAATTCATAAATTTTAATTAAATAATTAACAATTACTCTTCCAATTATTTAAATTTAGTTTCAGATCTTCTTCTAATTTCGCGTCTAGTTATTTTCAAAAATGTACAAGATTAGTCCATGTGGATTCAACCTCGGTCTTATTGAGATTATTACTACATCGCGACCCTACACTTGAGGTTGTGAACAATTCCCTTCTTCTTTCTTTCTTTCCCCTCTTGTTGGAACGCCCAACAACATCTCTGGCTTAAACTAGACTCGTTCCGGACTGAGCAGTGGGTCAGATTCGGCTAGCTGACTCGATCCAAACTTGATCGGGAGTGCAACACCACCCAAATCTCTCTCTCCCTTGCCTCTACTTTCTTCATGCTTCTTCTCTTTCTCACTTCGTCACTTGACCAGGATGGGGCTGGACTCAGCCCGAACTCAAGCCCAACTTAGACCGAACTCGATCCAGACTCAGCGGCTCGACGAGTGCGGCATGAAGAAATGACTCCCTCTCTCTCTCTCTCTCTTTTCTCTCTCCTGTCTTCTCTTCTCTAGACCAAACTGAGTGTCCACACGTTGAAGGCAGGAAAAACTGGCCTAGCAACTTGGACGTGTCGACTCAGTGAAGTGCGACACCAGAAACGGTGCCCCCTCTCCTCTCTTTCTAACTTATCATTTCTCGAAAGAGATGCCATAAGAGACAACTTTATATAAGATTCCTTAATATCTTCTAAAGGACTTGCAACTAACTAATCTTTGGATTAGTTACGATCAGACTGAAATGATTATCGGACAATACACACATCTCTATTCAGATGTAGTTAAATTAGCTTGCATGGTTAGAATTCATCATTACAGATGGCCATCTGGTACTATGAGCCACCAGATGGACGAATTAGATCAGAAGATGGGGCCCACTAGAAGGTGGTGGGTTTTATGGTAAAATGGGGAAGATGATTCAACCGTTAATGGTGGATCATCAATGGATGGTTGATCATATTATCAACAATGTATGGACAATGTGGATAGGTCCCATGATCACCGTGGATCGATATTTTGGATGGATATCCTTGATATCTCTATGATTCACGAGATATTCAAGTGCGGGCGGGATTGCATGAGTCGCCGATATCTCACATGAGAATTGGAAGCTGCTGCAAGTGGGGTGTTGGTTGTCCTAGGACGGACGTTTTAGATGCACCAATGAGACTTTTAGAAGCCCGGGAATGGTGGAGATTCTGCCATGATATTGAAACAGAAAAATACTTCCCGTGCTGCTCTCTTTTCTCACTACAAAAACCTAAAATGTGGGGCTGAGAGTTGTCCAAGATGGGTGGCTAGGATTGAAAGAATCCACTCGTACGCGGATCGCCAGCAAGGCAGGGAACCATCTTTCATTTAAAAAAAAAAAATCTCCCCCATGCGCAGGTTTACTTGCGAATGAGATTGTGCGTACACACATGTATAGCAATGCATGGATTCTCCTAGGTTTTTGTCGGACCTTCACTACGCATATGATGGATGATTTAGATCTTCTAGATGGATTGATCACGATGGGCCAATAGCATTATGGATGTTGTTTGTTTGAATGATGCTGGGCGGGAAAAGATAAAGAGGAAGAGGAGGTTTCCTCGTCGGCTTGGGTTAGTGGGTCAAACTTGACTTGACTGAGTTTTAAGCTTGGTGCACTACGATTGTGCACGAGCTCTGTGCACACACACCCTAATGTGGGGCCCACATAGATGTTTTGTGAAATCCACTCCGACCACCCGACTCCATGGGTCCAATTAGGACCCCTGGCTAGAGATCAACAGGTCCAAAGCTCAGGTGGGTCACACCAAGTGAGTTTTAGACATGTAATGATGTTATCCTACGAATCTTGTGGTTAGATCATTTTCAGATCTGACCATTAAAGATTCCAAGGGTTCTTAGTGAAATATGAAGATATTAGATGGTTGTTATCAAAACTTAATGGCTTGATGGTATGATCAAGGGGTGGGTTGCTACTTTAAGTGTTGCGGATCAACGAACGGTCGATTAAGAGATTTAGGTATCGAAACTGATTTCGCACGACTTAGTCATTCTAACAAAGTGTTGTTTGACATTTTACTCTAATTGAGTTCCTTGAAATAAGTCTCCTGAGGTTCAATGTGGATCCCTTGATGATCTAATGGCCCATCTTAATGATAGACAAATGGATGGCTTGATCTATGGGCGAAGATTACTCCCAACTGTCAAATCAAGCTAGAATGAAGGTGAATGTTAAGATAAATTAGGTTTGTGTTTATACTAAGTTAGGTCCTTATGGTAACACCCGAATACTGAAATGTACGGGGTGTTACACATGCAACTACCTGATTGGAGCAGTCATTTTGAAATCATGTGTGATGTTATTGACTATGCTATTGGAGCTGTGTTAGGCTAAAGGAATGACAAGAAGTCATTTATTATCTACCACGCAAGTAGAACACTGAATGAAGTCCAGATAAATTACTCCACCAAGGAAAAGTAACTCCTTGTCGTAGTCTTTACTTTGTATAAATTCAGATTTGACTTGATCGGATAAAATATTATAATTTTCATTGACCATGTGGCGCTTAATGTTCTTCTTTCAAAGAAAGATGCTAAGCTCTGTCTTTTGAGATGTATCCTCATATTTCAAGAATTTGACTCAGAGATACGTGACAAGAAAGGAGTAGAGAATGTAATAGCGGACCATTTGTCTTAATTAGGTCTTTCAGATTCTATTGAGAGTTTACCAATCAAAGATATTTTTTTAGGTCAATAATTATTTACCATCTTCCAATTATCTTGGTACGCTGACATAACAAATTATCTTGTGACAGGAAAATTGTCAATTCATTGGACATCACAAGATAAGAAAAGATTTTTAGTCGAGGTACGTAGTTTTCTACGAGACGATCCTTATTTGTTTAAATATTGCTTAGACCAAATTATTAGGAAATGTGTTTCGAATAATGAACACTCTAGTGCCATCTCCTTCTGCCACTTAGAAGCTTGTGGATGTCATTTTTTTGACAAAGAAAACCACTGTTAAAATTCTTCAATGTGGTTTCTATTGGCCTTTGATGTTTAAAGATACACATGAGTTTTGTAAAGCATGTGAGTAATGCCAAAAAATAGGAAGAATGTTACATAGAAGTATGATGCCTGAAAATTCGATCTCAATTGTTGAACTTTTTGATTACTGGGGTATGAATTTCATGGGACCTGTACCCTTATCTTTTGGATATCTTTACATCTTCTTAACTGTAGATTATGTTTCCAAGTGGGTGGATGCGATTCCTTGTAGAACTAATGATCACAAAGTAGTTCTACAGTTTTTAAAAGAAAATATCTTATCAAGATTTGGAACGCCAAGATCTATAGTCAGTGATGGTGGTTGACACTTTTATAATAGACCATCTGAGAACTAAATGAAGAAATATGATATTACACACAAAGGGGCTACACCATATCATTCATAGACAAGTGACCAAGTTGAAGTTTCCAATTGAGAGATTAAATGAATATTAGAGAAAACGGTGAATCCAGGACATAAGGATTGGTCTTTAAGGTTAATTGACACGTTGTGGGCTTATAAGACTGCTTTTAAAACTCTTATTGGAATGTCTCCCTATAGACTTGTCTTTGGAAAAACGTGTAACTTATTAGTGGAATTGGAACATAAGGCATACTGAGCCATAAAGAAGTTCAATTTTAGGTTGAGGGTGTGGATTAGGTAAGCTAATTAGTGTTTTCTTAGTTTTTGAGCAAAAATTGTGAAAAATTTCAAAATTTCAAAATAAAAACCTGTTTGAAAAGCGATAGTTTGTGCATTGTTTAAGAATGTTTTGAGTATGATGATCAGATAGAGATTGAACTTTGAATTGTTGGAGTTTGATCAATTGAGTAGACTATCACTTAAAGTTCTTTCATTTAATTGATTAAGAGGAAGTTTTAATATCATGTTGATCTAAATCACGAGACACATTCAAACTACTTTCTGTGAATTATGCTAAAATTTCTGATTGTTAGTATGTCTATCATTGATAGAGGTTGAGAATTAATTCTGGAGAATTTTATCCACCTTAAAAGATGAAATGAACCAGTTAAAAAATAGTGAGATCAACAAAAAGGTCATATATGGTAAAAAGACTGGAAAAGAATGAAAAGAATGTAAAGTCTAAAAAGAATGAATGAAAAGAGACCGTCGATATAAAATAAAATACTGAAAAAAGAAGAAAAAGGGGATAAGTTCGGAATCAACACTTGATTATTCAAGTAATCTTGGGGTGATGAGCATGGCTAACATTATGAAATAATAATACTTTTATGGAAAGTAAGTTGAAATTCACTACGCACATTGAGAAAACTTGATATATGAACTTATGCTTTTAATTGATTGATGAAGAACTTATTTGATTGATTGCTCGTTTGATTTGGCTCTAGGTTTTCAAAATTTTACTCTTGGTTCTTTGATTATACTCATTCATACTTGTTTACAAAAAAACTTATTTTCTGGAAGAGCTTTGAACATTGAGAATTGAAGATTATGTTATGCATGTTTTGCTAGGGACTAGCAAAATGCTGGTTGGGGAGTGTGTTGAGTATCAAATATTGCATATTTTTCTCCATTTATATCTTGGTTTTATGATCATGATAATGCTTAATGGTATATGTTATACATGTTTGTGTTGCAAAGTGGATTTGAGAGCTTGGATTGAAAAGAGTGGTAAAAGCATGGATTTAACGCTTAAGAATCACCAAGGCAAAGGATGAATCTTAGGAGACCAAGATTGAAGAATTCACATGTCAAAAATCCAAGGAAACCAAGTGAGGAATGAAGAGAATCGAATATTTGAAGTAAAGAAAAGGAATTCGTGTGAAATTCGACTAGCCTGAGTTATGGCTCGACTAGCCCGAGTTCTGGTCCGACTAGTCCGAGTTTGGTTCGACTAGCCTGAGAAACTTCGGCTCGAACTCCAGCAACATTATCTTCTAAATTTGGGTGAAATTCGACTAGTCGAAGATTTCACCTGACTAGTCAAAGATGGCTCTCGACCAGTCAAAGATTTTTCTCAATCAGTCGAAGGTTACGTAGATTTTGCGCGGACCGCGTAAATTTGAGGCAGTTTTCAAACTTTTCCAACTCGGTGTGAAAGTTGGAGTTCCCCAACTATAAATAGGAGTTCCTAGGATGCTCCAAGGCATCTTCTAGGGTTTAAGGAGTGGAGCAAAAGGGTGGAGAGCCGTCGCCAAGAGTTTTCTTCTTCTTCCTTAGTTTGTTTTTATACTTTCCTAAGAGATTTTTGTTTAATCATGTCTATAGTTAACTAAACATCTTAGCTAGGGCTAAGAGGTGGAGCTTTTAATATGATTGGGATGTTTACTTTGCTTTGATTCATGTTATTTTGAATTTCAATGATTTCTAGTTGATTTTAAAGAATATTTTCAGTTTTCTATGGTTCGTTGTGACTTAAATTACGATAGACGCTACGATAACTTTGAATATCTTCTTTTCTTATTTAAGATTGTGGGTTGGTAAATCCTGTTGTTTGCCATAGCCTCCTGGGCATGGTTGGGTAATAAAATCCCTTCCAAATCTTCACAATTCTTATCTCTTGAGACTGATTCAATGAAAGTTCAGAGATTTGATAATCTCTTCTTCCAACTGGATAAGATAGGACTCTAATTCTAGTTGTCTCTTGAATCAAGTAAGGTAGCATCTCAATAGCTGCAAGTGGATCCTGGGCACCCTAGTTCCCACCTTTAAATTCACACGTTTCAATCAACAACATTACTATTACTTCCTTAAATTCCAGATTTAGATCTTCTTCTTCTCGTTCTAGTTATTTTCGGAATACGTACAAGATTAGTCCCTGTGGATTCGAACTCGGTCTCACCAAGTTATTACTACATCGCGACCCTGCACTTGGGGTTGTGAACAACTAACCATCAAGTTTTACTATTTTTAACATTTATCCGACCATCCATTATGTTGTTTGATATATGTACCTTCCCTTAATTAATTTGGAGAATAACTCTTTATTCATAATGATTTAGATATGTGTTCTTTTGTAAGAATTGCTTAGAAACAAGCTTATAACCATGCAGAACCATTAGATTTCCCAAAAATCTCAGATCAACAATAAGTACGAAAATGCCATTAACTTAGACTTTTGAATTCTACATCACATGGTTCTCATGATCTATTTGATGTGAAAATTTATGTCATGCCTATGTATAATAAATTAACCATACATGTCGAATTTCAGCCCTTAGATTATTGTAAAAATGACCCAATTGATAAATTAACCACTTAACTGTTATTTTGGTTTCCATCGAATGAAGAAAGCTCGTGGATAGTTGTAGTACGATATTTCTCTTCGTATGATCATATGAATGACTTAGATTTTATATCATATGGACTAAGGGTGAAATATGAGAACTCCACCTTCGTAGGCTTTTCCTTAGGCGCGAAGTTATCCGTTTTAAATTATGAGAATCCCATTTGGGGCGAAATATGAGAACCCCATATGGGGCTCCCGTTTAATCCACTTTACATCATCAGTCACAGATCAAATTTGGACCACACTTTAGCCTCATATGACTACAATATCATACAAAATTTAGACCTTGATCTATGATCCTACACCGTTGAATGTTGACTACCTGGACTCGAATTCCTTCCTTTTGGTGCAAAAGGTAAAATTCCACCATCGATTAACCACTGAATTTTGTTCAACTATTTGCCTATCCTGACTACACATTTCTCCCAAAATTGGGCCCTGATCATTAAGCATGAACCGTTAATTGGGATTAGGTTTGTTTTGGCTCCAACTAGAAGAATTTCCAAGATAGGTTAATCTAAATTTCGGATCACCAAGAAAATTATATACCTCAGCTCTATTCGATGACCTTGACATAATGGATGAATTAGATTTAAAGAAAGATCGTCAGAAAAGGTCAAATTGAAGAAACTCAATCCAAGTGGGATGTGAAACACACCCCCTCTCACACGCCAACTCCTTTATAAAAGGGGTGTGTGTTCCCTTTTCCACTCACACACCACGTCCCAACGTCCAAGGAGGAAACAAAGATAAAGATAGAGAGAAAGAGAAAGAGAAAGAGAAAGAGAAACCTAGACACACATCATCCTCTTCCTTCTCCATATATGTGGTGTCTCCCTCTTGCTCAAGCGATATCGTGATTCGTGTAGAAGCTTTCCTATATCGAGATCTACCTAAGGTTTTAATATAAGGCTAAGGTGAAAAATTCCTTTAAAGCTTACACTAATTTGAATTGATATGAATTATCTTATTTTTGTATACTTTTATATTATTGTGATTTTTCATACAATTGATTGATCGACTGTTATCAATTATTATCATTTTGGAAATTATGGTTAAAGTATGATTTTCATTATGCATGATTTTTTATGAATTTATTTGAGGTGATGGATACAAGCCTTGTCCTTTGCCAATTTTGAGAGCAACGCATGCTTCCACTCTATATTGAGTTGACCTTTTACTCCTCTTTCCTTATTTTTATTGAGTTAGCTTATTTTCTACTCTTCTTTTTTTATTGAGTTAACTTATTCGTACTCTTCTCCTTTATTAAGTCAGCCTTGTGTTACCTCCCTTTATGGCTTGGGCATGTGTCATGGAATTCTAAAACCCTCATGGTTCGGCTTATTTCTCTATTGATGCAAGTGATGTGTTATAGGCCTCATATATAATGGTTCATATATATTATCATGGATGTAATGCGTTTTGGGTAGTGGCCCTCTTGGCTCACATGTAATCCCGTGGATTGGGTAGTGGTGCACAATTGATGTAAGTAAACCGCTATGCATGTTATATTACTTTTCGGGATTAGATGTCCCAAATAGTCACTCTATGAACAAATCGTGTCACGTATATCTTCTAACCGCGCGTTGTGTTGCCTTGAAATATGCGCATAAATCCACGTTAACATTGTACACGCCGACGAATCTCCATAGAATGGAATGCGGGGTGATCCGAGTTTTCTATGAACTATATTCCACATTATGATAACCACTACGTATGATGGACTGCACACCCTATGCTAGGCGTGCATTCATTTATATTAGTTGCGTATATCGATACCACTTGTAGTGGTGGAGTCCATACAGATGTTGCAGGTGCGTTGACGATACAGACGATGATCATTCTATGAAATATATGTTGTAATAAAGAAGAAGAATGACACTGAAATTTATTTGTTTATTTGTTTTCCGCTGCTTACTTTAAGATGATATAATAAGCTCCCATTGAGAGGACATTTAAAGATTAGTTGGACGCTTTTACTCTAATAATAAATACAGTTGATTTTACTCTAATGAATGTTTACCTTCGTGAATGTAACTAGATGTGTTTTAATTAAAGAAAAAGGTGCGATTTTGAAGCATTTAATTTTTACATTATTAACACCCTAAATTCTCAGGCACGAGAATATATGTGGACTACGAAAATTTGGGACGTTACAGTACCTCTACCTGCGGTTCAGGTTCTTTAAGTGTTTTAGCTTGTCTATTTCAACATTAATCGCTGATTTTTTTATGTTCTTGTAGTCATCATTTTGAAATAAGGAACCTTCATTAAACTTGATGTCCCAGCTAAATATGATTTTCCGTAAAACCCGATCATACAATCTGTAACCTTTCACCCTATCACTGTAGCCCATAAAAGTACACTTCTTAGCCCTTTGGTCTTGCTTATCTCTCTCAATTGACGATACATGAGAGTAAACATCACAACCAAATATCCTCAGCCTGAGTAATCAACTATATGATTATTCCATACTTCTTCTAGAATTTTATTATCAATGACTGTAGAGGGAAAGCAATTTACTTAATAGTAAGCCGTAAAGACGACTTCAGCTCATAGCTCCTTGCCCAACTCAGAATTATTTAACATACTCTGGACCCTTTCCAAAAGAGTTTAGTTCATACGTTTAGCCACACCATTCTGCTCTAGTGTATGCATCACCGTGTTGTACCTCACTATCTGCTCATTCATATAATATTGATTAAATTCCATAGAAGTAAATTCTCATCAGTTATCTATCCACAGAATTTTTACTTTTCATTCGATCTGTTTTTCAACCATTCCCTTTCAAGTCTTAAAAGTGAAAAACACATCGGATTTATATTTTAAACAATAAAGCCAAACTTTCCAAGAGAAGTCGTTAATGAATGTAATAAAGAATGACGACCCTCTTCCGGAAAGAACGGGTGATGACCCCCACACATCCGAATGCACATAGCCAAGCTGACCTTTATTAACATATTTCTTGGTTTTAAAGCTTAACCTTGATTGTTTTCCATAAAAGCAATGCTTACATATATCTAAATCAAAACTTTTAAAACTACGAATTAAACGATGATCAATAAGTACCTTCATACCGCGTTCGCTCATGTGGCCTAGGCACGCATGTCACAAATGTGTTGACATGGACTTTACTACAAGCGCTGCAAGTCCACCCGGTATAATATTTTCGATCAACTTGTAGAGATTTCTGTTCCTCTATGCTTTCATAACTGTGAGTTCCTCTTTTGAAACCTTCAGGACAACTTCAAAATTGGCGAACTTACACCCAAGTGCATCTAGAGTTCTCAGAGAGATCAGATTCTTCTTCAAGTCCGAAACATGCCTCATATATATTAGAGTATGCTCCATCCCATCCAATATCTTGATATGAACCTAATCTATCCAAAAGGATAACAACCCCAAGTGCAGAGCTGATAGTTTTAACTCGGTGAGATCGAGATCGAATCCACAAGGACTTATAATTGTCTATTATCTAGACTACTGTATAACTAGAACTAGGACTAAAATTTACTATGGAATTGGATTTTAAGGAGTAATGATTACAACTAAGATAATTTTAAAGGAAAATCAATAGAACAATATATTAGAGCGCCAATGATCCAGTTATAGCCATTCTTAATGCCCAATTCACTTGATTTAATTAGATAACTCAACTAGAATCGAAGTCCTATCTTATCAAGTTGGATAATAGAGAGATTAATTAATTATTCAAAAACCAAAATAGATTTAAACTTTAATTGATTCAGTTCCCACATAAAGCACAAAAGTATTAATCGCAGGGAATTCAAAGCATCTATCATGCCTTTAGTCTACGGTAGATCAATGGATTTTACAAATCAATCCATTGTAAAATAGATAAGCAACCAATCTTAGCCTTCCTAAGCATCCAAAGTGTTTGGAGTCGACAATGGATTAAAGTAAATTAAAACCAAAACTTCATTTAAACTAATATTAATGAATTGTTCACCATTCAAACCAATAACATGAATAAAAGTAATCTAGAACATTAAAAACCAATATAAACTTCACCTCTTAGCCCTATCTAAGAGATTTAACTAACCATAGACATGATTGAATTGAACTCAAATAAAAACATGAAAAAGAAACTTAGAATCGAAATATTAGAGAGCAAGAACAGCTCCGTGGACGCTCTGCCACTCCTTGCTTTCTCTTCCAAACCCTAAATTGTACTTAAAAGAGTTTAAAACATCCCTTTAAATATGAAAAATCCACATCGACTTAGAATTTATGCATTTTTGTTATGCTTTGGTCGCACTGATGATGGCCTTCGGTCGCATCGACTAGGTCTCTCTGTTGCAGCCAAATTTCTTAAAAATCCATCTGTAGTCTCTGTCTCCTTCAGGTTGCTCCGAACCCTCCTTCGGTGGCATCAAATATTTCTTCGGTCACACCTAAGTGTCGAACTTAATTAACTTTAAAATCACAACTTATTGTTGGATTGTTTTGTGCACTTTCGGTCGGACCAAACCAACCTTAGGTGGGATCAAACAGTCTATTATTTCTGTTATCAGGTTTTGTGATTTTTCAGTCTTTTCTCTCTCCTTTACACTAGGTTTTCTTAGATCTTTGGTACTTGGGATTATTATTAATGATCTCCAAATCTCTAATTCTTCACTTGGTCATTCTTCGAGCATTAAATCTTGACTTTAATCATTCTTTTCATATTAACTCTCCAAATTACCTCGCATAACAAAGCACACGTAATTAGGTCAATTAAGAACACTTATGCGTATAAAACCAATGCACTATAAAGGGGAAATAAACATTTTACGTTCAATAGAATCGAGTTAATTTCAACCATCTTACAGGCATGATCATTTCCCATTAGAACCAGACCACCATCATATTCATTATATGTGGTGAACCAATTTCGATGAGGACACATATGGTATGATGCCCCTATATTCAAAATCCACTCCTGATGGAAGCAACTAATCATGGACACTTACAACATGTCACAACCATCAATTCCTTCACCTGATTCCATTAAATTGGCTTCCTTTGATGAATCATCTGATTTCTCCTCCTTTTGGATTTTGAGATATTAATAGTCATTTTTCATATGTCTCACATTCTAATAATTCCAACACTTTAACATGCCTTTGCTTTTTTTGTTTGGATCTAGATCACGACTTCACCTTCTTTCGCTCAGACAGTCTTCCCCAAGCAAACAATGCATTTGTAGAAGTACCTTCGCCTCCACTCTTCTTTCTCAGCTCATTTGACCAAAGGGCTGAGATAATGATCTCGACGTCTAAGGTATTCCTACCATAGTACAGAGTATCAACTAGATACTCGTAGGACTCTGGGAGAGATGTTAACAAAATTAGGGCTTTATCTTCTTCATCAATCTTAACCTCCATGCTTGTCAACTTGTAAATTAGTTTGTTGAAGATGTTAATGTGTTAAGAGGGATCCGACCCTTCCACCATCGTTAGAGTATAAAACTGTCTCTTCAGATATAGACGATTGGTGAGAAAATTCATCATATAAATGCTCTCCATCTTCGCCCATAAGCCTGTAATAGTCGTCTCATCAATGTCATTATAAAGAACTTCATCGACCAAGCACAATTGGATTATACTAATTGCCCTCTGATCAAGTTCTTCCCAATCATCTGTCATCATAGATACCAGACGTTTCATTTTCCAAATGAGTGTATGGTGTAACCCTTGCTGAATTAGAGGGGCTTTCATCTTCAACCTCCATAGTTTAAAATTATTTTTACCTATGAACTTCTCCATCTTGAATTTTACATTTGATTCCCTCGATGCCATGTTTCCAGACTCAACTTAATACCCCAATATTAAGCTCTGATACCACTTGTTGGGCACAGATACCCTTTATTGGGCAAGAAAGCAACCTTAAATATGAATCAAATAAGCAATAGAGAAAGAAAAATCCAAGCACACACAGAAGCGAACGCATAAATTTTATGTGGAAAACCCTTGCGAGAAAAAACCATGGCACAAAGCGACGATCAATTCACTATAATCAGAAGAATACAAGAGAAGGAATAACTTTTAGTAGAAACCTTCGCTATCCCCTTCAAACCCTTGAGCAATTGTGCTAAGCTCCTCTCACATTACCCTAATAATAATTACAAGTGTAATTATATACTCCTGTGCACAATTAGAAACAAAATGCCCACACTTGTGCGAAACTTACGCACCCGTCAGTCAAACCGTGGGACCTTCAGTCAGACCGAACTAAATTGACCCGCAAACTTTTGGTCGAACCGAAAATGTTCAAAAGTAGACAGAGTGCCCTCTAAGAATTCATCCCTAATTTGATCGAATCGATGATTGATTCTATTGAACCAAGACAAGTCATCTCTACACTAAGATTAAAGGCACTGGATCAATAGTTATGATCATCCCATTGGCTTGATTCTTGAACCATTACTTGGTCCTAATAGAATTATTGAATGAACAATCTTGACTAATGAACGGGGTCCCACATGTTAGTCAAAAGCCTTGGACATATTACTAAGGTCCCATGAGGACATTAGCAAAACCCTTAGATATAACTTATTATTTATGTGATGGTTTGAATTGAACTTCTTGGACATATGAAAAATAGAAAAAAAAGAAAATGAAGCCCAAGATATAAATGCATTTGGATGATTGGCAAGCTGGTACTTGCTTTCACATGCTCTACAATGAGTTTTGAGTTCAATGTTTTACAAAAAAGAGGCCAATTGGTTGAGTCGAGGTAGGTTTTCCCCTTGGATTGCAACTTAGATAATGATCGAAGCATTTATATTCTTACTACCGCCTTATAGAAGCTATGGCCTTATAATGCTTCATTGATGATCTAACCTTTGACTCTAAGATTTGAATATGAGTCATTTAAACTTTTCCTACACAATGATGTAGGATGTGATATAGATGCATTCTTTAAATGATTGGACTAAAAGAACCCCAAACGAAAGTGGAAGTTTTCCGTTAGAACCAGGCCCAGTCCTATGTAGGGCATGACGTAACTGGGTCTCAAGCGCATTCATTTCAAAGAAATTAATTCCAAATAGGGAGAAATTGTTGTTTGATGTGTGGACCATAAATCAACCATAACTTTTAATCCGGGCATTGTCACGAAATGCGTGACCTATCGCTCTTTATGTAATGATGCTTATGAGGTCAATTGACTTACTACGCTAGCTGAATTTATCCATTTTGATAGAAAATACACCCCTTTAGCTCAACATTGTGATTTTAGAAAAGAAAATGCTATTTTTAGTTTTTTTTTTTTTTTTTGGTTGTATCTCCTTATTTCAAAGTTTTAGGATTTTTGTCTTTTTAGAAATTCTTCTAATAATGCTAGGAATGCTTTAACAAGGTTTATTTGGACATTTCTATTTTGGAAAAATTAGGCTTTATAAGATTTTTGTTAAAATTGAAAAATTAAGTTTTAGAATTTTTTTTGCTATTTTGGATAATTTCCAATTAAGGTTTGGGTTTTCTTTATTATTGGCTTAATTGAAAAATCATATTGACATTATTCAATAAAATATTTGAATTTTCTCTCTTATTTACTTGTGGACTCAAGAAATTTTCTCGTGAATTCAAGGTTTTAATCACTTGAGGAAGACAGTGATTAGGGTTGTTAACAGGCTATGCCTAGGGTAAGTCTCGGCACAGATTTTTAATTGTCTCGGGCTGGCTATTGAGCTGGCCCTATTTAAAATTCTGATTTTTCAAGCATGAGCCTAGTCGATTGACACCCCTAACCGTGATCTTTCTCTTATTTTTTCACGCTCTTCCATGCATCACAGAATCATCAGTTCTAAAAATGTTTCCTAAGATGACCTTAGTATGTAAAATCTAAAATATGAATGGTTCAAATAATATTCAAGGTTGCATTTGGGAGCTGAAAATCCACCACCACTGATGTCCAAGTGCAATTAGGTGTTAGCACTTTAACTTTCAGTTATCTAAGAGCACAATATATATATATATATATATAATTTTTTTTTTTTTTTTTTTTTTCTTTTTTTTTTTTTTTTACATACGCACACACACCCCCACACACTCACACCGTAGTGGGATTTCACCACCTATGGGTACTCGAACCCTTGATCAGGTGTTGAAACTCCTAAGAGTCTACCACTGGAGTAAGAGTAACCAAGAGCACAATATATTCCCTATCATGAATGCACTTCTTTTCTACATTTTTGTGGGTGTAAATAGTGGGAATATTATATATATTTACATATAGACTTGCTCTCGTGAGAACCGGATCTCATGGAAACTTCTTGGGAACTTTTGAGATGTGATGTGGGCACAAAATTTGGACCGTCCACTAGATCAGTAATCGCATGAAACTCCCAAGGCTAACTTTTTGTCCCGATTCTATAATCGGGGCATAAGAAAGTGAGAGGCAAATCCCAGGGTTTCCACTTTGCTACGGCTCATTAGTATGTTGCATTAGGCCAAAAAGTTAGCCTAGGAGGTTTCATGAGGTGACTGATGTAGTGGACCATTTGGATTTTTTACCCACGTCTTGTGTCAAAAGTTCTCATAAAATTCTGATGAGAACGGTTCTCAAGAGAGCATTTGTGTGTGTAATGCTTATCCACAACTAGTTGTACATCCAATTAATTGGCGTGTAGAGCCACCATGTTGTTTGTATGACATCTTGTTCAACTGAGTTATTACCGATTAAAGAAAAATGGGACACTCCGAAAGTTAGGTGCATCATTATGAGATGGGGCACGAGGTGGAAAAGCATGAACAACCACTAAGAAAACTCCACGTTCACGTGGGAGGAGGACATCTAATGGTTGAATTAACCTGATTTTTGGGGTGGATAAGATGTCATACAATTATCATGATAGACCCCACACAACTGGTTGACATATAAACTCGATGAGGAAACAGGCTGATTTTTGCATAATATTCATTGTGGTGGGGCCAATCTATTGAATGGGTTGGACGTCCCATACACTTTATAGGTCAAAAATACGCTGGGCGGACAATAACCTGTGACCCAGCCGGTTGGATTGAGACCTTCTATCTCTACGTATTATATTTTGTATATATGTTTTTTTTTTTTTTTTTCACACGCACACACACCCCACACACTCACGCTAGTGGAATTTCACCACATATGGATACTCGAACCCTTAACCGGGTGTTGAAACTCTTGAGAGTCTACCACCAGAGCAAGAGTAAGGATCCTTGTATTTATGTTTACGTGTGTATATTATACGTATACATATATCCTATATGTGTATATACTATGAGGTCGACCTCATGGAAACTTCCCGGTCGAGCTGTGTGGGCCCCACTGTGATGTTTGTTGAAAATCTACTCCATTAGTCAGATGTACCATTCCATTATGGGCCACGGGCTTAAAAATCAAGTCAATCCATGACTTGGGTGGGCTACACCACATATAACAGTTGAGAGGGGTTATCCTCCCATTAAAACATTCATAATCATTTATTGAGCCCACCGATATATGTTTCATAAATCCAGACCTTCCATGGGGTGTGTCCCACTTGGATGAGGGTTCAGAGCAAGTTTCAGGGGCATCGAAACTCAGGTGTGCCCCACCAAGTACTTTTCTATATTTTAGGCATGTCTTCACATGGTTTTAGATAATATGGCCCACATGAGTTCCGTATACGGCTGATTTTTGGAATATCCCATAACCTAAATGGGACCCATCAAATGCACGGTGTTGATGTTCAACACGCATCACGGCGGGCCCACACAGCTCGACCTCATGGAAAGTTCCCATGAGGTCGACTTCGTAGTACCATTTCCCTGTATATAATATATATATATATAAATATGATATATATGTGTACTACGTGTGGTTCATGAGTTTTAACACGGAAGCTCCTCCAATTTCAGATTCCCACGTAGGGAAGAAAAGAAGCCCACATACACTTTTGTTTTGTGATGCAGATGGTCCACCCGACCCATGAAAAAAAAAAAAAAAAAAAAAAAAAAAAAAGAAAAGAAAAAATATGCCCATAAACGATTTCATAAGTAGCGGTCACATAAACGATTACATGTTCATTTTAGATTAGCATTTTTCCCCAATAGTATAGGCATGATCAGCCAACATTGTGGGTGGTAATTTTTCTTTAATACCTTGGAAGCGTTCCCCATGGTTGATTAAACCACATCCGTAGATTTGGGATGCCCCAAAAATCCCCATTTGAAGGTCCTTAGTTAACCAATGTTAGATTTTTCTTTTTCTTCTGTAATTAAATGTGGACAGCTGATTCTTTTCTTAACAATCTATTTATAGGGTCATACATCATCATTGGATCACCTCCAGCTCGGTAGTCATGTTGGCTAGAGTGCATGTGGTCCTATGAAATGACCCGAGCCGAATCCTTTGAAGACGACTACTCAACCAAAAAGAAAAAGTTCATATTGACATGTTAGGGAAACTTTCTGCGATTGAGAGGCCCATCAGACCAGTAGTCTTCATGATTGAACCATAAGGCTCTGTGACACTTAGTTGGTGCCGAAAGTGAATTTCTATTGGCCATGCCCCCATGTGACCACATGTATAGATAAGTGTCTTTTTGGCCCTTTCGCCTCATTGCGTGCCAGGTGGAAAATGTTTTGTCCTGTGCCTGAATGCATCTCTAACATGATATGCAGCATCATTTGTGGTGGTTCTGCGATCCGTGGTGTACATTGCTGCATTTTCGACTCATGGTGCTACGTGTAGTCACCTGGTATGCCCGAGTTGAGTCCTTTGAGGACACTTGCGGCCGTTTGGATGGACCTGCTGACTACGGGGATGGGTGCCTTGGTCATTGTTTAGTGAAAAACCAATTGGGTTGGGTTTTGAAACCTCATCGATTTGCTACTTGAATTGTCGGTGGTCCCAAACCAACAACTGTGGGTGGGATCCAAACAACCCACAAAATTATGATTTTGCCTAGTACCCATTGTTGTACTTTATTTTCGACAATTCAATTCTTGAGATAGGTAATTAGAAAAGTACACGCATCATCGCATGTAAATATATAGTATGTGAAAGATCTTTAGAGATATTTAAAGCGCTTTTCACAGAATTACAGCTTACGCTGATATGATAATACATCACCTAATGATGGGACATGACCTAGAAGCCTAAATACCGAAAGTGGTCGAGCGGTTAAAAGGACATGAGTTAAGAAGTGGAGGAAGGATATGAAAGATCAACGTGGGGATGAATCAACTGTTGTAACTGTTAAATAAAGAAATAAATGAGTGAAAAATAGCCTAAAGAGAGATTTAAAAATTACAGAAGGATTCAACAAAGCAAGTAGTCTCACACTAAACTAATCAAATTAATCAAATTATTTTTCCTTATCATAGCTTAGCTCTATCATAGGAGTAGTGATAATCCAGTAGCAGTAATATTTAGTTGTAAATAATTAGTGGTAATCTTTAGCTGTAACTCAAGTCTACTCTTTTATGCTAGACTATTCTCGATATCGATACAATCAATTCATCTTTTAGAAAGGTATCTTGCAGTTGTTCTACGTGACTGATTATAAGTATTTCCTTTTTGTTTGACTATTTTCGCTTATAAAAGTCCTTTTGTACAGAAGGCAAGGTGCAACCAATCTTCGGAGGAAGAACCCCCCCATTTGATAATTGCCTAATATTCTTATAAGTATTTTACGAGTAGTTGAATAGGCAACCAATCTTCTCAGGTCTTGGTTATATGCAATCACATTCGACATACTTTCCTATCTTGGCGCTTGGGGTCAACTTCTTTGGTTTGAATCGAGCTGTACAATTGGTTCTGGAAGGCCCGTACACATCACACATGACTAAAAACAAATCTAAGTGCCAACAATTTTTGGCCCACTTGATGAGACACTGGATTTTTGGTAAACATACTGGTGCAGTAGTAAAATATGTGCTGAAGAAATACTCGTAAGAGGTTTATGAACCTCCTGCATTGGAGGAAGAAATTCAAGTGAAATTAGCACCTGAGCTGTTAAATCTATAACCAAACCTAGTGCCCAATCCTCCAAATTAAGATAAGACATCTTCATCTTGGACTGATCCTTTTGAGATAATGTTGTCTAGGCTATGTGATATGCAAATAGGGATTCAACATATTGTGAAGTAGTCACAAGCTCAAGCCGAGCACTCATGAATTTAAGATGAAACTTTTAACAGATGGATGGCCAGTCAGACCAAAAGTTTAAATAGGATGATGGCTTTTTTTTTTTTCAAAAAACGCCTGTTGTGCCTTAGCAAATTATTGAGACTAGTTCTGTTGGAAATCTACTGTCAGTACCGCCAACACTGCTAGCGCCTCTTTTACAACGGAACACACATCCTAGTCCAATACAGGAAGTACAGAATGTTCCTCCACTTGCTGAGTTCAGATGACCTGAATGGTAGAATAAGAATTTCATTCATGAGGCCAAAAACCAAGGAATACTTGGGGGTAACCTTTCCTTATTAATATCCCTCACAATGGGGAATAATACCTAGTAGGCCTTGAGCCACCTCCGATGGCTAAACCTCACCATTTAGACCGCGACCAAATTTTACAATTGGTCCAAGAAGAAGCATGCCAAGTTTTTGGCCGTACTAACACTCCCGTTTATCACAAACCTTATCCTAAATGGATCGATCAGAAATATCCATTGTCGAGAAATTACTGACTTGATTTTTCACTATTTATGGGTGAAATTGGTCAATGGAACATAGAACACATATGTCAATTTACCATAAAATGGGGAGATCAAGTTAATAATGAATATTACAAATTGCAACTGTTTAGCCATTCTTTAACTGAGTGGCTTTTACTTGGTACTCTAATTTATTGTTGAACTCCATCCAAACGTGGCAAGAAATAGAAGAGAAATTCCATGTCCAGTTCTTCTCTAAGGATAGGAAAATTTTTATGACCAATCTTGTACATTTCTAACAGTTTCTAGGTGAATTATGCAAAAATTATATTGCTCGGTTTAAAAGAGTGAAAAGTCAATGCAAAGTAGTCGCGACCGATGATGAATTTGTACAACTCACCCATGACAATTTAGAATACAAACTTCATAAATAGTTCATCAGAATGGAGCTTGTAGATCTATATGATTTAAATAGAAAGGTATCCGGTATGAAACTCTCCTTCAAGAGGGAACAGAGCAAAATAAATCATCAGTTGAGACATACTACTATGATCCTAACTACAAGGTGACAGTGACTGATGTAGTAGCTAAGAAGCCATTTGTCTATTTGGCATTGGTTAGAGTAGAAGTGACCATGCCAGCCACACAGAAAACTCAAAGGGTATATACATTTGATATTACTCGGGCCAATGAGATCTTTGATATAATGTTGGCCTGAAAATTTATTAAAATTCCTATCAACCGTAAAATACCTACGGTCGAAGAATTAAAAAAGACTAATTATTGCAAATGGCATGGAACTCATTCCCATTACACTAACAAATGTGTCATTTTCATGAACTCCATCCAAGATAACATTGGTCGAGGAATGCTGAAATTCCCTGAGAAGGAAAAGAAGCAATGTAGATCGACGATGATCCATTTCCACTTAACACGGATATCAACAAGACCATGGTGAATCCTTGAAAGTTGGTTCGAACGCGACAAAAAGTTGACGTCGGGCCTTATGATGACCAGATTGAGGTGCGACAACCCATCAAAGGATCTAGGATGCCTTCGCAAGTAGCCATGAATGCGTCAATACGGTTGGAAGTAACATCTCCCACTGACTGCAGGTCGTATTTGTACGAGTAATGCGTAAGGCCAATTCGGCCGATTAGGCAGTTTCCTCGACCGAATAGCCAAATCAAAACCATGGTTCACGCATAGGATGGAAAATGATTCTCATCACCAACAGAGTGATCATTTTAAACCAGCTCTAATGTTGTGATGTAGGATGGGCAAACCACTTCCTACCCAGGAGAAGTCTTGAGGAAAGTTAGTCACCCTAAGTTTCAGCTGTGCTTGAAGGAATAACCTGCTCTTAGAAGCGGCATTAATAAAGGCAATAGACTGCTTAGTGGAGACAACTGGCCGCTGCAGAGAATCAATCTCAGAAAATGGTTATATGATCATGGCCAATGTCAACGATTTTGCAGCCAGGGGATGAACATATAACTGTGAACATGGTGGATTTGACTGTTGAGCCCGATCTACATAAGTCAGATGTGAATAACTAACAATCTAACAAACAAGGTGCTAACCTTGAAGGATCAAACAAATACCTTAGCGATGAATTCTTTTTGGGTTACAATCCGTTGATTGAGGAGCTCCTCGTAAAAGAAAAATCATTAGAGGAAACTTCATCCAATCCTAATAAAAATATAACAATTCTAACAACAAAAGACATTGAAGAACAATCGAATTTAAAAATACATGGGGGGCAATGTCCCAATCTACATAAGTCAGATGTGAATAACCAACAATCTAACAAAGAAGGTGCTAACCTTGAAGGATCAGACAAATACCTTCGCGATGAATGCTTTTCGGGTTACGATTTGTTGATCGAGGAACTCCTCGCAAAAGAAAAATCATTGGAGGAAACTTCATCCAATCCTAATAAAAAGAGAACAATTCTAACAACAACAGACATTGAATAACAATCGAATTTAGAAATACATGGGGGGAAATGTTCTAATCCTTTAATACAGTTTAGGTCGCTTCCACCCGTTGTAATGGACTGTAATATGGTACTCACCTTACCATTAAGTTTTCAAGCTAAACCATTTTAGCCCAACAAGATGAAAGAGGATGTGGAGGAACTTAGTCCTTGTATAATTATACAGCATGGCTCCTTCCATTATGTGGAGAAAGTTAAGAGTGTTCGATTGTCATAATCGAGTCAGGCATGCCTTCTAAAAAAGTAGTCATAGAAAGGCCTACTCACCCTATGACTCAA
This sequence comes from Magnolia officinalis, assembly GCA_021015155.1. Classification (NCBI taxonomy): domain Eukaryota; kingdom Viridiplantae; phylum Streptophyta; class Magnoliopsida; order Magnoliales; family Magnoliaceae; genus Magnolia; species Magnolia officinalis. Next base: position 19,452,656 of record JAJHSJ010000011.1, read on the forward strand.
CATCTGAAGCCTTTATACATTTCTGTCAACTTAGAGGGATGTCCAGTCACCAGGGTCCTGGCTGATAATGGTGAGGCTGTGTGTTCACTCCCCAAGTATAGGGTTGTGATGTAGTAATAAACTCGGTAAGACCGAGGTCGAATCCACAGGGACTGAAATCTGTACGTGATCTGAAGTAACCAGAACTAGAACTAGAGTAAGATGAATTATAAACCGAGTGAATACGTGGGAATAATGGTGAAATATTACTTTAAAACTTTAGAAAATTCAAAGGTAGGAAACTAGGGATTCAGAAGATCCACTTATAGAGATCAGGGAGATCTTATGCCTGCTTCAAAAATCATGAAAATTAAACTGAACTGACGTTGATATAGTTTTCAAGAGATGAAAGATATATGAATTAGAATGGATTCCATCACCAAACCATGCCCAGGAGGCAAATCAAACAACAAAATTAATCTAATTACCAATCAATCAATTATATCATGAAGGTTAGGAAGGGTACCGACATCCAACCATGCCCAGGAGACGATGGTGAACAACAGGGCTTCCTGACGTCAGATACATAAAAAGGAAAGGAAATACTCAAAGCCATCGCAGACCCATTGTAATTTCAGTCACAACAGACCATTAAAGACTAAAAACATTCCCTTAATTAAACCCAAATCAACATCAGATCAATTTAAACAAAAGGCAAGCAAAGAGTTCCCATCACACCACAAGCTTCACCTCTTAGCCCTAGCTAAGAGGTTTAGCCCATAAACATGATTAGGCTAATCTCTTAAACAAAAATAAAATAAACAAAAGAAAAAAGTAAAAGAGAACATCTCTACTCTCTTTCCTCTGTGCTTCAAGTCCAAGCTCCAAGCTCTGGCCCAGATTGGATGCTCTCCCACGTTCTCTGTCTCTCCTTCTTATAGGTAGTGGGATTGGCGCAAGGTTGGTGGAAAATTTCTGCAACATAGGTCGGTGCTTCTTACGCAGCAACGTGTGTATACTTTTACAACTTTTACGCTGATGTTTGGTGGCCCCCACAGACGAGCTCTGATGGAAATCAACTCCGTTCACTGAGATAAGCAGGGAAAACCAGTCAGAGATGTTGATTTTGGCTCGGATTGGGTGTGGCCCACGGACTCTTTCTCGGCGTCGTCTACCTGCCGTTTGAACAGTTAAAAACTGGTCACCACTATCTTCTGGAAGTCCAACACCTAGGCATCAGTGGGAGGGGCCGTGTGAGACTCATGGACAGTCTGGATCGATCTTTTTCTGCAAGATGGTGGCCCACGGAGATCTTCCGCAACTCTCTGTTGCGAAACAGAGATTCTGCATTAACGCTCTGTGATGGTCGGTGAGCCCATGGTTGATGTCATGTGGAAGATCCACCCCGCCTATTGGACTCAGGACGAAAAACCATTCGGCAAGGGGTGTTTTTGGAATGAAATATATGTGGCCCACATGATCTTTGATTCCGCCGTCCATCCTGCGTTCAACGGCTAAGATTTTCCCATAGATTGCATGGTGTTGAACTAACACCTAGGTGAGGATCTTGGCCATCTCTTGAGACAAGTGAACGGTTCGGATCATTGAACCGGATGATGAGTGGGGCCCACAACGCAGATCAACATCGGACAACGTAAACGCTGTTGCTGCGTTTATCAAGTTTGGAAGAAGGAATCGGTAAGGGTCTGTTTGACCGATTCTTTGTTGCCATGCATGGCTCGTGCACTTGTGCACTATGCACACTCATGCTCAAATGGGGTCCACTATGCTGTGTATCTAAAATCCACTCCGTCCATTCTCTTTGTCACCTCTTTTAACCCGTCAAAGACAATTTTAAAGCATATCTAGGTAGCAGGTGGGCCGCACTTAGTGAATTAATGGGCTGATATGTCCATTGGGCTACTTACGGAGGGATTCAATGGCTGAAAATCGACGTGTGCAGTTAATTTATGGTCCTCAGGCCATGCATGAAGTTTCGAACCGAACGGATGGTGGGAACCTTGTGATCTTGCATTCTGGCTACCTTTTAAGCTACTTGAGCTTCAGTTTCTCAGTTTTCTTGGATCTCTGGCATTGTTCTTGGTCCCCTGGAGTCCATCCCTCGCCTTTAGTGACTTCTGTGCATTAAACCCATGCATTTAGCATTCTTTTCAGTCCACGCTCATAAATCTACTCTGTAACACAAACACGATTCAAATCAGGCGTTAAACGGTTTCATGTTCGTAAATTCGGGCAATAAATGGGGTCTAATATGCAATATTTGACCCTCAACACAACCCCCAACCAGCATTTTGCTAGTCCCGAGCAAAGTATATGAAAAATAAGTTAAGAACTACAGGACAATCTTTAAAGATTCGAGCGATTTTTGAAAACAATCAAGATACTGGAAATCTAAGATTCATGAATGTTGGGCAATACTGTCTCCTGGGATCAAGTGCATGGTAAACTTCATAATCAAGTTCAAATATTAATCTATCTATTAGAATAACCCTAAACATTGAGTTCCATGGGTGTATAGTGTAATCTCGGCTTATCATCATCAAGGAATCCAATCGTCAATTTCTATGATAACTTTGGTGATCAAAGAGCATCTAGGACAACCAAAACCTAAACCAGAACTTGCCTTACAGATCATCATTTTTTTTTTTTATTCTTCCAGTTTTAAATTTTTTCATGAACAGTAACGCCAATGAGGGGAAGCAAATCCTCACCTATAGGGAGCAAACCTATGGTGAAAACTAGTCGCCTAACTTTTTCAATTATCAACCATGAGGAATCAAATCTCACTTATAGGGAGCAAACCTATGGTGAAGTTTGTTCACCCAACCCTTTTCGCAGGCAGCTATTTTTTTGTAGCTGGGTATTTTCTTTTTCTTCCATTCTTCTTATCGAACATGGTGGACAAATTCTCCAAGTCGGTTCCTTTCATGCTTACTGATTACCAAGTCAGCCCTTCAATATCAAACTGAACCCTTAATGTGAAAGCGAGATGTGACATGTGAAATCATGACTCTATCAATGTTTAAAACTTCTAATCATGGATTAACAATTCAAACTTAACTGTGAAATCTAACAGACATTGAATCCAAGAGTTATAGATTACCAGCATCACGTATCTTGAAATTCTAAGTCAAAGATGGCTGTCAAAATCACTTCGAATTCACAAGAAATGCCTGAAAAATTAAAAATTTTCACAATTTTTGCTCAAGAAAAAAAAGAAAATACTGATTAGGTTTCTGATCAGGGTCAAATATTGCATATCAGACCCCGATCATTACCTATTTTACGTACATGATAATGCCTAAACATCATATTTTAATTGTATTTTTGTTGCAGGATGTAATAATGAGCGTTGGACTGAAAAGGGGATTAAAAGCATGGATTTGATGATCCAAAGCCACCAAGCACAGGATGAACCTCAGAGGACCAATAATGAAGAGTTCACACGCCTGAGATCTGAGGAAAGCACGTTGAAGAGGCCCGAAATTGGTCCAGAATGCAAAATCACATGGTTCCCGCCATCCGATCAGTACGAAACTTCATACATGAGATGAGGGCAATAAATTAACCGTACATATCAATTTTCAGCTCTTAGATCACTCGGGAAGTGGTCCAACAGACAGATCAGCCCATTAATCTTCAATTTGGGGCCCACCTGATATTTGGAACTGTCTCAAATTGGTTTTTGACGGTGGAAATAATACGAGGAAAAGGATGGACGGTGCAGATTTTTTGTAAAACGCGGTGGGCCCTGTGTATGGGGAGTGTGCACCCTGCACGTGTGCACCAGCGGCACACCGCATCGCGCTTCGGTCAAACAGACCGCTGACCCGACTCTTCTTCTCAACGCGGGAATAACGCAACAGCGTCTTCCGCCTTCCGATCGTTGGATCGAGTTGTGGGTCCACGACGTCCAGCAAATCATCAATCTGATCCGTCCATTCGTTTCCTGGGTCAGCAACAACCCTTGCCTAGCTGACGAAATCAGAATAAACGAAGTTTTTTTGGGATCTCAACCGTTCAAATACAAACGGACGGTTTCGCTAAAAGACAGGTGGGCCGCATCAATAGGTATTCAGAACTGATCCTTCCCAAATGGTTTTTAGAGAGGAATCCAATGTATGTCTTGGATTTTCGGTTTAATCAAAGAAATGGACCCCACCATCATCGCAGCCGTCGATTCGCGTCCGCGTAGCGTCTTCCGCTGCCGGTTTTTGCGGAAATTAGTGGGCCCCGTACGTCGTCCTTCCGGTCGATCTGAGCCGTCCATCTTGTAGAGTGGCTCGAGAGCTTCAAAACCATGCTGATACTTCACTCCCATGCGTAACACGTGCGTGATACAGAGGCCACAAACGGACTGCTTTGTGACGTTCAAAACTGATCTTTTTGTATTTTCTTCTCTGGCCCGCGTTAATGGACGTTCAAAAACACCCATTCCTGACTGAAATTTTGTCCTGAATCCAATGGAAGGGGTGGATTTTCCAGAAAATGCCTCTGTGGGGCCCACCGATCACGGCTGCGAAAATTGTACTCCGAGTCCTTCTACGACTCTGCCACCGATTCCAACCATCCAGCAGCTATAAAAGGGGAGTTTAGTTTGGACGTGGGAAAGGCATTGAGAAATTCAGAACTAGGGAGGAGCTCCAGATCTATAGCAAGGGAGAGAAGAAAGAGAAGAGAAGAAAAGAAAGAGAAAGAAAGAGAGAGAAAAATTGGTTGAAATTCCTTTTATGAATTTTTATCTTATTTATCCATCTGTTTAATGGAATTTATGGGTCACTAATCTCTCAGCTAGGGCTGAGATGAAACCCCTAATTTGAACCACCCTTTGTTCTATGTTGATTTTACTTGAATTAAATTGATTTGTTTCTTTCCTTAGTATGCTTGATTGTTTTAAATTCTATACTTCTCCATCTATGAACTTTTGAGTCTATGGATGGATGTGGTTTGGATGCTTATTGTAGGTGCTTGTATCTGATCATGAACAGGTTCCTGTAGAAGAAGAAACAGGGTGCTTTATTGAACTGCATATTCCATATGCGATTTGGACATGGGATATGTTATTCATGGCATTACTTGAAGGAATTAGACAATCTGTATGCCCAATTAAGGACACAGATTGTTCTTTCTCTAGATAAGTTGATCAATCTAATTTAAGGTGAATTAACAGACAAAACAAAGGTTAGGATAATTAGGGGTGGATTCGAAAGTCCTAGTGCTCTCTCTGATTGAATTTTCTTCCTTATTCTCAATAGTTATTTTCCATAGATTTGTGTTAGCCATTTGATCCTTTATTTGTTGAATTAGTTAAGGAGAATCGTGAATTTGAATTGTGACGACCAGTCCCTGTGGATTCGACCTCGGTCTTACCGAGTTTATTACTACATCACAACCCTATACTTGGGGAGTGAACAGTTTCCTAATCTCCCACCCCCAACCTAAAATCTACATTGTCCTCAATGTAAAAATATAAGCATGCAATGCACATGGGACAACAAAAGTAAATGTGAAGAGATGGAAAGATAGTACCTGAATGATGAATTGAGAGAGACTTTCCAAGAGATCGCAGCATGGAAGCCGGTTAGCACGAGAGAGAAAGAAAAACAAAAATAACAAAAGATAAAATCCTACATATACCACTTTCGCAGGTGCTGTCGATTGCATTTAGCGTATGCAACAAGCCTTTAAACCCCTAGGTTGCCCCTAGTGGACGAGTTGTAGTCTCGTGAGGGTTTGCAGCAATGTTACCCACAAACATTAAATTAACTGACTGGGAAAATGAAATAAAAGTTGGGCTGCCTCCTAGGAGCGCTAAGTTTACTATCAATCTTAAAACAATATAAAGGAAACTACCCTAGTCCTAAGAAAGCAGGGAAAAACTACTAAGTCATGCGCAAGGTTCCTCTTTCGGCCAATATTGTGATAAATTTCGCAGTAGATTTCTCAACAGGATCATCCAAAAGCCCTTTTTGCAATAGGTTTGGCTGCCCTGGAGTTTGACTTTCCAGAGAAACTTATGTACCTCATTAAAAATTTGTCGTTGATTCGCCTGAGGTATCCACAATATATATGATTCACCTGTGTCAGAAGAAGTTTCGAAGTTAGTATCCCATGGTGAATCAGAGACTACAGGTAGATAAAATTTAGAAAATTTTTCGAGAAGTGGTGTAGTCTCAATACATTCCGAAGTTCCAAACTTTGGTTCAATTTTTAGCTCCTCCTCCCTTAATGGTAAATAGTGAGGATCTGGGGAGGGAGGGGCTTCGGAGTAAGGGTTCTCTCGGTCAATGATGACTACCGAGATATCGTCTTGCAAGGCATTCTCTATGTCTCTTATCATGGGATCATTTGAGTCTGCAAAGTGTGCCAAGCAATCATCCAAAGAGTTGGAAAATTTAGTTGAGTGTGACTTATGTTTCACATTAGAGCTCGTGATGATCTGCCCAAGGAATCCATCGTCTTTGAAGGTAAACGGAGGTGTGCTCTCTTGCTCCAGCCCTGCACAGACAGATAGAGGGTCAGTAGATGAAGTATTGATGTGCGGATTCTGTTCATTGATATTACTCAGAAGAGGCATTGAATCGTCATTATTCAACAGTTCAGATGGTGGCCTCAACTGGGTGGTTTCAAATTCAAGAGTCATATCGAGTAGCTCGTCCATCTCCCGAATCATATCATCATTCGATTCAGAGGAGTGGTCCAAATACGTTTCACAAGAGTTAGAAGGGTTGGTTGTAAGGGGCCCATCCTCTACCTTTAAATCAGACATGTTAGGTGAGGGGAGTGGCTCATTATGACCGACCACTTCGTGTACGTCTTGATCATTGACTTGGACCAAACTTGAGATTGATTCCAGGGGAATTTGGGTTGCACATTCATAATCATCTTCCCAATACGCATCATCGTCTACTTCCATGCAGTGCACACTTGGGATGGGATCGCTTTCCTCACACTCTATTTCCAGATTGGGTTGAGGTTCGTATAAACTAACCTCTTCCTCTTATTGAACTCAAGTGTGTCATGTGAGTGGAGTGTGTCATCATCATTATATTTGAAAGACAACCATGTTTCTTCCCCATTCTTTTGAACAGTCATTGAGATCGACTCATCGGGAAAGTGAACCATATGCTCATTAGCACAATTCAACTCTTCATTCAAATTCCAGAATTCTCTAAAAGCAAGTTAGGATTGCATTGTATTTCTGGACTGGGTTGCAACTGGGGTGAACTAGCCTTGTTCCTCTTATTGAGGTGCGATTCAATTGCCTCTAATGATTTCATCATTTTTGCAACATGCTGGTTGAATTGTTCTAGATTAAAACATGAATCCTCTTGGATCGCTTCTGGTTGGTTCTCAAAAGTAGGGGATCCAGAGAATTATCACTATAACATTTGTTGGTTCATCTTTCCGACATTGATGGTTCCACTAATTAGAGTCATACGGATCATGTGTGGGAGAATTTGATGGTTGGTAATAGATATTATCACTCATGATATAATCACGCATTGTTTTCTTTTTCTCAGATGAGTGATAATAATTCTCACTCTCATAGTTATGATAACCCCAACATTCACGTACTGTCTTGTTAATCCGTGGGGAGTAATTGTTCTCCTGCATATGATCACGTAAGGACTTCTTAACCGGTGGATCTTTATATTCCGTCGGTTTCTCGATGATAGTTTCAGAATAGTTTTGAGATATTTGTTGATTTCTATCATAATCATCATCCCAATATAGGTTATTCTTCTCAGCATACTGACGTTCCCACTCGTGCATATACATGGTGAAACCCTAACTCTGAGTTTACTCCTAAAAAAAATAAAAATCCTACACAGCAGCATGGAAAGTAAAAGGAGGGAAGTTAGAACGAAGTTACCAGATTAGAAATTCCTATGTTAAGATCCTGCAAAACAAAACAAAAGAATTAGTTCCTAAAAATAAAAATTTTAAAGTTAGAAAATTCTAAGAGATAGAAATAAAAAAATTAGTTTCTAAAAGGAAACCTAGAATAAGAAAATTATAAAACTAAAATCCTAATTCTAGAAAAAGAAAGTAGAAAAATTAGGAAGGGATTACCAATTTAGAAGTTTCTATCTAAGAATCCTACAAAAGAGGAAACAGGTTAGTTCTAGAAATCAAATAAAAATAACAAAAAAAATCTAAAACAAAAGTTAGTAAGATCCTAATCTTAATCTAATTCTAAAACCAACTAATTTCAAATTATGTAACTGTCAATCCCCGGCAACGGCGCCAAAAACTTGTTCACTCCCCAAGTATAGGGTTGTGATGTAGTAATAAACTTAGTAAGACCGAGGTCGAATCCATAGGGACTGAAATCTGTACGTGATCTGAAAGTAACCAGAACTAGAACTAGAATAAGATGAATTATAAATCGAGTGAATAAGTGGGAATAATGGTGAAATATTACTTTAAAACTTTAGAAAATTCAAAGGTAGAAAACTAGGGATTCAGAGGATCCACTTATAGAGATCAGGGAGATCTTATGCCTGCTTCAAAAATTATGGAAATTAAACTGAACTGACGTTGATATAGTTTTCAAGAGATGAAAGATATATGAATTAGAATGGATTCCATCACCAAACCATGCCCAGGAGGCAAAGCAAACAATAAAATTAATCTAATTACCAATCAATCAATTATATCATGAAGGTTAGGAAGGGTACCGACATCTAACATGCCCAGGAGACGATGGTGAACAACAGGGCTTCCTGACGTCAGATACATAAAAAGGAAAGGAAATACTCAAAGCCATCGCAGACCCATTGTAATTTCAGTCACAACAGACCATTAAAGACTAAAAACATTCCCTTAATTAAACCCAATCAACATCAGATCAATTTAAATAAAGGCAAGCAAAGAGTTCCCATCACACCACAAACTTCACCTCTTAGCCCTAGCTAAGAGGTTTAGCCCATAAACATGATTAGGCTAATCTCTTAAACAAAAATAAAATAAACAAAAGAAAAAAGTAAAAGAGAACAACTCTACTCTCTTTCCTCTGTGCTTCAAGTCCAAGCTCCAAGCTCTGGCCCAGATTGGATGCTCTCCCACGTTCTCTGTCTCTCCTTCTTATAGGTAGTGGGATTGGCGCAAGGTCGGTGGAAAATTTCTGCAGCATAGGTCGGTGCTTCTTACGCAGCAACGTGTGTATACTTTTACAACTTTTACGCTGATGTTTGGTGGCCCCCACAGACGAGCTCTGATGGAAAATCAACTCCGTTCACTGAGATAAGCAGGGAAAACCAGTCAGAGATGTTGATTTTGGCTCGGATTGGGTGTGGCCCACGGACTCTTTCTCGGCGTCGTCTACCTGCCGTTGGACAGTTAAAAAACTGGTCACCACTATCTTCTGGAAGTCCGACACCTAGGCATCAGTGGGAGGGGCCGTGTGAGACTCATGGACGGTCCGGATCGATCTTTTTCTGTAAGATGGTGGCCCACGGAGATCTTCCGCAACTCTCTGTTGCGAAACAAAGATTCTGCGTTAACGCTCTGTGATGGTCGGTGAGCCCATGGTTGATGTCATGTGGAAGATCCACCCCGCCTATTGGACTCAGGACGAAAAACCATTCGGCAAGGGGTGTTTTTGGAATGAAATATATGTGGCCCACATGATCTTTGATTCCGCCGTCCATCCTGCGTTCAACGGCTAAGATTTTTCCATAGATTGCATGGTGTTGAACTAACACCTAGGTGAGGATCTTGGCCATCTCTTGAGACAAGTGAACGGTTCGGATCATTGAACCGGATGATGAGTGGGGCCCACAACGCAGATCAACATCGGACAACGTAAACGCTGTTGCTGCGTTTATCAAGTTTGGAAGAAGGAATCGGTCAAGGGTCTGTTTGACCGATTCTTTGTTGCCGTGCATGGCTCGTGCACTTGTGCACTATGCACACTCATGCTCAAATGGGGTCCACTATGCTGTGTATCTAAAATCCACTCCGTCCATTCTCTTTGTCACCTCTTTTAACCCGTCAAAGACAATTTTGAAGCATATCTAGGTAGCAGGTGGGCCGCACTTAGTGAATTAATGGGCTGATATGTCCATTGGGCCACCTACGGAGGGATTCAATGGCTGAAAATCGACGTGTGCAGTTAATTTATGGTCCTCAGGCCATGCATGAAGTTTCGAGCCAAACGGATGGCGGGAACCTTGTGATCTTACATTTTGGCTACCTTTTAAGCTACTTGAGCTTCAGTTTCTCAGTTTTCTTGGATCTCTGGCGTTGTTCTTGGTCCCCTGGAGTCCATCCCTCGCCTTTAGTGACTTCTGTGCATTAAACCCATGCATTTAGAATTCTTTTCAGTCCACGCTCATAAATCTACTCTGCAACACAAACACGATTCAAATCAGGCGTTAAACGGTTTCATGTTCGTAAATTCGGGCAATAAATGGGGTCTAATATGCAATATTTGACCCTCAACAGTGTGAATATCCTCCCGACAAGAATGAAAACCAAATTAAAAAAACCTCGGATGATCTAATTCAGACTGAAGTCACGGTCAACAATTTTGCTAGAGGAGTAACACACACACATGGTGTCTTGCCTATCGAGTTGGCTATGAGAACCAGTAAGGTATTGGTCGCTTTCTTCGTGATCGACACTTTGTCAAATTACATTGCCTTAATGGGAAGAGACTGGATACATTATTTCTCGTGAATCCCATCATCCTTACACCAGTTCATCATCTTTTGAAATTAAGACAATGTCGAATTGGTGTTGGTTGATAACTTACCATTTTTAGCCACATCCGAAATAGTCAAAGCTTATTTTTATAGAAATGAGTTTGGACTGATACATTTTACTGGAAGGAATAAATATGGACGTCCAACTAAGATAGACACCACAAGCAATTCAAACAACATAGTGCAAGATATTACTATTGTAATACATGTAAATAATAATCTGCCAAAGGAGATAGTGCTTTATTAGGCAGTCCCACGCTGTCTATAGAAGAAATCCTATGATGAGTCTACTATCAGTCAAGGGAAAACAACCGAGCACACGGCCATAATGAGATAGCTCGAGGAGAGCTGAGACAGTATGGTAATGCATGCTTTGTCGACATGACTGAAATTATAATACCAGCCAATAAGGTAGCCGATGATGGTATAGAGTTGAATGATCTCAAATGGCACCCCAGAAAAGTTAGATGAATCTCTGGCCCAAGTCCATAATCCTCTGGTTAAAGTAAACTTAGGAACATAACAAAATCATAGGCCTACTTTTATTAGTTGGTTTGTTGGAGCCACAAGTCCAAGCCGAACTCATTGATTTGCTTATGGAATTTGCTAACTGTTTCACATGGGATTACCATGAAATGCCTAGACTAGACCAAACCAAAATCTAATCGAGCAAATGCTATTCATAAAAGAAGGGTATCTGTAGCGTGTCAATTTCATGTAGCCAATTATACGCACACCCAGACATATATATCTACCTCACGAGGAATATAATGAAAACTTAAAGTGAAGTAATCAAATTTCAGGGACAAAATTATGTTTAAGGGGGGTAGATTGTAACACCCCGAACTTTTCAATACCCGAATATTGAAAGTTCTCGAGTGTTACCATGAAATTTTAACTTAATATGTACATGTGTATAATGCCAATCTACCTATCCTAACCTTACACCTATTATCCAACATGAATATGACCATTGAGAATGATCTTCATCCATAGATCAAGCCATCCGACCATTGATTTTAAGATAAGATCATCATATATCCAAGTATTCCCACTTGTCCATCATAACCAAGCTGTCAGCCAACTATCCACTAATAGGTAAAGATATCTGACCGTCCACTTTGAGTTTCGACCACTCGATCATAGTAAACTAACTACTTGATACTTACATCTACCCGTACACATATCGAATTGAAATTCTGATCCGTTCATCTTGTTCACCACCTATGAATATGCTTAACCCACCTTCAAAACTATACATGTTCTGCTCTTGATCGCTTTAAAAACCCACTTGTGATCATTCGTTTACAAAACTGACTGTACAGCCACTCACATACATGATCAGAGTACTAATCATCATGTTTTTATATTTTTAACATGTCATTTGACCATCCATTATGTTAGTTGATATATGTATATTCCCTTAGTTAATTTAGTGAATAATTCTATATTCACAATAATTTAGATATAAGTTTTTTTGTAAGAATTACTTAGAAATGTACTTATAACCATGTAGAACCATTAGATTTCTCAAAACTCTCATATCAGCAATAATTACGAAAATGCCAATAACTTAGACCCTTGAATTTTATATCATATGGTTCCCATCATCCGTTTGATGTAAAATTTTATACCATACCTATGTATCATAAATTAACCATACATGTCAAATTTCAACCCTTAGATCATTGTAAAAGTGACATAACTGATAAATCAGTCACTTAACCGTTGATTTTGATATCCATTGAGTGAAGAAACCTTGTGGGTGGTCGTAATAGGATATTTTCCTTCATATGAACGACTTAGATTTCCCATAATATGGACTAAGCGTGAAATACAAAAACTCTACTTTGGTAAACTTTTCATTAGGCGCGAAGTTATCCTTTCAAGGCCTACCAACTCCTTATAAATTTGGATCTTCTGATTTAACCACTTTCTTCCTTCCATCACAACTCAAATTTGGACTATACTTTTTTCTCGTACGCCTATGAGGTTATACAAAATTTAGGCCCCGATCTATAATCCTACATCGTTGAAGGTTGAAGCCAGTTCCTTCCTTTTGGTACAAAATGTGAAATTTTAGATTTAGGCTTTTTCCATCATCAATCAACAACCGAAATTTATCCAACTGTTTGGTTATCCTGACTACACATTTTCTAAAAAATTGGGCCTTGATCATTAAGTGTGGACAGTTAATTGAAATCAAGTTCGTTTTGGCACCCGTTAGGAGAATTTTCAAGATAGGCCAATCTAAATTTTGGATTATCAAGAAAATCATACACCCTGACTCTATTCAACGACCATGACATAATGAATGAATTAGATTTAAAAAAAGATTGTTAGAAAAAGAAAAAATTGGAGAAACCCAATCCAAGTGGGATGTTAAACACACCCTTCTCACACGCCCACTCCTTTTAAAAGGGGTGTGCGTACCCCTCTCTACTCACACGCCCAAGGAGAAAAAGAAAAAGAAAGAGGAAGAGAAAGAGAAATAAAAGAGAAAGAGAAAGAAAAAGAAAAAGAAAAAGAAAGAAAGAGAAAGAGAAAGAGAAAGAGAAAGAGAAGGAGAAGCCTAGATGCCCTCTTCCTTCTCCCTATACATAGTGTCTCCCTCTTGGTCAAGCGATGTCGTGATTCATGTGGAAGTTTTTCATGTAGAAGCTTTCTTACATGGATATCTACTTAGGGTTTAGATATAAGGCTAGGGTGAGGGACTCCTTTAAGCTTACATTAATTTGAGTTGATATGATTTATCTGGTCTTTTTTACATGCCTTCATGTTACTGTGAATTTTTTTCGTAATTATTTAATTTTCCACCATCAATTATTTATCCTTTAGGAATTATGGTATGACTTTTATATGTGATCGTTATGAATTTATGTGAGGCCATGGATATAAGCCTTGCTTTTGCCCTTTACTAATTTTGTTGAGTTAGCCCTTGCTACTCTCTTCTTTTGTTGAATTAGCCCTTGCTACTGTAACACCCTGTATTTTGAGTACTCGAGTGTTGCCATTAAACCGTAGGATGTATTTAGGCATGTGGGAATCCATGATATCATCCTCAGATAATTCACAAAAAGACCACCTTTGTAAACCATGAACAACTCTAGAAAAATTTCATTAGTACAACTCTCATCGAGTCAGGTCTAAGATCATTCAAAGAGTCCAATGAAACTCAAGACAAATCCTACTCACCGACCACTTTATAGAGTAAGAAAATATAAAATGAACCTGTAATTCAATATCTACATCATAGTGTACACATCTGCCTAGCAATATCACAATCCAACCATTTAACTTAATTAATGCATTTCACATTTGGAACATGTCAAGAAGTCATGTGGACAAATATTCAAAACAAATCTAAGATTGTAACAACTCACACCTTAACCCAAGTACTTAAATAGAAATTTAAAATAACAAAACTCCCCATACGCCGTTACAACCAAGATTAGCCACTTCATGTTGCAAAACTAATGGCCAAAATTTATTTGAACAACTCTAAGAAAGACTGATGGTTCAGATTAATCACGGGTAATAAAAAACCACAATAAACCATCACTTACTGACTACAAACCTTTGAAAGATAGGGAAACTAGCATTGACACCTACTAACCCTTAAACCATAGGTACTAGAAGAACCACCAAGACCTATGACTGGCATGGATTGAGTCGGATCAGATCGTGGACCACACATCTGTCTCGAACGTGTACACAAATAGAGTGCATGCACTATGCACGAAATCAAGTCATCGGGTCAAAGAAGACCCAATGATTTCGCGATTTGGGAAGGAAATAAAAAAAAAACTCCCTACCGCCCAACGTCTTTCAACGGGACCGTTCCTTCGACGGTGCAAATAATCATTTCCCGAATACAGTGGACAAATCCACACCGTCCATCTAATTATTTGGGTCCCACCGACCACATCCATGTAGAGATTATTCATTGAAAACCACCCGTGTCGCCTTTGTCAGCAACCCAGCAGGCAACACACGAGCAAGACGCTATCGGGAGAGGATTTGCCATGCACACCATCCCTCTGGCAGATCCGACCATTGGACGTTGTCGGATGGAGGCCACGTATGCACGGGAGTCCCAGTCAGCCCTACCGTTTCCTAAAAAGCTCCCCACCCGTCGGAAAGCAGAGAAAACTCTTTCCATTCATAGTAAGAAATCATCTCACCCGATCATCGGCCTCTGAAATCTCCTCTCCAGCTAATCCAGGGGTTGGAATTAGGGCGGTCAGTGAAATCTCGTAAGGCAACGAGATATTGACGAGTCGCAGCCGCAACCCGAACCGAACCTAGTATTAGCGAATGTGCATACCTCACCGTAAGATGGGCCCCACGAGCTTCTTTGACATGATCCAAACTGGTTGAACGATTCTGATCGTTGGAGCAACCGTTAGTTGAAGAATCACCATGGCCAGGGGGTCATCTCCCCTGATTGACTGACAGAACCATGTTTTGAAAAAATGGGCCCATTCACCTATCCAGGTCGTTCATCATGCAACCCACTCCATTTAAAACCTATCAGGTGCAATCGTTTCCGCCCCTACACCAGATCTAAGGTTTGGGGAGGCCCTGACGAGAAGCCATTCTCGGCTAACACGTGATTACTCTGCGCTAATCGCTGTGATTAGTTCTGGAGATTTCCAGATATGGGATGACTATATATAGCCGGCCATTAGGGCGAATTCCAAGGAGGAAGTGAGAAGAATTAGGAAAGGAGAGATAGAGCGACTATGAGAGCAGCAGCCGAGCGAGTTGCATGCCCTGTAACAGCTTGACTCAGCCTAAAACGAGTCAAGGGATGGTCCGATTCGTCTCTTTGCAGTGTGAGAGATAGATAGATGAGAGCCGAGGGAGAAGTAGGAGGATTTTAGAGAGAGAGAGAGAAAAGAAGAGTAGAGATAGTTGGAGAGCCGGCTGGAACGAGTTTTTAGCCGTTGTTCTCCCTGAACTCGTCACACCAGAACGTGTTTCTTCAAGATTAAAACCCATGCCATCATTCAAGATCAGTCTCGGAATCAGGTAACCCTGTCCTTTTTCCCCTCTGTTATTGACAGATTCCACCTGCCAATCGACTGATTTCACAGTCGGCTCAACTCGGTTGCGAGTTTAGTGACACAACACCATTCCAAGTCAGGAAAACCCGATTCGCCTTCATGGCAGCGGTCGGTTTCCCTGAAGCCGAGTTTGGTGCTATGAACTGAGCTTTGGTTTGTCAGGAGCCGTGAGTGGGAGCACCGTTTGCACTAGTGCAACCCGAAATTGCATATTTGCTAACTGACTTGGCTGGTTTCCTACCGAGTCGACTCTACACTCGTTAATGGGACGACACAGTCAGTTTACCAGTGGAGTCAAACTGTCTCCAACCAATTGTGAGTGAGTCCAAGAAGCGTTGGGCCTAAGGGACCTTTAAATCTAACCCAATGGCTAACAAGACCCCTAAAACAGACTCAACTAGTTATTAGTCGAGAACTCAAACTGAGTCAACTCAGCCACAACTCACCATTACCTTGTTAACATCTATTCAGGGACTGACTGAAACCACCTATTTGGGAGGACACTTTTCCCTTCAACCAAGTCCCAACAAGATCCCTGGATTAGGACATTCCAAATTGGCAAGTAGAACAACCCCCACAGGTGAGGAACGTCCCACATTGCTTCATTCATTTTATTGAACTCTAAGCTGATTTAGGCCTAATGTTTAGGTACACTAAAGTTGTAATTTCATTTCTCTATTCATTGATCAACTATGAGTGAATTCCTAGAATTATTACTATTGTGCATTTAAGGACTTGTATCATACTCCATGTTTGAGATTGCATAGTTCCATGTGTTTTTCTATCTGTCAAGCATGAGGTAAGAGATCTTATTCCCAATCATATTATGAATAGTATTACATGCACATTCCTATCTGTTAAACATGAAGAAATAAATCTTATTCACAATCATATTATAAATAGTAGAATTGCCATTATACTCTGCATATGTTAGATTCATTCTTAGTTGAATATGATGTGTTCTAAATTTTAGAACAGTACGTACAGTGAACTATTTCTTCTATTTCTGTTTTCTGTGATGAACATGAGTCTATACTTCATTTCCTTTTTCACAGATCCTATATCTATAAGATCTAGACTTAGTCTTGTGTTTTATATAGTATTTTAGAAATTGCTTGACTTTGGGTATAGTGCTACTAGTGGTGATAAGAATCATTGTAGTGCAATACTCTAAATGAGATCATGTATGATGTTACCTTCCATAAGGGATGTTGGATGAGTTCCCTAACTACATTCCATATGTCACATTCATAGGCCTCATTGGTCCTAAAAGGGTATTTGGAATTATATTGAACATACGTTAGATTGTCTGACATCTTATTATAAGACCACAAACTTGGCTATATTTATGAAGGTGACTTTGTTAATATCATGGAGTGTACTTGAGTATCATAGTGCATGACATCCACGCATGACATATGAGCTTTTCCGAGTACTCAATGTAAGTCACATCCTGTACGATTTACTGAAGGTGCTATCCCTTCAGTGGACTCATAGATCATGTGCATTTGTGCCACTTTCGGCGCTCTTTCTTTGCATGAGGCTTTTTCAGGATTAGACTCTCCTCGGGCGTACGCCGAGTACTTTTTCAGGAGATATCCTTGGGCGCACTCGTCTGAATGGCCTATTCCAAGTAGTTAATCTACCGCGGGCGGTCTGTATGGTCTTTTTCAGGTAGTCTACTACTGCGGGCGACCCTTTATTTTGACAGCTGGATGTGCACCCCCAGATCCGTGACTTTGCCATACATTCATACATCGATCCATTTACATTTAAATTCATATTACTCTTAATATGATTGATTACGTGTGGTTTAAACTGTCTTGGAATGATATGGTATGCGTGAATCCTTATGGGAATTTCTACTAAGTTTTCACTCACCTAATCGTGCAGTTGCACCAAATAGATACATGTATGATGACAGGTGGAGACACGTATGACGGGATCCCAGGACGGCTGAGGTGGAGTTAGGTAAGGAGGGCCTCTATGCCATTGTAGTTGAGCAGTTGGAGCTCGACTGATAATTTGGGATTTACTTGCTTTCATATTTCAGATTTTGTATCTTGTTTGAATTGTAATATTTTCCCTATTGCGGGATTTCATTTTGGCTTCCATCTACATGTATTAAGCTTCCTTGTTGTTACTCTTGATATCCTTAGTTTATACAATGTTTCCTTACTCCATGTTATGGAATTTGCCTCTATTTAGATGTATGTTAGTCCACTTCATAACGTAATACTCAGGTTCTCTATGAGGAGCGACTATCCTCGGGTTTTGAGAACCAGGGTGTTACAGCTACTCTCCTCTCTTGTTGAGTTAGCCATTGCTACTTTCCTCTTCAGTTGAGTTAGACATTTCTAGTCTTCCCTGTTGTTGAGTTAGCTTATTGTCACTCTTCTCCTTTATTATGTTAGCCTTATGCTACCTCCCTTTATGGCTTGGGCATGTGCCTTGGAATTCTAGAACTTCCATAATTCAATTTATTTCCTCTTTGGTGCGAGTGATGTGTTAGAGGTATCACAACTGGTGATTTAAATATTTATTGTGGACCTAATGCGCTCTGGGTAGAGACCCTCTTCGTCAACGCATAATTCCATGGGTTTGGGTAGTGGTGCATAAATTGATGTAAGTAATTCGCAATGCGTGTTACATCACTTCCGGGATTGGATGTCGCAAATAGTCGCTCCATGAACAAATCGTGTTACGTAATTCATCCGACTCATGTGTTGTGCCGTCTCGAGGTGTTCACATAAATCCACGGTAGTGTTGGACACGCCGGCAAAACTCTGTAGTTATGGGATGCGGGGTGAGTCAGTTTTCTATAATTATATTCCACATTATGATGATCACTACGTATGATGAGCCGCACACACTTTGCTAGGCATGCATTCATATATATATATATTGGTTGCGCATAATGATACCACTCGTAGTGGTAGAGTATGAGACGTATCAGAATCCTTACATTACTTTTATGAATCTCTTGAATTATTGTTAATCTTAAAGGATAACTAGTACTATGAGTAGGGCATTGACCCTCTCCAATCGTACAGATAATGCAGGTGATGTGCAATTTGAAGACACGGATGACAATCTCCCTACTAAAGATTATTCTGAATAAATAAGGAGATACCTTTATGCTTAGTTTTATTTATTTTTCGCTGCAAACTCGATAATGTAATAAGCTCCCATTTAGAGGGCATTTGATGATTTGTTGAATTCTTTTACTCTAATGGAATAATGAATATAGTTGATTTTACTCTTGTGAATGGTTACCTTCGTGAATGTAACTGGATGTGATTTAAATGAAAAAAAGGTGCAATTTTGAAGTATTCAAGTTTTATATTATTAAGGCCCAAAATTCTTAGGCACGAGTATGTACTCGGGCAGTGAAAATTTTAAGATGTTACAGTATTAACCGCATAAGCAACCACCTAGACAAATGAAGATCGAAGTTACTCTAAAAAGAAAAGAAGAAATCGAATGATTATTGAAGGCAGGATTTATTAGACCCATCAAATATGCCGAATGGATCCCCAACGTGGTTCCGATCATTAAGAAAAATGGTACGCTCCGAGTCTGTATCGACTTTAGGAGCTTAAATCAAACCACACCTAAGGATGAAAATCTAATGCCCATGGCTAATTAGTTGATCGACCAAGTAACTGGACACTAGATGGTTTTCTTTAGGGATGACCATGCAAGGTATAACCAATAAGCATTGCACTTGAGGATGTACCAAAAACACCTTTCAGATGTCCTGGTCCTTTGGGGACTTTCTATTGAGTGTGATGCCATTTGGTCTTAAAAATACAGGGACTACTTGATCAAGCATAAATATTGCATATTTATCATCTCAATTGTGTTAGTTTCCAATCCATTCAAGTACTAAAGTGATTCACTAACATATGTTTTATGCATGCAAGGTAATTTAGAAGCCATAGATGAAACTTTGCTTAAATGAATGATTTAAAGCTCAAAGAGAAATCAAGCTCGAAGGCAATGAAGAATTGGATGTTTTTATGACAATATTGAAGAATTCAAGTACCAAAGATTCAATAAAACCAAGTACCGAAGATAGAGAAAAGACTAAAAAATCACATAGTTCAATAATAGAAATAACAGACTATTTAGTCCCACCTGAGGTAGGTTCAGTCTGATCAAAGGTGCTGAAAATAGTCCAATAATAAACAGTGATTTTCAAACTTAATTCGACTCGATTGTTAGGTCCGATCGAAGTGATGTTCGGTGCCACCTAGAGGAGACAACGACTTCAAGTGAATTTTGAGGAAATTCAACTGCAGTTGAAGGCAAGTTTGGATAGACTTGGTGTGACTTAAGTGCGACCAAGTAGAAAAAAAGTGTGGGAATTTGAAGTCGGTGCGAATTTCTCCTATTTAAATGGGTGTTTTAGGTCATTCCAAGTACAAATTAGGGCGAGAGAGAGAGAGAGAGAGAGAGAGAGAGAGAGAGAGAGGAGAGAGAGAGAGAGAGAGACCAAGGGGTGACAAAGCTTCCATGGAGCCGTTCTTCTTCTTCAATCCCTCAGTTCTAATTTATCTTTTATGTTTTTATTTTATTTTTGTTCTAGGATATTAGCTATGTTAGGTTAACTCTTATCTAAGGCTAAGGGATGAAGCTTGTACTTAATTATACTATTTAGTTTATTTGATTTAACAACAATGGTTTGAATAATGATAATTGATTGAATTGATTTGGATTTTACTTTAAAGTCTTTGAGTTGTTTATTTATGGATTTTTTGTTAACTACGGTCACAATGAATGCTTTAATTTAACAATTGCTTATCTTGATTATAGAAGGAATCAATCTGTATAATTAATTAATATATTGTACACCTAAGTTACAGTAAATGCTCTTAATTTCCTATGATTGAGATCCAAGTGCTTCATGAGAGGATCATTAAATTGAATTCATGTGTTATTGGTGTTTATGATTGGTTTAATAGAATCATTCTCTTATTAAATATGATAGAACTTCGATTCCAATTGAGTTATAAGCGTTGAATCAGTGAATTATATATTGCGATTGTTATAAGTGGATTTCTGATCCTTAGTCTTTTATTATTTTTTATAAAACCCGTTCTACTTCATTGGATTAAAAATCCAAATGAACTATTAGCTTTAGACTAGTTCTAGTTGTATTCTCACCAAATGCCCTGTGGATTCAATCTCGGTCTCATCGAGTTAAAAATACGTCGTAGCCCCACACTTAGGGATTTCAATTTGCTGGTTCGATCAAGTTTTTGGTGCGTTGCTGGGTAATTTGTGATGAGAATACTTAGGTTTAGGTTAGTGTTTTGATTTGTAGTTCTAACCTAGGGTTTCATTTTTTTTTTTTTTTTTTAGGGTGTTAATTTCATAATTTTGTTTTAGGGTTTGTTTTGTTTCAAATTTTCTGACATTACTAACATCGTTTACTTGTTTATATTTTATAGGATTATCAGTTCTAGATCCTCTCTTCTGGTAACATCCTTCCAAACTCCATCTATTAACTTTCTTAATTGTTGTAGAATTTTTTTATTTTGCTAGAAGATTTAGGGTTAGGTTCTGGAATTAGTGTTTTGTGTGGTTCATGCCTAATTGCATAAATGATCATACATTGAGAGTTAAAAGTGAAGGGGGTTTGGTCGATAGGCTCACAATCGTCAACGAGTTAGAAAATATCTAAATACTCCTAAAATATGATCTAAATTTATGGCTGGAAACCTAAACAAAATTTTGATGAGAATCCTATGCAAAACACACCACCAGTTAGGACGGAGCGTGACGAGAATGAGGTACATCAAGTTCCACCAGTTTGGACTTTATGTGATTATCTACAACCGATGAGAACAAGTACACCTTCTTGTATGATTTTTCCAACCAACGCAAGAAACATGAATTTTAAATGGAGGTATATTTAGTTGCTCACTAAATTCCATGAACTTGATTCAGAAAGTACATACTTGCACCTGAAGGAATTTGACGAGATTGCCGCAGTATACACTTTAACAATGTTCTTACCGATGTAATTAGATTGAAACTATTTATATTCTCTCTAAAGGAGAGAGCCCAATCATGGCTCCACTCCTTGAGGCCAAGATTTATTTACACATGGGCCGAGATGACCATGGAATTCCTTAAAAAGTTCTTTTCAGTTCATAAAACCAACACTCTGAGGTGTGACATTATGAACTTCTCCCAAAAGGGAGATGAAACTTTTTTCAGTGTTGAGAATGGTTCAAAGGCCTACTTCTCACTTTCCTACACCATGGCTATGAGATTTGGTGAGTGATTAGCTTTTTCTATGATGGACTAAGCTCAAATATGCGCCAATTATTAGAAATGATGTGTAATAGCGAATTTATGAGCAAGGATCTTGAGGCCTGGGATTACTTTGAGATGCTAGCTGAAAATACCGAATTATGGGACATCCAACCAAGCTAGTAATCCGAAGATAGTACCAAGAGAGAGAGGAATACATGTGCTTATTGAAGAGGACGGTGTTAGTGCAAGGTTGGTGGGTCTCACAAGGAAGATTGAGGCCATGAAACTTAGTAAGTGATTTAACCCATCGAGGCCATTGAAACCGTATGTGGTATTTGTGAGAGTGATGCTCACCTAACTAAGGATTATCTTACAATCCTCGCTTTTTAAGAGGTGTTCATGCTCAAGTGAATGCTATGAACGCTTATCAATGCCCCTTTAGTGCACTAAATTCTAACACATATACTCTTGATAGGTAGAATCATCCGAATCTTAGTTAAAGGAATGTACCAATTGTGAATTTAAAGAATAATCCCCAAGGCCCATCTAATGGTATACCACAAATAACCCCACCGAAGAGAACCCTTAAGGATGCATTAAATGCATTTATGCAATGACAAATGCAATACAATCATAACATTACGCAGGCCATTAATGAACTTAAAAATCTAGTTGTAAGGATTGAAACACACCCAAGTGTTAGGGAGAAAGTGACCTTGTTGAGCAAACTTCAGCCTAACCCCAAAGGACAATTTAAGACAAATGATTCCAATTGTTCAGCTCAATATGTGGAATATGTTAAATCCATCACCACCTTGAGAAGTGCCAAAGAAATCAACAAGGAAGTTCCTAAGAAGGTTAATGAATCTGATGAATCCAGAGATTAGAAGGATGATGGTGAATATAGTAATGCTCCACATGACAAAGAGCTAAAGCATGAGCCTAAGCCTTTAGCCCCATTTCCCCAACGTATTGCCTCATCAAAATGACCAAGTGAACATCATGACATTTTAAAGGTTTTCTGATAAGTCAAGATTAACATCCCCTTGTTAGATGCAATTAAACAAATTCTATCTATTGCCAAATTCCTAAAGGATCTATGTGTGGTAAATCGTAAGCCGAACGTACATAAGAAAGCCTTCTTGATAGAACTGGTGGGTACAATTATTAATCAAAATACTCCCCTAAAATACACGAATCTAAGAAGTTCGACGATCTCATGTATAATAGGAAACTTATAGGTTGAAAAAACACTTCTAGATTTTGGAGGTGAGCGTTAATCTGATATCATAATCGATATATGGGTAATTGGGCCTTGTTGAGTTGAAACCCACAAAGATAACTATTGAGACTTAAATGTTACAGATTTATCCTCGCATATGCATTTTTTTCTCATGCATTCAAGTACCAAATTGATCGAATTAGATATGTTTGTACTTATGAGGTGATTTCAAAACCAAGGAAGAATACGTGCTTAAATGGACATTTTAAAGCCCAAACTTATGAAGTATGAAGAATTGAAGAATTGAGAACTCTAGGATGAAGATTTCAAGCCATTAAGGTCCAAGGAAACAAGTACAAAAGGAAGAAAAGAAGAAGAAAACAAAAGAATGAAGATCAAAGAAGAAATCCTAATTTCGAGGCCTAAAAAGTAAAATTTTGGAAATATACAGCTAAAATGACAAAAATCCAGAAAATTTGAGAAATAGCCCTGCAAGTGCCGGCGGTGCCACCATTGGCATCTAGACATCTAACGGTGCCACTGTGGATACGACAGTACCAATGTGGGAGATTGTTTTTTGTTGCAAGATTTTGCATAATGTAGCTTAATCCACAAGCTCCTTAGGTCAGTTTGAGTTAATTCTATATAAAGGGGGCCCTTAATCTCATTTACGATGTCTTCTAGGGTTTGGAGAGAGATAAAAGTGAGTACTGAAAACATACTTTTGCTTCGATTTCTTCATGATTTCTAGTTGATCTTTAGTTTTCCTATTGTTTTTGAGTTAGCCATGCTATGTTAATCTCTTAGATAGGGTAAGGGGTGATGCTTGTAGTTTATTTCAATGTTTTAGTTTACAGATTCATATTTTGGATTGAATGATGGTTAGTTAATTGAAATTGGTTTCAATTTACTTTAAAGCTTTTGTGTTGTTTCATTTTTGATACATTCTCGACTTCGGTTACTTTGAATGCTTGGAAGTGCAATTACAAGCTTGAATAGAGAAGGAATCAATTTGTAAAATTCCTTAATTTATTATAGATTCTGTGCATAATAGGTGATTAGAATTCCATGCGATGGATGTCCAAGTGCTCTATGAGAGAATTGTTTAATTAAAATCATACCTTGTTGGATGTTGAGATTAATTTAACTATTTGATCTTCCGATTAGAATGGATTGTAATTTGATTATACCTGAGCTATAGAAGATGTGTTGATAAATTATGCATTGTGATTACTAGATGTGGATCCCTGGATCCTTAGTGCTTTATTATTATTTTTTTACCCTTAACTTCTTTGTTGGATTAAAAACTTAAACAAACGGTTTACCTTTAGATTAGTTCTATTTGTGTTTTCACATTCCCCGTGGATCGACGTGGTCTCACCAAGAATTTATTACTTCACAGTCCTACACTTGGATTGCCCAATTAGTTTTTGGTGCTGTTGCTGGGAATGGCGCGAACACATTAGGTTTAATTCCTATTTTTAGATTAGATTAGAGTTTAGTTAGGTCTTTTCTATTTTTCTGAACTGCTGAACTAACTTAGGGTTTTCTATTTTCAGAATTTTTTTGTTCTTAGGATTTATAATTTCAGACTTTAATCCTAGGGTTTGATTTCAAAATTTCTACTTTAGGGTGTTTATAGATTAGTATTTATTATTTTTTGTTATAGATCATTAACATTCTTTTTTTTTTTTTTTTTTTTGAATAATCTTCTTATTCTAGTTCTTCCATATCCGGTAACATCCTTCTTTTCACTCTTCTAATTGATTTCAATTTTCAATAAGATTTTTTTTTTTTTTTTGTAGGATTTTGATTTTGCTTTTAGGTTTAAGTTAAGGTTTTTTCATATTCATGCCCAAGTGGACACGAGATTACTCTAATTAATTTCTAAAAAGCAGGATATTAGTTGAAGGGTTAACAGATCACTATATTAGGAACTGCGATTGAGAACATGCCCGTTTATGAGGAAAACAAGGTTTATGATTTTCCACCAATTAGGGTGATGCATGATTATTATGTGGGATATTACGCTTATCAACAACCATTGAGTGCACCCACATATAATATATATGATCTTGATTAGTGGAATCGTCAGAATTTTAGTTGGAGAGATGGACTAACCATGGATGCTAACAACTATCCCTCATTGACATTGACAAGACCCTTGGGGATAGATTGCAAGTGTTTTTTTAGGATAATTGTAAATTAATCAAA
This sequence comes from Magnolia officinalis, assembly GCA_021015155.1. NCBI lineage: Eukaryota > Viridiplantae > Streptophyta > Magnoliopsida > Magnoliales > Magnoliaceae > Magnolia > Magnolia officinalis. The sequence continues at coordinate 19,478,140 of JAJHSJ010000011.1, forward strand.
GCATCTTGCAGGTCATACAAGAACTAACAATGTCAGTTGAGACAATTGAGTCACGCCTCATTAGGGAGGAAGGGACTTTTTTAGCCCAACCTCACCATAACCCACAAGCACAATGCGAGATGAGTGATTTCAATTCTTCTAACACGCTAGTTGAGCATATTGAATTTACCACCACCCTTATAAGTGGTGAGGTTGATAATGAGGTTAGTAACGTTCAACTTGATGAAGATTCAGAGTATGTTTATGAGCCTATGGTCTGGTTTTCCCAAAGGTTGATCTCATCTAAGGCCCCAGTTAATGATCAAGATATGCAAGATATTTTCAAACATGGTGATGTTGATAAAATCCACTAACATGACATGCTTGATTCTAGTCCGGAGAATGAGTCCCTTTCAACTGAATCTTACGACTCTCTGAGGTTTTCTTAGCACTCTTTGAAAATTCTAATGATGACAAGATTAAAGACATAGTGAATGCCTTGCAAGACTCTACCTCGGTAGTTGATACTGACAGGGAGAAAATTTGTTTTGAATTGCTTCCTTTTACCAATCCTAAATGTTTACCATTCAGAATGGAGGACCTGGAATTTGACTTGAAGATTGAAAGTTTGGATTTCATTGAGACAACACTAGCTAAAGACAAATTTTCTGATATACAATTAATTGTATTCTCTTATTTACTGTGGTATACTAAGATTGAAAATTTTTATGCTATAGGTGAATTTTATAAAATTTGGACACCTCAAAATATTGATCGATGATTTTTTATTAGGGTTGATAAATTTCTCTGGACATACATGCTCTAGGATATCCAAGCCTATTGCAAAATGGGCTTTTGGATGATCTTTTTTAGAAGTTTGCTAGGAAATTTATTCAGATACTAGCCAGAGTAGGAAAACGGCTACCGGAATAAGTAGTTTTTCCCTTTATTTTCTAAGACTAGTTGATCAATCCAAAAGAATAAAACCCCAAGTGCAGAGATGAGATGTGGTTTTAACTCGGTGAGACCGAGATCGAATCCACAGGGACTTATGCGATCCAAAAACACTTTAGAACTAGAAGTAAACCATGGATCAACTATGAACTTTAAATTGGAAGAAGTAATAACGAAATTTTGAGTAATTGTAGAGAAAATCAATAAAATAAAACATTTGAGCTCCAAGATCCACTTCTAGCAATTCTTAATGCCCAATTCACTTGATTCAATTAGATAACTCAACTGGAATCGAAGTTCTATCCTATCTAGCCAGATAATAGAACGGTTAATTCATAATTCACAAACTAATAGATAATTGATCGCAGGGAATTTAAAGTACCTATCATGCCCATAGTCTACGATACATCAATGAATTTTATAGATCAATCATTTGTAAAAAAAAAAAGATAAGCAAACAATCTTAGCCTTCATTAGCATCCAAAGTGCCTGGAGTTGAAAATGGATCAAAGTAAACTAAAACTAAAGCATTATTCAACCAAATATTAATGAATTGTTCATCATTCAAACTAAATAACTTGAATCAAAGTAAACTAGAACATTAAAAATAACGACATGGTTCACCTCTTAGCCCTAGCTAAGAGATTTTACTAACCATTATCATAGTTGAACTAAACTCAAACAAAAATACGAAAAAAACTTAGAACCAAAGTATTGGAGAAGAAGAACGGCTCCATAGAAGCTCCGCAACCACTTGCTGTCTATATTAAAACGTAATTCGTATATAAAACAACCTAAATCACCTCCTTAAATAAGAAAAACTCGTATTGACTTTACATCGACTTCAAAATTTTATACTTTTATTACACTTCGGTGGCACTGACTGTATCCTTTGGTGGCACCGAGCACTGCTTCTATCGCACCGAATTTGTCTCCTGGTTGCAGAAATTTTTTCTCAAAATTCTTCTAAAGTTTCTGTCTCCCTCAGGTCACACCAAACCCTCCTTCAGTGGTAGCGAACCTAACTTCGGTCACACCGAATTTTGAGCCAAATTAAGTATGAAAATCACGGTTTCTTTCTAAACTATTTTGTGCACTTTCGGTTGGACCGAACCACCTTAGGTGAGAATGAACAGTCTGTTATTTCTATTATTCAACTGTATGATTTTTTTTTTCAGTCTTTTCTATCTCCTTTGCACTTGATTTTCTTATATATTTGGCACTTGAATTCTTCAATATTATCCTCCATAGATCAAATCCTTCACTTGGTAATTCTTCAAGCATTAAATCATTAATTTAATCATCATTTTAATCTTAACTTACCAAATCACCTTGCATAGCAAAATGTTCACAACCCCAAGTGTAGGGTCGCGATGTAGAAATAATTTCGGTAAGAATGAGGTCGAATCCACAGGGACTGATCTTGTACGTTTCTGAAATTAACTAGAATTAGAATTAGAAGAAGATGTAAACCTAAATCTGAATGAATTGAGAGAGTAATTGTGATTAGAGTAATTAAAACTAATAAATTTAAAGGTGGGAACTAGGGTTTCCAAGGATCTACTTGTAGTGATCAGGGAGCCCTCTTACTTGATTCAAGTCACACAATTGGAATTGGAGTCCTATCCCATCCATTGGAAGATATAGTAATTAAATCAATCTAAACTTTCATTAACCTAATTCTCAATGAAGAAGAACTATGATAATTGGCGGGGATTCCATTACCAAACCATGCTTAGGAGGAAATGGCAAACAATAGGATTTACCAATCCCATCATCTCAAAGCAGGAGAATTGTGAATATTAAGAAGGATTCCATCACCCTACCATGCCCAAGGGACGATTGCGAACAACAGGACATACTAAATTCATAATCTCAAATTAGGAAAAGAATATACTTAAAGCTATTGTAAATCTACTGTAATTTGAGTCAGAATAAACCATTAAAAACGAAAGTATTCCTTAAATATCAAATTAGAATCTATGAAGGTTCATCATAAACATGAATTAAAGCAATAAAAACAACCCATCACGCTACATGCTTCACCTCTTAGCCCTAGCTAAGAGGTTTAGCCAATCATAGACATGATTGGATTTAAAACCCTATAAGAAAGCATGAAAAACCAAGGAGAAATAGAAGAAAAACGCTTGGTGATGGCTCTCCACCCTTGTGTTTTGCTCCTTCAAACCCTAGATGATGCCCAGGGATGCCCTAGAGACTCTTATTTATAGTTTTGCAACACCTCCTTTCACACTGACTTAGAAAAATCTAGAAATCGCCTCAAATTTACGCAGTTTCGATTCTATCGAAGTGTCTTCGATATATCCTTCAATTCTTTCGAACAGTCTTCGATTGAATCGAAGATCGGTCCAGAACTATCCAGCGAATTTGGCCTAAAATCTTGAAATTCTCGATTCTATCGAAGTGTCTTCGATATGTTCTTTGATACTATCTAACAGTCTTCAATAGAATCAAAGTCTATTCTGACGGTTTTTCAGAATTAGACTTTTCTAATCTCGAGATCTGTTTTCAGGACAGTTTTCAGGATTCCTTTTCTTCACTTCAAGTCTTCGATTCTCTTCCTTCATCACTTGGTTTTCTTGGATCTTTGGCATGTGAATTCTTTAATCTTGGTCTCCTAAGATCCATCCCTTGCCTTGGTGATCTTTGACCATAAAATTCATGATTTTAATACAATTTCCAATCCAAGTTCTTAAATTCACCTTGCAACACAACATGAGTAAAATAGGACATTAAGCATTATCATGTTCATAAAACCAAGATATAAACGGGGGATAATATGCAATTTTGACCCTCAATACAATCCCCAACTAACATTTTGCTTGTCCAGAGCAAAGTATATGAAAAATATTTCGAGACCACAGGATAATTCTATAAGCTCAAGTGGTTTTTAAACAATCCAGATAATAGAATTCTAAAATACAATAGTGTTGAGCATTACTTTGTCCCTGCAATTCTAGCACTTGGTAGCTTCATAATCAAGTTCAAAGCATTAATCAGCCAATTAGAACAATTCCAAACATTGAAGTCCATGGGTATATAATAAAGTCTAGACTTATCACAATCAAAGGTTCAATTCTTCATTTTCATGATAACATTGATAATCCAAAGAGCATTCAAGACAACCAAAACATAAACCGAAACTTGCCTTACAGTTCATCTTTTAATTCTCCTTTATTCCTTCAGCTTTTAAATTTTCAATCGATGACTTTTACGCTATGTCAACCTTTTTGAAGATCTTTAATAGGTGGCCTTTTCGAAGACAACTGTTTTTTAGCTGAGTATTATTATTATTTTTGAACATGATGGACCAATTCCCTAGGTTGGTTCCTTTCATGCTAAATAATCACTAAGTTAACAATTCAATGTTGACTGAAGCTTTGATGTGAAAGCTAGATGTGACATATGACATCATGACTCGATCAATGTTTAAAACTCCTAATCATGGATTAATAATTCGAACTTACTTTGAAATCTCCAAGTAACTGAATCCAAGAGACATAAATCATCAACATTAAGCATTTTATACTTCGATTTTTTTTTCAATTTTTTACAATTTTTACTTGAAGTCTAAGAAAACAACTGATTAGCATGCCTAATCTTCAATCCCCAACCTAAAATCTACATTGTCCTCGATCTAAAAGAAATGAGCATGTAATGCAAAAGAGGCAATGAAAAGAAAAGGGAAGTGACGGAGAGATAATGCATGAAGAAGGAATTTTGAAGCTTTTCCAATGATCTCAGTGTAAAAAATGGGTTAGCACAAAAGACTCAAATAGACGATAAGCAAACTATCCTAAAACAATGGAAAACAAACTATCCTAAATTTCATGAAAGCAATAAACTGATCATAAACTAGAAAACAAGGGAAAAGCTACTCAGTCATGCCACAAGGTTCCTCCTTCAGCCAATATCTTGATAAATTTCTCAGTAGGTTTCTCAACAAGGTCATCCAAAAGCCCTTTTTTCAATAGGCTTGGATGTCCCGGAGCATGAATTTTCAGAGAAATTTGTGGACTTTAGCATAAAGTTTTCTTTTAACCTCCTGAGGTGTCCAAAGTTTATATGATTCACCTGAGACAGAGAAAGTGTCAGAGTTAGCGCAACATTGTAAATCAGAGACTACAAATAGATAAAATTTAAAGAAATTCTTAGTATGTGATGTAGTATCAACATATTCTGAAATTTCAGACTTCAATTCAACTTTCAGCTCCTCCTCCCTTAATGGTAAACATTCAAGATCTGAGGAAGGAGAGGCTTCAGAATAAGGGTTCTCTCGGTTAGTAACAACCACCGATGTTTTTTTTTTTTTTTTTTTTTGCAAGGCATTCATTATTTCTTTTATCATGAGACATTTGAATCTGTAAAATATGCCAAGTAATCTTCTAAATAGTTGAGAATTCAGTTGAGAGTGACTCATTCTCCACATTGAAGTTTATGATGATCTACCCAAGGATTCCGTCATCTCTGGAAGTGGATGGAAGCATGATCTCTTACTCTTCATCATGGTGAGAATAAATCGTCACTGGATGTATCTTGTCTTGCCTTATACAGATAGATTGAAGATCAACAGGCAAAGAATTGATACGAAGACTCTGTTCATCGGTACTACTTAGTAAAGGCATTGTATTATTAAGGGTTGACAACTCAGATGGTGGCCTCAACTGGATGGTTTCAAATTCCAGAGTCATATCGAGCAGCACGTCCATCTCCCTAATCGTATCATCATTCAATTCAGTGGAGTGGTCAAAAGATGCCTCACAAAATTTGGAAGGGTTGGTTGAAAGTGGTTCATCCTCCACATTTAAATTGAACATGTCAAATGGGTGGAGAAGATCACTATGGATGACAACTTCCTGAACCTCTTAATCATTGATATGGGCCAAACTTGATATTGAATCCAGGGGGATTTGAGCTGTACATTCCTGATTGTCATTCCAATACTCATCATTTTCCAATTCAGTATAGTACACACGTGGAATGGGATCACTTTCCTCACATTCTATTCCTAGATTGGGTTGAGGTTTGAATAAACTAACCTCTTCCTCATCATTGAAACCAGGTGTGTCAGTATCATTATATTAGAAAACTAACAATGTCTCTTGATCATTCCTTTGGATTGTCATCGAGATTGACTCTTCAGGAAATTGAACCATGTGCTCATTAATAGAATCCAACTCCTCATTCTCAATTTCAGTATGTTCCACACGTGAACCTATCTTTTGTATATCTTCTATAAGTTCTTGCAATGCTTGGAGTGTGTCTTGCTGGACAAGCTCTAGATTTTGTATGGAGTTCTAAAGTGAATTCTCTTGGATTGTTTCTTTTTAGATTTTAATGGTAGGAGATCTAAGAGAATAGTCACTATGATCGATTGTTGGTTCACCTCTCCAATGTTGTTGTTTCCACTGATTATAGTCATACGGGTCATAGGCGGGAAAGTTGGATGGTTGTTGGTGCACATTATCACCCATAATATAATCACAGAATGTTTTCTTATTACCTGATGGGTGATAATCGTTCTCACTCTAATAATCATGTACTGTTTTCTTAATCCGTGGAGTTCAATTATTCTCCCGCCTATAATCACTGAAGGACTTCTTAACCGATGGAGCATCATATTCTGGTTGGTTGTTTCGATCAGAAACGAAAGCATTTGATTCAGGGAATTATCGTACTTAATAATGACAAAGATGAAGAATAGCGAGAATAATCATCAAATCTTATTCATTCTGAGTTCATTACATCCTTTTGATCCTCTAATTCCAGGATAGAGTTTCTATGACAACAATACAAGTAAAATGGATTCAAATATGAATTTCGGTAGCATTTCGGCTCATATTAGTTACGTCTCCATCAGAAATGAGTTGTGGGGATTTCTCTACGCATGTATTTCTCTCCCTTAATATGATAAAGGAAATGCCAGAACCCCTTAGAGTACTTGAAATGGTTTTAGGAGACTTCTAAAAATCATTATATTTGTTTCCCAATTAAGTACCCGCGCAGCCCAGCTTCCTTCACTCTCTCTCGCTCGCTCTCTCCTCTCTTCAGTACCTGGCAGAGGCATTGATCTTCTGGAAATCCGATCCTCCAAATGATGGGGTAGGGGGGTATTTATAGGCTCCCACACGTGCGAATCCTCAAATCTTGAGCTGTGGACCCCACTTGCATTCTTAATCCAACCCACCCTAGAATGGAGAAGCGCGGACTTGCAAACCCATGATGAGTTGCGCGGGTCCGCGCAACTTGCTACTTGCGCAACGTTTCGCCCTTGCAACTTGTCACCCGTGCAACTTGTTTATTCTTTAATCTTCCTTGATCAATTTTTATGCTCCAACAGATGCCTCCTTGATCTGAGATTTAATTACTCATCGAGTCAATTGGAATGGTCAAAATTTGTCCCTCATGGTCTTGAGTTGTGCAGACCCACGCAACTCTCCCCACGCTACTCATGAGTGGGCTTCACCAGCTATAAATATCAACTTCCCAATCATTACTCCATTCTGAAATTTCCCCAGCCCAGAGACCCCCGTTTCTGCACTACTTAAAATCCAACGCAACTCGCAGACCGCGCTACTCTGCCTTCCACTCAATTGAGAGTTTACGTAACTCGAAGTCCGTGCAACTCTCCAGCACTTAGTGTGAAAAATCCTTGTTCTGAAACTCTGCTCAATTTTTACTACCCAGACTTAATCAATTCTCTGACCCTTCAGACTTAGTCATGTCTTCATTCTGCCCAGAATGGCCCGTACCAAAAGAACATACCGTCTCATAGAACCACCCACTGATCAACCTTCTCATGCCAGTCTCCCAAGCTCCTCTCAAAATCCTGAATCCTCACCTCCAGTCTCCGCACCTTCTCCTCCGGATCCCATGCCTTCTTCAATTCCCACATCTGCTTCTCTCCCTCCTACTCATGAGGAACATCCCAAAAAAAGAGTAAAAGTAACCAAGAAACAGCCCACTTATATAAAAGAACCTGTCCTTCCAGTCCTTGATTTCTTTGATAGAATAAAAACACTCTCTTGGCCGATATGCCAGGCAATCATTGCTGGAGACATACCCGAACCTCCGAAACAAGGTCGGGAGATTGATTGGGAAGCGTGGTTAAAATTAACAGCTAATCTTCGCACTGACATCACTCGATCCCCAGTCAGGGAAGACACACCACCGTCGTCCTTTTCCAAGAAGCAGCGAAGGAAATCGAAGCAACAAGAATTCCAAGTGAAAATTAAGGAACATAAGAAAAGAAGCTCCCAAATACCTGGGACACTGTAAAAGCTCAAGATGGCTTCATCAAGTTCAACAGCCCTTTCAGAAATGTTCAGTATTTCCCCTGAACATACGTCACCATCAGTCCATTATTCAAAGTAAGCCTACAGATCGGACCACCTAGAGCAGAATGATGTACACCCCTAATTGGTCCATGAAAGAGCCTAGGATGTTGGAGGGTATCTTATCGGAAAGAGGATTAAAGCAACAAGTTGGCGATGTCCACCCTATGCGGTTCCTGATCCCTTGTTACAATCCTCATGAATTGTTCCAACAACCTTTTATGAAACACTGTGCCAACGCTTTAGGGACAAGAGATCGATGTGGGGAAATGAAGAATTCCGAACACGTGGCTTCCTATCTGCACGCAAATATTATACTGATTGGGCAAAATCCATTCTCATGCTGTACTGATGGAGATCTGCCTGTACGACGCCATCGAGGCTACCTCCGAGTACTTTCACAAAGACCATATGGTTTATAAAGGATTTCTCAGCTATTGGTGTCCCACCACCAACTCCTTTCATTTGCCTTCGCTCAGTGAAGTGAGTATTACTCTCTGGGATTTGTACAGAATGGCGGGACTCCCCATAACTAGCAGCTTTTATGATGAGTACATACCTGCAAATGAAGAATTCTCCCATTTCTTGCCTTCGAAAAGGTAGGCATTGGTATCCAATGCCTCGGTTGAGTTTTTAGGGAAATGTCCAAATTCCCCGATATTAAGAAAATCCCTTTATTCCTCTGGCTAACTCACTTTTCTCGAGAGCTACGGTATAATTCTTTGCTTCGTATCATAACTCTGTACACTTCATCGATATTCATCTTACTTACATTCCTTCTTCCTCCGCTTCCCTCTTTTTTGCAAATTCAAAAACAGTCATTCTGATGATCTGGAGAATGCCCGCCACAGAATAAGAAATCTACCAGAATACTCACCCAAAGGCGAACTGGCAGCATTTTCGTGTATTGGCTCAGTATTGTTGTACTTCCCAGTTCTAAATGGGTCGATGCCATTAGGCCTTTTGTGTTCTCCATCGCAGGAGGATTAGTGGAGGGCCGCAAATATTCGTCGGCACCTCCTGTCCTTTATTCATTAACAGAGCTTTCGACGATGCTGCTACTCATGGTCAGAACCCGGCCGTTGGAGTCTGTTCGGCATTCACGCCATGACATTATTTCTTTGGGTGGCTAGGCATATACTTCCCTTGGACGTATGATGATCCAGAAAAAGCTTATATCCATCCTTTGCGAATCCCGATATGTCATTATCAGAAGAGGGTCATGCCAAAAAGAACATATGAGTGGGTGATCGATACGATTGAGTCGATTGATACCATTGATTTTTTATCAATTCTCTCTCTCTCTCTCAATACATCATGGATCACGAAACTTATGATGATGACAAACTCCCTCCATCCGAGCGTGCTTTCTTCATCTCCATACGATCCAACAACTTGCTATTACGGGAAGGTAGTGAGTTTTGGAGGGAACCCTACTACCTGAGTAGATTTACGCAACAATTCAGGTACGATCAAATTGTTCCGGAACATCCTGAAGTGGTGACTAGTACCATGAGAAGCTATGGTGTAGGTCCCTACAACTGGGGATTGGTTTGGAGACAACTGCTCGTAGCACGGATTAATTCAAAATTCATCATCCCCGGCTTTAGCTGCTTCGTTTGCACGATATATTCATGGACAAGATGGTAGGCACACTAGTCCTTCCTGATCCGTTGTTGCATGCTGGTGGATTCTCCTATCTGGATCCCTGCCCCCAGAATAAAAAAATGTAATCTTATAGAAGGAATTGGGCACACTGTTGAAAGCGATCGTGCCCCTGCTCCCGACGAAGCTTGCATGAAAATTTCTGTAGAAGAACCCATTCGTGAAGTTAAACCTGCTAATACTCTCGAAGGTTGGATCGCCCACGGGTTCCCTCTGACATACTTAAAGGCTCAAAGAAGGCATGCAGGCAGAGAAGATGTTATCAGAGATGCCGCCATCACTCCTCAGATTCCTACATCAACAGATCCTTTTCTGACTTCGGCGACTGTTGAACCTTCTGAACTCCAAACAGCTCCAGAGGCTGCTGGGCCTTCTGAACCCCAAACAATATCTCTATCTTCTTCCCAATTACCGTCCACTCACAGAAATTCATCATCCCCTATCACTAGATCATAGACTCGGGCCAGATCCTCTGCATCTCCCATGATTGCTGCTACGGAAGATCCTGCACCCATTAAGAAGAGACAATCTCCATGAAAAGGGAAATAAGTGATCGTAGAATAACCAACTTTGGATTCATCATCGTCTGAGAAAGAAAGCGAAGGGTCTTCTTCTAGTGGCTCTTCTTCCAACGAGAGTGAGTTGTCTTCTGGCGATTAGGGGGAAGAGGATGAATCGAACACAAATGAAGGAGAAGGAAAAGAAGGAGAGGTAGAAGTGGAAGAGGAGGAGGAAGTAGAAGAAGGAGACGTAGAAGTAGGAGAGGTACATGTGGATGATAATGAGCAGATCACTACGATCTCTGAAGTCGATAAGGGAGTCCCTCAAGGAGACACTATTCCCCATGCCACATCTACGGGAGTCAATGAAGAAGAAGAGCCCTTTGACTACGGAGAGTATGAAGATATACTTGGTGCTGATATGACTATATCGTTCAGCAGCAAGTATTCTCCTCTCCCACGCACAACACTTCTTGATCCTTCAACTGATACCACAACAGTTCCAAAGACTCTACCAGCTCCTACAGACATGATACAAACTGTGCCAGCTGTCCCTTCCTCTGGTAAACGCTCTGCCAGAAAGGCTAGGGCACCGTTCAAGCTCCCAGTTAAAACCAGTAGTGGCTCATAGCATAGACTTCCTGACAGAGCCAATTGACGCTATTACTCCAACTAGGGTTGTGTCTAGCACTGAAGCCAGGGCACCATCTTTTGCCGACATGACTTTGGACATGCCTGGCCCATCTTCTCTTCCTGAAGGAGTGCAACCTGTAGGATCAGCAGTCCCTGCTCCGATAGTTTTGCTGGCTCCAGGTATACTTTATTTGGTTGCCCTATTTTGTAATAGCATCTCGCAATTCATTTTCTAACTTGTGTTTTTCTTCTTATGCACTTGGTAGCTCTTCCAATTTCTAGCGGCTCTGCAAGTTCTAGCTCTGTTGCCACCTTCTCACATATAATATCTTTAGAGAAAATTTCCCCACTTGTGTTGATCTTGTTGAAGAGTTCCTTATCGATGGCTATATACATATTTAAGGATCCAACGCAATGGTCAAATTTGGAGATTGTGTTCGCATCTTTGGAGAATGCTGCGAGAATAGCAAGAATCAACATATCTCCCCTGCGCGAGTCTCTTTCTCACTTCTACGAGACATGCTGCAAATTTAGGGCTGCTCAGGACATATCCATTGCTCCTGAGATTCTCGCGCGTTAAGAAGACCTATCGCGGCTCAGAGATAAGGTTTCTATGTTAGCAACAACAATCTCAAAATATGACAAAGAATGTAGCTCGCTCGAGGAGCAAGTAAGAGCTTCCAAACAGTCTTCGACACTCATAAATGAGAAGATTTCGAGCCTTAGACAACAAATCTCAGATTTAGAGGCTCAACAACGCGAAATTGATTCAAGGACCAAAAACCTCAAAGCCGATATTGAAGATAATAGATGAATAACTGACTTGGAACGATTAGAGATTTTAAAAGAAAAGATCGCAATAGTTTCTCTGGAGCAAGAACTAGCTGACGTTCCAGATCAAGTAAAGCTTATTGCCGACGCTAAGCTGGATAACATGGCTGCAGAAGTACAATTAAAGGAGGATTTTCGATGATATATGCTTGCGTTAGGGATGTAAGAGGATATATGAATTTTCTTTTATGCTTGTAATCACTTTCATATTTTGTTCTTCAAACATCATAAATGAATTTTGATAATTCAGTAAAAAAAAATAATTGATGTATTGCAAACATGCTTCTGTATGGTGATTGTTAGCGTAATGTTTCCTACATGATGTTATTTTCATGGGTGGTGCTAAATTTTGATCTTCAGTTAGTTTGTTTTACACACTGTTTAGGCTCATGAGTCGTTGAAGCAATCATAGTTTTTAGACTCATAAGTAGTTGGAGTCGGGTCTTATGCAAATGGCCTCTGTAACTCTCTAGAGTTCACGGGGCTTATTGTGGCCGGGGAGTTCACAAACTGTGATCCATCAGAGGGGCCCAGTGAAGCTACCAGGGTAGTGAACTCGGTAGGTTTTACGCACATGGTTGGCCATAGTAACGCTCTAGAGTTCACGGGACGTGCAAGGCTACCTTCGGATACCAAATCCAGGGCCGCCAGTCCATCAATGAGGGGTTGTCTTGCTTCAGAGACCTGTCCTCATGCGTTACTACTGAAATCAAGCTAAGGACCTGGGGACTCTTCTTAGTTCTGAGACTCACTTTTTCTTCGCCTGCTAAGTCAGACCCATTCACAAGAGGGCATTTTCTCACCAGTTCTCGTGACGTTGCCGGAAACTGTACATACGGCATAGGTCTTACGTGATTGTTCATCAACTACCTGCATGGGTGTGCATGATGCTCTTTACGGGCTTTTTAGGGCCGTAGGCTTCTCACTGCTACCCGAATAATCTCATGGTATCACCATCGCTAATGATGATAAGTCTTATACGTAGTTGGCTTCATATGCTCACTTCATATGCTCAGCCCTGATGCCGCGAATGATAGATCACCATCGTTGTCATAAGTTTTATACGTGGTTGGATTTATAAGCTTATTCCACTGCCATGGATGATAAATTGCCATATTTCGATGATATTTATATGCAACTGGTTTTATAGGCCTTGCTAAAGGTAATGAATCGAAATTGATATATCACCCTTTGCTGATGATATAAAACAAAATTTTATAGTTAGAATAGTGTATTAGCCTGACAATACTATTAATTTAGATAATTTTGGATAAAATGGCCTTCGTGTCATGTCGACAATATAGCAATGGTGATGGCGGCTTTTGATGATTCGACAGTAGTCATTAGCGTCTTTCATTTGGCGATAACCATTGGAGCTTTTCATTTGACGATAACCTGAAAATCTGCATTCTTATTCATATACATAGGGAAATAAAGAGTTCTGACTGCGATGAATTTTTTTATTGTTCACCTGTCTTGCCCCCTTTTGGTTCGGAAGTATTAGACCGACACTTTCCATAACCAAAATTGTTGCTTTCTGGATTGATGTGCTGTTGACAAACCCAGAATTTATTAATCATGGCTTCATATGTTTCTCTTACTCGTTTCTTTCCATTTGGGTATTTGGACCATGGTAAGCTGATTTTATCAATTATTGACAATCGGTTCAATATCTGAAGCATATCATCTTCTTCGCATGCGGATGCCCCTAAAATTTTCTTCTGCCTAATGGCTTCTTCTACCGATCTATCCTTTTGTCGATGAGTAGAGGTTAAGTCCCCCAGGTTAACTATTCTAACGGAAGATTTTGACAATTCGATCGCATATGTTGTATTTGTGGTTGCCTTTCTATGTCGTTCATTGTCCTTTTTCATAACTATTTCTCCTTGTTTTATCATCCTTTGCATTATATTCTTTAATGTGAAACAATCCTCTGTATGATGTCGTAAACAACGATGATAATGACAATAGTTTTTCTCTTTAGTCATTTTGACCTCTTCTGGATATCTTGGTGAAGGTAACCTGATAGTTCCAGTGGCTAGGAATTGTTCCATCATTGGCAACACGTCTTCTTTATCGAAAGCATATTCCTTATAGGAATTGTACAGCCACGGTCGTTTGTCATTTTTATAATCTCTTCATTGATCTGATTCTTCCCTTCTTCTCATTTCCCGCTTGTCGCGAAAAATGTTTTTCTTTTTCCCTTGATCGATAGAATTTACCATTGCCCTATGTGGTCCTCTTTTTTCTGTACAGATTTGGAATGCTGGCATCTTCTTAGTCATCAGTTCCAGTGCGTGTGCTTTAGTCGCTAGGTCTCGAAAAGTCCTTATATTGGCACTGGTGAGTTCGAATGTAATTCCTGTCTCGATGAAGCTCAAACACATTTTTAGCTATTCTCTTTCTTCTAGTACTTGCCGCACGATGCCCCCAGGGTCTTCCATCGACTGATAAATTTCTCCACAGGCTCATTCTCTTTTTGCCTTACGCATGTTAACTCTGCAATACTGACATCACGATCTGATGAAAAGAAATTCGACATAAACGCGTCCTACATCCATAGACGTGATGAAATGCAGAAGGTGTTCATCCGGAGACCCATCCCCATTGAATTTTTGAAACTCGGGATGCTTGAAGTTAGCAGGAAAAGGTATATCTTCTACTTCTCTCAGATATGGAGTTCGGTAGGGAAACCTTCCCGTATACCACATTCCCTTTCCACTCTAACGGCTTCTGCGACTACCTATCGCACTTCCTCTTGGGTTATTGCTCTCACCACCGAGGCTGATCCATGCGATCCCGCTCTTGGAGGTTGAGAACCTTCGGGTTGTTATTCTCGTCCATTCATAGTGGCCATCATCGGAGGTGCTATCATTTGGGCCATGTTATGTGCGAGAGTAGCCAAGGCCTCTCAGAGATTTTTGAATTCCTCCATTAGTGTTTTCTATGCTTAGGCCATTTTGACCATACGATCTTCAGTGATAGGTCGTGGATCTTTACTTGTTCCGACCATACATACAACAACTTCCCCATTTCCTGACGAAGCAATCATTGGAGTGGATTGAGTATATGCCAATGTGATGGGACTTGTTGAAAAGGGAGTTTCATTTATTTCTTTAGTACTTCCACAAAATTCGATCGAACGTGATACAACTTGAGGCGATACGCTCTGAGGTGATTCATAGACTGGTGGGCTTTTCATGGGTGATTTACCCTTCTGTTTCTTTGTCCATCAGGCGTTTGTAACAGGTAGGGCTGGAAAATCTTATGACATCGGCGAGGACTAGGATTTTGTCGAGTATATTGCTGGAGGGGCAAGTTAAGGGTTTTTTCGTGCCGTGTTCCGTGTTACTGGTCCTCTGGTTTTTAATGTAGATGGACTTGCCCTGGTAGTTGTGATATTTCGGGCCCTTGATCTCTGACGTGACACAACGATCCAATCGTTTTCATTTTCTTGTGCTATTGGGGAGACCGTTACGACCCCGACAGTGGCTTGAAAGTTGTCTTTCTGCTTCTGATGGACCAAAAGTTGGTTGTAGGCGTATTCCACTATGAATCCTGTGGGTGTGAAATAGAAGACCGTTCCATTCGCAGAGGTTGCCATTGATTATAGCTTGGATATGTATATCATATCGTAATCCTGTCAGAGGACGCGAACGATATTAATTAGCATTTATTTACTAACGTACTCTATCTCGGAGATGAAAGAAAGGATGTTCCCGTTAAGAGTCGCCATTTTGACGTCTTATAAGATGCCAAACAATGATGAAATTCTCCATATTGTTCCTAAGTCAAAAACTACGTAAGATAGAAGAATCCCCAGCAGAATCACCATTTTGTTTCGACCAGAAACGAAAGCATTTGATTCGGGGAATTATCTTACTTAATAATGACAAATATGAAGAATAGAGAGAATAATCATCAAATCTTATTCATTCTGAGTTCATTACATCCTTTTGATCCTCTGATTCCAGGATAGAGTTTCTATGACAAGAATACAAGTAAAATGGATTCAAATATGAATTTCGGCTCATATTAGTCATGTTTCCATCAGAGATGAGTTGTGCGGATTTCCTCTACGCATGTATTTCTCTCCCTTAATATGATAACGGAAATGCCAGAACCCCTTAGAGTACTTGAAATGGTCTTAGGAGACTTCTGAAAATCATTATTCTGTTTTCCAATGAAGTACCCGCGCGGCCCAGCTTCACTCTCTCTCTCTCTCTCTCTCTCTCTCCTCTCTTCAGTACCTGTCAGAGGCATTGATCTTCTGGAAATTTGATCCTCCAAATGAGGGGGTAGGGGGTATTTATAGGCTCCCACACGTGTGAATCGTCGAATCCTGAGCTGTGGACCCCACTTCGCATTCTCAATCCAACCCACCCTACAAGGGAGTAACGGGGACTTGCACACCCATGATGAGTTGCGTGGGTCCGTGCAACTCATGTGTCAGCGCAACTTGTCACCCACGCAACTTGTTTATTCTTCTTACATCTTCCTTGACCATTTTTTATGCTCCAACATTGGTTCTTGATGATTGTAACACCCCGTACTTTTCAGTACTTGAGTGTTACCGTATAACCAAACTTAGTATAAATACAAGCCAGGCTTAAGTAAACGTTCGCGTTCATTCTAGTTTAAATCCGATCGTTAAAATAGTCCTCATCCATATGTGGACCCATCTGTCCGTTGCTGATCCAATAATATTTAATAAGTATATTTTCTTTATTTATCATATTATAAACGTTACACAAACATAGATAAAATAATAATAATAATATAATAATAATAATAATAATAATAATAATAATAATAATAATAATAATAAAATTACAGATGTATGTCGATAACCTATTGAACATATAGAAATGTATGAAAGTGAATTGTAATAGAGTGATACGTATATATTTAATGTATATATAATATTATGAAAATAACATCATATTAACTAAATAGAGTGGATAATAATTTTTCAATATATAATTGAAATATAAATATCAACGTAGTATTAAACATATATACAAAAAAAAATTATTAGATATTTAAATAAGATGGTATGTTATTTAACGATGTGATTTTAAAAGAGACATTATACAATTTTCAATCCATACATATGTGTAATATGATATTGTATATTAGGAATTATATATTAATAAATATGTGATTAGTAACATGTTAATATTAAAAATATATTTATATGTATGAGTTTTTTATTATTTTAATTACAAGTAAATACCTATTAATATTAGTATTGGTTAATAATACATGATGGAAGCCTTAAATGGACCCTTGGACCCTTTTAGCCGTTGACATTCAATTTCGGAACAATCCGACCATTAGATCGATGAGAATCCACCATTATGACCCAAATCGAGTTGTGGGCTCCACCTAGACCTTAGATCATCCTGATCATAGGCCCAAAATCCCTTAGTAGAGCTCCCTAAAAAAGTGAACGGAGTAGACTTCTCACATGCATCACGATGGGCCCCACCTCGCATCATGAGTGCATAGCAGAGATGTGCACTCGCTGTGTACTGAGCGGGAGATGCTCGGTCAGAGCCTCTGACCCGTGCTTCTCCAAAAGGAGAAATTTTCTCTCCTTCCTTTAGCGTCGGCAGTGGACGGACGACGTCCCTGAGATTTTGATTGGTGGCCCACCAAATGAAGTCAGATCGCTAATCCAAACCGTCCATCTTGTCCATAGATGAGGCTTGACCAAAACCCGGTGAATCCCGCATGTAGGTGCGACCGTACGTGCGCACAAACGTCAGCGTAAAACAGTCCCAAAAAACCAAAATTTCTGAAAGTGAAAACTGTCTCCACGCCGGCAGGCCAATCCGTGTGCCCTTGCATCCTCCCATCTCAGTCATCCCTTAGAGGGAAATCCTGACCGTCCAAATCTAGGTTTTTTGCTACAAAGGAAGATAAAGAGAGGGGACAACCGAAAATCTCTCTTATTGCTCCAGCTCTAACCCACCGCCCGAACCATTACCAAGCTTTGAAAAAGACTATCCACGAGCTCTGGGACATCCATTCGGATCATCCCATGTTGCCAGAATGAAGAAAGAAGCCCTCATTTGAGATCCGCCATTAATGGTGTTCATCTTCTCCACCGCTCAAACCGAGTTGAGTCGAGGTGCAGTCCAACTTGGGTGAGTCTTGTTCAGTCCAGATGTTGCTGGACTGGGGTTGTGAGAAGAAAAGAAAGGAAAAGAAGGAAGAGAGAGAAGAAGAGAAGGAAGAAGAAGGAGAGTAGGTGTGGCTGTTGCACCGCACCCAGTTGCTGACTACCGTACTGCATTGACCCAACCGAGTTCGGTGTGGGTTGGTGCTCTTGCTGACCAGAGAAGAAAGGAAAAGAAGGAAGAGAGAGAGAGAGAGAGAGGAGAGAGAGAGAGAGAGAGAGAGAGAGAGAGAGAGAGAAGGGCCACCATTGCCATGCTTTACCTGAGTTTCAAATCTCAGTGGGCCGCACCCTGTTTTCACCTTTGAGTTGCTGACTTAGTCGAGTCGCTGACTGAGTTGGAACTTGGTCCAGGTTTGACTGGAACCCCAGGGTAGAGAGAAAGATAAACCAGAGGGAGAGAGTGAAGAGAAAAGGAAGGAAAGAAAGAAAAGAAAGGTGAGTGAATGAGAGAGAGAGAGGGAGAGCCAGCTCGAGTCAACTCAACTCGGTTGGAACTTGCTAGAGCATGCCACGTGAGGGGCAGATTTGGTGTAGTCTGGATTCTTATTGGAGCTCTAGAAGTAAGAGAGGAAGAAAGAAAGGGAAAGATGGAAGGGAGAAAAAGAAGGGGTGTGCGGCCGTCCTAGCCAACTGAGTCAATTCAGTTCGCAACCGAACCATCTGGTGAGGATTCTCACCTCTTTTCATCAGAATTGTCAATACTTGCTTTCGCTATTAATAATATCGTTATTACTTTCTAACTGTATAACGATTAATGTTATTTTAATGCTATTAATTAAAAGGTTTAATAAATACTACAATGTATTAATTAGTGTGTTGTTATTATTATCGCCAATTATAATTTGTTATTAATTATCTGCATAATGATTACTTTTAACATGTTGCGTTAATATTAGTCCCTATGAATGAAACTATCATTAATGATATTAGCATGGCATCCATCATTGAGAATATTATCTTTTTAATAATAGGTTATACCATTTATCACGATTTAAATACCAATTATTACCATGGCACAATTATTAGTTATATATATCATATTGTTAAAGTATAACTAACCATATATTATTGTACTATATTTAAGCTAATTATACACCCTAGTTCTACTCCTAGAACTAAACCCTATGGTGAAAACTGTAAGTGCTATAGTTTATATCCCTGTATGTTGTCAAATTTGTGGTGCCAAAATCACTGTTATATAACTTGCATAAGTGAAGCTCTCTCAAAGAAGCTCTCTCAAAGATCAACATTCATGAACAACCAAAGCACACGACAAGCAAAGCTCACAAGTACAAAGATCAACCTTATCTGTAAGAACTGCTCACAAGACATGACTCAAGAATGCAAAACTTCAAGAAGAGTACAAGTCAGTTCGTAAAGAACTCAAGACACTTTCAAGATTGAGCTACATCAAGATTTCAAGATTGAACTACATCAAGACTTCAAGGCTTAAACTTCAAGGTCACTTGTTCCTAATGTTTCAATGTCCTTACTTCATGTTTGAGGTTTGACTGACCTTAGGAATAGGTCACTTTGGATACATAAGTCGGATGTTTATTTTACATGAGTTTGGTTTATTTTTCGACTAGTCCGAGGCCTTCTTCGACTAGTCCTAGCTTTGCTTCGACCAGTCTAAGAAATTCCTCGATCAGTCGTGAGTTTGTTACAAAATTCGGATATTTTCTATTAGGCTTCGACTAGTCTAGGAATCTGTTCGACCAGTCGAAGGAACAGTGTCGACTGCATCTTCGACCAGTCGAAAGTCTTCGACTCAAAGTCCAGCGATGATATTCTGGTTCTTTGACCAGTCGAAGGAGACCTTCGACTAGTCGAAGGTGACCTACGACCAGTCGAAGGAGACCTTCGACCAGTCGTAGAACGGTCAAAGCTTATCGCGCCTGATTTTTCAAATATTTGTTATTGCTTCGACTAGTCGAAGAGCTCCCTAGACCAGTCGAAGACGCGATCTGCTCACCTATAAATAGAGCACGAATCTCAGAAGAATTCATAGAATTAATTAATCCATTCAAGCCAATCTTCGTCAAACTTCTGAGAGATAATTCTGTGCTCCATCTAAGCTAAGTGTGCTTATTTAATATTCTCTTTCTTTAGCTTTATTTAATTGATTTTGTTTCTGCTATTCCAATCTAATTTGATAAGAGGAATTGTTATTCCCTTTCTTTGGAATCAAAATCAATTAAGGCAAGCCCTTTGGTTTAATTTAAAATCTATTAGAACTTGAACCATTGTAATTGAGTACTGGACATTGAACTTGGACATTCAATCATCTACTCTGACTTGGTTCTACCGGGCTGCTACAACGAAGGAGATAATCAGGTATTTTACATTTAATTGTAAATTCCTTTCTGTTTTGGTTTCTTTCAAGATTTGCCAGAAAAATCTTGTTGTATTGGTTATCTGAGGAGAGCAGGAAAACTCAGAAGTGGGGTTTTTTTAATTGTGTAAGCCCACAGACAAAGACACAATTGTAAAGGTTTTGGGTGAACCTGTGAAAACCTATTTTGTTAGTGAACGCTAATATCCCCTGTGTGAGGATATTAGGAGGAGTGGAGTAGCATTCTGTGTGGCTGTTGTTTAACAGTTGGTGAACACACAGGCGAACCACTATAATCCCTTGTGTTGTGGTTGAATGATTTATACTTCTAATCTTTAATTATTCATTTGTGGGATGTATGTATGTGGGTGAATGTTGTAATCATTTAATTCAAGCATTGTGGGAATTTTGTAATAGTTTAGAATTTATTTTCTGCTATTCCTTTATCAGCTTGATATTCAATTTCCTTTAAAGTTGTTCCAGCAAGGTTGCCCTGCCATTTTTATGGTGTATGGCTGTCCCTAGAACAATACATTTGTGATTACAATTTATTTCAATTCAGTTTGTGTTATTTCTGTATTCCTCTTTGGTTTGAGATTTGATACAAAGATTTTCTAGAAATAAGGTTGTCCTACCATAAACTCTGGTTTTTGGTGTAAGGTTGTCCTTTAGAACAACATTTTATCAACCTCTCAAGATCTAAATTTTGAGGTTGTTTTACTTTCCTGCATTGTGATTTATTTTGGCTATCATATTCTTTTTAATTCCGCTGTTATAAGTTTTATTTGGCATTGTCCTATTCACCCCCCTCTAGGACATATAGCTAGGCCTTTTCAAGTGGTATCAAAGCCTAATAGCTCTTTTTAATTCTTGGATTTAATTCCTAAGCTAACGATTTAAGCTATTTAAGATGTCAATTTTGATAGCCTTTCAGTCACTAGGCCTCCACCCTTTGATGGCTCCAACTATGCCTATTGGAAAGCCAGAATGAGGATCTTCCTCAAATCAATGGATGATGAAAATGTGTGGCAAGCCACAGTGACTGAATGGAAACCTCCTATCATGGAAGTTACTGGGGTTGACGGTTCAAAATCTATGAAAGTCACACCATATTACCAATGGACCACACTTCAAAAAGTGAGAGTAGTGCAAATGCTAAAGCACTAAATGCAATCACTTGCGCACTATCACCGGATGAGTTCAAAAGAATCATTTCCTGTGATACTGCAAAGCAAGCTTGGGATATATTAGAAATGACACACGAGGGTACTACAATTGTCAAAAAATCTAAAGTCCAACTCCTCACAACCAGATTTGAAGAAATTCATATGGAGGAAAATGAAATGTTTATGGACTTTTACACTAGATTGAATGACATTGTAAACTCAATGTGGGGTCTTGGCGATAAAATCCCAGAAAGTAAAGTGTGTGCAAAGATATTACGCTCACTTCCTGAACGGTTCAATTCTAAAGTAACCGCGATCCAGGAACTTTGTGATGATACGGATAATATGAGGGTAGAAGAACTAGTTGGTTCTCTAAACCTACGAGTTAAACTTTAAAGCTCCTAAAGGTAAATCTATCACAAAAAATCTTCTAAATATAATTCAGAAGAAAATTCTGATTCAGAAGATGATATGGCTCTTTTAGCTAAGAAATTTTACAAGATTTTCAAAAGCAAGAAAAGGGTTGATTTTCAAAAATCGAATGACAAAAAGAAGTTTAGACCCAAATCTCGAAAATCTTTGAAAGATAGTCAATGTTACAACTGTCAAGAATATGGGCACATAGCAAATAGATGTCCTAAAAAGGACAAACCCAAGAAGAAGGGTATGTTGGCTACATGGGATGAATCATCTGATTCTGAAGCTTCTTCTAAATTAGAAGATTCTGAAACTGAGTCGGGCAATGAAGTTAAGGCTCTTATGACTCTAGCCAAATTCATATTTTCAGATAATGACTTAACAAGTAAAGAAAATCTGAGTAGTGAATGTGAAAATGAAGATGATTTTCAAGACGCTTACAATGCCCTATACAAGGAAAGTTGTAAAATTGCTGTCAAACTTAAACTTCAAAAAGAAAAGTTTTCTAAACTCAAAGAATGTTTTGAATCACTTTAGAAAAATCACAAATTTCAGATTGTTTTGAAAAATCAAAATGTGATTTGGAATTCAAAAAATTCCTAATTATTGATTTGAAATCTGAAATTGAGAAACTCAAAACTGAAGTATCTTCTCTTCTGAGTCTAAAGGACACATGGAAATATGCCCAAGGTGATCCAAAGTTAGAAAAACTTTTATCCGGATCAAGAAAATGTGGCGATCATCCGGGTTGGGCTACGATAAAAATTTATCTCCTAAACAAAAGTATACTCCTCCTATGTTTGTTAAAGGAGAGTCCTCAAACTCAAAAGGGAAAAGTACTTATCAAGGTTTTTTTAGAAATTCAAAAACTTTTCAAAACCTAGAAGCAGCCATGTCAACTTTAATCAGAAACGAAATCCACTAGCTGAAAAGATAGTTGATTTACTCAAGGAGCTCTTAAAATCTAACTCTATAGGTCATTCTTACAACTAAAACAAAAGAAGACCAACTATGTTCCTAAACCCAAAACAGTTATGAAATGGGTTCCTAAAGTTGCCTGCTTGGTTGCTCACACTGCTTTCAAAGCAACAAGTCATTGAAAGTGGTACCTAGACAGTGGATGCTCCAGGCATATGACAGGTGACAAAGCTTTATTCACGGATCTGAAAGATATGACTGATGGTTCAGTCACATTTGGTGATGTAGCAACTGCAAGATTATAGGCCAAGGTACGGTTCAACTTTTTAATATTCCTGTGTTTAAAAATGTTTTATATGTTAAAGGCTTAAAACATAACTTGCTTAGTATATCTCAAATATGTGATAATAACCATAGTGTTCTGTTTTCTAATCAAAGCTGTGAGATACTAAACAATAAGGGTTCTGTAATATTAACTGGACGTAGAACGTCTGAAAATTGCTATATTATTAGCGAATCCAGATCATCTAATCAAACATGTTACATGGTCCATACAGACGAGACTGATTTATGACACAAACGTCTTGGACATGTACATTATCGAAATTTATATAGATTGAGCAAACGAGAACTTATAAGAGGTTTACCCAAACTTCAAAAATTAGAGAAAATATGTGGTGAGTGCCAGATAGGCAAACAAGCAAGGAACTCACACAAAAAGGTGAATTCAAATACCACTTCAAGACCACTCGAACTTCTCCACATGGATCTAATAGGACCTACCAGAACGGAAAGTCATGGTGGGAAAAAGTATATCCTGGTAATAGTTGATGACTTTACTAGATTTACATGGGTAGTCTTCTTAAGGGATAAATCTGAAACCTTTGAAGAAGTAAGAAAAGTTCTCAAAAGGATTCAAACTGAAAAATCTTCTCAAATCAGTAAGATTCGTAGTGATCATGGATCTGAATTTGAGAACAACAGTTTTGAGAAGTTCTGTACCGACCAAAGAATATTACATGAATTCTCTGCTCCCAAAACTCCACAACAAAATGGAATTGTAGAAAGAAAGAATATGGTGCTTCAAGAAATGGCTAATGTCATGTTGAATAGCATGAAACTCTCTAAAAATCTTTGGGCTGAAGCAGTCAACACAACTTGCTATATTATTAACCGAGTCTACACTAGTAAAGATAATAATAAAACGGCTTACGAATTGTGGTTCAATAAAAAGCCTACTGTCAAATACTTTCGAGTTTTTGGCAGCAAGTGCTATATTTTACGTGATCATGAAAATTTGGAAAAATTCGATACGAAGAGTGACGAAGGGATTTTTCTAGGATATTCCTTAAACAATCGATCTTATAGGGTTCTGAACAAAAGAACTGGTGTGATTCAAGAGTCCATCAATGTTATCATTGATGATCACTTAAACACGCCAATCCCTAATTCAGATAATGATGAAGTTCTAATCATTGATAAACCCGATACTTCATCGAATCAGACTGATTCTGAGTTGAGGACTGTTAAAGATCATCCAACCACACAAATTCTTGGTGGAAACCCTCTCACCGGTGTTCGCACCCGTAGACAACTTGAGGATATATGTAATTATGTATGTTTTACATCCCAAATAGAACCATCTAACGTAAAAGAAGCTCTTGCTGATGAGAACTGGATTGTTGCGATGCAAGAAGAACTCAACCAATTCGTAAGAAATGATGTTTGGTATCTCGTACCAAGACCTAAAGATAAACACATCATTGGAACAAAATGGATTTTCAAAAATAAGTCTGACGAGTGTGAAAATATAATTAGAAACAAGGCTAGACTAGTGGTACAAGGTTATACTCAAATTGAAGGAATTGATTTTGATGAAACTTTTGCACCAGTAGCACGTCTTGAATCTATCAGACTATTTATATCCATTGCATGTTTTAAAAGATAAAGATCTATCAAATGGATGTGAAAAGTGCTTTCTAAATGGCGATTTACATGAAGAAGTCTATGTTGAACAGCCAATGGGTTTTGAAGATCCCAAAATACTGATAATGTGTATCGGCTTAAAAAGGCACTTTATGGATTAAAACAAGCACCTAGGGCATGGTATGAGAAACTAACAAAATTTCTTTTAAGTCATAATTTTCAAATGGGATCTGTTGATAAAACTCTGTTTGTTAAAAAACATAATGATCATATCTTAATAGTACAGATTTATGTTGATGATATCATTTACGGATCAACTTGTACTGACTTGACTACTGAGTTTGTAGATTTGATGAAATCACAGTTCGAAATGAGCATGGTTGGGGAATTGACTTATTTCCTTGGATTGCAAGTAAAGCAACAACCTGAAGGAATATTCATTTCTCAATCTAAGTATGCTTTGAATCTAATCAAGAGATTTGGATTTGAGAATGGCAAGTATTTCGATACTCCTATGAGTACTACCCTGAAACTCTCAAAAGATTCTAATGGTAAAAATGTTGACTCAAAACTTTATCGGAGTATGATTGGTAGTTTGTTATATTTAACTGCTAGTAGATCGACCTGATATTTCTCTAAGTGTTGGTATTTGCGTAAGATATCAATCTGATCCAAAAGAATCTCATTTGATTGCTGCAAGCGGATTATTAGATATGTCGCAAGTACTGTAAATCTCAGTCTCTGGTATCCTCATGAGACTAGTGTCCAATTAGTTGGATACTCGGATGCTGACTGGGCTGGTAATCTAAATGATAGAAAATCAACCAGTGGTGGTTGTTTTTACATTGAAAATTGTCTAGTTTCATGGTTTAGTAAGAAACAAAATTCTATATCACTTTCAACAGTTGAAGCTGAGTATATCGCAGCTGGTAATGCATGTATACAGCTTGTTTAGATGCAACGAATGCTGTGATTATGGAATTAAACAGGATTCTATGTTATTACATTGTGATAATTCCAGTGCGATAAAATATTTCAAAAAATCCTATTCAGCATTCTCGTACTAAGCACATTGACATTAGATTTCATTATATTCGGGAATTAGTAGAAGAAAAAGTTATATCTCTAGAATATATTCCTACCGAAGATCAACGAGCTGACATT
This sequence comes from Magnolia officinalis, assembly GCA_021015155.1. Taxonomy (NCBI): domain Eukaryota; kingdom Viridiplantae; phylum Streptophyta; class Magnoliopsida; order Magnoliales; family Magnoliaceae; genus Magnolia; species Magnolia officinalis. The sequence continues at coordinate 19,504,170 of JAJHSJ010000011.1, forward strand.
TTCACAAAACCTCTCGATAAAAGTAGGTTCAAAAAGATGAAATTTGATCTTGGCATGTGCATTCTGAAATGATTATTTATGCCTACTTGTATCATAGTGTATATATTTGGTAGGTTGAATTCTAATTTTTGTTTAATTTACAAGAAATATTAATTTTTGGACATTCTTCGACCAGTCGTGAGTATACTCGACCAGTCGAACTTTGACCGGTCGTAGATATCCACGTCCAGTCATAGATCTCGGGAATCACTTAAAATTTGGGGATTTTGCTTTCTTCCTCATTCCGTTTTTCCTCTCTAAGGAGCCGAGCTTCGACTTGTCGAACCCATTGTTCATGTTCTTCAAGGTTAGTGTTCCAATTACGTTTTTCTTGCAGATTTGTGTCTAGATTGTTTACTTTTCTAGCTCGAAGCTTTCTATTTTGGATTTCATTGAGATTTGAGGTTTGGATTTTGAAAATCTGTTTTGAGTAAACCCACTTCTCAATCCTTTGCAACTTCTTATTTTCTTGATATCTTTGTTGCAAATGGCTTCTAGAGATAGAAAAACTACTTCCTGTGATCCTTCTTCTTCCTCCAGATCGACCACTATGTCTAAGCGTCATCTTCTTGTTCCTAATGATGATCCATCTTATGTTAGGGACATTAGATTACGTAATGTTATTGTTGAACATCCTGTTGATGTTAATCATATTGCACCTTTTGACATCCTTCCTATGCTTGAAGCTGTAGGTTGGGTTAACTTATTACATTGGGGTGGGCCAGCATACCGGTCCATTGCCCAATCCATGTTTGCATGTATTAGTACTTTCTCACAGGATGATTTAACTTTTAAAATATCTACTAGAGAAGGGCCTTTTGACATTGATCGTCATTTAATTTTAGCCCTTATGGACATTCCTGTCAATGATGAGGGTATTCCTGTCCATAACCTAACTGATAAACCCTCAATTTCTGAAAAATGCATGCTCACTAGAGATTTGTACAACATGGATGTTCAATGGACACAAAAGGGAATGCGCTTCCCGCAAGGTATTTGTTACCCAAATACAGAGTTCTCCACAAAATCTTTGTGTCTAATCTGTATCCTCGTTCGGGTAATAAAACTGACTTGACCTCGTTTATGGTTCGTGTTATCCATGCTATTGCTAGTGGTACTCATATTTGTTTACCATCCTTAATCTGTCATTTTATTCTTCAGTTTAGACTCCATCCTGATCATAGTGACATTCCTTTTGCCTATTTAATGACTGTATTGGCTACACATATGTTAGTCGATATACCGGTTGATGAGGCACCTATCCATCATCTGATTTTCAACAATACTAATATCAATAAGATGAAGCTGGAATTACTTCCTGAACAAGGTGGTGATGGTGGTGGTCATGAAGAAGCTGGTAATGACATTAATATGGATGACATTTTTGAGGAACTGGATTCTGATTCAACAAATGATCTAGATTTTGAACCATCTGATGTTGATGCACGTCTGAGTGCATTGGAGGATAAAGTTGAGAATATAAATGTAAAGATGGAAAACATGTCTGTTGCTCATGATTTACAATTCAAGTACATGCGCAAATATCTTAGGCGATTGAACAAAGGCATGCACCAACTTGATCCTTCTATTCCTGCTCCATCATCGGGTTCTGGTTCTGATTAGTTTATATGAGATTTCTGGTCTGTAATAACTTTATAACTTAGCACTTGGTTGACTGATTTTGAGTTGGATACTATCTTTGTTTTATGCTGGATATTTATTTTATGCAAAACTATGCTTAGTATCTCTATCTCTGGTTTTTGCTATAATCTCATAACTCCTCATGTTTACTCTCATATATCCCTTTATTTAGGAGTCCTTTATTATTGTTTCCTTGTCATATTGTGACAAAAAGGGGGAGAATGATTTGTTCTTAATGATGTGATTGTGAGAGGAGTAGTATTGGTTGTGGTACTCAGGGGGAGTATGTTTGAACTGGTTGAATGTTGATTATTGAATATTGATTTGCAGGTAAGCCAGTTGATATTAACTGGTTCATGATTCTTTAACCAGTTGTTGTTTTACTTTATGTTTATCTTGGTTATGTATTTTGTCACTAATTTGACAAAGGGAGAGATTGTAAGTGCTATAGTTTATATCCCTGTATGTTGTCAAATTTGTGGTGCCAAAATCACTGTTATATAACTTGCATAAGTGAAGCTCTCTCAAAGAAGCTCTTTCAAAGATCAACATTCATGAACAACCAAAGCTCACAACAAGCAAAGCTCACAAGTATAAAGATCAACCTTGTCTGTAAGAACTGCTCACAAGACATGACTCAAGAATGCAAGACTTCAAGAAGAGTACAAGGCAGTTCGTAAAGAACTCAAGACACTTTCAAGATTGAGCTACATCAAGATTTCAAGATTAAACTACATTAAGACTTCAAGGCTTAAGCTTCAAGGTCACTTGTTCCTAATGTTTCAATGTCCTTACTTCATGTTTGAGGTTTGACTGACTTTAGGTTGACCTTAGGAATAGGTCACTTTGGATACATAAGTCGGATGTTTATTTTACATGAGTTTGGTCTGTTCTTCGACTAGTCTTAGGCCTTCTTCGATTAGTCCTAGCTTTGCTTCGACCAGTCTAAGAAATTCCTCGATCAGTCGTGAGTTTGTTACAAGATTCAGATATTTTCTGTTAGGCTTCGACTAGTCCAGGAATCTGTTCGACCAGTCGAAGGAACAGTGTCGACTGCATCTTCGACCAGTCGAAAGTCTTCGATTCAAAGTCCAGCGATGATATTCTGGTTCTTCGACCAGTCGAAGGTGACCTACGACCAGTCGAAGTAGACCTTCGACCAGTTGTAGAACGGTCAAAGCTTATCGCGCCTGATTTTTTAAATATCTGTTATTGCTTCGACTAGTCGAAGAGCTCCCTAGACCAGTCGAAGACGCGATCTGCTCACCTATAAATAGAGCACGAATCTTAGAAGAATTAATAAAATTAATTAATCCATTTAAGCCAATCTTCGTCAAACTTCTGAGAGTTAATTCTGTGCTCCATTTAAGCTAAGTGTGCTTATTTAATATTCTCTTTCTTTAGCTTTATTTAATTGATTTTGTTTCTGCTATTCCAATCTAATTTGGTAAGTGGAATTGTTATTCCCTTTCTTTGGAATCAAAATCAATTAAGGCAAGCCCTATTTGGTTTAATTTAAAATCTATTAGAACTAGAACCATTGTAATTGAGTACTGGACATTGAACTTGGACATTCAATCATTTACTCTGACTTGGTTCTACTTGGCTGCTACAACGAAGAGATAATCAGGTATTTTACATTTAATTGTAAATTCCTTTCTGTTTTGGTTTCTTTCAAGATTTGCCAGAAAAATCTTGTTGTATTAGTTATCTGAGGAGAGTCAGGAAAACTCAGAAGTGGGGTTTTTTTAATTGTGTAAGCCCACAGACAAAGACATAATTGTAAAGGTTTTGGGTGAACCTGTGAAAACCTATTTTGTTAGTGAACGCTAATATCCCCTGTGTGAGGATATTAGGAGTGGAGTAGCATTCTGTGTGGCTGTTGTTTAATAGTGGTGAACACACAGGCGAACCACTATAATCCCTTGTGTTGTGGTTGAATGATTTATACTTCTAATCTTTAATTATTCATTTGTGGGATGTATGTATGGTGGTGAATGTTGTAATCATTTAATTCAAGCATTGTGGGAATTTTGTAATAGTTTAGAATTTATTTTCTGCTATTCCTTTATCAGCTTGATATCAATTTCCTTTAAAGTTGTTCCAGCAAGGTTGCCCTGCCATTTTTATGGTGTATGCCTGTCCCTAGAACAATACATTTGTGATTACAATTTATTTCAGTTCAGTTTTTGTTTATTTCTGTGTTCCTCTTTGGTTTGAGATTTGATACAAAGCTTTCTAGAAATAAGGTTGTCCTACCATAAATCCTAGTTTTTGGTGTAAGGTTGTCCTTAGAACAACATTTGTATCAACCTCTCAAGATCTAAATTTTGAGGTTGTTTTACTTTTCTGCATTGTAATTTATTTTGGCTATCATGTTCTTTTTAATTCCGCTGTTATAAGTTTTATTTGGCATTGTCCTATTCACCCCCCCTCTAGGACATATAGCTAGGCCTTTTCAGAAACCCTAAGCCCTACACAAAACCTTAGACTTGGGTAATCCAATCGCTAGGTTAAAACCCTAAATAGTGTGTAAGCTTGAGTCTAATTGTACAACTTTGCAATTGATGGTAGGAATTGATTCTAAGGAAGCACGCACTTCTTAGCAATGGAGCAGGTGGGTGAAACATAAGGTGATGATTCACCCTTTGAGCTTCCCACTTAATTTCATCAATCTGGATATAGATGATGGCATGATTCCTCTAAGTGAATTACTTACCTTACTATTGAATAAGCTAAATTGTTGTGTTAGATGGTAGACATCTCTCTTTAATTATAACATGCATAAATGATTTGGTTATAACATGCTATCTTTAGTCATACATTGTAAATTAATTGTGTGTCCATCGTTTGTGATCGAGTGATGTAATGAATGAGACATGTCATGAACTCACCATCTTGCGGTCCATATTTGACTTACGCGACTTGGATCGCGCATCCTTACATGTCTTGGACTGCATATTTACCCTACGTGGCTTGTATCATTTATTTGCCCTTCTGGCTTTGATGGGTTGTTGGTGCCCTTTTGTGGCCTGATGATTATATTCGTATGTCTTGTTGTTTGCTAGCCATCTTATGGTGTTCGGTCGTATTGTGATTTTCAGGTGGAGTAAGTGTTCGCTTGACGATTTTCTAGCCATCTTGTGGTGTTCACATATGATACGATTTTTGTGTAGTCTATAGTTTATATGTTGGTTTTCTAGCCATCTTGCCGTGTTTAGTCGTACTATGATTTTTGGGTGGAGCGGGTGTTCGCTTACCGATTTCCTAGCTATCTTGTAGTGTTCATGTACGATTTGATTTTCGGGTGGTCTAGAGGTTGTATGTTACTTGTCTCTTCATCTTGCGGTGTTTAGTCGTACCATGATTTTTGGGTGGAGTGGGTGTTTGCTTAGCGATTTCTTAGCCATCTTGCTGTGGTCACGTACGATATAATTTTCGGGTGAAGTAGACGTCGGTATGTTGTTCTCTCTTCATCTTGCGGTGTTTAGTCGTACCATGATTTTCAGGTAGAGCGGGTCTTCGCTTAGCGATTTTCTAGCCATCTTGCGGTCTTCACGTACGATATGATTCCTGAGTGAAGTAGAGGTTTAAAGGTTGATTTTCTATTCACCTTATAGATTTCACTTGTACCATGATTTTCGGGTGGAGCGGGTGTTCGCTTAGTGATTTCCTAGCCATCTTGCGGTGTTCACGTACAATGTGATTTTCGGGTGTAATAGAAAGTCGTATGATTGATTATTTGATTGCCCGAATATATATCCTTATATTGCGATTGCGATTATGTTTGCTTATGATGAGATTCTGTTGACTAGCTTAATTTTTGAGTGTATGATCATGATTATGAATTGTCCTGTTTAATATATCCATTTTCATGACTTGCGAGCTGTATTGGATTATGAATGATGAGTGTGCAATCTTAGAGGGTAATCTTCACTGCGATAGCTATTGACGCTATCAAACGGTAACAGTTGATGCAGGTGTAGGGCAAGCCGATGCTGTTCATAAGGTTGCTACAGGGTTTCACATCCCAAGAGTGTTGTAATTTACTTTATTTCACATGTAATATTATTTCATTTTGTAATTGTAAGAATGGGGGCATTGGTTTGTATAAGTCATTATGGGTGACTTCTTGTATATTCCAAATGTAAATGAAATTTTCCTTTATGCTGACTTGTCCATTCTACGCTTATCTGCTTACTCTGAACAAATGAAAAAAAAAACGTGTACTCGAATTTGACCATCCTTTAAGGTTAACACTCGGGTTTTTGGAAAACAGTCATATACTCGGGTCCTGAAAACTAGGGGTGTTACAATGATATTTTCAGAAAAATTTTGAGACATAGGCTGTTTCCTATCATAATCGTCATACATCCCTTCCCAATATCTCTTAGCCATCTTAGCATACTGACGTTCCCACTCTTGCATGGTGAAACACTAATTTGAATATAATCCTAAAAGAGAATAAAAGAAAAAATCCTAGAGCAATATGGGAAGTAAGTAGAGGAGAAGTTAGAAGGAAGTTACTAGATTGGAGAAGATCTATGTTAGGATCCTTCAAAATAGAAAACAATGTTAGTTCTTAAAAAAAAAAAACAAATAGGAAAGATCCTAAAAACAAAAGTCTAAAATTAAGAAAAATCTAACCTAATCCTAAAAAGAAAGAAACCTAGGATAAATAAGAAATCTAAAAAAGAAAGAGAGAGAATTAGAAAGAGGTTACCAAATTAGAAGTTTCTAACTCAAGGTTCTGCAAAATAGAAAAAGGAAAGTGAATTAGTTTCTTAAAAAAAAAAAAAAAAACTAAGAAAGCAACGTAGTTTCTAAAAAAGAAAAAGGAAAGTTTTTAAAAATAGATAGTAAGTTAGTTTCAAAAAACAAAAGAAAAAAAAAAGAAAGGAAATTAGTTTCTAAAAACAAATTAAAAAAGTTTCTATCCTAAAATTAGAAAGCAAATTAGTTTCTAAAAACAAAAAAGGAAATTTCTAAACCGAGAAATAGAAAGCTAAGTTAGTTTATAAAATAATTCGAAAAAAACCCTAACCTAAAAATAGAAAGTAGAAAAACCCTAATCTTAAAATAATTCGAAAACTAATCAAATTCAGAAAACGCAACCGTCAGTCTCTGGCAATGGCACCAAAAACTTGTTAATTACCCCAAGTGTAGGGCCGCGATGTAGTAATAATCTTGGTAAGACCGAGGTCGAATCCACAGGGACTGATCTTGTACATTTTTTAAATTAACTAGAAGTTGAACTAGAAGAAGATGTCAACCTAAATCTGAATGAATTGAGAGAGTAATTGTGATTAAAGTAATTAAAACTAATAAATTTAAAGGTGGGAACTAGGGTTTTCAAGGATCCACTTGCAGTGATCAGGGAGCCCTCTTACTTGATTCAAGTCACACAATTGGAATTGGAGTCCTATCCCATCCAATTGGGAGATATAGTAATTAAATCAATCTGAACTTTCATGGACCTAATTCTCAATGAAAGAGAACTATGATAATTGGTAGGGATTCCATCACCAAACTATGCCCAGGAGGTAATGGCAAATAACAGAATTTACTAATCCCATAATCTTAGAACGGGAGAATTGTGAAGATTAGGAAGGATTCCATCACCCTACCATGCCCAAGGGATGATGGTGAACAACATGACTTACTAAATTCACAATCTCAAATCAGGAAAAGAAGATACTTAAAGCTATTGTAGATCTACTATAATTTGAGTCACAATAAAATATTAAAAACTGAAAGTATTCCTTAAATATCAAATTAGAATCCATGAAGGTTCATCATAGTTATGAATCAAAGCAATAAAAATAACCCATCACGCTACAAGCTTCACCTCTTAGCTCTAGTTAAGAGGTGTAGCCAACCATAGACATGATTGGATCTAAAACCCTAGAAGAAAGCATGAAAAACTAAGGAGAAAGAGAAGAAAAATGCTTGACGACGGCTCTCTACCCTTGTGCTTTGCTCCTCCAAACCCTAGATGATGCCCAAGGATGCCCTAGGGACTCCTATTTATAGTTGTGCAACACCTCCTTTCGCACCGACTTGGAAAAATCTAGAAATTGCCTCAAATTTACGCAGTTTCTATCGAAGTGTCTTTGATATGTCCTTTGATTCTATCGAAGAGTTTTTGATATGTCCTTCGATTCTATCGAATAGTCTTCGATTGAATTGAAGATCGGTCGAGAACTGTCCAGCGAGTTTGGCCTGAAATCCTGAAATTCTCGATTCTATCGAAGTGTCTTCGATATGTTCTTTGATATGTTCTTCGATACTATCTAACAGTCTTTGATAGAATCGAAGTATATTCTGGTAGTTTTCTAGAATTAGAGTTTTTTGGTCGCAGAATTTGTTTCAAGACAATTTTCAGGATTCCTTTTCTTCACTTCAAATCTTTGATTATCTTCCTTCATCACTTGGTTTCCTTGGATCTTTGACATGTGAATTCTTCAATCTTGGTCTCCTAAGATCCATCCCTTGCCTTGGTGATCTTTGAGCATCAAATTCATGACTTTAGCACCTTTTCCAATCCAAGCTCTTAAATTCACCTTGCAACACAAACATGAGTAAAATAGGACATTAAGCATTATCATGTTCATAAAACCAAGATATAAATGGGGGATAATATGCAATATTTAACCCTCAACACAAAACACATAAAATTAAATTAATTAAGAACACTTATGTGTATAAAAGCAATGCACAATAAAGAGGAAATATGCAATATTTCACACTCAACACACCCCCCAATCAACATTTTCCTAGTCTCAAGCAAAAAAAGCAAAAAACTATCTTCAAAAACTCAAACTTCAAAGCATCTTTCGGAAGAGCAATGCTTTGTGTAATCTGATGCATATGTAGATGGAAATTAGAGATACATGGATAAGATATTGTCAGTCTAAAACCTAATATGACTAGTAAGCATATAAACCAAGTTCTTATTCATTAATCAATCAATAGAGTGCATTCAAACATCAAGTTCCTTATGTGCTCTGTGAATTCTAACTTATAATCGCTAAAAGTTAGCCTTCCCTCCATAATGTCAACTATGACGTTTACTAAAAATGTGAAAATAACACAAGTCACTGATTTCAAACCCATCTCCCTTTCCATTTATTTTTCCAGCTTTTGATTTTTCATCGATGGCTTTCACACTATCATCTTTTCTTCTTTCTTTATTTCTTTAAGCAAATGCGACAGGTAGCCTTTTTTTATTCCACTATTTTATATTTTTTAGCTAGTCTTCTTTTGACATTGGGGTAGACAAAGATCTCCAAGCTTAGTCCCTAACACTTCTGAATACTTGTCAAGCTTAACACTAAGAGTTTAAGTTGACTTTAAGGAATATGAGTCAGATGTGAATTGTGAACTAGACCCAATTGATGTTTAAATCTTCCTATCAATCAAGTTACTAAAAGATCTTGTTCAAAAATTTACTAATTAACTAGACTCTAGAATTTCAAAACTTACTTTGTATCTCATCATACCATGCCTAAATATACTCAGGTACATAAAAAATCAATATTCGAAAAGAGTTTTGAGATATGGGAATTGAAAATTTTTAAAAAATTTACCAAAAAAATAAGAAATTACTAATAATTCATCGAATTTCACCCATAACCTAAAATCTACATTATCCTAAATGTAAAAAGATATGCACTGCATCATAACATGAGATAATGAAAATAAAAGAGGGGGTAAAGAGAGTACCTGAGAAGGATCAAAGGAATTTGCATGAATTCTCCATCAACTAAAGGGGTTTTTAGGTTGCTAGACAAAAAATAAACTAACAAAAGAAAACATAAACTACTCTAACCTAACCTAGGAAACCAGTAAAGAGTGAGAAGAAGACCTCCATCAGATTAGAAGGTCGGTCATGGTAGACAAGATCTGTAAGATGGATGGACATATCCTCTAAATGAAAGTTCTGAGCAAATGGCTTAAAATAGTGACTGTTCACTTTAAAAATGTTACCATTCACTAGATTTTCTATCTCAACAGCCTCATGGGGATAAACTGTTTTGACTATAAAGGGGCCAATCCAACGGGATCTCAATTTTTTAGGAAAAAGATGAAGTATCAAATTATATAAAAGGACTTTTTGATGTGGTTTAATTTTTTTAAAGGATGTTCTTGTCATAAAAGTCCTTCATCCTATCCTTATATATCCAAGAGTTCTCGTAAGCATCGTTCCATATTTCTTTCAAGTTCATTCAATTATAATTTACATAGCGAGCTAGCTTTGTCAATATTAAATTGAAAGTCTTTATAGCCAAATACGCCTTATGCTCCAACTCCACAGGCAATTGACAAGGCTTCTCATAAACAAGTCTGTAGGGCGACATACCAATAGGGATTTTATAGGCCGTATGGTAGGCCTGTATCGCATTGGTTAGTCGAAGTGACTGATCCTTGCGATCTAGGTTCATCATTTTCTCTAAGATTTATTTGATCTCCCTATTTGATATTTCAGCTTGGCTGCTCGTCTATGGGTGATAGGGGGTGGTTATTTTATGCGTAATACTATATTTCTTCATTAAGGTTTCTAATGGTCTGTTGCAAAAGTGAGATCCTTCATCACTAATGATGGCTCGAGGTGATTCAAACTTAAATAAGATATTTTATTTTAAAAACTTAATAACCATTCGATGATCATTATTCCAGCATGAAATTGCCTTAACCCATTTGAAAACATAGTCGATAGTAAAGAGAATATATTAATTTCCAAATGATAGGAGAAATGGTCCCATGAAATCATGCCCCAACAATCAAATGCTTTAATGATTAAAATGGAATTCAATGATATCATATTTTAACGGGATATTCCTCTCTATTTCTGACATCTATCATACGTTGTACAAAATTCCTTAAAAATTCCTTAGTGTCCTTGAACATAGTGGGCCAATAAAAGCCACACTGCAGAATTCTTGCAGTAGTCTTTTTAGCCGAGAAGTGGCCACAACACGTATATAAGTGACAAAAGGAGATAACACTGTGTTGCTCGTGATTTGGAACACATCTCCTTTTTTATTTGATTTGGGCAATATTTAAGAGATAAGGATCATCCTTGAAGAATGTGTGTACCTGGGTGAAGAATTTCTTTTTATCTTGCAGAGTCCAATGAGTAAGAATCGTACCTATAGTTAAGATAATTAGCAATGTCTGCATACCAAGGTAATTGAGAGACGTTAAAGAGTTGTTCATCCGGGAACACTTCTTTAATGGGTGTCATCCTCGTATAATCAAACATATTAAGCCGTGAGAGACGATCAGCCACTATGTCTTCTACTCATTTCTTGTCTCAGATTTGTAGATCGAACTAATGGAATAGAAGGTTCCATCTCATCAAACGGGGCTTAACATCCTTCTTAGAAAGAAGATACTTCACCGCCGCATGGTCTGTGAAAATGATTATCTTGAACCTGATCAACCAGGACCAAAACTTATCCAAAGAAAACACTACGGCTAAGAGTTCCTTTTTCGTAGTGGAGTAGTTAACCTGGGCAGGGTTTAGAGTTCTACTCGCATAGTAAATAACATTGAGCTTCTTCTCTTTTCTCTGGCCTACCACCACCCCAATCACATAATCACTTGCGTCACACATGATTTCAAAATGGACACTCCAATCATGTGGTTGCATGATTGGGGCACTTATCAACATACCTTTGAGCTTGGTGAAAGCTTTTTGGCATTCCTCTCTCCACTCTAAAGGAGTTTCCTTTTGAAGACGGTTACACAAATGATGAGAGATGAGACTAAAGTCCTTTATGAACCTTCGGTAGAATCCGATGTGTCTTACGAAGGATTGCACACCGTGTATGCTCTTGGGTGGTGGTAAGTCAGATATTAAATCAATTTAGGCTTTATCCACCTTGATTCCATTGGACAATACAATGTGTCCAAGGACTATTCCGTTTTGAACTATAAAGTGGCTCTTCCCAATTCAGCACAAGGTTCTTTTCTTCAGATCTTTTCAACACCAATTTAAGTGCTTTAGGCAATCATCAAATGTACTTCCAAAAATGGAGAAGTCATCCGTGAACAGTTCCAGAAATTGTCCAACCATGTCTGAAAAAAATACTAAGCATGCATTTTGGGAATGTCGCAAGCACATTACATAGTCCAGATGGCATTCTTTGGTAAGGAAAGATGCCATAGGGGCATGCAAATGTAGTCTTCTCCTCATCTTCAAGGGCTATCTCAATTTGATTATAGCTCGAGTATTCGTCTAGGAAGCAATAGTAGGAATGACCAACCAACATTTCTAAAATTTGATCAATAAAGGGTAAAGGGAAGTGGTCCTTCCTCATGACGGTATTCAGCTTCTGGTAGTCAATGCACATTCTCCAACTAGTAGTAACTCTGGTTGGCTTGAGTTCATTGTTTGCATTGGCTATGGTGGTAATTTCGGACTTCTTGGGCACTACCTAAATTGGACTCACCATTGCAATCAGATATAGGGTAAATATACCCACATCCAATAACTTTAATACCTCAACCTTAATCATGTCTTTCATGTTTGGATTTAGATGGTGTTGTTGTTGTCTAGATGTTTTTACATTGTCTTCAAGGTGAACGTGGTAAGTACAAATCAATGGGTTTATTCCCTTGAGCTCCGTAATAGTCCATTCAAGAGCTTTCTTTGCTCTTTGAGAGTAGAAATCAACTTACTCTCTTGCTCCTTATCCAAGTGGAGGAGATCACCACTAGATATGTCTCATCTTGACCCAAATATGTATATTTCAGTTCAACTTACAAAGGTTTTAGGTCAAGCTTCGGCGCCTTAATACTTGATGGTAGAGGCTTTGAGTCAGTTGAGGGTAACATTTCAGATTCAAGCCTCCACCGGTTAATTTCAAGTACCGACATCACAATATACAAGGCATCCATCTCCTGAATCATATTATCATTAGGATCATTGGAGTGGGCCAAGCATGCCTATAATGTGTTAGAGTATTGTTGAGGTCAAATATTGCATATTGGACCCCATTTATTACTTGGTTTTATGAACATGATAATACTTAATGTTCTATTTTAATCATGTTTGTGTTGCAAGGTGAATTTAAGACCTTGGATTGAAAAGGATGCTAAAAGCATGGATTTAATACTCAAGAATCACTGAAGCCAAGGATAGATCTTATGAGACTAATAATGAAGAATTCACATGCCAAAGATCCAAGAAAACCAAGTGAGGAATGAAGATAATTAAAGACTTGAAGTGAAGAAAAGGAACCCTAAAAATCTGCATCCTTCGATTAGTCTAGGCCCATTTTTGACCAGTCGAAGGATCCTGCTCGACCAGTCGAAGGTTCCTTGACTCGAACTCCAGTGGCAAAATTCTTAAAAATGCTATCATCCTCAACAGTCAAAGGAAACCCTCGACTAGTCAAAGGTGACCCTCGACCAGTCGAAGGCTGTCCTCGACCAGTCTAAGGTGACGCAAACAGCACACAAATTGCAGAAATTTGAGGTGGTTTCTAAATTTTTCCAACTCGGTGTGAAAGTTGGAGTTGCGAAACTATAAATAAGGTCCCTAGGATGTTCATAGGCATCTTCTAGGGTTTGAGGAGTGGAGCAAAAGTGTGGAGAAGCAGTCGCCAAGAGTTTTTCTTCCCTTTCCTTAGTAGTTTTTATGTTTTTCTTAAGAGTTCTTATTTCAATCATGTCTATAGTTGGATAAACCTCTTAGTTAGGGCTAAGAGGTGAAGCTTGTAGCATGATTGGGATGTTTTCTTTATTTTGATTTATGTTTTATTGAACTCTCTTGGATTCTAATTTGATTATGAAGGAATATTTTTAGTTTTTAACGGTTTATTGTGACAAATTATAATAAATCTGTGATATCTTGAGATATCTTCTTTTCCTGAATTGAGATTGTGAAATTAGGAAATCTTGTTGTTCACCATCGTCCCTTGGGCATGGTACGATGATGGAATCCCTCATAACCTTCACAATTCTCTTATGAATGGTTGTGTAATTGGTACATCATGTTGTTTGCCTTGTCTCCTGGGCATGGTTAGGTGATGGAATCACTTCCAAATCCTCATAACTCTCATCCATTGATGATTAGATCCATGAGAAGTTCAGAGATTTGACAAATCTCTTCATCCTTGAATCGATCAAGGTAGCATCTCGAGAACCTACAAGTGGATCCTTGGAAACCCTAGTTTCCCACCTTTAAATTTATTAAGTTTTTCATTAAATCTCTCACAATTACTCTCAAATATTTCAGATTTAGATTTTCATCTTCTTCTAGTTCTAGTTCTAGTTACTTTCAGAAGACACACAAGTTCAGTCCCTATGGATTCGACTCGGTCTTACCGAGGTTATTACTACATCGCGACCTTATACTAGGGGTTGTGAACAAGTATAAAGTCAGAAGAGACTTGTCTTCCACGAATAAATCAATCAAGTTAATTTTGTAGACCTCATCACCATCCTCTTGTTGCTTGCATATATTGAACACATTCAGCTCAAGTGTTATATTTCCAAAGGACAACTTCACGATCCCATTCCTAAAATTGATTATAGAGTTTGATGTAGCTAGGAATGGGTAGCCAGGGATGATAGGAAGTTGAGTGCTGGCATCAACAATGGGCCGCGTGTCTAAAACAATGAAGTCCAATGGATAGTAGAACTTATCGACTTGAATAAGTACGTCCTCTATCATCCCTCTCGGCATACGGATCGAGCGATCAACTAATTGAAGTGTGGCTTTGGTGGGTTTTAATTTACCGAGACTAAATTGTTTGTAAACTAAGTATGAGATCAAATTTACACTTGCCTCCAAATCAAGTAAGGCATGCTCAATCCGATGGTTCCCATTCACACATGAGATGGTTGGGATACCCGAGTCTTTGTATTTTTGGGGCACATCCTTTTTGAGATGACACTCACTTTCTCCGTTAGAAATATCTTCTTTTAAACATTATGATGTCTCTTGGCCGTATATAGGTCCTTGAGGAATTTGGCATATGAGGGAATTTGTTTTATGGCATCTAACAAATGGATGTTGATTTTCATCTGTGTGAGAACCTCTAAGATATCCTGAGTGTTGGGTAGAGGTTTGGGTGAGATCAACCGTTGTGGGAATGAAGTCACAAGCTTATACTATTTTTCCAGTTCTTTTTCATATGGGGTGTTGCTAGTCTCTTCATCATCCTTAGATTCTTCCAAGTCCTTTGGCTTCTCAGCCCTCATCGATATGATCTGATCAATCATTTTTCTGCTTCTAAGAGTGATGATAGACTTGGCTTGCTCCACATGTTCAGGAGAAGAACTAGGGTAATTTATTTCACATTGAGGTTTTGGGTTAGGTAGAGGTTGGGCTGGAAGAGTCCCCTTCTCCCTAATGGTTAGTTGTCACTCCAATCTTTGAATGGACAGTGCAAACATTCCTAAAGATTTTGTAATATCATAGAATGTTTGTATGGTACTTTAATTGAATTGCTCTTGATCATGCATGTACTTTTTAACTAGATCCTTTTGGGTATTTTTTCTACGTTAAGAGCGGAATAAGGATCGAAGGAATAGGCCCCCAAGGATTTTTACCAACATTAGCCATTAGTTGATTGAACCCAAGTGTTGACAACCCCAATTATAGGGTTGCGATGTAGTAATAACTCGGTAAGACTTAGGTTGATCATTAGGGAATTTGATGAGAATATACTAAGAACTTAAATTAAGAGAAATGGTTGGTCTCGGTTTTTAATCTAGTGGAATAGAAGAGTTGTAAAAATAATTATAAAAAGGAATAAGGATCCAGGAATCCCCAACCGGTAGACTTTAAATTTAATTCATCTTCTTGAGTTGATAACTTAACTAGAACTAGATTCCAATCCGTTCTAATTGGAAAATTACATAGTAATATCAATAAAAAAAAAACATCCAATATAGATTAGAATCATGATAGGCTTGATCTCTTATGAAGATCAAGATAATCACATTGTAAGGAATTGAAAGCATCTAATGTACCTGGAGGCGACAATAGATCAAACAACATTATAGATTGATTCCTTCCCCAATCTAGGAATTCAATCACATCCAATCATAGTTCAATATAAATCCTTAACTTCCATTGAAGAAACGAATTAACTAACAAACATCCATTAAAAAGGTTCATCCCTTAGTCTTAGCTAAAAGATTAGTCAAGTATGACTAACATCTTAAACAAAATAGAAAGAAAAAGATTAAAAAAAAAAAAACCTAGAACTGAAGGATTGAGAAGGAAGAATGATTCCGAAGAAGCTTCGCAACTCCAAGGTCTCTCTCCCAAGCCCTAATTCATACTTAGATCAACTTAAAACTCCCCTTTAAATAGAAAAAGTTCGCATAGACTTGGAAACAACTTCAAATTTATGCACTTTTGTTACGCTTCAGTCACATCGATTGTCAGCTTCGGTTACATCGAAGTCGAACCAAGTTCAACCGAAGATCCCTTTGGCCACAGCCAAATTTCATAAAAAATTGTTTGAAGTCTTAGTTCTCCTTTGGTCGCACTACACGCTCCTTTGGTGGCACCGAACATGGCTTCGGTCAGACCTACTTGTCGAGCTGGATTTTCACTAAAAATCATAGTTTCTCGCTAGACCATTCTGTGTATATTCGGTCACACCGAACCAACCTCATGTGGTATCGAACAATATGTTATTTCTATTATTGAATTGTGTGATTTTTCAGTCCTTTATCTTTTGTACTTGATTTTTTGGGATCTTTGGCATGTGAATTCTTCATTAATGACTCTCAAATCTCTAAATCTTCTCTTGATTAATCTTTGAACTTTAATCATTCTTTTTAACCACGATTCCGTCTTTGATTTTCAGATTATCTCGCGTGTATAAAATAGATGTTAATTAATCAATTAAGCACTTTGAATGCATCAAAATTAATGCAATTAAGAGGATAAATATGCAATATTTAGATGCTAATATTGGTCCATTCCTCCAATTGAGATTCAGGTGGTTCTGCTAACTGGAATTGTACGTATTTGAAATTAGGTCATTGAAAGGCCATTAATAATTATTCATGACATTGGATTGCTCATGTAACAAATCGTGGAGTGCAAGAATTATAATACATTCCTTTGTCAAGTGTATGTTACTTGCGCAAATACTGTAAATAGTTTCAATGATCTCCTATGGTTTGACCATTTCTACCTTCTTTAACTCCATGGCCTCGACTTTTCTTATGAGGCTGACTACCCTAGCATGGACATCCTCTTCTTACCTTAAAATATAAATGCCTCCTTTTTCCTTGGATTGAGTTGACTAGGCTGAAGTATCCCAGGATTGCGTGTTTTTAGCTAACATATCATTGAGATCCTTATTCATGAACGTCCCATTTCACATCATCTCTACGAATTGGCACAAAGGTGAAGTCAGTCTGTAATAGAAAAAGCTTATTACCCGCCAAATTTCATAGCCATGATGTGGGCAAACACTTAGAAGTTCTTTAAACCTTTGCCAAAATTGGAAGAAGATTTCTTCCTCTTTTTATGAGAAGTTCATGATGGCCCTTCTAAGAGTGTTAGTTTCGTGAATCGGAAAAAACTTTTTAAGAAATTCCCGGGTCATCTTAGCCCATGTCCCAATTGATCTCGGCCCTAAGGAGTGGAGCCATGACTTGAACATTCTCCTTTAAGGGAAAAGTGAACACTACTTGCTTATTGTGGCTCGATGTCTTTGCCATCGACGCTTTCAGGGTTCGAGTTAGCATCTCTGGTGTTGTTGAAAATTTCAAGTGCACCACTTGCTCCTATACCCTTTTTAAGTCACTGGGGATTTGACCATTCTTTGGCTAGATGACCTAACTCGCCAGTGGTATCGCTTGCTGCAGCCGATGCTGGTTGTTTCCCCTGATTTTTCTAGGGGCCATGTAACGACCCCGCTATCTTGATTCAGGAGGGTCTCCCAATCTAGGACCTATCCTTCGAGCACATCGGTCATATAGTTACGAGCCTTAAGTGTTTGATCGATTATTACTTGACTGAAAGAGTTGACGTCGTACTCGTACTGGCTATCATGACATATCTCCTTAATTGTTCAGGCCGAGATCTACCCTTAGTTGTGGTTGATGTCTCAGATTTTCCGTGACTATGTTGACCTCAAGGTTGGATAGGAATGGGTCCATATCAATTAACATGGATTCCTCACATTTTTCAAGAAATTTCAGCAACCCATGGTCGATGTGATCCTGAATGAAGTTCTTGAACATAACACATTTATTATTCGAATGAGACTGCATTCCATGCCATTTGCAATATTTGGTCTTTTGCAATTTGTCGGCCGATGGTATCTCATGATTCATAGGGATTTTGATAAAATTTTCGGCTAACAGAATGTCGAATATTTCCTCATCTCTTGTGATGTCAAAGGTGTAAATCTTTTGAGCTTTCTGTGCGGTCGATACGGTTGATTCCACTTTGACTAATGTTGAACATACAAGTGGCTTGTTAGCCACCACCTTGATGATCACAACCTATTAATTCGGGTTGTGGTAATATGTCCTTAATGACGAGTTCTTTTGCCTGGTTTCTTCTTGCAGGAGTTCCTCATACCAATAGACTTTGTTGGTTAAGTCATATAGATCTATGAACTCCAAGCTTATGAACTTCTTACGAAGTTTATGCTCAAGCCCATCTTGTGCAAGTTGCACAAATTCGGCGTCAATCATGACAACCTTACAACGACTCTTTGACCATTTAAACCATGTGATATAACTCTCACATATCTCTCCGGGTAACTGCCGAAAGCGGGTGAGATCAACCATAGTTATCACTCTGTTTTTAGAGAAGAATTGAGCCTGAAAATTTTCCTCAATCTCTTGCTAACTGTGTACTGAGTCAGGCAATAAATTTGAATACCATGTGAAGACCGTTACCATTAACGAATGACCAAACAATTACAATTTATGATAATCATTGTTGGCCAATTCTCTGCATTGCATAGTAAATTGGCCAACATGTTCGATAATCGACTGACCGGACTTGCCTAAAAATAGAGAAAAGTTCGGTCGATAATTCCTTAACAATGGGTATTGTTGATCTATCCATTCAGGGTATAGTTTATGATACACCGGGATAGTGTTGCGGCGAATTACTTGACCAATGACTTCTTAGACGATTTGGACAATCTACTCGCGATCCATCTGTTGAGGTTCAAAGACTGGTGGTAGGTCGAGGCCAAATCAGTTCAAATTATCCTGGAATCTGGGGAATTGTTAGGGACTGAACCCTCCTGGCAATCCTTGATTTCGATTCTCAGGTATAAAGTTCCTAGCCTCTCACTCTGGTCGCCGAGCTTCCATAGGAGGTGGAATGTTTCTCATCTCTTGAATTGAGACCAGTGGTGGATTCCATTGTGGAGGCGACTTGGATGACAACAGAGCTGCATTACTGATATAACTTCCCCCGATCGACATTGTATTACATCACCGATGGCATTTGCTTGGCCATAATAATCATCAACCAATGCATGGCCTCAGTCTGGCTAGCCATATATCGATTAGTATTTTCAGCTTGAATACGGAATTGCTCTCCTTATGCCCTTCCATATTCCTGTACAAGGTGAATACACAACTGTACATCTCAAAGCACGATAGCTATCTCGTCTGGAAGAACAATATCGAGAAGGCGATGGTCCTCCCCGATCCCTAGTACTATGCGTTGGACTATTGTTCAATTTTAACGCCTCAGGGGACCTTGGAACTGGCACATCCTTGACTGGAGGTGGTGCGGTTGGCATAGAGGGGTCGATCCCAACAATACAGGCACTTCTTCTATTCATAATTGGCAATATTACGCTGGTAAGTTAAAGACAAGGTCCCACCAGGCATGACAAAAATTGTTCCATGGTTCTATTTTTGGTTGTACGTGTGCAAGCGTTCCAGAATTTAAATTGCGGCTCAATTCAAACTGTTCAAACCGAACAACTATGACCTCAAGCGCCAAAATAGGTAGACACATAGTGTATGATCGAGATCTGATGAGATCGGTTGCCTATTCAGCCACTCGCTCAATGTGTAAATAGGATTAAGTGATATTCAGAGGATGGGGTTCGTCCTCGGATGATGGGTTGCACCTTTGCTTTTCATACGAAAGGACTTTTCAATACATATAAAGTAAAATAGGGAAGGGACTCTTACAATTGGTCGCGAGGAACAACTATGAAACACCTTTCTGAGTGAAGAAGTGAATCTAACGTGCGAGTGTAGACCCAAATTACAGATAAAATTACCAGCTACTTGATTATCGCTACGGATTACATTATGGAATGTAAACAATATGTTGAAAGTAAAGAATTACATTAAGAAATGTAATATGCTTAACAGGAAAAGTAAAGGATTACACTATGGAATGTAAATTGACTGGTAATTGAAAGATAATGTTTGGTTTGATTGGATTGGTATGAGATGACTTTTTCCCATTGAATTCCTTTCCTATTTATAGCCTTAATTTGGCCATCTAGATCATTCCCACGTTCTGACGTTGCTACAACCATTCACCAGCACTTGGCTTCCTACGTTTCTTCTTCCGCCATCTGTCCTGTAACCGTTCTTATATAATTGATGTTCCATTGGCCGCTCGAACAATGATGTGGCACTGTTTGATGCGTTCTATCTATATTACCAAGAAATCTTCTTCGTACATTTCTTCAATTATTCAAATACACCATACAGATTTGTACATATCACACGTAACTATTCTGATTGGTTCTCATGAGGAATGGTGATAATGGGGATAAACAATATGTCATATGATGATACACGCCATCTAATGACAGGGCACTACCGAGAAGGCTAGAGGCAGAAAGTGGTTGAGTAGAAAGAGTGGTTAAAAGGACACAAGTCAAGAAGAGGATGAAGGATTTGAAAGACCAACGTGGCGATGTATCAGTTATCGTAACCGTGAAATAAAGAAAGAAACGTCTGAAAGATAGCCATAAAAGAGATCTATAAATAGCGTAAGGATTCAACAAAGTAAGTTGTCTCACACCAAACTAATAAAACCAATCAAATTATCTTTCCTTATCATAGTTTAGCTCTATCATAGAAGTAGCAATAATCAGTAGCAGTAATCTTTAGTTATAACTCAAGTCTATGCTTTTATGTTGGACTATTTTCGGTATCAATACAATCAATTCGTCTTTCGGAAAGATGTCTTGTAGTTGCACCTTATGACCAACTCTAAGTATTTCCCTTTTGTTTTACTGTTTCCACTTATAAAAGTCATTTTGTATGGAAGGCAAGGTGCAACCCATTTTTGGGAGAAGAACTCATCCTCTGATAATTGCCTAGTCATTTTATAACTATCTTGCGAGTGAGTGAATAGGTGACTGATTTTCTCAAATCTTGATCATATATGATCACATTTGAGGTATCTACCTTAGTGCTTGGAGTCAAGCTGTTCGGTTTGATTAGAGCTGTACAATCAGTTATGGCACACCAGTGCATCACAAGTGACCAAAAGCAAATAATTATCCACACGTGACACATGTCTAAATTGGAAGCGAATTTACGTGAGCCATGTGCACATCATAGGAGTGAAATTCATATTGAAAAGATAAAAATCATCGTTTTATGCCTAGGAGTCTCTACGTTTTTATATTGGGTTCCACACATGAGAGCGCTGTTTAATTATGTTGGATGGAGTGCATCTAGGGCATCGCTAGATGCAAGCCTCATTCATCTACTTTAACGACATTTTCACCAGTTTGGCAGTGTCACATGCCTAGTGGCAAATGCTTTTATGTTCTCTGCTGAATGCAACTCTAGCATGAGATAAGGCGCCGTTTGCGCTGGGTGTGTGATCCGTGATGCGATGCGTGGCGGACATTATTGTGTTTCGGACACATGACACTACTTAAGGCGTCTCACTATGCATGACTTAGTACATGATGCCTTAAATGAATGTTGAATTTCCCTCCCTATGCGATTCAAGAAGGGTTCTGGAGAGAGAAGATAAATAATTCCCCTTTCCAAACATACCCATCTAAATGGTGGCCATGGTTGGTTAACCCAGATCCATTGATTTTAGGACTACAATGTGGCGGGAGGATGCCCCAAAATCCGCCCATTTGAAGATCCTGGTTAACTAATGGCAACCTTTTTTTTATAATGAAATGTGGACCATTGTACTCTTTTCTCAACCATCTATTTACAGAGCCATACATTGAGTCGCCTCCAGCTCAATAATAGGTCTGGAAGTCCGGCGGGTTGAGTTGGGTTAGTGCTTAACCCTAGCTCAACCCAGGGTTCCTATACCTCAACCTTAATCCAACTGGGGAATTCTCAACCCAAGTAGACTCGGTCAACTAAATACTAATATTTTCATTATCACATTAGTTTGTAATATTTTCAAAACACGTTATATGTTTTGTACCTATAATTTTACTAATTATATATATGTAGTTATTTATTGTAAAAAAAATTCATTTTTTTTCCTAAACAAACAAGCTAAAATATAGGACAACTACTCCTTTAAAAGTCATGTTTTGTAGCACGCAATCTATTTGGAAGAGAAATCTGACTTATCGTGTTAGCTTGTGTCATTAGAAATGATGTGGATCAATGAAACCTCACATCATTGGAATTTTTTATGCCTTCGATACAGACTATCCACACTCAATTATATTTTATTAGTAAGTTATATATTGACCGGTTTGAGTTGGGTCGGGCAACTGGAGACCCCAACTCAATCTTGACTCAAGTTTTGTTGGATTGGTGTTGTATAGCCCAAGGTTGAGACAGAACCCAATATATTTTGCCTGGGCTCAACCCAATATCAAGTCGGTCATGAGCCGGCTGGGTTAAACCCCCGAGTTTCATCCCTACTCAGTAATCAAGTTGGTTAGAGTGAGCATGCCCGAGATGGCCTAAGTCTAGTCATCTGACCACAGTTACGCGCTAAAAAGAAAAGAGGTTCATATTAAGTCATTAAGGAAACTTTCTAACATAAAACCACTGACTCGACTCACAAGCCCATCACATCAATGATCTAAATTATTGAAATATTAGCCCATGCGGCACTTATTGGCTATCCCCATCGCATCGATGTGACCACATGCCTAGATAAGTGGAAACGGATTGGCTACCATCTATTTTTCTAGATCATTTTATGGTATTACACAAAAAAATGAGGTATATTCTAAATCTCAAGTGGACCACATTAGGGGAAACAGTGTTGAATGAACGTGGACCACTAAAAGCTTTTAGGGGGCTATAAAAGTATTGGATTAAGCTGATATTTGTTTTTTCCCTTCATCTGGGTCTTTATGGGCTAGTCAACATATTGGATGTCAAATAAACAGTACATTGTGCCTTAGGAGGATTTAAATGATGGATATCCAATTACTATTGTTTCCCTATGGTGTGGTCCATCTGAGATTTATATCCCTAATTATTGGAATAGAGTGCTAAAATGATCTTTAAAAATGGATGAACGGAAGGGATGAGACACATACATCATGGTAGGGCCCACAGAGCACCGACCACCAGCCAGGGGCTGGTGTCGGGGGAGTAGCCAATCCGTTTCCTAGACAAGTGCCTTTCCCACTTGTTGGGTGACGTCACATGCCATGTGGCATATGCTTTTATGTTGTGGTATCATTAAAAGCACCTCGAGCATGAACATGGCATTTTATTTTTTATTTTTTTAATTGCAAGCATGTGATCCACGGTGAAATACATGGCAAAAATTGCTACCTTTTGACTCATGGTGCTACTTATGGCAGCTGTCGCTACCTACAATATAATATCATAGCTCAAAAACTCAAAAATTCGAATCAAATTATATTTAAAAGATTACTAAAAAAAGAAGAAAGTTATTAAAATAGCACGTTTAAAGCACCATTAGAGCTACATTCATTTAGACCATGGGTCATGGTTCCTTAATTAATTATGATTCCAGTCCGACTCAGCCCAACTCGACCCAACCAATTCATTTGGTAGGTCAATTTCCTTCTCCAAGAAGCGGACTAATAGAGAAGGATGATAAATGATTCCTTATTTCACACCAACACTTAAGAAGTGACCATGATTAATTAAGCTAAACCCGTTGATTTTTAAGCAGCATTGATCCTAACATGCCTAAAATATTCCCCCACTTGAAGATTTGAAATAATATATAATTCCTTCTCCATCTGTGTGTGTTGGGGGTACCATGAGGTCGAGTTGTATGGGCCCCACCGTGATGTGTATCAAAAATTTACCCCATTAGTTAGATGCACCATTCCATGATGGGACACAGGCTTGAAAATCAAGTCAATCCAGGACTTGGGTGGGCCACATCACATACAAAAGTTGTGAGGGGTTACCCTCCCATTGAAACATTCATAGTCATTTATTGGGCCCATCGAGATGTGGTTCACAAATCCATCCCATCCATTGTGTGTGTCCTACTTGGATGAGGGGTCGGACCAAGTTTCAGCCACATCCAAAACTCAGGTGGACCCCACCAAGTGCTTTTATAAGTTTTAGTAATGTTTTCACATATCTTTAGATGGTATAGCCCACCTGAGTTTCGTATATGTCTGATTTTTGGCATATCCCATAACCTAAAGGGGACCCATCAAATGCATGGTGTTGATATTCGACACACATCACGGTGGGGCCCATATAAAATTAAATGTGGACCATTGTATTCTTTTTGTAACCATCTATTTACAATCGCCTCCATCTTGATAGTGAAATTAGAATACGTGCAGTCCCATGTCATGACTTGAGTTGAGCATCTGAAGGCAGTTACTCTTTCAAAACGATAGAATCTGATAACAAACTTTCTAGCATTAACCGTTGAATGAGAACCCAATCAAATCAATAGTCTAGATCATTGGACCACAAGTTCATATAACACTTAGTGGGGATGGAATATTTGCTTCGCATCCTTGTGTGACTGGGTCTTGAAAAGAGTTTTTTTTTTTTTTTTTTTTAAAATCTAGCTTTCAACCATCGCCGCATGCCGAGTGGCATATGCTTTTATCTTTTGCTGCGCCTTCATGAACCTCCATATGGGATGCGGCATCTTTTATGATGGGTGTGTGACGAATATTGTTATATTTTCAACACATGGTTTTACGTACAATGCAGTACGTCATGACTTCATTGCACACCTTGATTGCACGCTTTAAATGTGGAGACACGGACAGATGGAGAAGGAATCAATATTCTTGAGGATGCTTGAAACGTATCGTGATAGAGCTTCTTTTTTTTTTTTTCGTTATTTCACGTGTTTGAAAGTGCTCCTTAAATTGACACTTGATCGAATTGATTCTTTCTAGTTATGTTGATCACGTGTCGCCTCATTGGAGCCCACATTCTTAGATAGTATGATGAATACAACAACCTATGTTCTTAATACTATGTTATATGAGCCAACTCAGCTGAATGGATGATTTTGGGCTTTTCCATGTGTTAATGAATTTCGAAACATTGAAAAGAAAACTTTCAATGACTTAACATTCAACTCCTAAAAATCAAAGATTAGGATTAAATAAAAGCAAGATAATAGGACCGCAAATCATGTTGGGGGACCGCAGAAGCATACAGAGATAAATCTAGGAGAGTAATCCAATTGCATTAGACAATCACAAAAATAACGCAATGATTTAACGTGAGAAAACCCTTGCAGGAAAAAACCATTGCACAAAAACGATAAATGATTACTATGAAAGCAGATATTATGAAGAGAAATAGCTTACCCGATTCGAACAACCTCGAATCTCACCCTCGTTACACCATTGAAACTCTATAAATATCTCACAATTTCGCTTATATATATATATATATATATATATATATATATATATATATATATATATATATATATATATATATATATATATATATATATATATATAGCCTATAGAAGGATCCCAAGAAAAATTGAAAACATATTCTGCAAAATCGCAACTCTGCGTAAATTTACGCGGAAACTGTTGATGTCATCGAAACTAATCCTTCGATGGTATCGAAGCCACATCAATGACATCAAAATAACACATCAACACTTCATAGACAAAACATGATTTTTTGAAACTTCTTGATAGCATCGAACTATTTTCGATAACATTAAACATTTCCTTCAATGTCATCGAACACCCTCCGATGTCTTCGAAAAAATGCCCTGATAATCTAGTAAGCAACTTGAGAAAATTTAAAAAATCTTGATGAGATTGAACGCTATTCGATGCCATCGAAGGTGACATCGAATAGTCTGTTGAGACATCGACAACCCTATATCTGACCAGATTTAAGACATCAAATACAACAAATCATTGGACCATCTAAGCATGTTGGCCCTGGTTTAATCACACTTGTAGGTGATCTTGAGTCACAACGTAAGCAAAACAAGCTCTTGATCGACTATGTTGGTCGGATGAATTTATTTCAACCTACAACTGATTGTTTGGATGGCACGAAATATGAGACGTGAACACTTTTCCAATTTTCATATGTCATGAATACCCATTACCTCATTTGCTGATTGGGCCCAATTCGATTCCTACATTTTTAGGCACTTCCAAACGCAATCCTTGATAGATTGTGAAAGAAATCTGCTTTCGGTGTAGCCTCCAACATTCTTTGGTTCAAAGTTAAAGAAGATCAGGATGTTTTGTAATAAGATATGGTCCACTAGTCTCACTGTGCATAAGTAATAGTGCACCTAGTTGCACTGGGACACGTGGGTGGTCTAGAAGATCCAATTAAACTACATTTCATGCCTACCATGAAAACATCGCAACCGTCGGATGGATGTGGCAAACCAGGTCAATCGACAATCTGAGACATCTACATGTTAGGACTAACCAGAAGGTGGAAAGAAGTAAGAGCAACATACGGATGGATCAGATAATTTGATTTGCGTATTTTTTGTGTGGTAGCCTATGAATTGTATGCTGGATATAATAGACCGTTCGGATTAATTCATTAGTGTCCAATGTCTATGGAACCCAAGGGCACTATAACTTTCAATGATGTATTGAGCACTGAATCATTTCTCGGATAGAATATGTTATCATGAGGCCGATCTATGCGTACGTAGGAGCTTTACTAGGGTCTTTGCCTAATATCTGATGTGTGGCAGGTGGGCCGGTCAATCCAGGGTAGCGGGTCCCACCAATGGATGGCTTGGGTTGAGTCATGGCAAAAGAGTGATCCTAGCCACTCTGTTTTAAATATTATATTTTTACCATTGAATGTTGACGATTATTCCTTCTTTTTGCCATTCATTTCAGGCCACAGTTCGATGGGCCAGTATATTTCTTTGAGTTTCTTCAATATGATATTCAATCCAGGCTACTGCTTGCTTACTCGACTCAAAACTCGGTCGACTCAACTCGACTTGGCAATATTTCAAGCCGAGTCAATGGGAAACTCGGTTCCAACTGAGGAAAACACTTTGAATTGATGCGATTCATGTTGACTCGAACCCAGTCACTCAGTGAGTCAAGGAGTTTTTTTTTTTTTTTTTTTTTTTTTTTTTTTTTTTTTAAAAAAAAAGAATAGGAAGTGAGATCGAGAGACTAACTAGCAACCGTTACTAGAGTAGAGCAACGCTCTTAAGTAGCCCACTGTGTGGTGTATAATTGTTTCGTTCTGTATTTTATATTACTATGTTGGAATTAATGATTTTAAGTATTTAACACCAATCATACTATTATTTTATAATAATTAAACACAGAGTCGAATCTGGTTGAGTCTTCAAGCCAACCTGACTGGGCATAGCGTCAAGGTGGCTCAAGTTTTCAGGTTTTTCGATGATGCTCTTAATTTTGACTAACGATTTTGTGGCAACTAGTCAGTTCGTATCACCATCTTTAAATTTAAATTTTTAGCTTTTCACAAAGTGAGTGACTTGGCTCGAGTCAAAGCTAGTCATGTTGAGTTGCCTGAGTGACGCATGGGAGGATGTGTTGAGGTCGAGCACCATCTTCCTCAAAGGGATAACTGTTCCAAATCCATGGAACATATCGGGATTCCTCACAGAGAAACCTCGAATCTACGAGGAAAAGAAAATAAAAATAATTATAAAAATTCCGAAATGATTTTATTGATGATGAAAAACGAGCTTACAACCTCTTAAATAATAGCATAAACCCTAGGAAGAAGTTTCAGAATTAAACTACGACTAAAACTCCTAGAATTTGTGACTTACCATAAATAGTTAACTTACTATTTATATACGGTCATGATTTCTACTAGTGCACAAGGTTTTCAGCCAAAAATAATAAGTGTACTATTTGGCTCAACCGTGTGATTCTCATAATTATTCTAAGCACTTTTTATGTTGGGAGCAACTCCGAACGCCCAACTGACAAAGATTTATAATCAAACTAAAACTTATTATAAATAGTAAAAACGAAATTAAAACAAGAATTTGACCTTTGATTTGATGGTTTTCGCAAATTTGGCATATGCAATTCGGCTAAAGTAGCTCGTCTTACCCCAAAATCATATATGGTACATCCAATAACTCATTTTAGTTTGCGAGATACATCCGTTTTAGTTCCGACAGTTTGGATCACCTCCATCTCTGATCGAGCCTTTTCTGGTCCATCTTGGTCATTAAACTGTCCATGATCCGCTCTATGTCACTGAGTCATTGAGTTGACTCGACAAGTCTTGTCAAATGAAGACTGAGTACACTACAGGAGTGAGTTTCCAGGTGATTCAGCTTGAAATCCTGCGAAATCAAGTTGACTCAGCTGAGTCGAATTGAGTAACTGAGTTTTAGAACTATGATCCCTTCTATATTCAAGGTGCACGCTTTTAATGGTTTGGATGGAAGTGTATGTATGTCATATGTAAAATGGCTATGTACATACACATGGAAGGTCATAGACTACATGGTGAATGGACACAGTTGGATTTTATAAGAAGACAGGAGGGAAGGCCATTCAATCAATACAAATGATATAATCCAAATGATATAATTCAAAGCTTCTCTAAGCCCATGTGATATTGTTGTTTGGGAGAGACACAAGCAAAACCATGACCTTATTTTAGAACTACTTGTAAAATAACAGAAGAATGCTCATTATCTTTGTATTTTATTAATATGAATATTAATGTCAGTACTGCTATTATTATATATTACTATTATTGCAGTTAAGAACTCGGAATGCTAATTACAATACAAGCAACCATTTTGCAAAAATACCAGAGACAAGTGCCCAAAGTACCATCCAAGGATCTCGGTTCTAAAACCCGATAACTTGAATTGAAACTTGTCCGAGTAGACTCGACTCTCAACCCAACTTGGAAAAAATAAAATAAAATCAAGCCTAGTCATTATGAAACTCATAGCGGAGTTTGAATTGATTCACTGGTTGAGTCGGCTTGTCTTCTTGAAACTACTTGGCATGGCTCAAATCCATTCACTTGCTTTAGTCAAGATGCTTTTAATAAAATAAATGAAAAGGAAACACAGTGGGAATCGGAATGATGACCAACAAAAAACTTGTGAAAAGAGTCTACCAGCTAAAATCGGCTATCCTTGTGCTTTGGATGCATATTTTAATGTTCATATTATTCTGAGTGTTTATTATAGTCATATCCCTATTTTAATTATTAAACATTGCGATGAGACGAATTGAGCCTTTGAGTAAACCAGACCCGGCTGGAAATCGAGTCGAGTCAAGATTTCGAGTTTTTAAACTAGCTAGGTTAGGGATTGGGCCATGTCCTAAAGGTAGACTAATTTTTTAAGAATAACAATTTATCCTATATTAATTATGCGAAAGTGCGGGACTTAATATAAATTTGAACAAATAAAAAATATGTTTCTAACAACACTCATGGAAGAATCAAGAAGATAGGGGCTAGATTATTTGGTGTCAAAATAACTAATAACTTATCAACAAAACATGGTACACCTGTGATAAAAATATATAAGGGGTCATTTGTATTATGAGCATTTAGATGACTTAGATATTTCAATTACCAAGTATTGCAATAAGTGATTACTGGTTGACGCAAGGATGAACGTGATGAGGTCAATCACTGTCTTCCTCAAGGATAACTACTCCAAATCTACCAGCTTCTCTAGACTCCTCAAAGAGACTTCTTGAATCCATGAGGAAAGAAAGAAAGAAAAATAGAAATAAATTTATAATTTGATTGATGAATGAAATAAACGATTTCACAACCCTTTAAATATGGATACCAAGCAATGGGAGAGAAATTAGAAGCAAACTATAACTAAAACTCCTAGAATTCGTAACTTACTATTTATACACGATCGTGATGTCTACTAGTGCGCAAGGTTTTTAGCCAAAAATAGTAAGTGTCCTATTTGGCTTCAACAAGCTGTTCTCTTAATTATTCTAAGCTCTTTTCACATTGGACACAACTCCTAAAGCCCAACGGATGAAGGGTTATAATCAAACTAAAACTTACTATTTATAATAAAAACGGAATTAAAATAGGAAAACGACTGTCGATCTAGGGGTATTTTGCAAATCCGGCTTGCATAACCCGGCATAGCAATATTGGGTGGCTAAAGTAGCTCGTTCTACCCCAAAATCATATATTTTACGCCCAATAATTCATTTCGGATCGTGAGATACGCCCGATTTAAGGTTTGACGGTTTGGATCACTTTTATTGTCGACCGAGCCTTTTCTGATCCATCCTGGCCATGAAACTATCTGCGACCCACTCTACATCACTGATAATTACAAGTTCTTTGTTTGGGCAGCCTCCTTCATGCTTCTTTATAATAAATAAACAATACACCATACAATATTTCCAACTTGTAAGTGTAACAAAACACAGGCATTATAGTTCACCTGTTCAACTATAATTCTCATATATAAATTACATATTAAGTGATCAAATTGATGAGTGGATTGGATATTGCCCACATGAGTAAAATTTGCACGTGTGACCGTCCATATATTGATCATACTATGGTTGGTTATTGATGTAGATTGTCCATCATATGGTTCTCACCATTGATTGCATATCGCATAAAAAATCACCTTTATTGGAAGATCCTAACTGTCCATTGATCATACTACAAATGTTTCAATTATTGATCTAGACCATCCATCATGTCGTCCCACCCTTGATTGCCCATCACTATAAGAAAATCTCTTTTGTTGGATGATCTTAAATGCCCATTAATAGTTAAGGAAATGGACTATCCATACTAATTGTATTGCAAATGGTCTACTCATTGATGTACGATGCCAATCATGTGGGCCCTTCCATTTATTGTCCATCCTTAAAAGACACTTTTCCTAGATAATCGCTGTCCATTCAATGCCCAAGGAAATGGATGGTCAATATTACCTATAATACAAAATGGTCCAGTTATTGATCTAGCTAGTCCATCAATCATGTGCTCCCATGCTTGATTACCTACCCTTCTTAGAAAATTATTTTGGTTGAATGATCTAATCTTCCAATTAATTCTTAGAAAAATTGATGGTCTATATTAATCATCCAACAAATAGCTCAATCATTGATTTAGATCATCCATCATGTGGGGGCATACTTTAGATTGTCCACCCCTTAGTAAAAATCACTTTGGTTAAATGATCCTTATTTCTAATCATCCTAGGTAATTGATTGTGCTACAAATATTCTGCTCAATTATCCACTTTGGTTGTATGATGATAATCCCTAATCAACGCCTACAAAAATGAATGTTATATAATGATCGTACTAAAAGTGCATTGATAATTAATTTAGACCATTCATCATGTGGTCTCACCCTTGATTGCTGCCATGCATAATGTGAATGTAGATCTGACCCTCGATCGCCTATCACTCTAAAAAAGTACATGATTATAGAGCATCAAGGTGAGGTGATGTTATTGGTCAGTGGAAAAAAGAGCTTATCTCTAAGCTTGCTAATGTCCCTTCTAAATTCTCTACATTATCTCTGAGATTGAGTTATCTACGCTTTTTTGAGCTTGACTTTTTTTTTTTTTTTTTTTAATCTCTTTATATATATATATATATATATATATATATATATATATATATATATATATATATATATATATATATATATTCTTTTTTCTTTGCCCAGGGCGCTGGTGTATATATTCCTTTTTCTTTGCCCAGGGCGCTGGTGTCTCTCTGGCTTGGTGCGTGGTTTTTTCTTTTCCTAGCATAGATGTGGGGTTTTTTTTTTTTAATTTTTTTTCTCCTTAATTTTTTTTTTAAATTATTATTCTTAACTGACGCAAGGATGAACATGATGAGGATAAATACTCCGAATCCATGGAGCTTCTCTGGACTCCTCACAAAGACTTTTCGAATCCACGAGGAAAGAAAGCAGAAAATAGAAATAAATTATAATAAATTCGAAATTGATTAATTGGTCAATAAAAACGAGTTCACAACCCTTTAAATAGGGGTACCAAGCAATGGAAAAGAAATCAGAATCAAACTACAACTAAAACTCCTAGAATTCGCGACTTACTATAAATAGTAAACTTACTATTTATAGACGGTCGTGATGTCTACTATGCGCAAGGTTTTCGGCCAAAAATAGTAAGTGTCCTATTTGTCTTCACCAAACCGTTCCCCTAATTATTCTAAGCTCTTTTCACGTTGGGCGCAACTCCTAAAGCCCGACGGATGAAGAGTTATAATCAAACTAAAACTTTCTATTTATAGTAAAAATGAAATTAAAACAGGGAAACGACCGTCGATCCAGGGGTTTCTCGCAATTCTGAGAATCGCAACCCTGCATAGCAGGGTTGGTTGGCTAAAGTAGCTCGTTCTACCCCAAAATTATATATTTTACGTCAGGTAACTCATTCCGGATTGCGAGATACGCCCAATCTAAGGTCCGATGGTCCGGATCACTTCTGTCGTCGACCGAGCCTTTTCTGATCCATCTTGGCCATGAAACTGTCCCCGACCCGCTCTACATCATTAACCTGTCTTTTTTGGTTCTTCCCTCGCTAGGGGTGTGTACCCTCTCTTGTATCCTTTGGGCTGCCTACCTTATCAGAGGAAGTAAAGAGAACTTATTTTAAGGGGGAAAAAAAAAAGTAGTCATTTTTGTTTGATGATCCTAGCATTCAGTCAATGCCTAGAAAAATGAACAACCATATTGGCCATTGCTAAACATGGTCCGATTATTTATCTAATTGTCCATCATATGGATCTCACCTTGATTGCCCATTCTTCTAAAAAAATCACTTTAGTCGGTTGATCCTAGCATTCTAGTAAATTGCAATGAAAATGGATGGTCCATATAGACCATTTACAATGCTGCCACCATTGATTTAGACCCTCTAATGTGAGCCTTGCACCTTTCTCTAAAAATCACTTTGGTTAAATGAATCTAAGGTGAGATTTTGGACAGCCATAGCAGGTAAAAATTAAATGAATAAAAAAATCATTTATTATTTGAATGTTCCTACTCTAAGTCAAATATGCTCACATTTTACTCAAGAATTCAATTGCAATAATTTAACAATGCATTGTTGTTTGTACAAAAATCTGGCAGACTAGATCAATTGCTTGGATCACTCCATGTGGCATGCACAGTGCATCTAGCAAGCATGCCAAATATCTAAAAAGCAAATAATATCTTTGAGATACTGAAAAGGTCAAGCTATATGTCCTAGGGGGGGGGGGGGGGGGTTGAATAGGACTATGCCAAATTAAAATAAAATCAGCGGAAATAAAATAAACTAATAGCCTTACAATTATAAATCAATTCACAATGCTGGAATCAAATCACCTTGATAAATAAGTATTGAGAGATTGATACAAATTCAGTTCTAAGGACAACCTTACACCATAATAAACAAGGGCTTATGGTAGAACAACCTTATTTCTAGAACATCTTTTGGATCAAGGACTCAATTTTAATAGAAATAAATGAAATAAGCAAGGAATTGAAATTAAATGCAAAAATATAGATCTAAATTATTACAACAATCCCCACACTTGCTTGAAATGTAAATAGTTACAACATTCACATCCACTTGTACATTCCACACACAAATGATGATAAAAGATATGAAAATTAAGCAAGCATTCAATCCACAAGACAAAGAGTTATAGTGGTTCGCCTGTGTGTACACCAACTATCTTTCAACAGCCACACAGAAAGCTACTCCACTCCTAATATCACACAGGGGATATTAGCGTTCACTATCAAATAGGTTTTCACAGGTTCACCCAAAACCTTTACAATTGTGTCTTTTTCACTCGGGCTTACACAATTCAAAAACCCCTCTTTTCTGAGTTTTCTGGCTCCTCAGATAACCAATACAATGAGATTTTTCTGGCTTAACCTCAAACAAAACCAATACAATGAGATTTTTCTGGCTTAACCTCAAACAAAACCAAAAGTAATGAAATTTTACAAAATTGTAAAATACCTGGATTTCTCTTTTCGTAGCAGCCCGGTTAGAACCAATCGGAGTAGAGATGATTGAATGTCAAAGTTCATTTCCAATACTCACTTTAATATGGTTCTAAATTCTAATAGATTTTAGATTTTAACTAGTTTGGCGTAGCTATATTTGATTTTGATTTCAAGAAGAAGGAATAAGATAATTCCTCTTTTCAAATAAGATTGGAATACAGAAACAAAATCAAATTAAATAAGCTAACAAAAAGGAATATTAAATAAGCACAACGTAGCTTAAAATAAACACAGACTTATCTCAGAGTGATCACTTAAAATTTCTTGAATTGAATCGAGTTGAATTGTGAAAACTCTGAATTTCGTGTTCAATTTATAGAAACAAAAATCGCGTCTACGACTGGTCTTAGAAACCTTCAACTGGTTGTAGTTCTAACGGATATTTGAAATATTGAGCGCGATCTTTGAAAGTCGTTCCACGACTCGTCGTGGGAAGCCTACGACTGGTTGTGGGTTACCTACGACTGGTCGTAGCTCTCTACGACGGGTCGTAAGACCATAGATTAGCTTGCTGGACTTTGAGTCGTAGCCCTACGACTGGTCGAGAACGAGTCGAAGACACTCCTACGACCGGTCGAAGGATCTCCAGGACTGGTCGTGGGTGTACCAAAAAATTTCGAAAATCTTCAACAACTTAGGACTGGTCGTGGAATTTCTTGGACTAGTCGAACCAATGCTAGGACTAGTCGAACAGGAGTTAGGACTGGTCGTAGAATAGACCAAACTTATGTAAAATAAACATTTGATTTATGTATCCAAAGTGACCTACTTATAAGGTCAACCTAAGGTCAGTCAAACTTGAAACATGTCGTATGGACATTGAACTTCAACCATTCAACGAATGTAGATATTTGAACCATATCAAGCTTGAGATCTTGAACTTGTTGTAGCTTTAATCTTGAGATCTTCATCAGCGTGAAAACTACTTCATGCGTTGCTTATTAGTCTTGAAGTCATTTCTTGAGTTGTTTCTTGAGACTTGAACTTCAACATTGTAGCTTCTTGAACTTCAACATTGTAGCTTCTTGAGACTTGAACTTCAACATTGTAGCTTTAAACATTGATAGGATAATGAAGTACACTTTGTATTTTTTAAAGACATCCAATGTCATGAAGTGTTTATGCAGTGTCTTGAATACATATAAATCACCATACTAGCACAAGACACAGATAGATATTTTGACACAACAAAATTTGACAACCAAAGGAGCATGAGACCATAACACTTACAATCTCCCCCTTTGTCAAATTTGTGATAAAACACTCAAATAAATAATACTTCCAATAGAAATAAGAGAAGTACAGGCACAACAGATAGAGAATCATGCACCAGTTATATAGACATCATAAGCAATATCTAGCATAACTCCCCCTGAGAAGCTTAACTCCCCCTGAGAAGCTTAACTCCCCCTGAGTAATAGCAGCACATCCATATTTAAATAGACATGAATGAACCTAATCATAATCATTAAATCCAACCAAAGCCAAAGCCACCCAAAACTTCTCCCCCTTTTTGACACAAAATGACAAAGGAAGAAGGGCAGCAAGGAAAATAGGAGATGGAATATAGATGCAAGAGAACATAGTGCATAATTCAACAAAAAGTCAGTAAGCATGCAAAGTTCAGACCACAAGCAAAGGAAAAATATTAGTTATTACAGACCAATAAAAATTCAGTCAGAACAGAAAGCAGAGGATCAGGAAATAAAATGAACACCAGAACCAGAACCGCAGTTGAGTAGAAAGATCACGTGTAACCCCTAGCAACCCGCTTCATATATTTGCGTAAATAAAAAATTG
The DNA here is from genome assembly GCA_021015155.1 of Magnolia officinalis. Lineage (NCBI taxonomy): Eukaryota > Viridiplantae > Streptophyta > Magnoliopsida > Magnoliales > Magnoliaceae > Magnolia > Magnolia officinalis. The sequence goes on from JAJHSJ010000011.1 coordinate 19,540,062, forward strand.
AGTGTCTTGGGTAACACGAATTTGAGCCACCTGTTCTTGAAGAGAATTCAACCTCTCATCAAAATTAGAAGGCTGAAAGTCAGGATCATCAGCCGAGTCTGACTCAAGTTCTTCAAATAAATCATCCATATTCACGTCTTCAGGAAGATCACCAGCTTGATCTGCATTTCCTGCTTCAGCACCACTGCTACCAGCATCCACTTGGCCAGGAACCAATTCTAAATTCATCTTGTTAAGATTGGAATTATTAAAAGGGAGATGATGGATGAGTTTTTCTCTAACAGGCATAGCTATGAGCATATGATTTGCGAGCATAGTCATTAAATAACCAAAGGGAATATCACTATGACCTGGATGGTGACGAGACAAAATAATGGAGTGACAAATTAACGAAGGTAGACAGATTTTCGCACCAGAGATGACAGAATGCAAAACACGAACCATGAAAGCAGTGAGTTCGGTTTTATTACCCGAACGCGGATATAGATTTGAGATGAAAATCCTGTGAAGCACTGTGTCTGGGTAACAAGTACCTTAAGGGAAGTGCATGACCTTATGAGTCCAGTGAACATCCAAATTACACAAATCTCTAGTAAGCATTTTTCGTTCAGATTCTGAGAGTTTGTCATGTAAAATATGAATCGGAATGCCCTCATCATTGACAGGTATTTCCATAAGGTGAGCAATTAAATGTCGATCCATCTGAAAATAAGCCTTCTTGAGTATCAATTTTAAAGGTTAAATTCTCAAGAGAAGAATCACAAATCTATGCAAACATGGATTGGGCAATGGACTGGTATGCAGCTCCACCCCAATGTAAGATGTTATCCCATCCCACAGATTCCAACAGAGGAAGGATACCAAAGGAAGCAATGTGATTAACATTAACAGGACGCTCAACAATAATATTGCGCATACGCAAATCCTGAGCATCTGAAGGATCATTTTCGGGAGTGCGAAGATGACGTTGCGCAATAGATGCTGATCTAGATGAAGAGGGACCACGTGTAGTTTTCTTTTTACCCCTAGTATCCATTTTCAAAGGAGGAATCAAAGAAACTATAAGATGCAAGAAAGAAGAAGTGGGGTTTTGATAGAATAGATTTTTCAAGGAAAAATCCCAATCTTGCAATGAAAGAGCAAATAGATTCTACAAGAGTGAAATTTGAAACACCAATAACAAGAATCTGCAAGAAAATTGTAAAAGAACCACTAACCTTGAAGTATCATGAAGGTGGGTTCGACCGGTCGAGGCTAGGCTCGTTGAGAGAGACAAAAGGAATGAAGAAGAAGAGCCAAATCCCCAAAATAAAGTGAATTCACGAGTTTCACGACCGGTCGTGGATGTGTTCGACCGGTCGTATCACGACCGGTCGTGTACACTCACGACTGGTCGAGTACCGACTAAAATTTGTAATTTTTCAAATGATTTCCACATTTAAGCAAATAAAACATCAAACATATGTACATTATGATACACCAAAGCATGCAAATTCAATTTAAATTGCACATACCGAGATCAAACTTTAATTTATTAAACCTGCTTTTGTCGAGGGGTTTAGTGAAAATGTCCGCAAGTTGAGTCTCGGTTGGAATGTAATCCAAATATATTAATTTTTCTTCCACTAATTCACGAATGTAATGAAATCTAATGTCAATATGCTTAGTACGTGAATGCTGAACTGATTTTTTGAGATATTTATTGCACTGGAATTATCACAAAACAAAATCATAGAATCCTGTGTAATTCCATAATCGCTTAACATACGTTTCATCCAAACAAGCTGAGTACATGCATTTCTAGCAGCAATGTATTCAGCCTCAGCTGTTGATAGCGATATAGAACTTTGCTTCTTGCTAAACCAAGAAACAAGACAATTTCCAATGTAGAAACAACCACCACTGGTTGATTTCCTATCATCAATGTTTCCAGCCCAGTCAGCATCTGAGTACCCGGCTAATTGAACACTAGTCTTATGTGGATACCAGAGACCCAGTTTAGCAGAACTTGCGACATATCGCATAATCCGGTTAACAGCAGTTAAGTGAGATTCTTTAGGATTTGACTGATAACGAGCACAAATACCAACACTCAAAGCGATATCTGGTCTACTTGCAGTCAAATAAAGCAAACTACCAATCAAACTACGATACAATTTAGGATCCACATCATTACCTGTAGAGTCTTTTGAGAGTCTCAAAGTTGTACTCATAGGAGTATCAAAATTTTTACCATTCTCAAATCCAAATTTCTTAATTAAGTTCAGAGCATATTTGGTTTGAGAGATAAAAATTCCATCAGGTTGTTATTTTACTTGCAACCCTAGGAAATAATTTATTCTCCAACCATGCTCATTTTGAATTTAGACTTCATTAAATCTGCAAACTCAACAGTCATGTTAGTACAGGTTGATCCATAAATAATATCGTCAACATATATTTGAACCATTAGAATATCATCGTTATGTTTCTTAACAAAGAGCGTCTTATCAACACATCCCATCTGAAAATTATGACTCAGTAAAAACTTAGTCAGTTTTTCGTACCATGCCCTGGGAGCTTGTTTCAGACCATAGAGAGCCTTCTTAAGACGATACACATGATCAGTAAATTTAGGATCTTCAAACCCTGTAGGTTGTTTAACATATACCTCTTCATGTAAATCACCATTCAAAAAGGCACTTTTTACATCCATTTGGTAAATTTTAATCTTCCTAAAACACGCAATGGAGATAAAAAGTCTGATTGATTCAAGACGAGCTACAGGGGCAAATGTTTCATTATAGTCAATACCTTCAATTTGTGTATACCCCTGTACAACTAGCCTTGCTTTATTTCGAATAATATTTTCAAGTTCATCAGATTTGTTTTTGAAAATCCATTTTGTTCCAATAATATGTTTATCTTTAGGTCTAGGAACAAGGTACCAGACATCATTTCTGATAAACTGATTAAGTTCTTCCTGCATCGCAACTATCCAGTTTTCATCCGAAAATGCTTCTTTCACGTTAACCGGTTCTATCTGGGATGTAAAGCATACGTAGTTACATATGTCCTCTAATTGTCTACGAGTGCGTACACCAGTGAGAGGGTTTCCAAGTATTTGAGAAGTTAGATGATCTTTAACAGTCCTTAATTCAGAATTAGTTTCACTTGATGAAGTTTCTTGTTTTTCAAGTATAAGAACTTCATCATTATCTGAACTAGGGAAAGGTGTATTCAAATGATCGTCAATCACAACATTTATTGACTCTTGAATCACACCGGTCCTGTTGTTCAGAACACGATATGCACGACTGTTTAAAGAATATCCTAAAAAGATCCCTTCATCACTTTTAGTGTCGAACTTTCTCAAATTTTCACGGTCACGCAAAATATAGCACTTGCTGCCAAAAACTCGAAAGTATTTGACAGAAGGCTTTTTCTCAAACCACATTTCATAAGCCGTATTATTAGATTTGCAAATATAAACACGGTTAATAATGTAGCAGGCAGTATTCACTGCTTCAGCCCAGAGATTCCTAGGGAGCTTCATGCTATTTAACATAACATTTCCCATTTCTTGAAGCACTCTATTTTTCCTCTCGACAATTCCATTTTGTTGAGGAGTCTTAGGTGCAGAGAATTCATGCGATATTCCCTGATCGCTACAGAATTTCTCAAAACCGCTATTTTCAAATTCGGATCCATGATCACTACGGATCTTGTTGACTTGAGAACATTTTTCAGTTTGAATCCGTTTTATAATCTTTTTCACTTCATCAAGGGTTTCTGATTTGTCCCTCAAGAATGAAACCCAAGTGTATCTTGTATAATCATCTACAATAACTAAGATGTATTTTTTGCCACCTCGACTTTCCGTTCTTGTTGGTCCTATAAGATCCATGTGGAGAAGCTCGAGTGGTCTTGTGGTGGTATTGGAGTTCACCTTTTTGTGAGAGCTCCTAGTTTGTTTCCCATACTGGCATTCACCATAAATCTTGTCTACTTTTTGCATCTTAGGTAGACCTCTAATTAGTTCTCCTTTGCTCAATCTGTATAAATTTCGGTAGTGTACATGTCCGAGGCGTTTATGCCATAATTCTGTCTCATCAGTATGGACCATGTAGCACGTTTGTTTAGATGAGCTACCATCGCTTACTATATAGCAGTTTTCAGAAGTTCTGCGACCAGTTAATATTACAGAACCCTTTTCGTTTATAATTTCACAACCTTGATTAGAAAATTTAACATTATGGTTGTTATCGCATATTTGAGATATGCTCAACAGGTTGTGTTTTAAACCCTCAACATATAAAACATTTTTAAATAAGGGAAGGTTATAGAGTTAGACCGTACCTTTGCCAATTATCTTGCAGTTGTTACCATCACCAAATGTGACTGACCCATCAGTCATATCTTTAAGATCGGTGAATAGCGCCTTGTCGCCTGTCATATGTCTGGAGCATCCACTATCTAGGTACCATTTCGAATGGCTTGTAGCTTTGAAAGCAGTGTGAGAAACCAAACAGGCAACCTTAGGAACCCATTTCAGAACTGTTTTGGGTTTAGGAGAATAGTTGGTCTTCTTTTGTTTACAGTTGTAAGAGTGACCTACTGAGTTAGATTTTAATAACTCCTTAAGTAAATCAACAATTTTTTCAGCTAGTGGTTTTCGAATCTGATTTTTGAAATTTATATAGCTGCTTTTGGGTTTTGGAAAAGTTTTTGTATTTTTAGAAAAAACTTGACTTGTACCTTTTCCTTTTGAGTTAGAAGTCTCTCCTTTCACAAAATTGGAAGGAGTATTCTTCTATTTAGGAGACGTGTTTTTATCATAGCCCAACCCGGATCGACCACCACATTTTCTTGATCCGGATAATAATTTTTTAATTTTGGATCACCTTGGGCATATCTCCATATGTCCTTCAAACTCAGAAGAGAAGATACTTCATTTTTAAGTTTCTCATTTTCATATTTCAAATTTTCAATCAGGGAGGTTTTGAATTCCAGATCACACTTTGATTTTTCAAAACTATCTGAAATTTGGGATTTTTCTAAAACAAGGGTTTCAAAACATTCTTTGAGTTTAAAAAACTTTTCTTTTTGAAGTTTAAGTTTGACAGCAATTTTACAACTTTCCTTATATATGGCATTGTAAGCATCTTGAAGATCTTCATCATTTTCATGATCACTATCCAAATTTTCTTCACTTGTTGAATCATCGTGATCTGAAAAAGTAAACTTGGCTAGAGTCATAAGGGCCGTTCACTGCCCGACTTGGTTTCTGAATTTTCTGATTCAGAAGAGGCTTCAGAATCAGACGATTCATCCCAAGTAGCCAACATACCCTTCCTTTTGGATCTGTCCTTTTTAGGACATTTGTTTGCTAAATGCCCATATTCTTGACAGTTGTAACATTGACTATCTTTCAAAGACTTCCAAGTTTTAGACTTAGGTTTAGAACGTTTCTTTTCATTTGCCTTTTGAAAGTCGACTCTTTTCTTACTTTTGAAAATCTTATAAAACTTTTTCGCCAAAAGGGCCATATCATCTTCAGAATTTTCTGAATCTGAATTTTCTTAAGTAATACCTTTAGACGACTTCAAAGCAATAGATTTACCTTTAGAAGCTTTAAAACTTAATTCATAGGTTTGTAAAGAACCAACTAATTCTTCTACCCTCATATTATCCATATCACGAAGTTCCTGGATTGCGGTTACCTTAGAATTGAACCGTTCAGGAAGAGAGCGTAGTATTTTTGCACACACTTTACTTTCTGGAATCTTATCGCCAAGACCCCACATTGAGTTTACAATGTCATTCAATCTAGTGTAAAAGTCCATAAACATTTCATTTTCCTCCATATGAATTTCTTCAAATTTAGTTGTGAGGAGTTGGACTTTAGATTTCTTGACAATTGATGTACCTTTGTGTGTCATTTCTAATATATCCCAGGCTTGCTTTGCAGTATCACAGGATATGATTCTTTTGAACTCATCCGGTGATAGTGCGCAAGTGATTGCATTTAGTGCTTTAGCATTTGAACTATTCTCATTTTTCTGAAGTGTGGTCCATTGGAAATACGGTGTAATTTTCATAGATTTTGAACCATCAACACCAGTTACTTCCATGATAGGAGGATTCCATTCAGTCACTGTGGCTTGCCACACACTTTCATCCATTGATTTGAGGAAGATCCTCATTCTGGCTTTCCAATAGGTATAGTTGGAGCCATCAAAGGGTGGAGGCCTAGTAACTGAAAGGCTATCAAAATTTGACATCTTTTTATATAGCTTAGATCGTTAGCTCAGGAAATAAATCCAAATAAAAAGCAACAAAAAATGAGCTATTAGGCTTTGATACCACTTGAAAAGGCCAAGCTATATGTCCTAGAGGGGGGGGGGGGGGTGAATAGGACTATGCCAAATTAAAATAAAATCAGCGGAAATAAAATAAACCAATAGCCTTATAATTATAAATCAATTCACAATGCTGAAATCAAATCACCTTGATAAATAAGTATTGAGAGATTGATACAAATTCAGTTCTAAGGACAACCTTACACCATAATAAACAAGGGCTTATGGTAGGACAACCTTATTTCTAGAACATCTTTTGGATCAAGGACTCAATTTTAATAGAAATAAATGAAATAGCAAGGAATTGAAATTAAATGCAAAAATATAGATCTAAATTATTACAACAATCCCCACACTTGCTTGAAATGTAAATAGTTACAACATTCACATCCACTTGTACATTCCACACAATTGAATGATAAAAGATATGAAAATTAAGCAAGTATTCAATCCACAAGACAAAGAGTTATAGTGGTTCGCCTGTGTGTACACCAACTGTCTTTCAACAGCCACACAGAAAGCTACTCCACTCCTAATATCCTCACACAGGGGATATTAGCGTTCACTATCAAATAGGTTTTCACAGGTTCACCCAAAACCTTTACAATTGTGTCTTTTTCACTCGGGTTTACACAATTCAAAAACCCCTCTAGGACATATAGCTTGGCCTTTTCAGATACTACGTCATTTAGGCAATCTTCATATAAGGATGAATAGTTGTTAAGGACACATTAGCGCAGAAGCACATCCGATAAAAGCATACCACGATCGAAAAGAGAGTAACTGCTCTTTCCCAGCTGGTTACATGCGAAGGTGCCATGTGTGCAATCAATTATCGTCAACCTTCATCAGGAGACACTATAAAAGGCGGAAGCAAATACAAAGAAGGAGATCCTCAAATCCAAGAACGACCCTATATTGGTACAATATCGTTATTTATCTTAATGTGCGTTAGATTAGTCTCTCTATTGCTTGCCCGCTGTGGACCCTTAGGTGAGGAGTAGCATTATTAGTCCTTCCCAAGAGGAGTAGCTGTAATCCTCTTTCATCCATGCCTGCGTGTTAGCTATGAAGGGAGACCTTTTAGTTTTACAACTTGTCTGCATACACTCATATGTTAAGCTTACCTTAACTGTTGTAATTAAGTTCTCAACATTGTCATAGCCTCACTCACTAGCACGTTGCTTTAGAGAAGCACCCTGCTACTCTCAGGTGGGTCGATGATCCCATCATAGTGGTAAGAAATTAGTTACGTTTGAAATATGCATCTATCTCTTTGCATCCACCTGTTTAATCTGTTGCACCTTCGCAAGTAATTGATTGTTAAAGCAAAAAAGAGCTCATTGGAAGGAGAGCCCTGACCTTTGCAAATCACCTAGTTAAAACGAGCACAAGATTGTTGGATGAATAGATGGTGGTCAATTGACCTAGCATTGCTCTATCTTCACGTCAGGGGTCAATGTTGATCATAGTTTGGACCGGATCCACATCATTCCTGGCATGCCAGCACATAATAAGACAACACACATGTGGCTAGAAATCACACCAATACCATTTTTGGCATGCCCGATGGGACATGTGTGCAATTGTTGATTCAATATTATGACATTATGAGTAGGCGATATACTTAAGGCAGTTAAAACATTGAAGAATAAGACCTCAATCAAGCCCCTGACACATCCTAGATGCAAGCCGATCAAGAGGTCCCAAATCTTCCACTTCCGATCATCTCGTAAATGATATAATCATAGAACTAATTGAACATGGAAAGATGCAAGTTCAATATTCCAAGGCTCAGATTGAGTTTTCTAGGGCCCAAACTGAAGCTATTAATGGGTTGATGACATTCCTTTATGACAGACTGCCCAATTTCTGCCAGTATAACATAGAAATACCTCAATTTGACAAAATTCTTCCGGAGCCACCAATTATCCCTCTACGTAATGTTCGACCAAATCCAGGTCTAGTAGGCCAAAATATGCCACCTTCGATAGGCATCAGAAGGAATTGACAAAATGGTTGCCTCAATGGTCCAAATAAAAATGATCATGATATACTTGTTGCTAGACAATATATGTCAAATAACAAAACATCTGGGGAGCAAGTTCCATTCCTAAGGTATACAACCTTAAATGGTTAATCGATGACTTCAGGAACCAAAAGTAGCCACTTTGCTACTAGGTGGCTGAGATGAATTGATTAACTTGATTAATGCGGTAACTAACCAATGCCATGGTTGTCACACCAACCGGCTTATTTATCGCAAGCCCTATCCTGACTGGGTTGATTGGTACGCTGAGGTATCGATAGACACCAATATTCTAGAATTTTCATTATTCTCTAGAGATACAGGCCAATCGATGGTGGAACATATTGGTCATTTTATTATGCAATGTGACGAATTCTCATCAAATGAGTACATAAAGCTGAAGTGATTCATCAGTTCATTAATAGACGCAACATTTGCATGATATATTAATTTGCTAATGAATTCAGTACAATCATAGTAAGACATGGAGGAGATGTTTCATGCTCAATTTTATCAAACCAAACTTGAATTCTCTTTGACTAACTTATCACGTCTAATGCATTTTTCAGGCAAGTTGGCCAAAAAATAAAGTAAAGAACAAATGTCGAGTATTCCACCTGAAAACTTAGTTTGTTAAGCTGTTCTTGGAAGGTTTAGGCGTCAAACTTTGAAAGAAGTTCGAAGGAATAAACTTTGAGGATTTGGTTAATCTGTCAGACAAAGCGACCGGATACAAATTGCTTCTTTGTAAAGAAAATCAACAGAGGAATTCCTCGTCGGGAACTTATTACCGTGATCTAAATTACAAGATAGTTTTGTTCGAAATAAACCTCAATAAACCATTTATGTCTATGACCTTAATAACATCTGATGATGAGTCTTCTCCTTAAGGTTTTAGCACTGAAAAAGGGTATGCTCTACAGAGTAGAAGATATTTATTTGATATTACCAAGGCTAATGAGATATTTGATCTCTTATTAGCTGTTAAACTCATTAAACTTCCGCTGAAGCAGATGATTCCTTTGGCAGAAGAATTAAAGAAAATAGATACTATAAATGGCATGGTTCTCAATCTCATTCGACTAGAAATTGTGTTACTTTTTGGAACATGATTGAGGACAACATCAATTTTGGAATGCTTAAATTCCATGAAAGGGAGAGTGAAGCCATGTTAGTGGACAACGATCCAGTCCCCTAATGATGGGACTCAACATGACAACTACTGATATGCGAAACATGAATACTCCTAAAAAGAAGTTGGGTCTTACATCAAAAATTACATCGATGAGTGATCAAACCTTAAAAAGAACACTAGGGGCAGTTTTCTTTTAATGGTCAATTGGTTTATGAGGGAAGTCGATTGTGTGAGTGTTATCATGAAGATGTCCAACGGTAATATTCATCAAAAATGTATTATGCGTCGAAGAAATAGGTGGGCGTAGATGGTTGCCATACCATTCAGACTCATCAGGTTGTTGGCCCGAAGAGGGAATGACCTGGTCTAAGAAGAAGAGATACTAATGAAAGATATGACCAGAAATGACTGAGGATGGTCAAACCGACCAATGCTATGGTAAACCGATGGACTAGATCCACACATCCTAAGTTTTTACAATTTCCATAGGAAATGACAAGGATTCAAAAATGTCGTTGGCATCGATAGAGAGTAGCGAAAAGAGTCATAGAAATGCAAATTCATACCTATACTAGACCAGAAAGACCAACCACACATGGTCGACAAGTGTCATGTTAGGTCAGAGCTGGGAGGATTAACTTTGATGGAAAAAAAAATGCCAAAATAGTCGATGCACTCAAAGGTGTGCCAACCAACCAAAACGATCAAAATTCAACTAGTGACTTCAGGAAAAAATATCTTGGGAGATGAATCAAGTGACCTAGATTCCTTAAAAGAGGGTTTATTGATTGAGGAAATGTTAGCGAATGCAAAAATTGTTAGAGAATGATACTGATTTTCAACAAGTGATAAAGACAGAAGACATTGAAAGACCCGATGAATGGGAGACAATGACAATAACCTTCGAAACGATGCCACCATTACGAGTAGAGTGCAATATGGTATTTACCATTCCAATTAATTTCTTGGCTAAACTAGATCAACTAAGTAATATTGAGGGTAATATCAAAGAAGCTGGATCAATTTTGGTAAAAAAAAAATAATAACAGACCAAAAACTAGAGAAGTCCAAGAGTACAACCACCATCACCATAAAGTTGGGTGTAGACGTAGAAAAGGTAATCTTCAATCAACCGTCTTATGCGATGTCACAACATTTGAAACCTTAGTTCATATCAGCACACATGAATTGGTGTCCCATTCCTCTAATTATGGTTGACAATGGAGCAACAAGTAACATTTTGCCAAGGAAATGCTAAAGAGGTTAGGAAAAGATCACTTTGACATGATTGTTACAGAAGTTATTATCATAGGCTTTACTAGTGCCATTAAAGATGTAGAAGAAATTCTACCGTTTCAATTACTAGTAGGCAGCAAGAGACAACTTACAACTTTCTTCGTAGTTCCATTGACATCAAGTTTCAATGCCCTTTTGGGCCGAGACTAGCTAGATCCATAAAAATTACTGCATCCCTTCATCCTTGCATCAGTTACTAATATTTTGGAACAAATGAAAGGTTGAGACAATTTCAGCTGAAGACAAGCCATTTCACGTGGTGTCGAATACAGTAGAAGCTTACTTCTATGAAGACAATGTTGGCCAATGGCTTTCATAGGTCAGGATAAACACAATTGACCAACTGGAGTTTCAATATCCAAAAATCCGTTAATTAAGGTGGAAGACATAAGTAGAGCTGTTGGTAGAGAACTAGTTGCAACAAAAACACTTATCGTATTTCAGCCAGGGCAATCTTATATTGTTAAAGAGTTATCATGAAATGTATAATATCTAAAGAGGAAGAAATAGCCGAACTCATGACTTGTTTTGTAAAACTTAAAAGGGTTCAGAAAGAAAGCGAGTTAAATAACGATTGCCTAATTAACATGGTCAAATTCTTATTAGAACATGATTTGATTGCCAATGATGACATTTCTTTTAAAGAGTTGGAAGCTGCCCCAACAAAGCCTAATGATTTGAAAGTTGATGTGCAAGATGTTTTGATCAAAATCAACTTAGGGACTGACCAATGCCCTCAACTAACATATATCAACAAATACTTATCACCAAAGGAGTAGAAGGTAAAGAGTGCTTTACTTGAGATTATCATGAGATGCCAGGTCCAAGACGTAAGATGGTAGAACATAGGTTGCCTATAAACAAAGAGTTCTAGCTTATCAAGCAGCCAACAAGAAGGATGACCATGGAAGTCATGGTTAAGGTAAAGGAAGAAGGAGGCCCTAAATTGAAGGTGGAATTGAAAGATTCAAACTTAGATTTGAAAATTACCTCCGAGTAGGTAGATTCATAAAGTGACTCCAATAGTGGAGGAAGAGGAGAGTGTGGAACCGCTTAAACATCCGAATATTTTAACTTATTTGGAGCCGTGGCAAGTATCGAAAGAAGTTAAGGTTCGGAGATAATATAATTGGGAGAGGAAAAAGAGAAATGCATGATAAATCAGCCTATATAAGCAAGGCTACATGCGTCGCATTAATTACTGCACAATGACTTACACAAAATTCGAGATGAAAGTTGTCATAGAGATACGCCGATATTTTCTTTGTTTAATGTGTGACAGTGCACTGCAAAAAGAATGAAGAGGCAAAGATGCCATTTAGACATATGAAGAATGAGGAAGACACGTGGACGACAATTTAATGCGATATCACATTTCACGCCATTGTTTGCCGAATGACTAGAAACGAGAGGGGGTGGTGATTGTACCAAAATTTGGCAAACCAGATCAATGGCATGGATCACTTCACATGGCGTGCACAGTGTATCCAGCGTGCACGCCAAATATTTAAAAAACAAATAATATCTTGGGGATGACACATTATCTAGGCAATCCACGGATAAGGATGAACAGTCGTTATGGACATGTCAGCGCATAAGCACATCCGATAAAAGCATACCATGATCTAGATGAGAGTAACCGCTCTTTCCTAGTTGGTTACATGCAAAGGCGCCATGTGAACAATCAATTATCCTCAACCTACATGAGAAACTATAAATGATGGGAGAAAATGTGAAGAAAAGGATCCTCAAATCCAAGAACAACCCCATACTAACGCAATATTGTTGTTTATCTTAGCATGGCGTTAGCTTAGTCTCTCCACCACTCATCAGCCGTGTACCCTTAGGTCAAGAGTAGCATCAGTCTGTCCCAATGACCATGTTGGACCGACTTGTAGTTGTATCCAGTAGTTGTAATCCTCTTTCATCTATGCCTACGTACCGGATCTGAAGGGAGACCTTTTAGTTTTAGGACTTGTCCGCCTATGCTCATACATTGAGCTGACCTTAGCTATTATAAGTTCTCGACATTGCTATCGCCTCATTCACCAGCACGCTACTTTAGAGAAGCACTCTACTGCTAGTAGCCAGGCCGGTGATCCCATCATAATGGTAAGAAATTAGTTACGTTCCAAATTTGCATTCATTTATCTGCATTTGCCCATTCAATCGTACAAGTGTTACACCTCCACAAGTCCTTGATTATCAAGGTAAAAAAAGAGCTCATTGGAGGGAGAACCCTAACCTCTGCAAATTACCACGTTAAAATGAGCGCAAAATTGTTGGCTGAGTACATGGTGGTTGATCGACCTAATGCCACCTTATCTCCACGTCAGGGGTCAATGGTTATCAGAGTTTGGACCTGGCCACATCGGTCCTGGTATGCCCGCACACAGCAAGACAGCATAAGCATGGCTGGAAACCACACCAACAATCGGTTTAAGAGGCGTATGTGTTCTGGAAGAGTGATTTTTAATTATAGAGTGTCATACTAACGTCATATGGAAATCCATTTTCCCTTTTTACAGTTCGGAAGGAACAAATGGATTTTTCAGAATAGAAGTCCTTTCGTCGAATCCTTAATCTACATAATCAGAAATCGGGTGATTGAGTTTACTAACAATTTTCAAAATAAATAAAACCAATTCCCTATCTCGACTCCAAATCGGAGATGGATACTAGTGAAATTGGTACACCTAATCCCTACCATAGGTTTCAAAAATTAAAATTTGATAGATTTGTTGTGAATCAAAACAATCATTTTGGGGATGGTAGTATTATTACAGATGATCTGGTGCAGTAGGAAACTCGCTCTTGAGATAGACGGCGTCTCGACTCACTGAGACTTGTAGAGACTTGGTCAACTTGACGCTGTAGGGAAGCGCGGAAGGTGAGCCCTCAAAATCTGACGGTCTACACGATGATTGAGACCCTCACTAAGCTGAAGATTGATCCTCCAACGGCCCGCCTATCTACTACTAGAGCAGATGGAACTATTCACACCTTTGATCCTACGGTATATAGTGCCCCCAGATTGCGATCTATAGATCAGATCGTCCCAAGGACAAGCCAAGATAGACAGATTATAGCACACTATTTCTCTCTGTATACTCTCGATATTTCGTATGATATCATGCGAGAGAGAGCGCATCCGTTTTATAGGAAAGGAAGGAGATAGGATGAGAACGGATTATCCGATCTTCTCTCTATCTCCTATCCAAAATCAAATTCAATTTTGAATTTGATATCCCAATGGGAAGGAAAAACTCGGAAGAAGTCTAACCATATGGGACCCACCCACTAGTGATTGCTCACAAGTGGGCCCCACTGGTCTACGTCCAACATCTCCCACTCAATCACATTGTGGGATAGGCACATAAATCTGTCCAACTGACTTGCCTTATAACAATCAAATACCAAAAATCACGATCAAAAGAATCAGAGGTGTGGGACCAGCTGGATCACCATAATCTTCTCACAGGTGCTTAAGTACTAAGTGACCACCTAACTAGTACTCAATAACCCAAGCTTTGTAATGCCTGTCCTAGTCCGCATGACCACACCGGATAGAGTTAACTCCTGATCTGGAGTACTCGGCCAACATGCGCACTTATCCAATTTATCGAGTTATTCTGAAAACTTGATTTTTCACAAACTTCGACTAAAACCAATTCAAAGCAATACTTATTTATATATATGCTTTTTAAGAAAAATACTGTTTGTAAAAGTCTAATAAAAACAACTCGATACTGCCAGCGGATAAGTCTTCAAGTGTGTATTTATAGTTCTAGAAACTTGGTGTAGCTGTCATGGGATCTTCCCCACGCAGATGTGTAATTTGGAATTAATCAAGCTGCTTTCCTAGCGTAACTGAGTCTAGCCAATCAAGGACCTTTCGTCATTGTACACTAAAGTAGCGACACTCAATCTCATGCTCATATACACAAGATGAGGGTAGCTAAGGACACAAAGAGTCACCTACGGGACTGACTACTCGCACGTTACAATGATTAGATCGAATCAAAGCAATCTGTAGGTAAAAGGTCCCAGCACGTGGCTACAATCCACGTCGTAAAGTAGACAATACTAGGTGTATGTCGGGTCTACAATATGCAGGTTATTCTTCATGAGGTACGGCTCATCTCATAACCTCATAACCTGGCTTTAATTTCAGGCTATAACATTGATCGCATGTAAAGGAATGGTGCGATTATGTTATTCGACTTTATCAGTCTCATTTACAATCTTTATAAGATTGTAGGCGAATACGACTCACTCATATCCTCATCCTTTATTATTCACAATAAAGGGAAGTTCATACCTCAATGTATAAACATGACCCCAAATGTACCTCTCTCGTACATTCAAGGTTGGTCAACCCGTGCGAGTGGGTGACCGGCCTGCCGAAAAAAATAGAAATCTTATATGATCTCAAGGTAAATGCTGATGATCTTTATACCAAGTTATATTAGTGTTCAATACTAAATGAATGGAATGTATTATTCATTAATAAAAGATCAAAGGTACTATAAAACAAGTACATCAATCAAGTTTTCCTCAATCCCATCTGCCTGACGTGAACCTGAAATAGATCTCTAGCTATAGGTTTTATCATGGGATCAGCCATCATCTCCTTGGTAGGAATGTAGCTGAGGGCGACCTTCTTATCTCTCACTTAATCACGGACGTAATGATACTTGATCTCATGGTCGAGTAAGAAACAGACATCCACAGCTCTTTCATCTATGGAGGCCGAGTACATTGCATGTTGTGCTATAGTTCAGGAGTGTGTATAGGTTCACAGATTTCTATTGAGTCTGGGTATTGTACCGAGTGTTCGTCAGCCTATATCGCTGAAGATAGACAATACTTCTACTATTGACTTGGCAAAGGATCCTAAACACCACCAGAAATTAAGCACATTGAAATCAAGTCAATAGCAGAAGTATTGTCTATCTTCAGCGATATAGGCTGACGAACACTCGGTACAATACCCAGACTCAATAGAAATCTGCGAACCTATACACACTCCTGAACTGTAGCACAACATGCAATGTACTCGGCCTCCATAGATGAAAGAGCTGTGGATGTCTGTTTCTTACTCGACCATGAGATAGCTCCTCCTTCGAGTAAGAATACATACCCGGAAGTAGACTTTCCCTCATCGGCGTCATTACCCCAAGCAACATCAGAATATCCTTTGAGCTCGAGGCTTGTGCCTTCATAACACAACATTAGGTCTTTTGTTCCTCTGAGATAGCGGAATATACGTTTAACGACTTGTCAATGAGATTGTCTCGGGTTACTCTGATAATGACTGACTATGCTAACTGCATAGCTAATATCCAGTCTGGTGCAAAGCATAACATATATTAAGCTTCCTACTGCGCTTGCATAAGGTACTGAGGACATAGCCAATTTCTCGGTTTTAGTTTGGGGACACGATTTCCTGTCTAACTTGGTAGCTTTATCCATAGGGGTTTCAACAGCTTTTGAATGTTCCATCCTGAACCGCTCTAAGATCTTTTGTATATAGGTTGCTTGAGACAAGCCTACAAATTTCTTAGGGCGATCCCTTATGATTTTTATCCTAAGGATAAAGTTGGCTTCACCGAGGTCTTTCATCTCAAAGTTCAAGAATAGCCAAATTTTAGTCTATGTCAACAATTGCATGTCATTACCAGCTAACAGGATATCGTCTATATATAGAGATAGTATCAGAAAAGATCTTCCAGACCGTTTCAGGTATACACAATGATCTTCTTCACTCATCGTGAATCTAAAAGTGGTGATGGCCAAGTGGAACCTCATGTACCACTGTCTTGAAGATTGCTTCAACCCATAGATAGATTTCAACAACTTGCAGACTTTCTTTGGATGTTTTTTGTCCACATATCCCGTGGGCTGTTGCATGTATATCTCTTCATCCAAGTCACTATTTAAGAATGCGGTCTTTACATCCATCTGATATAACTCTAAGTCTAAACTTGCGACAATGGACAAGATCATGCGGATTGAGGAGAACTTTGCAACAGGTGAAAAGGTCTCCTCGTAATCAACGCCTTCTTGTTGTGTAAAACCTTTAGCAACTAATCGTGCTTTATACTTGTCCACTGTACCATCTGCCTTTCTTTTGATCTTTAGTACCCATTTGTTACCTATCGCTTTGCGATTGGAAGGCAAATCAACAAGTTCCCAGACTTTATTCTTCTCCATGGAAGCGATCTCTTCGTCCATAGCATTCACCCAATCGGCCGAGTTAGAAGATAATAATGCATCCTGATACGAATCAGGTTCATCATCATCAACTGTAACATAAGAGAATGTTTGCCCCTTAATATCGAAGTATCTTCGGGGAATCAATCCTCTTTCGCTTCGACGTAACTCAGGAGCCTACTGAGATGTCCTCCCACTGTCCTAACGAACTATAGGAGTATCATCATCTTGTGAAGCAGAATTCCCACTCTCCTGAGATACATCGGGTATTTCAAAAAGTTGTATTGGAACCTTTTGCTTCATTCGGCTTGGGTATCTATCTTCAACGAAGGTTACATCTCGGGATTCTATCTCAATCCATCGTCCATGATCCTCACAAACTAGAACGTATCCCTTTGAATGCATAGGGTACCTTATGAACATGCATTCAATGGTTTTACTATCAAGTTTACCTCTATGCGGAGTAGGTAGCAAAACATATCCCAAAAATTTCCAAGGGTGTAGGTTGGCTAGAGAAGGAATCCTCCCAGACCACATCTTATATAGAGTCTTAGGAATGGATTTGGATGAGACTCTATTAAGGACGTAGACGGCTGTTAACAGTGCGTCTCCCTAGAATGTGGTAGAGAGATTGGCTTGTGCCATCATCGATCTAATCATGTCCAAAAGTGTCCTATTCCTTCTCTCTGTAACACCATTTTATTGTGGAGTGCAAGCCATTGTGTACTACCGAACTATTCCAACGTTTTCACAATATGATTTAAACGTTTCAGATGTATACTCGCTACCTCTATCAGATCAAAGGATTTTAATCTTTTTCTCAAGCTGATTTTCTACTTCAGCTTTATATTTAAGAAAACAATCAAAAGCCTCAAATTTGTGTGAGATGAGACACACATATCCATATTGCGAGTAATCGTCAATGTAAGTGACAAAGTATTGACATCCGATTCTGGCATGTACATTAAAGGGTCCACAGATATATAAATAGATTATCTCTAGTGTGCCCTTAGACCTAGCCGCTTTGGGAAATGGTTTCTTCGATGTCTTCCCGGCCACACAATGTTCACATAATGACAAATCAACTTTGGATAAGGAGTCTAACAGATCAGAACGTACTAGTCTTGTCATACGATCCTTTCCAATGTGACCTAACCTCGCGTGCCATTTTTGAGATTCAGATACTACAGCTTCATTCGACATAGTAGATAAAACAAGAGGGGCATTATCACATTCTACGTCTAGAATAAATAAATCTGAAATTAAATTTCTCCATGCAACGATGAGGTTATTTAGTCTCAAGGAAACTCTTGTCCCGAAAAATCGAATATCAAATCCATCAAATAATAACCTAGAAACAGAAATTAAATTCTGACGCATCCCTGGTGCATAAAGAGCATTACAGAGGATTATTGTTCGCCCTATGCGCGTACGGAGATGGTAAATGACAATCCCCAGTACGTCTTCAACAGCGTTATTGCCCATGTACAGCTTGTAATTCCCCTTGGCTACAGGCCGGAATTCCTCGAGTCCTCGACAACTACTTGTCACGTGCTTTGTTGCACCTGAATCCAAAATCCACTCGTTAGATATTGGATCAATGGAAAGGATTTCAGAACAAACGCCTACATACAAAGTATCTAGTGACTGAGAAATTACCGTATTTTTATGGGCGCACTGTCGAACATAATGACCAAAATTTCCACAGACAAAGCAGATTATGTTTGTCTTTTTCTGCTTCTTCTTTCCATTCCCCTTCTTGAGATTTGGAGCAGGTGTTGTGGTCTTCTGTTTTTGGTTATTCTTCTTCGCCTTCTTGCGAGCTTTGGACCGTTTGTTCTTAGCTTTTCGCTTATGGGTCTCTGTTACAAAGGCCTTAGTCGAACCTGACTAAATTTCTTTCATTTCAACCTCACGTACCAAGTGGCCACAAAAGTCTCTGAATGTAGTGATGGAATCAGTATGGTTCAGAATTCTTTTGATTTGGGCCCAAGATTAAGGCAAGGAACGGTGCATGGCTATAATATTCTAATTTTCAGTCAATTTACACCCAACATTCCTAAGGGTACCTATCATTTGCTCCATCTTACGAATATGATCTTTGATGGGGCAGCCGACAGGTATCCTATACTCTTGGAACTTTAATTCCATTGCCCTAACTCTCGCATCTGACTTCTGCACGTAGGCATCTTTCAGTGCTTCCCAGATTCCCTTAGCGGTTTCATGCACTTCATACGTAGGTATGAGTTCTTTGTGTATAGTGCTAAGAAGGACATTATGGGCTGAACAATTTTATTTTCGCCATTTATTGTAGCGAGTCATCGCAACCCTATGTTCTTGTAAATTTTCGTTTTCAGCTAAGATGGGTTCCTCTTGAGCTTCATCGAGTGTATGCGATATGTCGTCCTCGTCCAGAAGGCACCACACTGCGTGGGACCAGTCTTCGTAATTGTTACCGTCGAAATGTTGTCCTTTCAGCTGTTCAGTAATTAACGCTTTGGTGGCCATCTCTACATTGCATGAGTATTACTACTTAGCTAAGATCTAAGGTATTGACACTAATCATCAGCATTTCTACGTGTTATACAAATTTTCATAATATAAAAGTAGTCAACACATCTTAACGAGATCTGAAAGTCCACATACCCGAATGGGCGGTGTAGAACAATCAAGTTCTCAAATTAAGATGAAATTGGTACTTTTATAAAATTATAATTGTATAACATGCAACCTTCCATTATTTGGTTGCATGCATCATTTGGTGGAGGAGATTAAACTCCCACTCAGGTTATGCACAACCTTTAGTTTTAGGGAGGATTCTAGCACTAAGTTTTTCTATATGTTCAAATGAAAAATAAAGAGGGCTTAGATCTAAACATATCAAGCCTAATTATTTCACTTATATAAACATCATCATCAGAAGAAAAATAAAGTGCTAAGATATCAGGAGAGTTCTATCTTCATCTGTGATCATGATCATTAGTGATAGATCCGATCATTACCGTTAATGATCATTGTTGATGATGAATCCTTTCATCAACATTGATCATCATGGTTGATGATCGTTTCGCTCACTAATGATCTCTAGATCAACAGTGAAGATAATATCATGAAGGAAACAATATCATATCATATATATGATCAAATCCAAAAATCAAGATAACATATTCAGGTTGCAACATTTTTGAATGTAGGTCACACCATTGATTTGTAGATTATTAGATCTACACGTGGAATTTGCGAAACTAAAACATAGTTGTTGCACGTGTACATCAGCCAAATACACTTGCACACTGACCAAATGCTTATGGTACTTCTACAACATAAATCCAAGCTTATCAACTGAATGGACGGTTTGGATTCTAGTGATGAGATCTGTGTAATACACGGATCAGATCCACATGTGCTGCTAATGTTTTGTACAGAACAATATGTATTTTTATTTATTTATTTATTTTTGAGATGTATGGCTACTGGACACATTTTCATTTCCCACGTGTTTTCTGTTTTCATATCACATGTGATGTACATTACATGTTTTCACGTGGTGTACATCACACGGATTTAGTGCACATCTCATATGTACCTCACACATGCACAGTAACTATATCTCAATCCGTGTACATCACATAGATTTAGTGCACATCTCATATGTACCTCACACCTGTGTAGTAACTTCATCTCATCACGTGTTCATGTACAGCAACGTGAACATGTGAACATGTGTAACATGCAACACTACTGTATACGTGCAGAAATATGTAACGCTATATATATAGCTGTCCAGGCAATTTGAATTGTGGGGCTTCTGTACATGTGCAGAGCATCATTTCCATTAGATGTAACATGCAACGCGTTAGAACACAATACATAGTTTATAACATCATGTTACATGTGATTTATTAGCAGATCACATGTTACATCATTACATGGACTGTACACGTGTAGTTGTTGAATACAACTACAGTTGCTGGTGATGTGTTGTTATTGTATACAACAACATGGGAGCTTTGATAAGCACACATGCGTGTGCAATACAACTCATGTGCAAGCGAAACATGTACTAGCATGGCATTGGTGCAAGATCCAATCCATCCAACATGTTGGTCCAAGCTTATGTTTGGCCAAAAACAAAATTTGGTCTATTAAGCACATGGGCCAACATGTGTACTTCATCATGGGATCATCAGGCAATATAAGTGTTTCAACATGTACAACAGTTATATATGATGAACACCAGCTAATCTACTCCCTACATTGGCTAATTATGGATCTGACTAGTGGGTCCCACCGTTAATCATTGTACACATGACAAGTGGATTCTAATGTCAATCGCCATGTGTACAATGATTGCCACTTATACACTACATGACACATGTGCACCGTTCGGTAATCCAAATAGGGCAACAATTGCCACGTGTAGTATTAAAATGTGTTTATCATGTGTTGTACCAAAACAACAAAGTGTCTACATGAACACATGTTGTATCAAAACACATGCATTAAAAGTACTCTGTCATACAACATGTGCCGTAGGCTTTTACCATATGATATGGTAACATGTTGTACCATGTCACATGTGTTGCCTTTCCACTTAACACCATATCAGACGATGATTTAAATGGTGGGCCATAAATCCAATCTTAAAGGAAAAGATGGGTCACTTACCTTTTTAGATCAATATAATCGGAGATCCGCCGTTAAATAGCTCTGATACCACTGTAGGGAAGCCCGGAAGGTGAGCCCTCAAGATCTGACGGTCTACACGATGATTAGGACCCTCACTAAGCTGAAGATTGATCCTCCAACGGCCCGCCTATCTACTACTAGAGCAGATGGAACTATTCATACCTCTGATCCTACGGTATATAGTGGCCCCGGATTGCGATCTACAGATCAGATCGTCCCAAGGACAAGCCAAGATGGACAGATTATAGCGCACTCTATTTCTCTTTGTATACTCTCGGTATTTCGTATGATATCATGCGAGAGAGAGCGCATCCGTTTTATAGGAAAGGAAGGAGATAAGATGAGAACGGATTATCCGATCTTCTCTCTATCTCCTATCCAAAATCAAATTCAATTTTGAATTTGATATCCCAACGGAAAGGAAAAACTCGGAAGAAGTCTAACCATATGGGACCCACCCACTAGTGATTGCTCACAAGTGGGCCCCACTGGTCTACGTCCAACAGACGCTACCAGTGGTGATTCGAGCTGAGTCTCTCACTTGTCAACTGTCCTTTTCCAAAGAAACATAATTAGTAAGTAGGTTTTGAATCTGCAAGGGAAGGGAGAGAAACATCAGTAACTGACATGCCTAAGAATGGTAATCCGTACTTTTTTTGGGCTTTTTTTTTTTTAGTATTTGACCATTAATAACTGATTTGAAATATTAATTCTCACCCAAATATTTTAGTTTAATTATTATTAAATACGAGGTCGAGTCAAGTAAAGACTCAATAGTGTAGTCGATTCAATCCAGCTGGACATCTATTCTAGCGAGTTTTATGGTTTTTGAATTTGTCGATGCATGTGTGAGAGAGAAGAAAGAAGAGGGAGGAGAAAGAACAAAAGGCAGATAGAGTTGGTGTTCATTGCGCGACTAGATCAAGACCATTGATTGCCAGTCGCCATCCATTGTCATTGGATCTTGTTTCAGCTCCTTGTTTTGGGTCTGTTGTGTAGTTGCCTTGCTCGACCCATAAAGGATGTTAATAGGGCCATCCAAATGTCCAAGCCATGGCTTGACACTTTCTATACTATAAAATGCAGACCTAGAGACATCACTAAAGTTGGAAACGATAGAGAGAATCCTTTTGTTTTTTAACTAATCAATTCATCTTCACGAATTGAATAAAATAAATAGAAAGATATCTTGCAAAGAAAAGGAAACCCATCTACATGAAATTCTTATTGAAGAAGATGGATTCTTCAAACAAGGAAAAAAGAAAAATCTCTCCAATACCAACAAAAATACAAAAAATTCCATTAAAAATAACATTACCCATATCCAAAATAGAAAAAAGAAAAATTCCAAGATAAACTAATAAAAAAAGCAAAACTATTTAGTCAAATACCAACAAAAACACAAAAGAAAATTCCATTAAAAATAAAACCAGAAAAATGTAAGGAATGGGTTTCGATTTCAATTGCTGGTGATGATTGAGATCTATTGTGTTTAGAGGGCCGTTTCACAATTCTTTTGGCTGTTTCAGCCTGCTTTTTCAATAAAATTGTAACCTTTTAAAAAAAAAAAAAAAAAAAAAAAAAAAAAAAAAAAACACTAGCAGTGTGACCTCTCTGCATTTTTGCAAGAAGAGATCAAAGAAGTAATTTATGAAACATGCTAATAACATGGCATACATGCACAAGATACACAGACTCAGAAGAAGGTCCTTTTCAATATTTCCTAGCCCAATCTTCTCACTGATCCATTCAATAGTAGGGTCACACAGATTGCAATTAAATATAAAACCATTGATCATTTTCTTTTAATCCTCCATTTTCTTATTCTTGTGTGGCAAACTTGATCTACGTGATGGCCTAGTTTTCAGGCTAAGGTATGTTTTATACATACCTGTCTTCAAGCAGCTATGAGTTACTAGAGAAAGTAGGCCACTGAAAGGGGAGTTAGGTTCATCCACCAACATATCTGTAATAGTTATTACAACACGGTTATGCCCAATGGTTGTGCAGTATCATTAATTCCCTTTCAGTTTGTAGGAGTGTGGGCAGGTGGGTCCTATCTTTCAATTGTTCACAAGGATACAGTCATAAAATATACATATGGCATACATGTAACTAAATTAAATTGTTCAAAT
Source organism: Magnolia officinalis (assembly GCA_021015155.1). Taxonomy (NCBI): domain Eukaryota; kingdom Viridiplantae; phylum Streptophyta; class Magnoliopsida; order Magnoliales; family Magnoliaceae; genus Magnolia; species Magnolia officinalis. The sequence goes on from JAJHSJ010000011.1 coordinate 19,563,903, forward strand.
CATGGGTCATATAGGAAAAAGCAAACTCTAAATTGATGTATTAATCAGCTGATTGGTCGACTTCTATTGGACAGTTAAAATGAGGAACCACAAATGGGCAATCTGAACAAAGTAATATCAGTCAGAGGCTAGGATTGTCCAATCAAAATCTTCTATTAGCCTTACAGCCTATCTGCAGTGGATAATGTAATTCTTATGATTTAATCAGTTCATGCATACCATGTGTATAAATGTTGAATGCTTGGGTGGGAATTATCACAATTTCCTCCTCCTGAAATTCGGTCATGAATACATGGCTAATAGAGAAAGACAACAGGAGTTCACATTTAAACAGGGAAAAGGCCAGAACCATATATATATATATATATATATATATATATATATATATATATATATATATATATATATATAATTTTTTAAAGATTAATAACTTTATTTAAGAGGGTGAAAGCCAAAAAATTACGTAGGAAAATAAAAACACTGACAGGAAAGTGATTTATAGCAATATAATATACTGCACTCGCCCAGGCCATTACATCCTACTGAACACATCCAAAATTTGCCTTATATGATTCCTGAAGCAATGAATATTCCATTCCATCTAGATATTCCATAGTCTCGCTAATAAACTAAGGTACCAGATTCTCTTCCCTACTTTACCTTTCCTCTAACTATGCTAAGCTGAGAAGAACTGCCAAATATAATTTGGGATAGCCTATGAAACTCTGAACAATCTTAGAAAATTCACCGACACCTTGGAGGCAAGAGAGCAATGAAGGAAGAGAAGATCAACAGACTCCTCATCCTGATAACACATCAAACACATATTCGGATATATATGTTGCGCAAGGGTGTCAGTGGGACAATGGAAATAGGCAAGTGAGTAGCGGAGGTTCTATGCAAAAAGCTCAAGCAATTATCATCGGTTTTAATACGAAAGGTCCTCTAGCTTCGGATTCCCACATTGGTAAAATAATAATAATAATAATAATAATAATAATAATAATAATAAAGTCTGCATGCACTTTTGTTTGTGATGCAGATGGTCAACCGGAACCATGATTTAAAAAAAAAATAAAAAATGCCCACAAACACTTTCATAAGTAGGCAGTCCACCCATGTAAGAAAGTGCAAGTGGGCACCTTTTTCTTACATGTTCATTTTAGATTTAGCATTTTTCCCCATTAGTATAGGCATGATCAGCCTACATTGTGGGTGGTATTATTTTTATTTTATTTTTTTATACTTTAGAAGTGTTCATCATGGTTGATTAAACCAGATCTGTAGATTTGGGTCGGACGATATGCCCCAAAAATCCCCATTTGAAGATCCTTAGGTAACCAATGTTAGATTATTATTATTATTATTATTTTTTCTGTGTTTAAATGTGGAATGTTGTATTCTTTTCTTAAGGCCTATTTGGATTCGCGGTAGTGTACAATATTGTATTAAAGACCCTGATGTGACATGTCAGGTGTTTGTTTTGGAGTGGGTGACCGAGGAATTCCACGCACGCAAATACAACATGGAGCCAAAAAATCTCCTCGATTGTAATGTATTGACTGACGGCTACGCAGGGAATTGTACTGTCTCTTCAATGCATTATATTGAAGTGGGAGGGAGTTTCAAAACGTAGCATATGATATATAGCCATTTGGAGAACGGGCGATTCTCTACACCGTCTTCTCCATAGATCATCTCCGAGAGTCTACATGTCGGAGATGAACTGAGAAGAGGCCCTTCCGAAGACAGATTTCAACATTAAGTGGCTACGATAACCTTCCTACCACCTTCCTCGTTGCAAACCGGGCATTCGTGCTTCTCATTCGTGTTGCGGAAAACACTTGCTTCAGGTATGATCATCTCTCCTCTGGAAATTGGTTTGCCTATATCCAACGACCTTTAACCATGAGCAGATTCTATTTTTATCTTCCATGGCCCTCTTGGATGTAAGACTCCCCTCCTTATCGCCGTGTATACGGTCAGGCATATACACCCTGTTTGGCTACACCCTATTTCCCATCCCTCTATGCCTATACCAGCGATGGGAGGGAAATCTTCTGTTGTCGAATCCAACTTCGGATTTGACAGTAAATTGCGTGTAAGTGTGGAAGACTAGACATGATGGGTACATGACATCCATCTATTTGTGGAAGGCCAGATACAAGAGGTGTCTGTACCGAGGAAGATTTCGATACTTGGAATGCAATGGATTATATAAAACCCTTCTTTGATTTTCAAAACCATTCCTTCGTTTGTTGTCTTCAAACCTATCTGTTTTTAGGAAGTTTACTGTTCTCATAAGGAGCTGCATCATCCAGGTTGATTTGAAATAGAGGTATTACTCTATCAAAAAATTCTCTCTTAAAATCTTGATTAACTGATTGAAGAACCAAGTGTTTTATGTACTTTTTTTTATATATACTTTCTATACATATTTTTAATGTCATGTGAACAGGTATGATGTATAAATCTGTTCAGCAGCAAGTAAAAAATTGATGAAATAAAAATACAACTGATTGAAGAAACAAGTGCTTTAGGTGTTATTTTTAACTCTCTGTACATATTATAATTCTGTTGTTTACATGTTTGATGTATCAATCTGAGGTTAAAGGATAAAAAAATTCTTCCCTTAATTCTGTTGTTAATTTTACTGTTACATCTTCTAATTTTGCTATTAACTGAGGTTAAAAAATTCTTTCCTAAAATCTTGATTAACTGATTGAAGAACCAAGTGTTTTATGTACTCTTTTTTACTTTTTGTACATCTTCTTAGTGTCATGTAAACATGTATGAAGTATCAATCTATTCAGCAGCAAGTAAAAAATTGATGAAATAAAAAAATAACTGATAGAAGAAACAAGTGGTTTAGGTGTTATTATTAACTCTCTATACATCTGCTATTTCTACTGTTTACATGTTTGATGTATCAATCTGAGGTTGAAGGATAAAAAAATTCTACTGTTGATTCTGCTGTTAATTCTGTTGTACATCTTCTAATTCTGTTGTTAACTAAGGTTAAAAAATTATCTCCTAAAATCTTGATTAACTGATTGAAGAACCAAGTGATTTATGCATTCTTTGTAACTTTGTGTACATCTTGTTAATGTGATGTTAACAGTTGTGATGTATCAATCTGTTCAGCAGCAAGTAAAAAATCTGTCTCCTAAAAAAATAACTAATAGAAGAAGCAAGTATTTTATGTGTTACTTTTAACTTTTTGTACATCTTCTAATTCTACTGTTAACAGTTTTGTTGTATCAATCTGTTCACTGAGGTTTCAAAATTTTCTCTTGACTACATAACTGATATTAGCAACATGTGTTTTATGTGTTGTTTTTTTACTTTCTGTACTTCTTCTAATTTTGTTGTTAACAGGTTTGTCATATCAATTTGAATTCCCAACTGTGTTATGTACTCTTTTGTACTTTCTGTACATCTTCTTAACGTCATGTGAACAGGTTTGATTTACCAATCTGTTCAACAACAAGTAAAAAAATTATCTCCTAAAAAAAAACTGATAGAACCAACAAGCGTTTTACGTGTTATTTTTAACTTTCTCAACATATTCTAATTCTGATGTTCATACATCATACCTTTATGTATTCATTTTAACTTTTTGTACATCTTCAATGTTGAAAAAAAAAGTGTTTTCGGACTTTCAATGCTTGTAATACTTGGATTATAATTCTGAAATTTTTGTTAGCAACTTGAACATTTTAGTTGATTCACCAAGGCATGAAGGATATCAATCTCAATAATTGTAAATGTTTGTAGTAGTATGTTTACATGTTTATATACAAGTAAAATTTATAGTTTATTCTAATTCTCATTCAGATCATTTTTTTGAATCCCCTTAAACTGCAATAGCTTCCGAAAGTGCAAAAAATTTCGATGATAGGTCATCTGGCAGTGATTGGACTGAGAGTGAAATAGCTGCTGCAATAACAACCATTGCAGCTTCATTATGTATAATGAGAGCGGCTGAATATTATCGTCGTTACTATATAAAGGCTAAACCCAATGAAAGTCACATTGAGAGGGATAGATTCATAAGCCGAATTATACGTAAGAGCGATATTGAGTGTCTTGCGCAGCTGAGGATGGGCAATGACATTTTTTTTTGAATTATGCTCATTGTTGAGGAATCGAAAAATACTTTCCGATAGTAGGAGATGTAACATGGAGGAGTAGGTTGTAATGTTTCTTCATACTGTGGGACAAAACGTACGTAATCATGTAATTGGTCATCGTTTAATATGATTTGGTGAGACTGTAAGCAGACACTTTACTAGAGTGTTGGATAATATAATCAGTCTATATCTCGAGTACGTGAAGTTTCCTGGACTACACACATCCAAGGAAATATCCGACAACACTTTGTGAAGTTCATACTTTCAGGTAAAGTTGAAGATATGTTAGAGAAATTCCTAAATTATAACTTGATAGTTAATGAATGAACTAACCATGTGCCACCCTTCTAATTGTAGGACTGTATTAGGGCCCTAGATGGTACCCATATCATAGCTTATTTGCTAAAAGAAAAAAACTCAACTTTCAGAAATAGGAAAGGATTTCTATCACAGAATGTTTTGGTCGCGTGTACTTTTGATATGAAATTTGTATATGTGCTTGTTGGTTGAGATGGACCCGTATCCAATGCTCATGTGTTACAAAATGCACTAACCCGTCGCCTTGACTGTTTTCTTATTCCACATGGTAATTGTGTATAGGGGGTGATTGTTTAAATTGTAGGTATTTATGTGTAATAAATATCTGAAACATATCTTGCAATTGTGTAGGAAAATATTATGTTGTTGATGCTGGATATACACATTCGCCTGGATTTATGACACCCTATCGACGTGTACGATATCACTTGAACGAGTTTCGTACTGGAAGGAAGCCTGCCAATAAAAATGAACTTTTTAATTATCGCTACGCACAATTGCAAAATGTTATAGAGCGTTCATTTGGCCTTTTAAAAAACCGCTTTCTTTTTCCACATACTCCTCCTCAGTTCAAGTTTATAACGCAAGTGAAAATTGTTATAGCTAGCTGTGTCCTTCATAATTTCATTCATGTTAGTAGTGATGATGGATTGGCTAAGGTAGTTAAGGACAGTGGGGACAGTACAGAGGATGTTTCGCCATCCCCTATAGATGTAACTATAGTGGAAGAAGGACAAGTGTTAGATCGGTTGACAGATCGCGCATGTGATGAGTGGACAAGGAAGAGAGACGAGATTGCTGAGAGAATGTGGAATGACAGTCTTCCACGCACAAGACAACGGACTTAGTTTTCCTGGTTTATGTAATGATCCGCTTAATTGAAAGCGAGAATATTTTAACATATTTTCACTATGTGTATTATTCGTGTTAAATGTCATTATGTCTGCCTATGACTCATTACTATACTGCATCACCTGACTGTAACTGTTATATCTCTATTAATATTTTCTGCTTGTAGGTTCAATGAATTTACTAAGGAACACCTTCAAGGACCCAAGAAGGAAAGATGCAGAGTCATCACCTTCAAAGAAGGTTGTTGATTCAAACCAGTACCCGAGTTCACAGATTGAATTAATTGGAACTCCTAAGAAAAAACATATGCCCTTGTGCAAAGGGTCATCCCCAAAATATGTATACCAGGCAAGGAGTAGTTTAGGCGGTTCAAGTAAAGTTAGTAGAGTTCAATGGACAAACAACATGGATAATGCATTGGTTGATGCGTTGGTGGAATAGGTGAACCTAGAACTTAAAAGTGATGTCGGGTTTAAACTCGAAGCATTCAAGGCTACGATTAAAGTAATTTACGATACTTGTGACATTTTGTTAAAGAACCGTCATATTTCTAATTGCTTGCGGACCCTAAAGAGGCTGTACTGGGCGATAAAGGATATGCTCAACGCCTCGGGTTTTGGATGAGACGAACAACATAAGATGGTTCTTGCTACAGAGGATGTATGAGATGGATACATTGCGGTATGATTTTAACATATAAATGCTTTTCAAATTTTTACAATATGATTTTATAAAATTGATGAAAATATTCTGTCTTTGTGTGTACAGACATACCCCTACGTCGAACGGGTGCAAGTCAAACATATTAAAAGATGGGACGACCTCGCGTTCATGTTTGGCAATGATTGTGCCCATGGTGAATTTGCTAGTGCGACATATTCTTCTCCGATATCAGGGAAACGGTGCGGCCGTGACAAGTTAAACTGTAACGATGACTCGGATGAGGAGGCTTTCCAGACAGTACGTCTCTCATCCTCTGACGAGGATGATCGGAAGCCTCCTCCCCAAGTTCGTGGTGGTGATGGTTCCTTAAATCGGGTAAAACATGCTAATAAAAGCCCAATGGAAGCCACTTCAGGTTCTCGTCATAGCCGCACAGAGGGGAGTGAGATAAGCTATGGGAGGAAGTGCACGCCGAGTGAACATATCGGGGACAAGATGGGGGAAGTGGCAGAAGCCGTTAATAACCTGACCATTACAATTGCTCAGGAAAAAAGCATGACGCGCATTAAGCGGCTGCTGGGTATCCTGGAAGAGGTGGATGGTCTTTCCTATGAAGACCAAATCCGTGCTGCAAGGGTCTTGCAGTCTGATTTAGTCAGTGCAGGATTTTATATATATATATAAAGATGGGTCATGAACGTAGGAAGGAATGAATAGAAAAAGTTATCCTTCCTCGCCTGGAGTGAAAATGGGAGACGTTTTATTATATTTCTTGACTGTTTATATTTGAAGGATAGTTTTTTTGGATGGTTTGATGTGGAAACTGTTTTTTTCGAGTCTGTGATGTCTCGGTTTGGATTGGTTAATCTGTGGATGATATATTTGCTACTGGAGCAGCATTGATAATGTTGTTCTTTTGGACTGCTATATTTTGAAAATGCTATGATGGAATGATATAGTGTTGATAATGCTTGCAGGTTCTAATAGTGGACTAATACAATAATTCTGTACCAATTCACCCATATAGTTTTGATAGTGGAGCTACATTTCAGTCTAGTTATTATGTTCAATGTCTTAGACAATGACCAGGACAATCATTGATTTTATGTCTTACTGATATATAAGTTGAAATACTTTTTGTTGACAGATTATTACTGTTTGTATTAATTCTTCTGTATTAACACTCTTTTATGTGTTATTTTCTGATACACCCCTGACGTCTATAATTTATTCCTGAATTATACAATGATTCTTCTGGTTATAATTGAAATTTATACTGATATACCTTTGTCATGTGTAACTGATGTGGATTACTATGGCTTCAATTACGGTAAAATGGGATTTTTACTGGTAATGTTTCTACTTTTGACAAACCCTTTTATTTGATTTATAAAAGGTGTTACTGTAAATTCTGAATTTTCCTGATAATGTTTCTGGTATTGAGAAAGTTTTGAATATAGCTAAAGTAGATTACTCTAATTGGATATTGTAATAATACATATCTGTCTTGAATTAAACCTGACAGATGTGGAATGAAATACTGTCTCTGTGGTCCAGGTTGTAGGAGTCCAAGTCAGATTTTCAGAAGGGTTTTTTCTGCTATTGAGAATGTTTTGAATGGAGCTGAAATAAAATTGACTGATTTCAAGATACCTTATTAATTCTCTTTTGTTTGGAAATTCTGATGTGACAGATGTGCAGTGAAATACTGTCTCTGATACAAAAGTTTTACTGATACTATCGAATATTTGGATATATAGATAGGTAATATGGAGATTTGACAGGTTTGTTCCAGTAAATGAATATGAACCATCTTGGTGGCATTGATCAGTTCCTTTCTATATATTAGGTTGGCCGAGGTGATCATTTTCTAAAGCTTAAAGTTCAAGATTCATAACTTGGTACCCACATCTTCGTTAGATAGGTAATATGGAGATTATATAAACGGATACATCATCATAAATTGCAAATTATTGTTTAAACTGATAAGCCTGTCAATAACTTGTTGAGTACCTATTGCAGCGAAATGAAGCACAAGTTTTACGTGGTGTTTGTGGGGAGGAAACCCGGAATATATACGACATGGGAGGATTGCAATGCTCAGGTTCACGGTTACAGAGGTTACAAACACAAGTCCTTCACGACATTGAGAGATGCGATGAATGAGTGGAATCAGTTTCAGGTTGGTTATTACGTCTCAAATAGAATTCATATGTATGTAAATAGATTTAATACTTTAGGAATTGAGTTTTACAAGTTACGAGATGAACATAAATTTTTTTATGTTTACTTCATAATTTAGGCCACAGTCTCCGATCGCGCTGCGGGAATGACAAATACAGTTGAAAGAGGCCCTACATCTTGTCATACGATGGATATAGTGGGACTTGTGTAGGTGTTATTGTTGATCGAACCGTAATCGACAGCATGTCCGGCGGGGAAGATAGCAGCCCTGAGTGGCTAGCTATTGCTGGGGATAGGGACAAACCATGCATCTGTTTGGTGCTTCGCTTGCTGCTTGGAATGTTAATTTTCTATGCGGTTATGAGGTTGATCTTTCGGTTGTACTTCTATGTGAGAGTGGTTGTAGTTCTATATGAGAGTCAGGATGATGGATTTATTTATTTATTTATAAATATATCCTTGGTCTATATCGATGTTAACAATGTGGCATTTTATTTTTTTGAGACTTTCAGATCAGGAGGATAACCGGATCACATATGCTTTGATGATGATGATGTGTGTGTGTGTGTGTGTGTGTGTGTGTGTGTGTGTGTGTGTGTGTGTGTGTGTGTGTGTGTGTGTATTTGTAAGCATTTCAGATCAGGTGGATAATCCAATGCCCTTTGTGGACCCACATCTGCTGAGCACTTTCGAAGAATTTTAAAATGGCTGGTGCATCAGGTGGGGCCCACGATCATGTTTTCCTGAATGTTTCACGGCTCCATCTGTGTTTGGAGCCCCTTTTCATTGTCCATTTGTGTCGTGTGGAAGATTGAAGGATGATGTGCCATTGTTGATGCTGGATATACTGTTAATCCAAGTTGGGGACAATGGATAGACAGCCATGATTATTTAATCCTAACATGATGGACGGCTAGGATTAATCACAACTACAACATTGGGCCGTGTGGAAGATTGAAGAAACCTGGGTCATTTTTTATGACATCCAGACTGTTAAACACATCAATCCAAGTTAGGGACAATGGATGAACAATCATGATTATTCTGCTGTTAACATGATGGACGGATAGGATTAATCACAACAACAACACTGCGCCGTGTTCAAGATTGAAGGACGATGTGCCATTGTTAATGACATCCAGACCGTTAAACACGTCAATCCAAGTTGGGGACAATGGATGAACAATCATGATTCTTCTACTGTTAACGTGAGGTAGGGTATTGATTAATCACAACAACAACACTAGGCCGTGTGGAAGATTGAAGGACTATTTTTAAGTTTTTGATGACATCCATACCATTAAAGACGTTAATCCAAGTTGGGGACAATTGATGAACGATCATGATTATTCAATCATAACGTGATGCACAACTAGGATTAATCACAACAACCACACTGGGCCCCACCTGGGATAGAATGTATGAGAGTTTACAAATTGCGACAGTACTACATAAACTACCAATATTTACATGTATATACAATGTGTGACCCTTATACGTCATTTCCAAACATTGATCTGTACAAGAAATTGTATACATGCTAGGACAATACCTCTTATCCAAACATTGGGCTGAGGCATGTTTGTGATGGATGTATTCTGAAAATCACCCAACGTATACATGAACAGTACTCGAATACAATACTTACACTGCAAACTCAAATCCAAACACGCCTTAACAATCTATGGTCCAATGGCATGACCCAAGCCGAGTCCTTTGAAGACCACTACTCTGTCAAAAAGAAAAATTGGTTCACATTAACTTGTTAGCTAGGGAAACTTTCCGTCAATCACAACATTTATTGACTCTTGAATCACACCGGTCCTGTTGTTCAGAACACGATATGCACGACTGTTTAAAGAATATCCTAAAAAGATCCCTTCATCACTTTTAGTGTCGAACTTTCTCAAATTTTCACGGTCACGCAAAATATAGCACTTGCTGCCAAAAACTCGAAAGTATTTGACAGAAGGCTTTTTCTCAAACCACATTTCATAAGCCGTATTATTAGATTTGCAAATATAAACACGGTTAATAATGTAGCAGGCAGTATTCACTGCTTCAGCCCAGAGATTCCTAGGGAGCTTCATGCTATTTAACATAACATTTCCCATTTCTTGAAGCACTCTATTTTTCCTCTCGACAATTCCATTTTGTTGAGGAGTCTTAGGTGCAGAGAATTCATGCGATATTCCCTGATCGCTACAGAATTTCTCAAAACCGCTATTTTCAAATTCGGATCCATGATCACTACGGATCTTGTTGACTTGAGAACATTTTTCAGTTTGAATCCGTTTTATAATCTTTTTCACTTCATCAAGGGTTTCTGATTTGTCCCTCAAGAATGAAACCCAAGTGTATCTTGTATAATCATCTACAATAACTAAGATGTATTTTTTGCCACCTCGACTTTCCGTTCTTGTTGGTCCTATAAGATCCATGTGGAGAAGCTCGAGTGGTCTTGTGGTGGTATTGGAGTTCACCTTTTTGTGAGAGCTCCTAGTTTGTTTCCCATACTGGCATTCACCATAAATCTTGTCTACTTTTTGCATCTTAGGTAGACCTCTAATTAGTTCTCCTTTGCTCAATCTGTATAAATTTCGGTAGTGTACATGTCCGAGGCGTTTATGCCATAATTCTGTCTCATCAGTATGGACCATGTAGCACGTTTGTTTAGATGAGCTACCATCGCTTACTATATAGCAGTTTTCAGAAGTTCTGCGACCAGTTAATATTACAGAACCCTTTTCGTTTATAATTTCACAACCTTGATTAGAAAATTTAACATTATGGTTGTTATCGCATATTTGAGATATGCTCAACAGGTTGTGTTTTAAAACCCTCAACATATAAAACATTTTTAAATAAGGGAAGGTTATAGAGTTAGACCGTACCTTTGCCAATTATCTTGCAGTTGTTACCATCACCAAATGTGACTGACCCATCAGTCATATCTTTAAGATCGGTGAATAGCGCCTTGTCGCCTGTCATATGTCTGGAGCATCCACTATCTAGGTACCATTTCGAATGGCTTGTAGCTTTGAAAGCAGTGTGAGAAACAAACAGGCAACCTTAGGAACCCATTTCAGAACTGTTTTGGGTTTAGGAGAATAGTTGGTCTTCTTTTGTTTACAGTTGTAAGAGTGACCTACTGAGTTAGATTTTAATAACTCCTTAAGTAAATCAACAATTTTTTCAGCTAGTGGTTTTCGAATCTGATTTTTGAAATTTATATAGCTGCTTTTGGGTTTTGGAAAAGTTTTTGTATTTTTAGAAAAAACTTGACTTGTACCTTTTCCTTTTGAGTTAGAAGTCTCTCCTTTCACAAAATTGGAAGGAGTATTCTTCTATTTAGGAGACGTGTTTTTATCATAGCCCAACCCGGATCGACCACCACATTTTCTTGATCCGGATAATAATTTTTTTAATTTTGGATCACCTTGGGCATATCTCCATATGTCCTTCAAACTCAGAAGAGAAGATACTTCATTTTTAAGTTTCTCATTTTCATATTTCAAATTTTCAATCAGGGAGGTTTTGAATTCCAGATCACACTTTGATTTTTCAAAACTATCTGAAATTTGGGATTTTTCTAAAACAAGGGTTTCAAAACATTCTTTGAGTTTAAAAAACTTTTCTTTTTGAAGTTTAAGTTTGACAGCAATTTTACAACTTTCCTTATATATGGCATTGTAAGCATCTTGAAGATCTTCATCATTTTCATGATCACTATCCAAATTTTCTTCACTTGTTGAATCATCGTGATCTGAAAAAGTAAACTTGGCTAGAGTCATAAGGGCCGTTCACTGCCCGACTTGGTTTCTGAATTTTCTGATTCAGAAGAGGCTTCAGAATCAGACGATTCATCCCAAGTAGCCAACATACCCTTCCTTTTGGATCTGTCCTTTTTAGGACATTTGTTTGCTAAATGCCCATATTCTTGACAGTTGTAACATTGACTATCTTTCAAAGACTTCCAAGTTTTAGACTTAGGTTTAGAACGTTTCTTTTCATTTGCCTTTTGAAAGTCGACTCTTTTCTTACTTTTGAAAATCTTATAAAACTTTTTCGCCAAAAGGGCCATATCATCTTCAGAATTTTCTGAATCTGAATTTTCTTAAGTAATACCTTTAGACGACTTCAAAGCAATAGATTTACCTTTAGAAGCTTTAAAACTTAATTCATAGGTTTGTAAAGAACCAACTAATTCTTCTACCCTCATATTATCCATATCACGAAGTTCCTGGATTGCGGTTACCTTAGAATTGAACCGTTCAGGAAGAGAGCGTAGTATTTTTGCACACACTTTACTTTCTGGAATCTTATCGCCAAGACCCCACATTGAGTTTACAATGTCATTCAATCTAGTGTAAAAGTCCATAAACATTTCATTTTCCTCCATATGAATTTCTTCAAATTTAGTTGTGAGGAGTTGGACTTTAGATTTCTTGACAATTGATGTACCTTTGTGTGTCATTTCTAATATATCCCAGGCTTGCTTTGCAGTATCACAGGATATGATTCTTTTGAACTCATCCGGTGATAGTGCGCAAGTGATTGCATTTAGTGCTTTAGCATTTGAACTATTCTCATTTTTCTGAAGTGTGGTCCATTGGAAATACGGTGTAATTTTCATAGATTTTGAACCATCAACACCAGTTACTTCCATGATAGGAGGATTCCATTCAGTCACTGTGGCTTGCCACACACTTTCATCCATTGATTTGAGGAAGATCCTCATTCTGGCTTTCCAATAGGTATAGTTGGAGCCATCAAAGGGTGGAGGCCTAGTAACTGAAAGGCTATCAAAATTTGACATCTTTTTATATAGCTTAGATCGTTAGCTCAGGAAATAAATCCAAATAAAAAGCAACAAAAAATGAGCTATTAGGCTTTGATACCACTTGAAAAGGCCAAGCTATATGTCCTAGAGGGGGGGGGGGGGGTGAATAGGACTATGCCAAATTAAAATAAAATCAGCGGAAATAAAATAAACCAATAGCCTTATAATTATAAATCAATTCACAATGCTGAAATCAAATCACCTTGATAAATAAGTATTGAGAGATTGATACAAATTCAGTTCTAAGGACAACCTTACACCATAATAAACAAGGGCTTATGGTAGGACAACCTTATTTCTAGAACATCTTTTGGATCAAGGACTCAATTTTAATAGAAATAAATGAAATAGCAAGGAATTGAAATTAAATGCAAAAATATAGATCTAAATTATTACAACAATCCCCACACTTGCTTGAAATGTAAATAGTTACAACATTCACATCCACTTGTACATTCCACACAATTGAATGATAAAAGATATGAAAATTAAGCAAGTATTCAATCCACAAGACAAAGAGTTATAGTGGTTCGCCTGTGTGTACACCAACTGTCTTTCAACAGCCACACAGAAAGCTACTCCACTCCTAATATCCTCACACAGGGGATATTAGCGTTCACTATCAAATAGGTTTTCACAGGTTCACCCAAAACCTTTACAATTGTGTCTTTTTCACTCGGGTTTACACAATTCAAAAACCCCTCTAGGACATATAGCTTGGCCTTTTCAGATACTACGTCATTTAGGCAATCTTCATATAAGGATGAATAGTTGTTAAGGACACATTAGCGCAGAAGCACATCCGATAAAAGCATACCACGATCGAAAAGAGAGTAACTGCTCTTTCCCAGCTGGTTACATGCGAAGGTGCCATGTGTGCAATCAATTATCGTCAACCTTCATCAGGAGACACTATAAAAGGCGGAAGCAAATACAAAGAAGGAGATCCTCAAATCCAAGAACGACCCTATATTGGTACAATATCGTTATTTATCTTAATGTGCGTTAGATTAGTCTCTCTATTGCTTGCCCGCTGTGGACCCTTAGGTGAGGAGTAGCATTATTAGTCCTTCCCAAGAGGAGTAGCTGTAATCCTCTTTCATCCATGCCTGCGTGTTAGCTATGAAGGGAGACCTTTTAGTTTTACAACTTGTCTGCATACACTCATATGTTAAGCTTACCTTAACTGTTGTAATTAAGTTCTCAACATTGTCATAGCCTCACTCACTAGCACGTTGCTTTAGAGAAGCACCCTGCTACTCTCAGGTGGGTCGATGATCCCATCATAGTGGTAAGAAATTAGTTACGTTTGAAATATGCATCTATCTCTTTGCATCCACCTGTTTAATCTGTTGCACCTTCGCAAGTAATTGATTGTTAAAGCAAAAAAGAGCTCATTGGAAGGAGAGCCCTGACCTTTGCAAATCACCTAGTTAAAACGAGCACAAGATTGTTGGATGAATAGATGGTGGTCAATTGACCTAGCATTGCTCTATCTTCACGTCAGGGGTCAATGTTGATCATAGTTTGGACCGGATCCACATCATTCCTGGCATGCCAGCACATAATAAGACAACACACATGTGGCTAGAAATCACACCAATACCATTTTTGGCATGCCCGATGGGACATGTGTGCAATTGTTGATTCAATATTATGACATTATGAGTAGGCGATATACTTAAGGCAGTTAAAACATTGAAGAATAAGACCTCAATCAAGCCCCTGACACATCCTAGATGCAAGCCGATCAAGAGGTCCCAAATCTTCCACTTCCGATCATCTCGTAAATGATATAATCATAGAACTAATTGAACATGGAAAGATGCAAGTTCAATATTCCAAGGCTCAGATTGAGTTTTCTAGGGCCCAAACTGAAGCTATTAATGGGTTGATGACATTCCTTTATGACAGACTGCCCAATTTCTGCCAGTATAACATAGAAATACCTCAATTTGACAAAATTCTTCCGGAGCCACCAATTATCCCTCTACGTAATGTTCGACCAAATCCAGGTCTAGTAGGCCAAAATATGCCACCTTCGATAGGCATCAGAAGGAATTGACAAAATGGTTGCCTCAATGGTCCAAATAAAAATGATCATGATATACTTGTTGCTAGACAATATATGTCAAATAACAAAACATCTGGGGAGCAAGTTCCATTCCTAAGGTATACAACCTTAAATGGTTAATCGATGACTTCAGGAACCAAAAGTAGCCACTTTGCTACTAGGTGGCTGAGATGAATTGATTAACTTGATTAATGCGGTAACTAACCAATGCCATGGTTGTCACACCAACCGGCTTATTTATCGCAAGCCCTATCCTGACTGGGTTGATTGGTACGCTGAGGTATCGATAGACACCAATATTCTAGAATTTTCATTATTCTCTAGAGATACAGGCCAATCGATGGTGGAACATATTGGTCATTTTATTATGCAATGTGACGAATTCTCATCAAATGAGTACATAAAGCTGAAGTGATTCATCAGTTCATTAATAGACGCAACATTTGCATGATATATTAATTTGCTAATGAATTCAGTACAATCATAGTAAGACATGGAGGAGATGTTTCATGCTCAATTTTATCAAACCAAACTTGAATTCTCTTTGACTAACTTATCACGTCTAATGCATTTTTCAGGCAAGTTGGCCAAAAAATAAAGTAAAGAACAAATGTCGAGTATTCCACCTGAAAACTTAGTTTGTTAAGCTGTTCTTGGAAGGTTTAGGCGTCAAACTTTGAAAGAAGTTCGAAGGAATAAACTTTGAGGATTTGGTTAATCTGTCAGACAAAGCGACCGGATACAAATTGCTTCTTTGTAAAGAAAATCAACAGAGGAATTCCTCGTCGGGAACTTATTACCGTGATCTAAATTACAAGATAGTTTTGTTCGAAATAAACCTCAATAAACCATTTATGTCTATGACCTTAATAACATCTGATGATGAGTCTTCTCCTTAAGGTTTTAGCACTGAAAAAGGGTATGCTCTACAGAGTAGAAGATATTTATTTGATATTACCAAGGCTAATGAGATATTTGATCTCTTATTAGCTGTTAAACTCATTAAACTTCCGCTGAAGCAGATGATTCCTTTGGCAGAAGAATTAAAGAAAATAGATACTATAAATGGCATGGTTCTCAATCTCATTCGACTAGAAATTGTGTTACTTTTTGGAACATGATTGAGGACAACATCAATTTTGGAATGCTTAAATTCCATGAAAGGGAGAGTGAAGCCATGTTAGTGGACAACGATCCAGTCCCCTAATGATGGGACTCAACATGACAACTACTGATATGCGAAACATGAATACTCCTAAAAAGAAGTTGGGTCTTACATCAAAAATTACATCGATGAGTGATCAAACCTTAAAAAGAACACTAGGGGCAGTTTTCTTTTAATGGTCAATTGGTTTATGAGGGAAGTCGATTGTGTGAGTGTTATCATGAAGATGTCCAACGGTAATATTCATCAAAAATGTATTATGCGTCGAAGAAATAGGTGGGCGTAGATGGTTGCCATACCATTCAGACTCATCAGGTTGTTGGCCCGAAGAGGGAATGACCTGGTCTAAGAAGAAGAGATACTAATGAAAGATATGACCAGAAATGACTGAGGATGGTCAAACCGACCAATGCTATGGTAAACCGATGGACTAGATCCACACATCCTAAGTTTTTACAATTTCCATAGGAAATGACAAGGATTCAAAAATGTCGTTGGCATCGATAGAGAGTAGCGAAAAGAGTCATAGAAATGCAAATTCATACCTATACTAGACCAGAAAGACCAACCACACATGGTCGACAAGTGTCATGTTAGGTCAGAGCTGGGAGGATTAACTTTGATGGAAAAAAAAATGCCAAAATAGTCGATGCACTCAAAGGTGTGCCAACCAACCAAAACGATCAAAATTCAACTAGTGACTTCAGGAAAAAATATCTTGGGAGATGAATCAAGTGACCTAGATTCCTTAAAAGAGGGTTTATTGATTGAGGAAATGTTAGCGAATGCAAAAATTGTTAGAGAATGATACTGATTTTCAACAAGTGATAAAGACAGAAGACATTGAAAGACCCGATGAATGGGAGACAATGACAATAACCTTCGAAACGATGCCACCATTACGAGTAGAGTGCAATATGGTATTTACCATTCCAATTAATTTCTTGGCTAAACTAGATCAACTAAGTAATATTGAGGGTAATATCAAAGAAGCTGGATCAATTTTGGTAAAAAAAAAATAATAACAGACCAAAAACTAGAGAAGTCCAAGAGTACAACCACCATCACCATAAAGTTGGGTGTAGACGTAGAAAAGGTAATCTTCAATCAACCGTCTTATGCGATGTCACAACATTTGAAACCTTAGTTCATATCAGCACACATGAATTGGTGTCCCATTCCTCTAATTATGGTTGACAATGGAGCAACAAGTAACATTTTGCCAAGGAAATGCTAAAGAGGTTAGGAAAAGATCACTTTGACATGATTGTTACAGAAGTTATTATCATAGGCTTTACTAGTGCCATTAAAGATGTAGAAGAAATTCTACCGTTTCAATTACTAGTAGGCAGCAAGAGACAACTTACAACTTTCTTCGTAGTTCCATTGACATCAAGTTTCAATGCCCTTTTGGGCCGAGACTAGCTAGATCCATAAAAATTACTGCATCCCTTCATCCTTGCATCAGTTACTAATATTTTGGAACAAATGAAAGGTTGAGACAATTTCAGCTGAAGACAAGCCATTTCACGTGGTGTCGAATACAGTAGAAGCTTACTTCTATGAAGACAATGTTGGCCAATGGCTTTCATAGGTCAGGATAAACACAATTGACCAACTGGAGTTTCAATATCCAAAAATCCGTTAATTAAGGTGGAAGACATAAGTAGAGCTGTTGGTAGAGAACTAGTTGCAACAAAAACACTTATCGTATTTCAGCCAGGGCAATCTTATATTGTTAAAGAGTTATCATGAAATGTATAATATCTAAAGAGGAAGAAATAGCCGAACTCATGACTTGTTTTGTAAAACTTAAAAGGGTTCAGAAAGAAAGCGAGTTAAATAACGATTGCCTAATTAACATGGTCAAATTCTTATTAGAACATGATTTGATTGCCAATGATGACATTTCTTTTAAAGAGTTGGAAGCTGCCCCAACAAAGCCTAATGATTTGAAAGTTGATGTGCAAGATGTTTTGATCAAAATCAACTTAGGGACTGACCAATGCCCTCAACTAACATATATCAACAAATACTTATCACCAAAGGAGTAGAAGGTAAAGAGTGCTTTACTTGAGATTATCATGAGATGCCAGGTCCAAGACGTAAGATGGTAGAACATAGGTTGCCTATAAACAAAGAGTTCTAGCTTATCAAGCAGCCAACAAGAAGGATGACCATGGAAGTCATGGTTAAGGTAAAGGAAGAAGGAGGCCCTAAATTGAAGGTGGAATTGAAAGATTCAAACTTAGATTTGAAAATTACCTCCGAGTAGGTAGATTCATAAAGTGACTCCAATAGTGGAGGAAGAGGAGAGTGTGGAACCGCTTAAACATCCGAATATTTTAACTTATTTGGAGCCGTGGCAAGTATCGAAAGAAGTTAAGGTTCGGAGATAATATAATTG
Organism: Magnolia officinalis; assembly: GCA_021015155.1. Classification (NCBI taxonomy): domain Eukaryota; kingdom Viridiplantae; phylum Streptophyta; class Magnoliopsida; order Magnoliales; family Magnoliaceae; genus Magnolia; species Magnolia officinalis. Next base: position 19,582,542 of record JAJHSJ010000011.1, read on the forward strand.
GGAGAGGAAAAAGAGAAATGCATGATAAATCAGCCTATATAAGCAAGGCTACATGCGTCGCATTAATTACTGCACAATGACTTACACAAAATTCGAGATGAAAGTTGTCATAGAGATACGCCGATATTTTCTTTGTTTAATGTGTGACAGTGCACTGCAAAAAGAATGAAGAGGCAAAGATGCCATTTAGACATATGAAGAATGAGGAAGACACGTGGACGACAATTTAATGCGATATCACATTTCACGCCATTGTTTGCCGAATGACTAGAAACGAGAGGGGGTGGTGATTGTACCAAAATTTGGCAAACCAGATCAATGGCATGGATCACTTCACATGGCGTGCACAGTGTATCCAGCGTGCACGCCAAATATTTAAAAAACAAATAATATCTTGGGGATGACACATTATCTAGGCAATCCACGGATAAGGATGAACAGTCGTTATGGACATGTCAGCGCATAAGCACATCCGATAAAAGCATACCATGATCTAGATGAGAGTAACCGCTCTTTCCTAGTTGGTTACATGCAAAGGCGCCATGTGAACAATCAATTATCCTCAACCTACATGAGAAACTATAAATGATGGGAGAAAATGTGAAGAAAAGGATCCTCAAATCCAAGAACAACCCCATACTAACGCAATATTGTTGTTTATCTTAGCATGGCGTTAGCTTAGTCTCTCCACCACTCATCAGCCGTGTACCCTTAGGTCAAGAGTAGCATCAGTCTGTCCCAATGACCATGTTGGACCGACTTGTAGTTGTATCCAGTAGTTGTAATCCTCTTTCATCTATGCCTACGTACCGGATCTGAAGGGAGACCTTTTAGTTTTAGGACTTGTCCGCCTATGCTCATACATTGAGCTGACCTTAGCTATTATAAGTTCTCGACATTGCTATCGCCTCATTCACCAGCACGCTACTTTAGAGAAGCACTCTACTGCTAGTAGCCAGGCCGGTGATCCCATCATAATGGTAAGAAATTAGTTACGTTCCAAATTTGCATTCATTTATCTGCATTTGCCCATTCAATCGTACAAGTGTTACACCTCCACAAGTCCTTGATTATCAAGGTAAAAAAAGAGCTCATTGGAGGGAGAACCCTAACCTCTGCAAATTACCACGTTAAAATGAGCGCAAAATTGTTGGCTGAGTACATGGTGGTTGATCGACCTAATGCCACCTTATCTCCACGTCAGGGGTCAATGGTTATCAGAGTTTGGACCTGGCCACATCGGTCCTGGTATGCCCGCACACAGCAAGACAGCATAAGCATGGCTGGAAACCACACCAACAATCGGTTTAAGAGGCGTATGTGTTCTGGAAGAGTGATTTTTAATTATAGAGTGTCATACTAACGTCATATGGAAATCCATTTTCCCTTTTTACAGTTCGGAAGGAACAAATGGATTTTTCAGAATAGAAGTCCTTTCGTCGAATCCTTAATCTACATAATCAGAAATCGGGTGATTGAGTTTACTAACAATTTTCAAAAATAATAAAACAATTCCCTATCTCGACTCCAAATCGGAGATGGATACTAGTGAAATTGGTACACCTAATCCCTACCATAGGTTTCAAAAATTAAAATTTGATAGATTTGTTGTGAATCAAAACAATCATTTTGGGGATGGTAGTATTATTACAGATGATCTGGTGCAGTAGGAAACTCGCTCTTGAGATAGACGGCGTCTCGACTCACTGAGACTTGTAGAGACTTGGTCAACTTGACGCTGTAGGGAAGCGCGGAAGGTGAGCCCTCAAAATCTGACGGTCTACACGATGATTGGGACCCTCACAAAGATATGATGAATCCTCCACGGCCCGCCTATCTACTACTAGAGCAGATGGAACTATTCACACCTTTGATCCTACGGTATATAGTGCCCCCAGATTGCGATCTATAGATCAGATCGTCCCAAGGACAAGCCAAGATAGGCAGATTATAGCACACTATTTCTCTCTGTATACTCTCGATATTTCGTATGATATCATGCGAGAGAGAGCGCATCCGTTTTATAGGAAAGGAAGGAGATAGGATGAGAACGGATTATCCGATCTTCTCTCTATCTCCTATCCAAAATCAAATTCAATTTTGAATTTGATATCCCAATGGGAAGGAAAAACTCGGAAGAAGTCTAACCATATGGGACCCACCCACTAGTGATTGCTCACAAGTGGGCCCCACTGGTCTACGTCCAACATCTCCCACTCAATCACATTGTGGGATAGGCACATAAATCTGTCCAACTGACTTGCCTTATAACAATCAAATACCAAAAATCACGATCAAAAGAATCAGAGGTGTGGGACCAGCTGGATCACCATAATCTTCTCACAGGTGCTTAAGTACTAAGTGACCACCTAACTAGTACTCAATAACCCAAGCTTTGTAATGCCTGTCCTAGTCCGCATGACCACACCGGATAGAGTTAACTCCTGATCTGGAGTACTCGGCCAACATGCGCACTTATCCAATTTATCGAGTTATTCTGAAAACTTGATTTTTCACAAACTTCGACTAAAACCAATTCAAAGCAATACTTATTTATATATATGCTTTTTAAGAAAAATACTGTTTGTAAAAGTCTAATAAAAACAACTCGATACTGCCAGCGGATAAGTCTTCAAGTGTGTATTTATAGTTCTAGAAACTTGGTGTAGCTGTCATGGGATCTTCCCCACGCAGATGTGTAATTTGGAATTAATCAAGCTGCTTTCCTAGCGTAACTGAGTCTAGCCAATCAAGGACCTTTCGTCATTGTACACTAAAGTAGCGACACTCAATCTCATGCTCATATACACAAGATGAGGGTAGCTAAGGACACAAAGAGTCACCTACGGGACTGACTACTCGCACGTTACAATGATTAGATCGAATCAAAGCAATCTGTAGGTAAAAGGTCCCAGCACGTGGCTACAATCCACGTCGTAAAGTAGACAATACTAGGTGTATGTCGGGTCTACAATATGCAGGTTATTCTTCATGAGGTACGGCTCATCTCATAACCTCATAACCTGGCTTTAATTTCAGGCTATAACATTGATCGCATGTAAAGGAATGGTGCGATTATGTTATTCGACTTTATCAGTCTCATTTACAATCTTATAAGATTGTAGGCGAATACGACTCACTCATATCCTCATCCTTTATTATTCACAATAAAGGGAAGTTCATACCTCAATGTATAAACATGACCCCAAATGTACCTCTCTCGTACATTCAAGGTTGGTCAACCCGTGCGAGTGGGTGACCGGCCTGCCGAAAAAAATAGAAATCTTATATGATCTCAAGGTAAATGCTGATGATCTTTATACCAAGTTATATTAGTGTTCAATACTAAATGAATGGAATGTATTATTCATTAATAAAAGATCAAAGGTACTATAAAACAAGTACATCAATCAAGTTTTCCTCAATCCCATCTGCCTGACGTGAACCTGAAATAGATCTCTAGCTATAGGTTTTATCATGGGATCAGCCATCATCTCCTTGGTAGGAATGTAGCTGAGGGCGACCTTCTTATCTCTCACTTAATCACGGACGTAATGATACTTGATCTCATGGTCGAGTAAGAAACAGACATCCACAGCTCTTTCATCTATGGAGGCCGAGTACATTGCATGTTGTGCTATAGTTCAGGAGTGTGTATAGGTTCACAGATTTCTATTGAGTCTGGGTATTGTACCGAGTGTTCGTCAGCCTATATCGCTGAAGATAGACAATACTTCTACTATTGACTTGGCAAAGGATCCTAAACACCACCAGAAATCTAAGCACATTGAAATCAAGTCAATAGCAGAAGTATTGTCTATCTTCAGCGATATAGGCTGACGAACACTCGGTACAATACCCAGACTCAATAGAAATCTGCGAACCTATACACACTCCTGAACTGTAGCACAACATGCAATGTACTCGGCCTCCATAGATGAAAGAGCTGTGGATGTCTGTTTCTTACTCGACCATGAGATAGCTCCTCCTTCGAGTAAGAATACATACCCGGAAGTAGACTTTCCCTCATCGGCGTCATTACCCCAAGCAACATCAGAATATCCTTTGAGCTCGAGGCTTGTGCCTTCATAACACAACATTAGGTCTTTTGTTCCTCTGAGATAGCGGAATATACGTTTAACGACTTGTCAATGAGATTGTCTCGGGTTACTCTGATAATGACTGACTATGCTAACTGCATAGCTAATATCCAGTCTGGTGCAAAGCATAACATATATTAAGCTCCTACTACTGCGCTTGCATAAGGTACTGAGGACATAGCCAATTTCTCGGTTTTAGTTTGGGGACACGATTTCCTGTCTAACTTGGTAGCTTTATCCATAGGGGTTTCAACAGCTTTTGAATGTTCCATCCTGAACCGCTCTAAGATCTTTTGTATATAGGTTGCTTGAGACAAGCCTACAAATTTCTTAGGGCGATCCCTTATGATTTTTATCCTAAGGATAAAGTTGGCTTCACCGAGGTCTTTCATCTCAAAGTTCAAGAATAGCCAAATTTTAGTCTATGTCAACAATTGCATGTCATTACCAGCTAACAGGATATCGTCTATATATAGAGATAGTATCAGAAAAGATCTTCCAGACCGTTTCAGGTATACACAATGATCTTCTTCACTCATCGTGAATCTAAAAGTGGTGATGGCCAAGTGGAACCTCATGTACCACTGTCTTGAAGATTGCTTCAACCCATAGATAGATTTCAACAACTTGCAGACTTTCTTTGGATGTTTTTTGTCCACATATCCCGTGGGCTGTTGCATGTATATCTCTTCATCCAAGTCACTATTTAAGAATGCGGTCTTTACATCCATCTGATATAACTCTAAGTCTAAACTTGCGACAATGGACAAGATCATGCGGATTGAGGAGAACTTTGCAACAGGTGAAAAGGTCTCCTTGTAATCAACGCCTTCTTGTTGTGTAAAACCTTTAGCAACTAATCGTGCTTTATACTTGTCCACTGTACCATCTGCCTCTCTTTTGATCTTTAGTACCCATTTGTTACCTATCGCTTTGCGATTGGAAGGCAAATCAACAAGTTCCCAGACTTTATTCTTCTCCATGGAAGCGATCTCTTCGTCCATAGCATTCACCCAATCGGCCGAGTTAGAAGATAATAATGCATCCTGATACGAATCAGGTTCATCATCATCAACTGTAACATAAGAGAATGTTTGCCCCTTAATATCGAAGTATCTTCGGGGAATCAATCCTCTTTCGCTTCGACGTAACTCAGGAGCCTACTGAGATGTCCTCCCTGTCCTAACGAACTATAGGAGTATCATCATCTTGTGAAGCAGAATTCCCACTCTCCTGAGATACATCGGGTATTTCAAAAAGTTGTATTGGAACCTTTTGCTTCATTCGGCTTGGGTATCTATCTTCAACGAAGGTTACATCTCGGGATTCTATCTCAATCCATCGTCCATGATCCTCACAAACTAGAACGTATCCCTTTGAATGCATAGGGTACCTTATGAACATGCATTCAATGGTTTTACTATCAAGTTTACCTCTATGCGGAGTAGGTAGCAAAACATATCCCAAAAATTTCCAAGGGTGTAGGTTGGCTAGAGAAGGAATCCTCCCAGACCACATCTTATATAGAGTCTTAGGAATGGATTTGGATGAGACTCTATTAAGGACGTAGACGGCTGTTAACAGTGCGTCTCCTAGAATGTGGTAGAGAGATTGGCTTGTGCCATCATCGATCTAATCATGTCCAAAAGTGTCCTATTCCTTCTCTCTGTAACACCATTTTATTGTGGAGTGCAAGCCATTGTGTACTACCGAACTATTCCAACGTTTTCACAATATGATTTAAACGTTTCAGATGTATACTCGCTACCTCTATCAGATCAAAGAATTTTAATCTTTTTCTCAAGCTGATTTTCTACTTCAGCTTTATATTTAAGAAAACAATCAAAAGCCTCAAATTGTGTGAGATGAGACACACATATCCATATTGCGAGTAATCGTCAATGTAAGTGACAAAGTATTGACATCCGATTCTGGCATGTACATTAAAGGGTCCACAGATATATAAATAGATTATCTCTAGTGTGCCCTTAGACCTAGCCGCTTTGGGAAATGGTTTCTTCGATGTCTTCCCGGCCACACAATGTTCACATAATGACAAATCAACTTTGGATAAGGAGTCTAACAGATCAGAACGTACTAGTCTTGTCATACGATCCTTTCCAATGACCTAACCTCGCGTGCCATTTTTGAGATTCAGATACTACATACAGCTTCATCGACATAGTAGATAAAACAAGAGGGGCATTATCACATTCTACGTCTAGAATAAATAAATCTGAAATTAAATTTTCCCATGCAACGATGAGGTTATTTAGTCTCAAGGAAACTCTTGTCCCAAAAAATCGAATATCAAATCCATCAAATAATAACCTAGAAACAGAAATTAAATTCCGACGCATCCCTGGTGCATAAAGAGCATCACGGAGGATTATTGTTCGTCCTATGCGCGTACGGAGATGGTAAACGCCAATCCCCAGTACGTCTTCAACAGCGTTATTGCCCATGTACAACTTGTAATTCCCCTTGGCTACAGGTCGGAATTCCTCGAGTCCTCGACGACTACTTGTCACGTGCTTTGTTGCGCCTGAATCCAAAATCCACTCGTTAGATATTGTATCAACGGAAAGGATTTCAGAACAAACGCCTATATACAAAGTATCTAGTGACTGAGAAATTACCATTTTTTTATGGGCGCACCGTCGAGCATAATGACCGAAATTTCCACAGACAAAGCAGACTATGTTTGTCTTTTTCTGCTTCTTCTTTCCATTCCCCTTCTTGAGATTTGGAGCAGGTGTTGTGGTCTTCTGTTTTTGTTATTCTTCTTCGCCTTCTTGCGAGCTTTGGACCGTTTGTTCTTAGCTTTTCGCTTATGGGTCTCTGTTACAAAGGCCTTAGTCGAACCTGACTAATTTCTTTCATTTCAACCTCACGTACCAAGTGGCCACAAAAGTCTCTGAATGTAGTGATGGAATCAGTATGGTTCAGAATTCTTTTGATTTGGGCCCAAGATTAAGGCAAGGAACGGTGCATGGCTATAATATTCTAATTTTCAGTCAATTTACACCCAACATTCCTAAGGGTACCTATCATTTGCTCCATCTTACGAATATGATCTTTGATGGGGCAGCCGACAGGTATCCTATACTCTTGGAACTTTAATTCCATTGCCCTAACTCTCGCATCTGACTTCTGCACGTAGGCATCTTTCAGTGCTTCCCAGATTCCCTTAGCGGTTTCATGCACTTCATACGTAGGTATGAGTTCTTTGTGTATAGTACTAAGAAGGACATTATGGGCTGAACAATTTTATTTTCGCCATTTATTGTAGCGAGTCATCGCAACCCTATGTTCTTGTAAATTTTCGTTTTCAGCTAAGATGGGTTCCTCTTGAGCTTCATCGAGTGTATGCGATATGTCGTCCTCGTCCAGAAGGCACCACACTGTGTGGGACCAGTCTTCGTAATTGTTACCGTCGAAATATTGTCCTTTCAGCTGTTCAGTAATTAACGCTTTGGTGGCCATCTCTACATTGCATGAGTATTACTACTTAGCTAAGATCTAAGGTATTGACACTAATCATCAGCATTTCTACGTGTTATACAAATTTTCATAATATAAAAGTAGTCAACACATCTTAACGAGATCTGAAAGTCCACATACCCGAATGGGCGGTGTAGAACAATCAAGTTCTCAAATTAAGATGAAATTGGTACTTTTATAAAATTATAATTGTATAACATGCAACCTTCCATTATTTGGTTGCATGCATCATTTGGTGGAGGAGATTAAACTCCCACTCAGGTTATGCACAACCTTTAGTTTTAGGGAGGATTCTAGCACTAAGTTTTTCTATATGTTCAAATGAAAAATAAAGAGGGCTTAGATCTAAACATATCAAGCCTAATTATTTCACTTATATAAACATCATCATCAGAAGAAAAATAAAGTGCTAAGATATCAGGAGAGTTCTATCTTCATCTGTGATCATGATCATTAGTGATAGATCCGATCATTACCGTTAATGATCATTGTTGATGATGAATCCTTTCATCAACATTGATCATCATGGTTGATGATCGTTTCGCTCACTAATGATCTCTAGATCAACAGTGAAGATAATATCATGAAGGAAACAATATCATATCATATATATGATCAAATCCAAAAATCAAGATAACATATTCAGGTTGCAACATTTTTGAATGTAGGTCACACCATTGATTTGTAGATTAAGCATGAATTCATTAGATCTACACGTGGAATTTGCAAAACTAAAACATAGTTGTTGCACGTGTACATCAGCCAAATACACTTGCACATTGACCAAATGCTTATGGTACTTCTACAGCATAAATCCAAGCTTATCAACTGAATGGACGGTTTGGATTCTAGTGATGAGATCTGTGTAATACACGGATCAGATCCACATGTGCTGCTAATGTTTTGTACAGAACAATATGTATTTTTATTTATTTATTTATTTTTGAGATGTATGGCTACTGGACACATTTTCATTTCCCACGTGTTTTCTGTTTTCATATCACATGTGATGTACATTACATGTTTTCACGTGGTGTACATCACACGGATTTAGTGCACATCTCATATGTACCTCACACATGCACAGTAACTATATCTCAATCCGTGTACATCACATAGATTTAGTGCACATCTCATATGTACCTCACACCTGTGTAGTAACTTCATCTCATCACGTGTTCATGTACAGCAACGTGAACATGTGAACATGTGTAACATGCAACACTACTGTATACGTGCAGAAATATGTAACGCTATATATATAGCTGTCCAGGCAATTTGAATTGTGGGGCTTCTGTACATGTGCAGAGCATCATTTCCATTAGATGTAACATGCAACGCGTTAGAACACAATACATAGTTTATAACATCATGTTACATGTGATTTATTAGCAGATCACATGTTACATCATTACATGGACTGTACACGTGTAGTTGTTGAATACAACTACAGTTGCTGGTGATGTGTTGTTATTGTATACAACAACATGGGAGCTTTGATAAGCACACATGCGTGTGCAATACAACTCATGTGCAAGCGAAACATGTACTAGCATGGCATTGGTGCAAGATCCAATCCATCCAACATGTTGGTCCAAGCTTATGTTTGGCCAAAAACAAAATTTGGTCTATTAAGCACATGGGCCAACATGTGTACTTCATCATGGGATCATCAGGCAATATAAGTGTTTCAACAACATGTACCAGTTATATATGATGAACACCAGCTAATCTACTCCCTACATTGGCTAATTATGGATCTGACTAGTGGGTCCCACCGTTAATCATTGTACACATGACAAGTGGATTCTAATGTCAATCGCCATGTGTACAATGATGTGCCACTTATACACTACATGACACATGTGCACCGTTCGGTAATCCAAATAGGGCAACAATTGCCACGTGTAGTATTAAAATGTGTTTATCATGTGTTGTACCAAAACAACAAAGTGTCTACATGAACACATGTTGTATCAAAACACATGCATTAAAAGTACTCTGTCATACAACATGTGCCGTAGGCTTTTACCATATGATATGGTAACATGTTGTACCATGTCACATGTGTTGCCTTTCCACTTAACACCATATCAGACGATGATTTAAATGGTGGGCCATAAATCCAATCTTAAAGGAAAAGATGGGTCACTTACCTTTTTAGATCAATATAATCGGAGATCCGCCGTTAAATAGCTCTGATACCACTGTAGGGAAGCCCGGAAGGTGAGCCCTCAAGATCTGACGGTCTACACGATGATTAGGACCCTCACTAAGCTGAAGATTGATCCTCCAACGGCCCCCTATCTACTACTACTAGAGCAGATGGAACTATTCATACCTCTGATCCTACGGTATATAGTGGCCCCGGATTGCGATCTACAGATCAGATCGTCCCAAGGACAAGCCAAGATGGACAGATTATAGCGCACTCTATTTCTCTTTGTATACTCTCGGTATTTCGTATGATATCATGCGAGAGAGAGCGCATCCGTTTTATAGGAAAGGAAGGAGATAAGATGAGAACGGATTATCCGATCTTCTCTCTATCTCCTATCCAAAATCAAATTCAATTTTGAATTTGATATCCCAACGGAAAGGAAAAACTCGGAAGAAGTCTAACCATATGGGACCCACCCACTAGTGATTGCTCACAAGTGGGCCCCACTGGTCTACGTCCAACAGACGCTACCAGTGGTGATTCGAGCTGAGTCTCTCACTTGTCAACTGTCCTTTTCCAAAGAAACATAATTAGTAAGTAGGTTTTGAATCTGCAAGGGAAGGGAGAGAAACATCAGTAACTGACATGCCTAAGAATGGTAATCCGTACTTTTTTTGGGCTTTTTTTTTTTTAGTATTTGACCATTAATAACTGATTTGAAATATTAATTCTCACCCAAATATTTTAGTTTAATTATTATTAAATACGAGGTCGAGTCAAGTAAAGACTCAATAGTGTAGTCGATTCAATCCAGCTGGACATCTATTCTGGCGAGTTTTATGGTTTTTGAATTTGTCGATGCATGTGTGAGAGAGAAGAAAGAAGAGGGAGGAGAAAGAACAAAAGGCAGATAGAGTTGGTGTTCATTGCGCGACTAGATCAAGACCATTGATTGCCAGTCGCCATCCATGTCATTGGATCTTGTTTCAGCTCCTTGTTTTGGGTCTGTTGTGTAGTTGCCTTGCTCGACCCATAAAGGATGTTATAGGGCCATCCAAATGTCCAAGCCATGGCTTGACACTTTCTATACTATAAAATGCAGACCTAGAGACATCACTAAAGTTGGAAACGATAGAGAGAATCCTTTTGTTTTTTAACTAATCAATTCATCTTCACGAATTGAATAAAATAAATAGAAAGATATCTTGCAAAGAAAAGGAAACCCATCTACATGAAATTCTTATTGAAGAAGATGGATTCTTCAAACAAGGAAAAAAGAAAAATCTCTCCAATACCAACAAAAATACAAAAAATTCCATTAAAAACATTACCCACCCATATCCAAAATAGAAAAAAGAAAAATTCCAAGATAAACTAATAAAAAAAGCAAAACTATTTAGTCAAATACCAACAAAAACACAAAAGAAAATTCCATTAAAAATAAAACCAGAAAAATGTAAGGAATGGGTTTCGATTTCAATTGCTGGTGATGATTGAGATCTATTGTGTTTAGAGGGCCGTTTCACAATTCTTTTGGCTGTTTCAGCCTGCTTTTTCAATAAAATTGTAACCTTTTAAAAAAAAAAAAAAAAAAAAAAAAAAAAAAAAAAAAAAACACTAGCAGTGTGACCTCTCTGCATTTTTGCAAGAAGAGATCAAAGAAGTAATTTATGAAACATGCTAATAACATGGCATACATGCACAAGATACACAGACTCAGAAGAAGGTCCTTTTCAATATTTCCTAGCCCAATCTTCTCACTGATCCATTCAATAGTAGGGTCACACAGATTGCAATTAAATATAAAACCATTGATCATTTTCTTTTAATCCTCCATTTTCTTATTCTTGTGTGGCAAACTTGATCTACGTGATGGCCTAGTTTTCAGGCTAAGGTATGTTTTATACATACCTGTCTTCAAGCAGCTATGAGTTACTAGAGAAAGTAGGCCACTGAAAGGGGAGTTAGGTTCATCCACCAACATATCTGTAATAGTTATTACAACACGGTTATGCCCAATGGTTGTGCAGTATCATTAATTCCCTTTCAGTTTGTAGGAGTGTGGGCAGGTGGGTCCTATCTTTCAATTGTTCACAAGGATACAGTCATAAAATATACATATGGCATACATGTAACTAAATTAAATTGTTCAAATCATGGGTCATATAGGAAAAAGCAAACTCTAAATTGATGTATTAATCAGCTGATTGGTCGACTTCTATTGGACAGTTAAAATGAGGAACCACAAATGGGCAATCTGAACAAAGTAATATCAGTCAGAGGCTAGGATTGTCCAATCAAAATCTTCTATTAGCCTTACAGCCTATCTGCAGTGGATAATGTAATTCTTATGATTTAATCAGTTCATGCATACCATGTGTATAAATGTTGAATGCTTGGGTGGGAATTATCACAATTTCCTCCTCCTGAAATTCGGTCATGAATACATGGCTAATAGAGAAAGACAACAGGAGTTCACATTTAAACAGGGAAAGGCCAGAACCATATATATATATATATATATATATATATATAATATATATATATATATATATATATATAATAATTTTTTAAAGATTAATAACTTATTTAAGAGGGTGAAAGCCAAAAAATTACGTAGGAAAATAAAAACACTGACAGGAAAGTGATTTATAGCAATATAATATACTGCACTCGCCCAGGCCATTACATCCTACTGAACACATCCAAAATTTGCCTTATATGATTCCTGAAGCAATGAATATTCCATTCCATCTAGATATTCCATAGTCTCGCTAATAAACTAAGGTACCAGATTCTCTTCCCTACTTTACCTTTCCTCTAACTATGCTAAGCTGAGAAGAACTGCCAAATATAATTTGGGATAGCCTATGAAACTCTGAACAATCTTAGAAAATTCACCGACACCTTGGAGGCAAGAGAGCAATGAAGGAAGAGAAGATCAACAGACTCCTCATCCTGATAACACATCAAACACATATTCGGATATATATGTTGCGCAAGGGTGTCAGTGGGACAATGGAAATAGGCAAGTGAGTAGCGGAGGTTCTATGCAAAAAGCTCAAGCAATTATCATCGGTTTTAATACGAAAGGTCCTCTAGCTTCGGATTCCCACATTGGTAAAATAATAATAATAATAATAATAATAATAATAATAATAATAAAGTCTGCATGCACTTTTGTTTGTGATGCAGATGGTCAACCGGAACCATGATTTAAAAAAAAAATAAAAAATGCCCACAAACACTTTCATAAGTAGGCAGTCCACCCATGTAAGAAAGTGCAAGTGGGCACCTTTTTCTTACATGTTCATTTTAGATTTAGCATTTTTCCCCATTAGTATAGGCATGATCAGCCTACATTGTGGGTGGTATTATTTTTATTTTATTTTTTTATACTTTAGAAGTGTTCATCATGGTTGATTAAACCAGATCTGTAGATTTGGGTCGGACGATATGCCCCAAAAATCCCCATTTGAAGATCCTTAGGTAACCAATGTTAGATTATTATTATTATTATTATTTTTTCTGTGTTTAAATGTGGAATGTTGTATTCTTTTCTTAAGGCCTATTTGGATTCGCGGTAGTGTACAATATTGTATTAAAGACCCTGATGTGACATGTCAGGTGTTTGTTTTGGAGTGGGTGACCGAGGAATTCCACGCACGCAAATACAACATGGAGCCAAAAAATCTCCTCGATTGTAATGTATTGACTGACGGCTACGCAGGGAATTGTACTGTCTCTTCAATGCATTATATTGAAGTGGGAGGAGAGTTTCAAAACGTAGCATATGATATATAGCCATTTGGAGAACGGGCGATTCTCTACACCGTCTTCTCCATAGATCATCTCCGAGAGTCTACATGTCGGAGATGAACTGAGAAGGGGCCCTTCCGAAGACTGATTTCAAGATATAGTGGCCAGGATAACCTTCCTACCACGTTCCTCATTGTAAATCGGGCATTCGTGCTTCTCATTCGTGTTGCGGAAAGCCCTTCCTTCAGGTATGATCATCTCCCATCTGGAAAACGGTTTGGCTATATCCAACGACCTGTAACCATGAGCGGATTCAGGCTTTATCTTCCATGGCCCTCTTGGATGCAAGAGTCCCCTCCTTATCGGCGTGTATACGGTCTGACATATACACCCCTGTTTGGCTACACCCTATTTCCCATCCCTCTATGCCTATACCAGCGATGGGAGGGAAATCTTCTGTTGTCGAATCCAACTTTGGATTTGACAGTAAATTGCGTGTAAGTGTGGAAGACTGGACATGATAGGTACATGACATCCATCTATTTGTGGAAGGCCAGATACAAGAGGTGTCTGTACCGAGGAAGATTTCGATACTTGGAATGCAATGGATTATATAAAACCCTTCTTTGATTTTCAAAACCATTCCTTCGTTTGTTGTCTTCAAACCTATCTGTTTTTAGGAAGTTTACTGTTCTCATAAGGAGCTGCATCATCCAGGTTGATTTGAAATAGAGGTATTACTCTATCAAAAAATTCTCTCTTAAAATCTTGATTAACTGATTGAAGAACCAAGTGTTTTATGTACTTTTTTTTATATATACTTTCTATACATATTTTTAATGTCATGTGAACAGGTATGATGTATAAATCTGTTCAGCAGCAAGTAAAAAATTGATGAAAAAAATACAACTGATTGAAGAAACAAGTGCTTTAGGTGTTTTTTTAACTCTCTGTACATATTATAATTCTGTTGTTTACATGTTTGATGTATCAATCTGAGGTTAAAGGATAAAAAAATTCTTCCCTTAATTCTGTTGTTAATTTTACTGTTACATCTTCTAATTTTGCTATTAACTGAGGTTAAAAAATTCTTTCCTAAAATCTTGATTAACTGATTGAAGAACCAAGTGTTTTATGTACTCTTTTTTACTTTTTGTACATCTTCTTAGTGTCATGTAAACATGTATGAAGTATCAATCTATTCAGCAGCAAGTAAAAAATTGATGAAATAAAAAAATAACTGATAGAAGAAACAAGTGGTTTAGGTGTTATTATTAACTCTCTATACATCTGCTATTCTACTGTTTACATGTTTGATGTATCAATCTGAGGTTGAAGGATAAAAAAATTCTACTGTTGATTCTGCTGTTAATTCTGTTGTACATCTTCTAATTCTGTTGTTAACTAAGGTTAAAAAATTATCTCCTAAAATCTTGATTAACTGATTGAAGAACCAAGTGATTTATGCATTCTTTGTAACTTTGTGTACATCTTGTTAATGTGATGTTAACAGTTGTGATGTATCAATCTGTTCAGCAGCAAGTAAAAAATCTGTCTCCTAAAAAAATAACTAATAGAAGAAGCAAGTATTTTATGTGTTACTTTTAACTTTTTGTACATCTTCTAATTCTACTGTTAACAGTTTTGTTGTATCAATCTGTTCACTGAGGTTTCAAAATTTTCTCTTGACTACATAACTGATATTAGCAACATGTGTTTTATGTGTTGTTTTTTTACTTTCTGTACTTCTTCTAATTTTGTTGTTAACAGGTTTGTCATATCAATTTGAATTCCCAACTGTGTTATGTACTCTTTTGTACTTTCTGTACATCTTCTTAACGTCATGTGAACAGGTTTGATTTACCAATCTGTTCAACAACAAGTAAAAAAATTATCTCCTAAAAAAAAACTGATAGAACCAACAAGCGTTTTACGTGTTATTTTTAACTTTCTCAACATATTCTAATTCTGATGTTCATACACAACTTTTATGTATTCATTTTAACTTTTTGTACATCTTCAATGTTGAAAAAATAAGTGTTTTCATACTATCAATGCCTATAATATCTTGCCTATAATGGAAGTGTTTGTCAGCAACTTGAACATTTTTGTTGATTCACTAAGGCTTGAAGGATATCAATCTCAAGAATTGTAAATGTTTGATGTAGTATCATTTCATGTTTATATAGATTTAAAATTTACAGTTTATTTTATTTCCCATTCAAATCATTTTTGAATTTCATTAAACTGCAATGGCTTCTGAAAGTGCAGAAAATTTCGATGATAGGTCATCTAGCAGTGAATGGACTGAGAGTGAAATAACTGTTGCAATAACAGCCATTGCAGTTTCAGTATGTGTAATGGGAGTGGATGAATATTATCGTTGTTATTGTATGAAGGCAAAACTCAATGATTGTCACATTAAGAGGGATAGATTCATCAGCTGAATTATACGTAAGAGCGATACTGAGTGTCTTGCGCAGCTGAGGATGGGCAAGGATAATTTTTTTTGAGTTATGTTCATTGTTGAGGAATCGAAAAATACTTTCCGATAGTAGGAGATGTAACATGGAGGAGTAGGTTGTAATGTTTCTTCATACTGTGGGACAAAACGTACGTAATCATGTAATTGGTCATCGTTTAATATGATTTGGTGAGACTGTAAGCAGACACTTTACTAGAGTGTTGGATAATATAATCAGTCTATATCTCGAGTACGTGAAGTTTCCTGGACTACACACATCCAAGGAAATATCCGACAACACTTTGTGAAGTTCATACTTTCAGGTAAAGTTGAAGATATGTTAGAGAAATTCCTAAATTATAACTTGATAGTTAATGAATGAACTAACCATGTGCCACCCTTCTAATTGTAGGACTGTATTAGGGCCCTAGATGGTACCCATATCATAGCTTATTTGCTAAAAGAAAAAAACTCAACTTTCAGAAATAGGAAAGGATTTCTGTCACAGAATGTTTTGGCCGCATGTACTTTTGATATGAAATTTGTATACGTGCTTGTTGGTTGAGATAGATCCGCATCTGATGCTCATGTGTTACAAAATGCACTAACCCGTCGCTCTAACTGTTTTCTTATTCCACATGGTAATTGCGTATAGGGGTGATTGTTTAAATTGTAGGTGTTTATGTGTGATAGATATCTGAAACATATCTTGCAATTGTGTAGGAAAATATTATGTTGTTGATGCTGGATATGCACATTCGCCTGGATTTATGGCACCCTATCGAGGTGTGCGATACCACTTGAACGAGTTTCGTACTGGAAGGAAGCCTGCCAATAAAAAGGAAGTTTTTAATTATCGCCACGCACAATTGTAAAATGTCATAGAGCATTCATTTGGGCTTTTAAAAAACCGATTTTCTATTCTACGTACTCCTCCTCAGTTCAAGTTTATAACGCAAGTGAAAACTGTTATAGCTTGCTATGTCATTCATAATTTCATCCATGTTAGTGGTGATGATGGACTGGCTGAGGTAGTTGAGGACAGTGGGGACAGTACAAAGGATGTGTTGCCATCACCTGTAGATGTAACTATAGTGGAAGAAGGACAAGCGTTAGCTCAATTGACGGATCGCGCACGTGATGAGTGGACAAGGAAAAGAGACGAGATGACTAAGAGAATGTGGAATGACAGTCTTCCACGCACAAGACAACAGACTTAGTTTTCCTAGTTTATATAATGATCTGCTTAGTTGAAAGTAGGAATATTTTAACATATTTTCACAATCTTCATGATACTATTATTATTATTTTTGTTGAATGTCATTATGTCTGCCTATGACTCATTACTTTAGTGCATCACTTGGCTATAGCTGATATATTTGTATTAACATTTTCTGCTTGTATGTTCAATGAATTTTCTAAGGAACACCTTCAAGGACCCAAGAAAGAAAGATGTGGAGTCATCACCTTCAAAGAAGGTTGTTGATTCAAACCAGTACCCGAGTTCACAGATTGAATTAATTGGAACTCCTAAGAAAAAACATATGCCCTTGTGCAAAGGGTCATCCCCAAAATATGTATACCAGGCAAGGTAGTTTAGGCGGTTCAAGTAAAGTTAGTAGAGTTCAATGGACAAACAACATGGATAATGCATTGGTTGATGCGTTGGTGGAATAGGTGAACCTAGAACTTAAAAGTGATGTCGGGTTTAAACTCGAAGCATTCAAGGCTACGATTAAAGTAATTTACGATACTTGTGACATTTTGTTAAAGAACCGTCATATTTCTAATTGCTTGCGGACCCTAAAGAGGCTGTACTGGGCGATAAAGGATATGCTCAACGCCTCGGGTTTTGGATGAGACGAACAACATAAGATGGTTCTTGCTACAGAGGATGTATGAGATGGATACATTGCGGTATGATTTTAACATATAAATGCTTTTCAAATTTTTACAATATGATTTTATAAAATTGATGAAAATATTCTGTCTTTGTGTGTACAGACATACCCCTACGTCGAACGGGTGCAAGTCAAACATATTAAAAGATGGGACGACCTCGCGTTCATGTTTGGCAATGATTGTGCCCATGGTGAATTTGCTAGTGCGACATATTCTTCTCCGATATCAGGGAAACGGTGCGGCCGTGACAAGTTAAACTGTAACGATGACTCGGATGAGGAGGCTTTCCAGACAGTACGTCTCTCATCCTCTGACGAGGATGATCGGAAGCCTCCTCCCCAAGTTCGTGGTGGTGATGGTTCCTTAAATCGGGTTAAAACATGCTAATAAAAGCCCAATGGAAGCCACTTCAGGTTCTCGTCATAGCCGCACAGAGGGGAGTGAGATAAGCTATGGGAGGAAGTGCACGCCGAGTGAACATATCGGGGACAAGATGGGGGAAGTGGCAGAAGCCGTTAATAACCTGACCATTACAATTGCTCAGGAAAAAAGCATGACGCGCATTAAGCGGCTGCTGGGTATCCTGGAGAGGTGGATGGTCTTTCCTATGAAGACCAAATCCGTGCTGCAAGGGTCTTGCAGTCTGATTTAGTCAGTGCAGGATTTTATATATATATATAAAGATGGGTCATGAACGTAGGAAGGAATGAATAGAAAAAGTTATCCTTCCTCGCCTGGAGTGAAAATGGGAGACGTTTTATTATATTTCTTGACTGTTTATATTGAAGGATAGTTTTTTTGGATGGTTTGATGTGGAAACTGTTTTTTTCGAGTCTGTGATGTCTCGGTTTGGATTGGTTAATCTGTGGATGATCTATTTGCTACTGGAGCAGCATTGCTAACTCTAAAATTTTGGATTGCTATATTTTAAATATGCTAATGGAATGATATAGTGTTGATTATGTTGCAGGTTCTGACAGTTATCTAATACAATAATTCTGTACCAATTCACTTATACAGTTTTAATAGTGGAGCTGCATTTCAGTCTGGTTATTATGTTCAATGTATCAGACATTAACCAGGACAATCAATGATTTTATGCCTTATTGATATATAAGTTGAAATACTTACTGTTGACAGATTATTACTATTTGTATTAATTCTTCTGTATTAACACTCTTTTATGTGTTATTTTCTGATACACCCCTGACGTCTATAATTTATTCCTGAATTATACAATGATTCTTCTGGTTATAATTGAAATTTATACTGATATACCTTTGTCATGTGTAACTGATGTGGATTACTATGGCTTCAATTACGGTAAAATGGGATTTTTACTGGTAATGTTTCTACTTTTGACAAACCCTTTTATTTGATTTATAAAAGGTGTTACTGTAAATTCTGAATTTTCCTGATAATGTTTCTGGTATTGAGAAGTTTTGAATATAGCTAAAGTAGATTACTCTAATTGGATATTGTAATAATACATATCTGTCTTGAATTAAACCTGACAGATGTGGAATGAAATACTGTCTCTGTGGTCCAGGTTGTAGGAGTCCAAGTCAGATTTTCAGAAGGGTTTTTTCTGCTATTGAGAATGTTTTGAATGGAGCTGAAATAAAATTGACTGATTTCAAGATACCTTATTAATTCTCTTTTGTTTGGAAATTCTGATGTGACAGATGTGCAGTGAAATACTGTCTCTGATACAAAAGTTTTACTGATACTATCGAATATTTGGATATATAGATAGGTAATATGGAGATTTGACAGGTTTGTTCCAGTAAATGAATATGAACCATCTTGGTGGCATTGATCAGTTCCTTTCTATATATTAGGTTGGCCGAGGTGATCATTTTCTAAAGCTTAAAGTTCAAGATTCATAACTTGGTACCCACATCTTCGTTAGATAGGTAATATGGAGATTATATAAACGGATACATCATCATAAATTGCAAATTATTGTTTAAACTGATAAGCCTGTCAATAACTTGTTGAGTACCTATTGCAGCGAAATGAAGCACAAGTTTTACGTGGTGTTTGTGGGGAGGAAACCCGGAATATATACGACATGGGAGGATTGCAATGCTCAGGTTCACGGTTACAGAGGTTACAAACACAAGTCCTTCACGACATTGAGAGATGCGATGAATGCGTGGAATCAGTTTCAGGTTGGTTATTACGTCTCAAATAGAATTCATATGTATGTAAATAGATTTAATACTTTAGGAATTGAGTTTTACAAGTTACGAGATGAACATAAATTTTTTTATGTTTACTTCATAATTTAGGCCACAGTCTCCGATCGCGCTGCGGGAATGACAAATACAGTTGAAAGAGGCCCTACATCTTGTCATACGATGGATATAGTGGGACTTGTGTAGGTGTTATTGTTGATCGAACCGTAATCGACAGCATGTCCGCGGGGAAGATAGCAGCCCTGAGTGGCTAGCTATTGCTGGGGATAGGGACAAACCATGCATCTGTTTGGTGCTTCGCTTGCTGCTTGGAATGTTAATTTTCTATGCGGTTATGAGGTTGATCTTTCGGTTGTACTTCTATGTGAGAGTGGTTGTAGTTCTATATGAGAGTCAGGATGATGGATTTATTTATTTATTTATAAATATATCCTTGGTCTATATCGATGTTAACAATGTGGCATTTTATTTTTTTGAGACTTTCAGATCAGGAGGATAACCGGATCACATATGCTTTGATGATGATGATGTGTGTGTGTGTGTGTGTGTGTGTGTGTGTGTGTGTGTGTGTGTGTGTGTGTGTGTGTGTGTGTGTATTTGTAAGCATTTCAGATCAGGTGGATAATCCAATGCCCTTTGTGGACCCACATCTGCTGAGCACTTTCGAAGAATTTTAAAATGGCTGGTGCATCAGGTGGGGCCCACGATCATGTTTTCCTGAATGTTTCACGGCTCCATCTGTGTTTGGAGCCCCTTTTCATTGTCCATTTGTGTCGTGTGGAAGATTGAAGGATGATGTGCCATTGTTGATGCTGGATATACCGTTAATCCAAGTTGGGGACAATGGATGGACAGTCATGATTATTCAATCCTAACATGATGGACGGCTAGGATTAATCACAACTACAACACTGGGCCGTGTGGAAGATTGAAGAAACCTGGGCCATTTTTGATGACATCTAGACCGTTAAACATGTCAATCCAAGTTGGGGACAATGGATGAACAATCATGATTATTCTGCTGTTAACATGATGGGCGGCTAGGATTAATCACAACAACAACACTGCGCCGTGTTCAAGATTGAAGGATGATGTGCCATTTTTGATGACATCCAGACCGTTAAACACGCCAATCCAAGTTGGGGACAATGGATGAACAGTCATGATTATTCTACTGTTAACGTGAGGTAGGACATTGATTAATCACAACAACAACACTGGGCCGTGTGGAAGATTGAAGGATGATTTTTAAGTTTTTGTTGACATCCATACCGTTAAAGACGTCAATCCAAGTTGGGGACAATGAATGAACGGTCATAATTATTCAATCATAACGTGATGCACGACTAGGATTAATCACAACAACCACACTGGGCCCCGCCTGGGATAGAATGTATGAGAGTTTACAAATTCCGACAGTACTACATAAACTACCAATATTTACATGTATATACAATGTGTGACCCTTATACGTCATTTCCAAACATTGATCTGTACAAGAAATTGTATACATGCTAGGACAATACCTCTTATCCAAACATTGGGCTGAGGCATGTTTGTGATGGATGTATTCTGAAAATCACCCAACGTATACATGAACAGTACTCGAATACAATACTGTACACTGCAAACTCAAATCCAAACACGTCCTTAACAATCTATGGTCCAATGGCATGACCCAAGCCGAGTCCTTTGAAGACCACTACTCTGTCAAAAAGAAAAATTGGTTCACATTAACTTGTTAGCTAGGGAAACTTTCTGCATAAACAATTGATTGAAAGGCCCATCAGACAACTAGTCTAGATGATTGAACCATGAGGCTCTGTGGTACTTGGTGCGGAATACAGTGCATTTCTATTGGCCTCGCACCCGTGTGACCACATGTCTAGATAAGTGCATTTTTTCCCTGTGGGGCGTGTTGCGTGCAAGGTGGAAAATGCTTTGTCATGTGCCTAAATTCATCTCTGACATGACATGCAGCATCATTTGTAGTGGTTTTGTGATCCATGGTACAATGTGTTTCATACATTGATACATTTTTTAACTTACGATGCTACGTGTGGTCACATGGTATGCCTGAGTAGAGTCCTTTGAGGACACTTAGAGCCGTTTGGGTAGACCACTACAACAAAATCCTTAAACTGGAATGGTTGGAATTTTGGTTCAGAAACGGCTTTAAGCATCGATTATCAACTGCTGACTACGGGAGAGGTACCATAGTCATTCTTTAGTGAAAAACAATTAAATTGGTTTTTGAAATGTTATTGATTTGTTGCTTAAATTGTCAGTGGTCCCAAACCAACAATTATTTTTGGGATCCAAACAACCCACAAAATCATAAATTCGCCTGCTATCTATGTGGCCCATGTTTAGATTGGAAGTGAGATTCCACCTCCCTTAAACTTCTTCCATGCTACATCATTTGGGAGATTTGGTCTGCTAGAAACAAGGCCAAATATGACGGAGTGCACCCCTCCCTTCACAAGATTCTGTCTACTATTTGTTGGAAAGCTAGGCTGCCTGCCACCTTTTTCCCTCGGATTAGGAATAACACCCATGCGTCGCCCGCCCCTGTGATACTCTGAGAGTGCCTCTTTTAATCGCCTCGTCACAGATCCCTCGGTTTCGCAACGCTGGTGAATTGGTCAGGCCTCACAACTCTGCTTCCTCTCATATTGTCAGATGGTGTAGGCCGCCTCCAGGTTGGGTAAAAATAAATGTTGACGGGTTGGATCTGGGGAATCCGGGCCTATCTGGTGGGGGTGGGATTTGCAGAGGGGACAGAGGAAACTTCATCTTTGCTTTCTCTACAGGTTACGGTCATGGTTCCAATGTACATGCAGAACTGAGGGCTATTCACGATGGCATATTCTACTCCCTATCCAAAGGTTTCAAGAAGGTAATCGTTGAATCGGATTCTCTTTTACTTATAAACTTATTTCGTGAGCGGCTAATCCAGGGTGGAAATGACACCCTTGGATGTCAAGAATCAAATCTCTAATGGCGTCGGCTGAGGTCAACATAACCCATATCTTTAGAGAAGGCAACGCTCCGTCGGATTCTTTAGCTCGGATGGGTAGTGCTACTCAAAGTTTTGGAATTTTCGATGACATGCAGAGTCTTCCTCCTAGAACCAGGGGCTCTATCTTCCTGGATACACTTAGACTGGGAGCGATCAGAAATGTGCAGTTTGTGTAGTCGGTGAGTGCTTCCCCCGCTTGGCTGTCGTCCCTTTGTTTTGTTTTTCCCTTAGTTTTCTGTCGTTCTTGTTACATGATAGGTGTGACCCCCTTTTTTTTTTGTTGGGGCACACCCGAAGGTCTGTAAATCTCAACATGATGAATGAAGGGAGTACCTTTCTTCCAAAAAAAAAAATGTTTAGATTGGAAGTAAATGCACGTAAAAAAGCGCTATGCACATGTGTACAGGAGTGAGATTCACGTTGAAAAAGAAAAAATTGTCGTTTTATGCCTGAAGTCTTTACTTTTTCACTATAGATTCCACACATGATAGCGCTTTTCATTGCGATCAATGGAGTACATCCAGGGCCCAGCTAGATGAAATCCAAGTCCATCTATGTTAACGACTTTTTCACCTGTTTGGCAGTGTCACATGCCAAGCGACAAATGCATTTATGTTCGGATCCTTACTCTTGTTCCAGTGGTAGACTCTCAGGAGTTTCAACACCCGGTCAAGGGTTTGAGTATCCATAGGTGGTGAAATTCCACTACGACGGGAGTGTGTAAAAAAAATGCATTTATGTTCTTAGCTGAATGCAACTCTAGCACGAGATACAAAACTCTGCCCATTTGAATATACTAGGTAACTATGGCAACCTTTTCTTACAATTAAATGTAGACCATTTTATTCTTTTCTCAACCATCTATTTACAGGGCCATACATTGAGTCGCCCTAAGTCGATAATTGAGTTGGTTAAAGTGAGCATGGTCCTTTGACATGGCCCAAGTCACAACGGTTACCACACCAAAAAGAAAAATGTTCATATTGATTCATTAAGGAAACTTTTTAACATAAACCTCCACTCACAAGCCCATCACATCAATGGTCTATAGTATTAAAACATTAGGCCAAGCTGCACTTATTGGGTGGAAATATCGGACAACCCTATCCCTACCCATGCAACCACATGCCTAGATAAGTGCCTTTTTCACTTTTAGGGTGGTGTCGCATGCAACATGGCATATGCTTTTATGTTGTGGTACCATTAAATGCACCTCTAGCATGAATGTGGCATCTTTTATTGTAGGCATGTGATCCATGTTGGGGGCCTTGCACAAAACCTTAGGATCTAGCCCTCCAGAACAAACCAGAATTATGGATAATAAAGCAATGAAAATAATCAATGCATCAATCACACACCACACAAGAGATTTTTACGTGGAAAATCCTCAAAGAGGTAAAAACTACGGGACCTCGTCCAGATCAACAATCCACTATGAAGTAGAACGTTACAACCTTCTTCACTCATGCAGGAGTGGATAAACAGTAAGAGAAATAGAGAAAATGGAGAGATCTAACCGATTACGAGGACATAGAAGCGCTGAGATATAGATTGCACAGCAGATAATTTCCACGAGCAGAACCTCCCTTCTATAAGCTTCCTCTCTCTCTTCCTCTTTCTCTCTCACCTTTGATAGCCCTAAACCCTTTAGTAAATCCCTTGTAAAGCTTTAGGAAACCCTCTTGTCTTACCTAGAAAACCCTAGGCAACCCCTTTTATAGTTTAGGAAACTTCCCTTTCGCATCCCAGTTGCGAAAGGACTCAAATCCGCAGTTTCCCGCAAAATCGAGGAACAAACTGCGTAACCTACGACTAGTCCTAGAAATTCCAGGACTGGTCTTAGCCTCCTTCGACTGGTTGAAGCCTGTCCACGACCGGTCGAAGCCCACCTTCGACTTGTCCTGGAAATTCCAGGACTGGTCTTAGCCTCCGACAAAAACAATACGAACTCGCTGGACTTTGAGTCGTGTCAGGGCTCGAACCTACGACTGGTCGAGCGCCTCCCACGACCGATCAAGCGGGGCTCAGGACCGGTCGAAGACGGGGAAAAAAACCCCATCAAATCTCCCCCTTTTTGACCCAGGAGGGATCTACCTTCTTCAAGCCAGCCAGGTTTATACAAACCTCAAACTTGCCCTTGAGCAAAGTCTTGGTCATCATGTCTGACCTATTATCGTCCGTGTGGACCTTCTCAAGCTGTAACACCTTCCGTTCCAAAGTATCCCTGATCCAGTGATATTGAATCTCTATGTGCTTCGACTTGGAATGCTGGCTTGGATTCTTGCTCAAGTGTATAGCACTTTGACTATCGCAATAGACCACGTGCTCCTCCTGCTTCAGCCTAAGTTCTTATAGGAACCTCTTCATCCAAAGCATCTCTTTACATGCCTCTGTGACTGCAATGTACTCGGCCTCTGTTGTTGACAACGCTACGACCTTCTGTAGATTGCTCTGCTAGGAAACCGCTCCCCCTGCAAACGTGAACATGAACCCTGATGTAGACTTCCTGAAATTTATGTCACCTACCATATCTGCATCTGTGTAGCCCTCTAATACAAGTTTGGCGTCACCATAGTATAGGCTCAACCTGGATGAGCCTCTTAGATACCGCAGTATCCACTTCACCGCTGCCCAATGCTCTTTGCAAGGATTGGCAAGATACCGGCTGACAACACCAACCGCATATGCTATGTCTGGGCGTGTATACACCATAGCATACATCAAACTTCCTACCGCTGACGCGTAGGGTATCTTCTGCATCTCTTCCACCACTGCCTTCGTCTTGGGACACTGCCTGTCGCTCAATCTGAAGTGACCATCTAGTGGAGTACTGACCGGCTTCGCTGCATTCATATTGAACCACTCTAGGACTTTCTCAATATACCACTCTTGTGATAGCCAGAGCTTCCTGCTGCTTCTGTCACGGGTTATCTCCATTCTTAGGATCTATTTAGCCGGGCCCAAGTCTTTCATCACAAAAGACTTGCCCAACTCTTGTTTCAGCCTGTCAATCTTCTTGATGTCTTTTCCCATGATGAGTATGTCATCAACGTATAATAGCAGAACTAAGAAATCACCATTTGAGAACTTGCACGTGAACACATAGTGGTCCGACTCCGTTCTGTCATACCCATGTTTCAACATAAGCGAGTCGAACTTTTTGTATCGTTGCCGTGGAGCTTGTTTCAGCCCATACAAGCTCTTCTTCAGCCTACACACCATATGCTCCTTGCCCTTAACTTCGAACCCCTCTGGTTAGTGCATGTAGATCTCTTCTTTCAGGTCACCACGGAGAAAGGCAGTTTTAACATCTAACTGCTTTATCTCCAGATCCATGCTAGCCGCCAACCCAAGCAACACTCGTATGGATGTCATCTTCACCACTGGTGAGAATATCTCCTCGAAGTCTATGCCTTTCCTCTGACCAAACCCTTTCACCATAAGTCTGGGCTTGAACCTCGTCTGTGAATTCTTCTGCTCAATCTTCTTTCTGAACACCCACTTGTTGCTCAAAGCTTTCTTGCCCTTAGGCAGTTTCACCATATCATAGGTGTGGTTCTTATGCAAGGATTCCATCTCCTCTTGCAAAGCTTTCAACCACTCCCCCTTATGCTCGTCGGCTAGGGCCTCAGAATAATCTTCTGGCTCTCCCCCATCGGTTAGCATAATGTACTCATGCGGCGAGTACCTATTGGACGGCTGTTTGTCCCTAGATGACCTCCTCATCACCTGTGGCTTAACAGGTGGATCAAGTGGGGGCTGCTCCCCTGGTCCATCTTCTGAAGGAACTCCCTTGTCCTTTGCACCTTGCTGTACTCCCTCGTCATCAGGCACCATGGGAGGAATAATCGGATCCGTGTCCTTTAGCTCACCTGAACTAGGCTGGTTCTTCTCTGGCTTACCAATGTCTTCTATACACTGATCTTCAAAGAAAACCACTACTCTGCTCCTGACGAGCTTCTTCTCGGTTGGATCCCACAATCTGTAATCGAACTTTTCATCACCGTACCCTAAGAACACATACTGCCTGATCTTCATATCCAGCTTGGACCTCTTGTCCTTTGGTACGTGAACAGATGCCCTGCATCCAAACACTCTGAGATGACTATACGATGGATCATGTCCAGTCCACACCTTCTCAGGCACTTCTCCATTCAATGGGGCCGATGGAGACTTGTTTATCAAATACACCACCGTGTGCATTGCTTCTCCCCAGAACGTCTTGGGCAATTTCGCATGAGATAACATGCATCTGATTCTCTCAACAATGGTGCGATTCATTCGCTCAGCTACACCCTTATGCTGGGGGGTCTTGGGAACCGTCTGTTCATGCCATATACCCAGGGACTTGCAGTACTCATGAAAGTCGCCAATGTATTCACCACCATTGTCAGTACGGATGCACTTCAATGGTCTACCTGTCTCTCTCTTGACCATAGCATAAAATAATTTAAACACACCAAAGACCTCGTCCTTGAATTTCAAAGCATAAACCCAAACCCTCCTAGATGCATCATCTATAAAAGTAACAAAATACAATGCCCCACCCAAGGTTTTTGTCCTCATAGGACCATAAACATCAAAATAAACCAAATCTAATGCATAAACTTTATTAACATGAGAAGCAGTTTTAACAAATGAAACTCTATGTTGTTTCCCTGATAAACAATCAAGACAGGTTTTAAGAGGTATACCTGTCACGTCTGGAAGGAGCCGCTTCCTTGCTAGTAGCTGAAGTCCTTTTTCACTCATGTGGCCTAGACGCCTGTGCCACATGTCGATAGCTGAATCTTCCGCTGCATTCAACCCACCCTTGCACATACTTACACTTGCCTTGTAAAGGGTGTAACACTTCTTTCCTCTGGCCACGATCAACTAACCCTTGATGAGCTTCCAACGCCCACCAGCAAATCGGCTTTCATAGCCATCATCATCCAGCCTTCCCGTCGACATCAAGTTGAGGCGGAAGGTCTGGGATATGCCTCACATCCCTGAGAACCAATGTGTAGCCCACATCGGTCTTCACACAAATATCACCAACTCCCACGATTTTTGATACGCCAGAATTTCCCATCTTCACAGTCCCATAGTCACCTGACTTGTAGCTTATGAAGGAGCCGTTGTGTGGAGTCGCATGAAAAGAAGCTCCTTAGTCTATTACCCAGTTGGTGTCCTGACTCGTAGCCGTGAGACATACATCGTGATCTGCAGAAAGAATAACTACCATATCGCCATCTGAAGCGACCGCAGTAGAATCTGATTCATCTTCCTTCCCTTTTCCTTTCTTGTTATTTTTCTTACCATGACATTCATGCTTGTAGTGGCCCTTCTTGCCACAATTTCAGCAATCAACATCTTTCCTGTTACTCGACTTGCCTCTTGATTTATCTCGAGCCTTCCCGCCCTTCATGTTCTTTCCTCTCCCTCGTTCCTGTGTCACAAGGGCCTCTTGTTGAGTAGACCCCTGAGACTTTCTCCTTGTCTCTTCATTGAAGAGACAACTAGTTACCTGTTCCATGGATATCTTTCCGTCTGGCATGGAGTTACTTAGAGACACCACCAATGTCTCCCAACTGTCAAGCAATGAACTAAGCAATAGTAAAGCCTGCAATTCATCATCCAGGACCTTCTTCATAGAGGTGAGTTGGTTCACTATATTGCTGACCTCATTCATGTGCTCGGCCACAGAACCATCATCCTTGAACTTGAGATTCACAAGTCGCCTTATTAGAAAAATCTTATTATCGGCTGTCTTCCTCTCATACAGCTCTTGTAATTTCAGCCATAGGCTAGTGTCTAAGGTTTTTGTAAACACATGGTGGAACACAGAATCATCCAACCATTGTCTGATAAACCCCACCGCCTTTCGGTCTATCTTCTTCCAATCATCATCAGTCATATCCTTGGATTTTGCTGATATGCCTAAAATTGGAGAATATAGGTCCTTGCAATAAAGCAAGTCCTCCATCTTAGCCTTCCATATGGTCCAGTTAGAACCATTGAGACTGATCATCCTTGATGAGCCACCTTCCATAATTTAAACTGATCCTACATGTTCATTGAACTTAGCTCTGATACCACTTTGTTGGGGGCCTTGCACAAAACCTTAGGATCTAGCCCTCCAGAACAAACCAGAATTATGGATAATAAAGCAATGAAAACAATCAATGCATCAATCACACACCACACAAGAGATTTTTACGTGGAAAACCCTCAAAGAGGTAAAAACCACGGGACCTCGTCCAGATCAACAATCCACTATGAAGTAGAACGTTACAACCTTCTATAAGTGCTATGGTCTCATGCTCATTTGGTTGTCAAATTTTGTTATGTCAAAACATCTATCTGTGTCTTGTGCTTGTATGGTGATTTATATGCATTCAAGACACTACATAAACACTTCATGACATTGGATGTCTTTAAGAAATACAAAGTGTACTTCATCATCCTATCAATGTTTAAAGCTACAATGTTGAAGTTCAAGTCTCAAGAAACAACTTCAAGACTCAAGAAATGACTTCAAGACTCATAAGCAATGCATGAAGTAGTTTTCATGCCGATGAAGATCTCAAGATTAAAGCTACAACAAGTTCAAGATCTCAAGCTTGATATGGTTCAAATTTCTACATTTGTTGAATGGTTGAAGTTCAATGTCCATACGACATGTTTTCAGGTTTAACTGACCTTAGGTTGACCTTATAAGTAGGTCACTTTGGATACATAAATCAAATGTTTATTTTACATAAGTTTGGTCTATTCTACGACCAGTCCTAGCTCCTGTTCGACCAGTCCTAGCATTGGTTCGACTAGTCTAAGAAATTCCTCGACCAGTCCTAAGTTGTTGAAGATTTTCGAAATTTTTAGGTACACCTACGACCAGTCCTGGAGGTTCTTCAACCGGTCGTAGGAGTGTCTTCGACTCGTTCTCAACCAGTCGTAGGGCTACGACTCAAAGTCCAGCAAGCTAATCTATGGTCCTACGACCAGTCGTAGAGAGATACGACCAGTCGTAGGTGAGCCACGACCAGTCGTAGGATTCCCACGACCAGTCGTGGAGCGACTTTCAAAGATCGCGCTCAATATTTCAAATATCCGTTAGAGCTACGACCAGTCGAAGGTTTCTAAGACCAGTCATAGACGCGATTTTTGTTTCTATAAATTGAACACGAAATTCAGAGTTTTCACAATTCAACTTGATTCAATTTAAGAAATTTCAAGTGATCACTCTGAGATAAGTTTGTGTTTATTTTAAGCTACGTTGTGCTTATTTAATATTCCTTTTTGCTAGCTTATTTAATTTGATTTTGTTTCTGTATTCCAATCTTATTTGAAAAGAGGAATTACCTTATTCCTTCTTCTTGGAATCAAAATCAAATATAGCTACGCCCAACTAGTTAAAATCTAAAATCTATTAGAATTTAGAACCATATTAAAGTGAGTATTGGAAATTGAACTTTGACATTCAATCATCTACTCCGATTGGTTCTACCGGGCTGCTACGAAAAGGAGAAATCCAGGTATTTTACAATTCTGTAAAATTTCATTACTTTTGGTTTTATTTTAGGTTAAGCCAGAAAAATCTCATTGTATTGGTTATCTGAGGAGAGCCAGAAAACTCAGAAAAGAGGGGTTTTTGAATTGTGTAAGCCCGAGTGAAAAAGACACAATTGTAAAGGTTTTGGGTGAACCTGTGAAAACCTATTTGATAGTGAACGCTAATATCCCCTGTGTGAGGATATTAGGAGTGGAGTAGCATTTTGTGTGGCTGTTGAAAGACAGTTGGTGTACACACAGGCGAACCACTATAACTCTTTGTCTTGTGGATTGAATGCTTGCTTAATTTTCATATCTTTTATCATTCAATTGTGTGGAATGTACAAGTGGATGTGAATGTTGTAACTATTTACATTTCAAGCAAGTATGGGGATTGTTGTAATAATTTTGATCTATATTTCTGCATTTAATTTCAATTCCTTGCTATTCATTTATTTCTATTAAAATTGAGTCCTTGATCCAAAAGATGTTCTAGAAATAAGGTTGTCCTACCATAAGCCCTTGTTTATTATGGTGTAAGGTTGTCCTTAGAACTGAATTTGTATCAATCTCTCAATACTTATTTATCAAGGTGATTTGATTTCAGCATTGTGAATTGATTTATAATTGTAAGGCTATTGGTTTATTTTATTTCCGCTGATTTTATTTTAATTTGGCATAGTCCTATTCAAACCCCCCCCCCCCCCCCCTCTAGGGCATATAGCTTGGCCTTTTCAAGTGGTATCAGAGCCTAATAGCTCATTTTTATTGTTTTTATTTGGATTTATTTCCTGAGCTAACGATCTAAGCTATATAAAAAGATGTCAAATTTTGATAGCCTTTCAGTTACTAGGCCTCCACCCTTTGATGGCTCCAACTATGCCTATTAGAAAGCCAGAATGAGGATCTTCCTCAAATCAATGGATGAAAGTGTGTGGCAAGCCACAATGACTGAATGGAATCCTCCTATCATGGAAGTAACTGGTGTTGATGGTTCAAAATCTATGAAAATTACACCGTATTTCCAATGGACCACACTTCAGAAAAATGAGAGTAGTGCAAATGCTAAAGCACTAAATGCAATCACTTGCGCACTATCACCGGATGAGTTCAAAAAAATCATATCCTGTGATACTGCAAAGCAAGCCTGGGATATATTAGAAATGAGACACGAAGGTACATCAATTGTCAAGAAATCTAAAGTCCAACCCCTCACAACTAAATTTGAAGAAATTCATATGAAGGAAAATGAAATGTTTATGGACTTTTACACTAGATTGAATGACATTATAAACTCAATGTGGGGTCTTGGCGATAAGATCCCAAAAAGTAAAGTGTATGCAAAAATACTACGCTCTCTTCCTGAACGGTTCAATTCTAAGGTAACTGCAATCCAGGAACTTCGTGATACGGATAATATGAGGGTAGAAGAATTAGTTGGTTCTTTACAAACCAATGAATTAAGTTTTAAAGCTCCTAAAGGTAAATCTATTGCTTTGAAGTCGTCTAAAGGTATTACTCAAGAAAATTCAGATTCAGAAAATTCTGAAGATGATATGGCCCTTTTGGCGAAAAAGTTTTATAAGATTTTCATAAGTAAGAAAAGAGTCGACTTTCAAAAGGCAAATGAAAAGAAACGTTCTAAACCTAAGTCTAAAAATTGGAAGTCTTTGAAAGATGTTAATGTTACAACTGTCAAGAATATGGGCATTTAGTAAACAAATGTCCTAAAATGGACAGATCCAAAAGGAAGGGTATGTTGGCTACTTGGGATGAATCGTCTGATTCTGAAGCCTCTTCTGAATCAGAAAATTCAGAAACCGAGTCGGGCAGTGAACTTAAGGCCCTTATGACTCTAGCCAAGTTTACTTTTTCAGATCACGATGATTCAACAAGTGAAGAAAATTTGGATAGTGATCATGAAAATGATGAAGATCTTCAAGATGCTTACAATGCCTTATATAAGGAAAGTTGTAAAATTGCTGTCAAACTTAAACTTCAAAAAGAAAAGTTTTTTAAACTCAAAGAATATTTTGAAACCCTTGTTTTAGAAAAATCCCAAATTTCAGATTGTTTTGAAAAATCAAAGTGTGATCTGGAATTCAAAACCTCCCTGATTGAAAATTTGAAATCTGAAAATGAGAAACTTAAAAATGAAGTATCTTCTCTTCTGAGTTTGAAGGACACATGGAGATATGCCCAAGCTGATCCAAAATTAGAAAAATTATTATCCGGATCAAGAAAATGTGGCGATCAATCTGGGTTGGGCTATGATAAAAACACGTCTCCTAAACAAAAGAATGCTCCTTTCAATTTTGTGAAAGGAGAGACTTCTAACTCAAAAGGAAAAGGTACTAGTCAAGTTTTTTCTAAAAATACAAAAACTTTTCAAAAACCCAAAAGCAGCTATATAAATTTCAAAAATCAGATTCGAAACCCACTAGCTGAAAAAATTGTTGATTTACTTAAGGAGCTATTAAAATCTAACTCAGTAGGTCACTCTTACAACTGTAAACAAAAGAAGACCAAATATTCTCCTAAACCTAAAACAGTTCTGAAATGGGTTCCTAAGGTTGCCTGTTTGGTTGCTCACACTGCTTTCAAAGCTACAAACCTTTCAAAATGGTACCTAGATAGTGGATGCTCCAGACATATGATAGGCGACAAGGCGCTATTCACCGATCTTAAAGATATGACTGATGGGTCAGTCATATTTGGTAATGGTAGCAACTGCAAGATAATTGACAAAGGTACGGTCCAACTCTATAACCTTCCCTTATTTAAAAATGTTTTATATGTTGAGGGTTTAAAACACAACCTGTTGAGCATATCTCAAATATGCAATAACAACCATAGTGTTAAATTTTCTAATCAAGGTTGTGAAATTATAAATGAAAAGGGTTCTGTAATATTAACTGGTCGCAGAACTTCTGAAAACTGCTATATAGTAAGCGATGGTAGCTCATCTAAACAAACGTGCTACATGGTCCATACCGATGAGACAGAATTATGGCATAAACGCCTCGGACATGTACACTACTGAAATTTATACAGATTGAGCAAAGGAGAACTAATTAGAGGTCTACCCAAGATGCATAAAGTAGACAAGATTTGTGGTGAATGCCAGTATGGTAAACAAACTAGGAGCTCTCACAAAAAGGTGAACTCCAATACCACCACAAGACCACTCGAGCTTCTCCACATGGATCTTATAGGACCAACAAGAACGGAAAGTCGAGGTGGCAAAAAATACATCTTAGTTATCGTAGATGATTATACAAGATACACTTGGGTTTCATTCTTGAGGGACAAATCAGAAACCCTTGATGAAGTGAAAAAGATTATAAAACGGATTCAAACTGAAAAATGTTCTCAAGTCAACAAGATCCGTAGTGATCATGGATCCGAATTTGAAAATAGCGGTTTTGAGAAATTCTGTAGCGATCAGGGAATATCGCATGAATTCTCTGCACCTAAGACTCCTTAACAAAATGGAATTGTCGAGAGGAAAAATAGAGTGCTTCAAGAAATGAGAAATGTTATGTTAAATAGCATAAAGCTCCCTAGGAATCTCTGGGCTGAAGCAGTGAATACTGCCTGCTACATTATTAACCGTGTTTATATTTGCAAATCTAATAATAAAACGGCTTATGAAATGTGGTTTGAGAAAAAGCCTTCTGTCAAATACTTTCGAGTTTTTGGCAGCAAGTGTTATATTTTGCGTGATCGTGAAAATTTGGGAAGTTCGACACTAAAAGTGATGAAGGGATCTTTTTAGGATATTCTTTAAACAGTCGTTCATATCGTGTTCTGAACAACAGGACCGGTGTGATTCAAGAGTCAATAAATGTTGTGATTGACGATCATTTGAATACACCTGTCCCTAGTTCAGATAATGATGAAGTTCTTATACTTGAAAAACAAGAAACTTCATCAAGTGAAACTAATTCTGAATTAAGGACTGTTAAAGATCATCCAACTTCTCAAATACTTGGAAACCCTCTCACTGGTGTGCGCACTCGTAGACAATTAGAGGACATATGTAACTATGTATTGTTTACATCCCAGATAGAACCGGTTAACGTGAAAGAAGCACTTTCGGATGAAAACTGAATAGTTGCGATGCAGGAAGAACTTAATCAGTTTGTCAGAAATGATGTCTGGTACCTTGTTCCTAGACCTAAAGATAAACATATTATTGGAACAAAATGGATTTTCAAAAACAAATCTGATGAACTTGGAAATATTATTCGAAATAAAGCAAGGCTAGTTGTACAGGGGTATACACAAATTGAAGGTATTGACTATAATGAAACATTTACCCCTGTAGCTCGTCTTGAATCAATCAGACTTTTTATCTCCATTGCTTATTTTAGGAAGATTAAAATTTACCAAATGGATGTAAAAAGTGCCTTTTTGAATGGTGATTTACATGAAGAGGTATATGTTGAACAACCTACAGGGTTTGAAGATCCTAAATTTAATGATCATGTGTATCGTCTTAAGAAGGCTCTCTATGGTCTGAAACAAGCTCCCAGAGCATGGTATGAAAAACTGACTAAGTTTTTACTGAGTCATAATTTTCAGATGGGATGTGTTGATAAGACGCTCTTTGTTAAGAAACATAACGATGATATTCTAATGGTTCAAATATATGTTGACGATATTATTTATGGATCAACCTGTACTAACATGACGGTTGAGTTTGCAGATTTAATGAAGTCTAAATTCGAAATGAGCATGGTTGGAGAATTAAATTATTTCCTACGGTTGCAAGTAAAACAACAACCTAATGGAATTTTTATCTCTCAAACCAAATATGCTCTGAACTTAATTAAGAAATTTGGATTTGAGAATGGTAAAAATTTTGATACTCCTATGGTACAACTTTGAGACTCTCAAAAGACTCTACAGGTAAAGATGTGGATCCTAAATTGTATCGTAGTTTGATTGGTAGTTTGCTTTATTTGACTGCAAGTAGACCAGATATTGCTTTGAGTGTTGGTATTTGTGCTCGTTATCAGTCAAATCCTAAAGAATCTCACTTAACTGTTGTTAAGCGGATTATGCGATATGTCGCAAGTTCTGCTAAACTAGGTCTCTGGTATCCACATGAGACTAGTGTTCAATTAGCCGGGTACTCAGATGCTGACTGGGCTGGAAACATTGATGATAGGAAATCAACCAGTGGTGGTTGTTTCTACATTGGAAATTGTCTTGTTTCTTGGTTTAGCAAGAAGCAAAGTTCTATATCGCTATCAACAGCTGAGGCTGAATACATGCTGCTGGAAATGCATGTACTCAGCTTGTTTGGATGAAACGTATGTTAAGCGATTATGGAATTACACAGGATTCTATGATTTTGTTTTGTGATAATTCCAGTGCAATAAATATCTCAAAAAATCCAGTTCAGCATTCACGTACTAAGCATATTAACATTAGATTTCATTACATTCGTGAATTAGTGGAAGAAAAATTAATATATTTGGATTACATTCCAACCGAGACTCAACTTGCGGACATTTTCACTAAACCGCTCGACAAAAGCATGTTTAATAAATTAAATTTGATCTAGGTATGTGCAATTTAAATTGAATTTACATGCTTTGGTGTATCATAATGTACATATGTTTGATGTTTTATTTGCTTAAATTTGGAAATCATTTGAAAAATTGTAAATTTTAGTCGGTACTCGACCAGTCATGAGTGTACACGACCGGTCGAACACATCCACGACCGATCGTGAAACTTGTGAATTCACTTTATTTTGGAGATTTGGCTCTTCTTCTTCATTTCCTTTTGTTTCTCCAACGAGCCTAGCCTCGACCGGTCGAACCCACCTTCATGATACTTCAAGGTTAGTGGTTCTTTTACAATTTTCTTGCAGATTCTTGTTATTGGTGTTTCAAATTTCACTCTTGTAGAATCTATTTGCTCTTTCATTGCAAGTTTGGGGTTTTCTCTTGAAAAATCTGTTCTATCAAAACCTCACTTCTTCTTTCTTGCATCTTATAGTTTCCTTGATTCCTCCTTTGAAAATGGATGCTAGGGGTAAAAAGAAAACTACACGTGGTCCCTCTTCATCTAGATCAGCATCTATTACGCAACGTCATCTTCGCTCTCCCGAAAATGATCCCTTAGATGCACGGGATTTGCGTATGCGCAATATTATTGTTGAGCGTCCTGTTAATGTTAATCACATTGCTTCCTTTGGTATCCTTCCTCTGTTGCAATCTGTGGGATGGGATAACATCTTACATTGGGGTGGAGCTGCATACCAGTCCATTGCCCAATCCATGTTTGCATGTATTTGTGATTCTTCTCTTGAGAATTTAACCTTTAAAATTGATACTCAAGAAGGCTTATTTTCAGTGGATCGACATTTGATAGCTCACCTTATGGAAATACCTGTCAATGATGAGGGCATTCCGATTCATATATTACATGACAAACTCTCAGAATCTGAACGACAAATGCTTACTAGAGATTTGTGTAATTTGGATGTTCACTGGACTCATAAAGGTCATGCACTTCCCTTAAGGTACTTGTTACCCAGACACAGAGTGCTTTATAGGATTTTCATCTCAAATCTATATCCGCGTTCTGGTAATAAAACTGAACTCACTGCATTCATGGTTCGTGTTTTGCATTCTGTCATCTCTGGTGCGAAAATCTGTCTACCTTCGTTAATTTGTCACTCCATTATTTTGTCTCGTCACCATCCAGGTCATAGTGATATTCCCTTTGGTTATTTGATGATTATGCTCGCCAATCATATGCTCGTGGCTATGCCTGTTAGAGAAAAACCCATCCATCATCTCCCTTTTAATAATTCCAATCTTAACAAGATGAATTTAGAATTGGTTCCTGGCCAAATGGATGCTGGTAGCAGTGGTGCTGAAGCAGGAAATGCAGATCAAGCTGGTGATCTTCCTGGAAACGTAAATATGGATGATTTATTTGAAGAACTTGAGTCAGACTCGGCTGATGATCCTGACTTTCAGCCTTCTGATTTTGATGAGAGGTTGAATTCTCTTCAAGAACAGGTGGCTCAAATTCGTGTTACCCAAGACACTCAATTTTCTTATTTACGCAAATATATGAGGCGGGTTGCTAGGGGTTTACACAAAAGTGATCCATCTAATCCTGCTCCCTCTTCTGGTTCTGACTGAATTTTATTTGGTCTGTAATAACTAATATTTTTCTTTGCTTTTAGTCTGAACTTTGCTTGCTTACTGACTTTTTGTTATTATGCACTATGCTCTCTTGCATCTATATTCCATCTCCTATTTCCTTATCCTTGCTGCCCTTCTTCCTTTGTCATTTTGTGTCAAAAAGGGGGAGAAGTTTTGGGAGGCTTTGGCTTTGGTTGGATTTAATGATTACGATTAGTTTCATTCATGTCTATTTAATATGGATGTGCTGTTATTACTCAGGGGGAGTTAAGCTTCTCAGGGGGAGTTATGCTAGATATTGCTTATGATGTCTATATAATGGTGCATGATTCTCTATCTGTTGTGCCTGTACTTCTCTTATTTCTATTGGAAGTATTATTATTTGGGTGTTTGTCACAAATTTGACAAAGGGGAGATTGTAAGTGCTATGGTCTCATGCTACTTTGGTTGTCAAATTTTGTCGTGTCAAAACATCTATCTGTGTCTTGTGCTTGTATGGTGATTTATATGTATTCAAGACACTGCATAAACACTTCATGACATTGGATGTCTTTAAGAAATACAAAGTGTACTTCATCATCCTATCAATGTTTAAAGCTACAATGTTGAAGTTCAAGTCTCAAGAAACAACTTCAAGACTCAAGAAATGACTTCAAGACTCATAAGCAACGCATGAAGTAGTTTTCACGCTGATGAAAATCTCAAGATTAAAGCTACAACAAGTTCAAGATCTCAAGCTTGATATGGTTCAAATTTCTACATTCGTTGAATGGTTGAAGTTCAATGTCCATACAACATGTTTTCAGGTTTGACTGACCTTAGGTTGACCTTATAAGTAGGTCACTTTGGATACATAAATCAAATGTTTATTTTACATAAGTTTGGTCTATTCTACGACCAGTCCTAGCTCCTGTTCGACCAGTCCTAGTATTGGTTCGACTAGTCCAAGAAATTCCTCGACTAGTCCTAAGTTGTTGAAGATTTTCAGAATTTTTTGGTACACCTACGACCAGTCCTGGAGGTCCTTCGACCGGTCGTAGGAGTGTCTTCGACTCGTTCTCGACCAGTCGTAGGGCTACGACTCAAAGTCCAGCAAGCTAATTTATGGTCCTACGACCAGTCGTAGAGAGATACGATCAGTCGTAGGTGACCCACGACCAGTCGTGGAACAACTTTCAAAGATCGCGCTCAATATTTCAAATATCCGTTAGAGCTACGACCAGTCGAAGGTTTCTAAGACCAGTCGTAGACGTGATTTTTGTTTCTATAAATTGAACACGAAATTCAGAGTTTTCACAATTCAACTCGATTCAATTCAAGAAATTTCAAGTGATCACTCTTAGATAAGTCTGTGTTTATTTTAAGCTACGTTGTGCTTATTTAATATTCCTTTTTGCTAGCTTATTTAATTTGATTTTGTTTCTGTATTCCAATCTTATTTGAAAAGAGGAATTACCTTATTCCTTCTTCTTGGAATCAAAATCAAATATAGCTATGCCCAACTAGTTAAAATCTAAAATCTATTAGAATTTAGAACCATATTAAAGTGAGTATTGGAAATTGAACTTTGACATTCAATCATCTACTCCGATTGGTTCTACCGGGCTGCTACGAAAAGGAGAAATCCAGGTATTTTACAATTCTGTAAAATTTCATTACTTTTGGTTTTATTTGAGGTTAAGCCTGAAAAATCTCATTGTATTGGTTATCTGAGGAGAGCCAGAAAACTCAGAAAAGGGGGGTTTTTGAATTGTGTAAGCCCGAGTGAAAAAGACACAATTGTAAAGGTTTTGGGTGAACCTGTGAAAACCTATTTGATAGTGAACGCTAATATCCCCTGTGTGAGGATATTAGGAGTGGAGTAGCATTCTGTATGGCTGTTGAAAGGCAGTTGGTGTACACACAGGCGAACCACTATAACTCTTTGTCTTGTGGATTGAATGCTTGCTTAATTTTCATATCTTTTATCATTCAATTGTGTGGAATGTACAAGTGGATGTGAATGTTGTAACTATTTACATTTCAAGCAAGTGTGGGGATTGTTGTAATAATTTTGATCTATATTTCTGCATTTAATTTCAATTCCTTGCTATTCATTTATTTATATTAAAATTGAGTCCTTGATCCAAAAGATGTTCTAGAAATAAGGTAGTCCTACCATAAGCCCTTGTTTATTATGGTGTAAGGTTGTCCTTAGAATGAATTTGTATCAATCTCTCAATACTTATTTATCAAGGTGATTTGATTTCAGCATTGTGAATTGATTTATAATTGTAAGGCTATTGGTTTATTTTATTTCCGCTGATTTTATTTTAATTTGGCATAGTCCTATTCACCCCCCCCCCCCCCCCTAGGAGGACATATAGCTTGGCCTTTTCACCTTCTTCACTCACGCAGGAGTGGATAAACAGTAAGAGAAATAGAGAAAACAGAGAGATCTAACTGATTACGAGGACATTGTTCACTCCCCAAGTGCAGGGTTGTGATATAGTAATAAACTCGGTAAGACCGAGGTCGAATCCCAAGGGACTGAAACTTGTACTTACTCTAAAATTAAGTAGAATTAGAACAAGACTAAGATGAATTCTAAATCAAATAGATTGTGGAATAATTGTGAAATTATTATCTAAAACGTAGGAAAAATTCAAAAAGAGGGAAACAAGGGATTCAGAGGATCCACTTGTAGAGATCAGAGAGATCTTATGCCTGGATTAAAAATCAGGGAAATTAACTGAACTGCCGTTGATATAGTTTTCAAGAGATGAGAGGTATATGAATTAGAATGGATTCCATTACCTAACCATGCCCAGGAGACAAGTAAACAATAGAATTAAACTAATTACCAACTAATCAATGTATGAAGGTTAGGAAGGGTACCGTCATCCGACCATGCCTAGGAGACGATGGTGAACAATAGGGCTTCCTGACGTCATAAACATCAAAAGAAAACAGAAATACTTAAAGCCACCGCAGATTTATTGTAATTTCAGTCATAACAAATCATTAAAAACTAAAAGTATTCCCTTATTATCAACTCGAATCAAACATCAGTTCAACTGAAACTTAAATAAAAGGCATACAAAATCTCCCATCTCACTACAAGCTTCACCCCTAAGCCCTAGCTAAGGAGTTTTAGCCTGACATGGATAAGCTAAACTCCATCAACATTCATAAAAAAAAAAAAAAAAAAAAAAAAAAAAAAAAAAACATAGAAGTAAAAGAAATAAAATAAAGGAAGTCCAACTCTTCCTCTCTCCCTGTCTCCTTCTCTGTTCCACCACAAGCCCAAGCTGCTGCTGAGATCCCCCACTCCTTTCTCTCTCTCTTTCTTATATAAAACCAGAGGAAGTCGGTGCGGAAATCAGGGACTACGCAGAGTCTTCCGCACTGCATATCAGGGATGGCGCAAGGAGTGCTGGATGTCGGTGGGGTCCACACCTTCAAATATCTGTAAAATCCACGCCGTGTATTGGATTGGCGTCGAAAAACCATCTAGAAAAAGATGGTTTTTTTATTGGATTTGGTCTGACCTACCGTGTTTATTTAAACTGCCGTCTGAATTGTGTTTGAACGGTGAAAAACTGATCAGGTCGCTCTCCTTAAATTATCTCTCCTAGGTTTGATTTAGCTGGCTGTTGGAGTCTGCTGAATGGTTAAGATGGACCTGAAGACCTCAGAGGGTGGCCCACTACCAGATCACAGCCGTCAGTTTCTTGAAACAGAGGCTTCGTAATGGGGCTTACGCTATGAAGTTGGTGGTGCACATAATCCGTGTCTTTTGAGAAATCCACACCGTCCATAATCTTCTCTTCGAAATTTCGACCGGGGATGGACGGTTTTCATCATCCACTGATGTGACCCACTTAAGGTATCATGCTCCAACGGCTACGGATGAGTGTCTTCTGCTTGCTCTGATCGGCACATGTGCATGCATGGATGAAAATGGACAACATGCTTCTGTCCAGAACGAATCCATCTACATGATGGACTGCTTGGATTGCAAAATACTTTATAGGTGGGGCCCACTAATCATCAACCGACGCCCCTGTTCGCTGACGAAGACGAGATTCCTGCTTGGAGTCGGTCAAAGACGGGTGACCGTCTTTGTTTTTCACGGTGCACAGCAGGTGAACGTGGATGGGGTGTACACACTCTAAGTGGGACCCCCTAAGATGTTGTTCTAGTAAATCTAAACCGTCCATTCAGTGTGTCATGATATTTAAGGGGTTGATACCAAACTTGAAGTATATCCAAATATCAGGTGGGTCCCATATTGAGATTTATGGGCTGATCTATCCGTTGGGCTGCTTCCGCGATGATTCGACGGATGAATTTAGACGTGTACGGTTCATTTAGAGTCCTCAGGCCCTATATAGAGTTTTGAGCCGATCAGATGGTAAGAACCTAGTGATCTTGCATTCTAGCTTACTTCCAAGCCACTTGAACTTCAATTTCTCGGTTTTCTTGGATCTCTGGCGTTGATCTTGGTCCCCTGGAGTCTGTCCCTTGTCTTGGTGATTCCTGAACGTTAAATCCACGTTTTTAGCCTCCTATTTCAATCCAAGCTTGTAAATACGTCCTGCATTACAAATACGATTAAAACATGTCGTCAAACAGTATCATATTCGTAAAATCGGGTAATTACTGGGGTCTGATATGCAATATTTGACCCTCAACACAACCCCCAACCAGTATTTTGCTAGTCCCTAGCAAAGTATGCGAATAAGTTGAGAACCACAGGATAATTTCATATACTTGAGTGAATTTTGCAAAATAATCCGGATACGGGAATTATAAGATTTATGAATGTTGAGTATTACTTTCTCCTGGACTCAAGCGCACGATGAACTTCACGATCAAGTTTAAAGTATTAATTCACCAATTAGAAAAAAATTCTAAACATTGAGTTCCACGGGTGTATAGTGTAATCTCGGTTTACCATCATTAAAAGTCACTTTTCTATTTCAGGATATCATTGGTAACCAACAAGAGAATTTATGATAACCAAGACTTAAACCAAAACTTGCCTCACAGATCATCTTTTTATTCTTCTAGCTTTTGATTTTTCCATTAAGGGGGAGAGGAATCTAATCCTTACCTATAGGGAGCAAACCTATGGTGAAGACCGTACACCCAACCTTTTTCACATATCATCCATAGGGAATTAAACCTACACCTATAGGGAGCAAACCTATGGTGAAGATTCTTCGCCTAACCTTTTTCAATGGTATCTTTTCCTTTCAATTGATCATGACGGGCAATTGTTCAAGTTGGTTCCTTCTATGCTTACTGATCACCAAGTTAACCCTTCAGTTTCAAACTGAAATCTTAATGTGTAAGCAAGATGTGACAGGTGAAATCATGACTCAATCAATGTTTACAACTTCTAATCATGGATCAATAATTCAAACTTAACTGTGAAATCTAACGGGCAATTGAATCCAAGAGTAGTAAATCACCAACATTCCATATCCTGTAATTCTAAATCAAAGATGGTCGTCAAATCACTTCGAATTCACCAGAAAGTCCAGAAAAAATTTAAAAATTTTCACAAAATATTTTTTTTTTTGCTCAAGACGAAGAAAACACTGATTAGGTAACCTAATCTCCCACCCCTAACCTAAAAGCTACATTGTCCTCAATGTAAGAGATATGAGCATGGAATGCACATGGGACAACAAAAGTAAATGTGAAGTGATGGGAAGATAGTACCTGGATGATGAATCGTGAGAGACATTCCAAGAGATCACAGCATGGAATCCAATCAGCACGAGAGAGAGAGAGAGCAACACAAAACTAACAAAAAATAAAATCCTATCTATACCACTTTCGCAGGCGCTC
This sequence comes from Magnolia officinalis, assembly GCA_021015155.1. NCBI lineage: Eukaryota > Viridiplantae > Streptophyta > Magnoliopsida > Magnoliales > Magnoliaceae > Magnolia > Magnolia officinalis. Next base: position 19,626,204 of record JAJHSJ010000011.1, read on the forward strand.
TCGATTGCATTTAGCGCATGCAACAAGCCTTTAAACCCCTAGGTTGCCCCTAATGGATGAGTTGTAGTCTCGTGAGGGTTTGTAGTAATGTTACCCATAAACATTGAACTAACTAACTAGGAAAATGAAATGAATTGAAAAAATGGGTTGCCTCTCAGGAGCACTAAGTTTACCGTCTTCAGCCAGACAAATAAAGCAACTACCTTAGTCCTATGAAAGCGATAAACCTACTTATACCTCCATCAGACTAGGAGATCAATCCTGGTAAACAGGAGCAGTCAGAGGCATGGACATGTCTTCTGAATCAAATTTCTCGACAAATGGTTTTAATCAATGTCCATTTACTTTAAATTCCTTGCCATTGTCGGGATCTCTTATTTCAACAGCTCCATGAGGATAAGCAGTAACAACAATGTAAGGGCCGGTCCAACGAGATTGAAGCTTACCCGAAAAGAGATGTAATCGAGAATTATATAAAAGGACTTTCTGACCTGGCGTGAATGATTTTCGTAGAATATGTTGGTCATGAAACGCCTTCATCCTGTCCTTGTAAATTCTCGAGTTCTCGTATGCGTCGTTCTAGATTTCTTCAAGTTCATTTAATTGAAGTTTGCGTAGCGAGCCAGCGTTGTTCAGATTGAAATTCAGATTTTTGATCGCCCAGTAGGCTCTATGTTCAACTCCACAGGCAAGTGGCAAGCCTTCTCATAGACGAGTCTAAAGGGAGACATTCCAATAGGGTTTTAAAAGCAGTACGGTAAGCCCATAAGGCATCGGTCAATCGGATTGACCAGTCTTTACGATCAGGGTTAACCGTTTTCTCCAAAATGTGTTTGATCTCCCTATTAGAAATCTCAGCTTGCCCACTTGTCTGTGGGTGGTATGGGGTGGTCACCTTATGAGAGATACCGTATTTCTTCATTAAATTCTCGAATGGCCTATTACAAAAGTGTGAGCCCCCATCACTAATTATAGCTCGAGGCGTTCCGAATCGGAAAAGGATGTTTTCTTTTAGGAATTTAATGACCGTGCGATGGTCATTAGTTCGACACAGAATCGCTTCGATCCATTTAGTGACATATTCTACGGCAAGCAAAATATATAAATTCCCAAAAGATTGGGGGAATGGCCCCATAAAATCGATGCCCCAGCAATCAAATGCCTCTATGATAAGAATGGGATTCAAGGGCATCATATTTCGACGGGACAATGCTCCCAATTTCTGACAACGCTCACAAGCTTTGCAAAACTCATGAGTGTCCCTGAACATAGTGGGCCAATAGAAGCCACACTGCAGAATCTTGGCCGTGGTTTTTTTTGTAGAAAAGTGACCACCACAGGCCTGTGAGTGACAGAAGGATATGACACTCTGATACTCATGGTCTGGGACACATCTCCTCAAGATTTGGTCTGGGCAATATTTAAACAAGTATGGATCATCCCAGAAGAAGTTGCACCTCGGTAAAGAATTTCTTCTTATCTTGTGCGGTCGAATGTGTCGGTATGGAACCTGTAGCAAGATAATTAGCAATGTCAGCGAACTAAGGTGAATGGAAGACTCTGAACAGTTGTTCATCAGGGAACGTGTCGTTGATATGGGTTGCCTCAAGGGAATCAGAGGTATTAAGGCGAGAAAGGTGATCGGCCACTACGTTCTCTACTCCCTTTTTATCTTTAATTTTCAAATCAAATTCTTGGAGTAAAAGGATCTATTGTATCAGGCGGGGCTTAGAATCATTCTTAGGAAGAAGATATTTAAGTGCCGCATGATCTGTATAGATAAAGATCTTGGATCCAATCAAATAGGACCTAAATTTGTCCAAGGCAAACACTACGGCTAAGAGTTCTTTTTCTGTAGTCGAGTAGTTCACCTGGGCAGGATTTAAAGTCCTACTTGCGTAATGGATGACATATGGCCTCTTATTTTTCTCTGACCTAGAACCGCTCCAAGAGCATAATCAGAAGTGTCGCACATAAGCTCAAAAGGAAGGCTCCAGTCGGGTGGTTGCATGATGGGTGCAGTAGTTAACGTGCCTTTAAGCTTGGTGAAAGCTTCTTGACATTTCTCAGTCCACTCGTATGGAGCATCCTTTCGAAGAAGATTACATAAAGGACGAGAGAGGTGACTAAAGTCCTTTATGAATCGCCTGTAAAATCTTGCGTGTCCTAAGAAGGATCGCACGTCCCTGATGTTTTTGGGTGGAGGTATGTTAGAGATAAGATCGATTTTTGCCTTATCTACCTCAATTCCCTTAGACGAGATGATATGTCCAAGGACAATCCCCTTATGAACCATGAAATGGCACTTCTCCCAATTAAGTACCAGATTCTTTTCTTCACATCTTTTCAGCACAAATTTGAGATTCTCTAAGCATTCGCTGAAAGATGAACTGAAAACAGAGAAATCGTCCACAAAGACCTCTAGATATTTCCCCACCATGTTAGAAAAGATACTCAGCATACATCGCTGAAAGGCAGGGGCATTACATAACCCGAATGGCATCCTTCGGTAAGCAAAGGTGCCGTAGGGACATGTAAATGTGGTCTTTTCCTGGTCCTCAGGGGCGATTTTAATCTGATTGTAGCCCGAATACCCGTCAAGGAAACAGTAATAGGAATGACCACCTAGCCTTTCCAAGATTTGATCAATGAAGGGCAAAGGAAAGTGATCCTTCCTTGTGACGGTATTCAACTTTCTGTAGTCAATGCACATTCTCCAACCAGTAGTGACTCTAGTTAGCACGAGTTCATTGTTAGCATTGGCTATGATGGTGATTCCGGACTTCTTAGGAACCACCTGAGTTGGACTCACCCATTGACTATCAGATATAGGGTATATAATACCCACATCCAATAGTTTAAGAACCTCGGCCTTAATCACTTCCTTCATGTTTGGATTTAGTATACGTTGTGGTTGCCGAGCGGTCTTCACATTATCCTCAAGATATATGCGGTGAGTATAAATCGAGGGGTCGATTCCCTTGAGGTCCGCTATCGTCCATCCTAGGGCTCCTTTATGCTCAATGAGAGTAGATATGAGCATATTCTCTTGTTCTTTCTCCAGGTGGGCAGAGATCACCACTAGGTATGTCTCATCTTGACCTAAATAAGCATATTTCAAATCAAAGGGTAAAGGTTTTAGGTCAAGCTTCGGTGCCTTGAGGTTAGACGGTAGAGGCACTATATCAGTTTGTGGCAATTCTTCAAATTGTGGCCTCCACCGGTTAACTTCAAGTACTGGTGCAGTATCCAGCAAGGCACACGTCTCCCTAATCATATCGTCATCAAACTCATGGGAGTGGGCCAGGCACGTCTCTAGAGAGTCGGAGGATAAGGTCAGAGGTGTTGTATCTTCCACGAAAGAGTCAATCATGTTAATGTCGTAGAAATCGTCATCATCCTCTGTGTTGCTGCCGTTATTGAAAAAAATGTTTGACTCCAATGTCAAATTTCTAAAAGACATAGTCATGACACCATTCCTGCAATTGATAATTGCATTTGACATGGCAAGGAATGGGCGACCAAGAATGACGGGAATCTGAGTGCTCATGTTATTGATGGGTTCGGTGTCCAGGATGATAAAATATACAGGGTAGTAAAATCTATCGACTTGGACTAACACATCCTCAATAATCCCTCTTGGTACACGAACAGAGCGATCGGCAAGTTGTAGTGTGGTTAGGGTGGGTTTTAACTCACCCAAACCTAACTGTTTGTATACCGAGTAGGGAATCAGATTGACGCTCGCTCCTAAGTCAAGAAGTGCGTGATCAATTCGATGGTTCTCGATTACACATGATATGGTTGGGCTACCGGGATCCTTGAATTTCTGCGGCACGTCTTGATTCAGGATGACACTCACTTTCTCAGTCAAGAAAATCTTCTTTTGAATACTCTGCCTTCTTTTGGTCGTGCATAGGTCTTTCAGAAATTTTGCATATGAAGGAATCTATTTTACGACATCAAGTAGATGAATGTTGACTTTCACTTGTTTCAACACCTCCAGAATATCCTGAGAGTTAGAAAGACGTTTTGGTGCAACCAACCGTTGGGGGAACAGAGCAACTGGCTTTCTAGAAGTTCCGGTTCTAATTTTTGTGGGGCATCAGTAGATCCATCATTATTGTCCTCTTCTGGTTTTTGAGGCTTTTCGGGCCTAACCAGAAGGGTTTTATCAATGATCTTCCCACTCCTAAGAGTGGTGATGGATTTAGCGTGCCCCATTTGATTTGAAGAGCTGGGATCATTTATCTCATACTGCGGTTTAGGATTGGGGAGAGGTTGTGCAAGAAGCATCTCCTTTTCTATAACCGTCATCCGTGAATCCATCTTTTGCATAAAATCTGTAAATCCTCGCATTGCCTGAGTCAGCTCTTGTATGGAATTTTGAACCGGTTCTTCTTGAGGTTTCCCCTGATTTGGATTTTGATTGAAAAAACCTTGGGGGGTAGCCGTTTGTCCATTTCTCCAACTAAAATTTGGATGATTTTTCCAACCAGGATTGTACGTATTGGAGTTAGGTCCAGTAAAAGGTCTTTGATAGTTGTTTACGGCATTGGCTTGTTCATTCAACACTCCTCAAAAGGCAGGTATTGTAGGACAGTTTTCAGTTGTGTGAATGTTGCAATCACAGATGCCGCAAACAATTTCATTGACTTTATCCTTCTTTCCTTCCACGGCCTCAAATTTTCTTATGAGATTAGTCACTTTATAATTGAGATCATCCTCTTCTTTCAGGAGATACAATCCACCTTTCTCCTTAGATTGAGTTGGCCTAGACGGGGTGTTTGATTTTGGGTAATAGTCTCACGATTGTGTTTTTTCGGCCAGATTATCAAGGTAATCCCATACCTCGTCAACATCTTTATTGATGAACTCTCCATTACACATCGTCTCGACCATTTGGCTTATAGAAGATGTCAGTCCATCATAGAAAAAATTTGTAATACGCCACGTTTCAAAGATGTGTTGTAGGCATGAACTAACCAAATCTTTGAACCTTTCCCAACATTGGAAGAATGTTTCATCTTCCTTTTGGGCGAAGTTCATGATTGCTTTCCTGAGGGTAATCGTTTTATGGTGTGAGAAAAATTTCTTTATGAATTCCCTCTGCATATCATTCCATGTGCCAATGGATCTACGACGCAGTGAATGTAACCACGTCTTAGCCTTCTCTTTCAAGGAAAAAAGAAAGAGTTTCAGCCTGATTGTATCCTCGGATACATTAGGAAAGTATAAGGTGGCTATAATCTCATCGAACTCTTTCAGGTGTAAGTATGGACTTTCTGATTCAAGCCCATGGAATTTAGGAAGGAGTTGGATAACCCCTGGCTTGATGTCCATTTGTCCTGTATTTTCAGGAAAAATCATGCATGAGGGCGTACTCACCCCCACCGGTTGTAAATAATCTGGTAAAGTACGAGGCGGGGGTGCTTGATGCACCTCATTCTCATCATGTACTTCCTCATCCCTATGTTGAGGTAGTGCTTGAGGTTGATTTGCAGCCATAACCTCAATTAACTCAGGGGAATTCGAGCGATGTTTAGTCCTGCGATGGACAGTTAACCCCTCGACAAATCCTCCTTCAGTCAAGAGACGTCGAGTGTTGTCACGAGCCCACTTGGGCATGAAACACTCGCAGCCCTCAATCAAATTCTAAACATAATCCTAAGAAAGAAAATAAGAATCTAGAAAGAAAGAGAGAGTTAGAAGGAGGTTACCAAATTGGAGTCCCTAAGCTAAAAAAAACTGCAAAACAAAATAAAATAAGTTAGTTTCTAATAGAAAAGAAGGAATTCCTAAGAAGAAGGAAGTAGAAATTTTCTAAAATAAATTAGGAAAGCCCTAGACTAGAAAGTAACTTAATAAAAGAGATCTGATAAATAGAAAGTAGAGGTTAGAAAGAACTTACTGAATTAGAAGTTTCTATCTTAAAAGCCTATAAAACAGGAAGGTTAGTTTCTAAAAATCAGGAAAATCTTAACCTAAAATTAAAATCTAATCTTAAACTAATTCTAAAACCAATTAATTTCAGAAAATTGTAACCGTCAGTCCCCGGCAACGGCGCCAAAAACTTGTTCACTCCCCAAGTGCAGGGTTGTGATGTAGTAATAAACTCGGTAAGACCGATGTCGAATCCCAAGGGACTGAAACTTGTACTTACTCTAAAATTAAGTAGAATTAGAACTAGACTAAGATAAATTCTAAATCAAATAGATTGTGGAATAATTGTGAAATTATTATCTAAAACTTAGGAAAAATTCAGAAAGAGGGAAACTAGGGATTCAGAGGATCCACTTGTAGAGATCAGAGAGATCTTATGCCTGGATTAAAAATCAGGGAAATTAACTGAACTGCCGTTGATATAGTTTTCAAGAGATGAGAAGTATATGAATTAGAATGGATTCCATCACCTAACCATACCCAGGAGACAAAGTAAACAATTGAATTAAACTAATTACCAACCAATCAATGTATGAAGTTTAGAAAGGGTACCGTCATCCGATCATGCCCAGGAGACGATGGTGAACAACAGGGCTTCCTGACGTCATAAACATCAAAAGAAAACAGAAATACTCAAAGCCACCGCAGATCTATTGTAATTTCAGTCATAACAAATCATTAAAAACTAAAAGTACTCCCTTATTATCAACTCGAATCAAACATCAGTTCAACTGAAACTTAAATAAAAGGCATACAAAATCTCCCATCTCACTACAAGCTTCACCCCTTAGCCCCAGCTAAGGAGTTTTAGCCTGACATGGATAAGCTAAACTCCATCAACATTCATAAAAAAAAAAAAAAAAACATAGAAATAAAATAAATAAAATAAAGGAAGTCCAACTCTTCCTCTCTCCCTGTCTCCTTCTCTGTTCCACCACAAGCCCAAGCTGCTGCTAAGATCCCCCACTCCTTTCTCTCTCTCTTTCTTATATAAAACCAGAGGAAGTCGATGCAGAAATCAGGGACTGTGCAGAGTCTTCCGCACTACGTATCAGGGATGGCGCAAGGAGTGATGGATGTCGGTGGGGTCCACACCTTCAAATATCTGTAAAATCCACGCCGTGTATTGGATTAGCGTCGAAAAACCATCTGGAAAAGGACGGTTTTTTATTGGATTTGGTCTGACCTACCGTGTTTATTTAAACTGCCGTCTGAATTGTGTTTGAACGGTGAAAAATTGATCAGGTCGCTCTCCTCAAATTATCTCTCCTAGGTTTGATTTAGCTGGCTGTTGGAGTCTGCTGAACGGTTCAGATGGACCTGAAGACCTCAGAGGGTGGCCCACTACCAGATCACAGTCGTCCGTTTCTTGAAACAGAGGCTTCGTAATGGGACTTACGCTGTGAAGTTGGTGGTGCCCATAATTCATGTCTTTTGAGAAATCCACACCGTCCATAATCTTCTCTTCGAAATTTCGACCGGGGATGGACGGTTTTCATCATCCACTGATGTGACCCACTTAAGGTATCATGCTCCAACGGCTGTGGATGAGTGTCTTCTGCTTGCTGTGATCGGCACATGTGCATACATGGATGAAAATGGACAGCATGGTTCTGTCCAGAACGAATCCATCTACATGATGGACGGCTTGGATTGCAAAATACTTTCTAGGTGGGGCCCACTAATCATCAACCAACGCCCCTGTTCGCTGACGAAGACGAGATTCCTGCTTGGAGTCGGTCAAAGACGAGTGACCGTCTTTGCTGTTCACGATGCACAGCGGGTGAACGTGGATGGGGTGCACACACTCTAAGTGGGACCCCCTAAGATGTTGTTCTAGTAAATCGAAACCGTCCATTCAGTGTGTCATGATATTTAAGGGGTTGATACCAAACTTGAAGTATATCCAAATATTAGGTGGGCCCCAGATTGAGATTTATGGGCTGATCTGTCCGTTGGGCTGCTTCCGCGATGATCTGACGGATGAATTTCGACGTGTACGGTTCATTTAGAGTCCTCAGGCCTTGTATAGAGTTTTGAACCGATTAGATGGTAAGAACCCTATGATCTTGCATTCTAGCTTACTTCCAAGCCACTTGAATTTCAATTTCTCGGTTTTCTTGGATTTCTGGCGTTGATCTTGGTCCTCTGGAGTCTGTCCCTTATCTTGGTGATTCCTGAACGTTAAATCCACGTTTTTAGCCTCCTATTTCAATCCAAGCTTGTAAATACGTCTTGCATTACAAATACGATTAAAACATGCCGTCAAATAGTATCATATTCGTAAATTGGGTAATTACTGGGGTCTGATATGCAATATTTGACCCTCAACAAACATAGAAGCGCTGAGATATAGATTGCACAGTAGATGAATTCCACGAGCAGAACCTCCCTTCTATAAGCTTCCTCTCTCTCTTCCTCTTTCTCTCTCACCTTTGATAGCCCTAAACCCTTTAGCAAATCCTTTGTAAAGCTTTAGGAAACCCTCTTGTCTTACCTAGAAAATCCTAGGCAACCCCTTTTATAGTTTAGGAAACTTCCCTTTCGCATCCCAGTTGCGAAAGGACTCAAATCCACAGTTTCGCGCAAAATCGCGTAACAAACTGTGTACCTACGACTAGTCCTAGAAATTCTAGGACTGGTCTTAGCCTCCTTCGACTGGTCGAAGCTTGTCCACGACCGGTCGAAGCCCACCTTTGACTGGTCCTGAAAATTTCAGGACTGGTCTTAGCCTCCGACAAAAACAACACGAACTCGCTGGACTTTGAGTCGTGCCAGGGCTCGAACCTACGACTGGTCGAGCGCCTCCCACGACCGGTCGAGCGGGGCTCAGGACCGGTCGAAGACGGGGAAAAAAACCCCATCAATCCACAGTGAAATGGTCGAGAAAATTGCTACCCTTTTCACACATGGTGCTACTTACGGCACTTGCAGCTACCAAGAGCATAATACCATAGTTCAAAAATTCAAAAATTTGACTGAAATTTATATTTATAAGATTATAGCATAAGTATAGCTACATGCATTCAGTCCATGGGTCATGGCTTCTTCATTAAGATTCCAGTCTGACTCAGCTCAACTCGACCGACTCAATTCATTTGGAAGGTCAATTTCCTTCCCCAAGAAGCATGGACTAATAGAGAAGGACAATGAATAATTCCTTATTACACACAAACACTTAAGAAGTGACCATGGTTAATTAACTTACGCCCATTGATTTTTAGGCCGCATTTGTCCAACCATGCCTAAAAAATTCCCCCTTTTGAGATTCTAAATAACAAATGTTAGCGTTTTTCTATAATTAAAAGTGGACCATTGTATTCTTTTTGTAACCTTCTTCAGTTGATAGTGAACTTAGAATACATGCAGTCCCATCACATGAACTGAGTTGAGCATCTGAAGGTAGTCAATCTTTCAAAAGGAAAGAATCTGATAACAACCTTTCTGTTATATTAACCGTTGAATGAGAACCCATCAAATCAATAGTCAAGATCATTGAGCCACAAGGCCATACGAACACTTGGTGAGGAATAGGGAACTTTTCTATTCTCCTCTCACCCCACCTATATGGCCGGGTCTTGAAAAGTGCCTTACTTATCCACATGCCACATGCCAAATGACATTTGCTTTTGATTGCATGCGGCATCTTTGTGATGGGTGTGTGATCCATGGTGCCATGCGTTACGAATATTGCTCTGTTTTAAACACATGGTTTCATGTACAAATGCAGTACGTCATGCCTTCATTGCATGCTTTAAATGTAGAGAAAGAAGATTCTTTAGCTATACTAGAAGCGAATCCTGGTAGTGCTTTCTATTTTTTTAGTTATTTCGTATTTTTAGAAGTGCTCCTCAAATCAACAATCGAATTGGTTCTTTGTAAGGCTGAAAGTCCGGGTTCAACCCGACTGACCTGACATTGGGTTGGGCTCGGGCAGGATGTATCAGGTTCAATTTCGGGCTTGGGCTATACAAACACCAACTTGAAAAACTTGGGTCGGGCACAGGTTGAGATCTCGAGTTGCCCAACCCAACCAACCCAAACCGGATCAATATATAAGTTATAAATTATAATTGAATGTGGATCTGCTATGTTGAAGGCACCAGAAATTCCAGTGCCATCGAGTCTCATTGGTCCACATCATTTTCGATGACTCAAGCTAACAAGATACATGGGATTTCTCTCTCATAGATAGATTATGTGCTACACAACACGACTTTTAAAGGAGTAATTGTCCTATAGTTTAGCTTGTTTTTATATATATATTATATATATATATATATATATATATATATATATAGAGAGAGAGAGAGAGAGAGAGAGAGAGAGAGAGAGAGAGAGAGAGAGAGAGAAATGAAGTTCTTTACAATAAATCACTACATGTATGATTAATAAAATCATAGGTACAAAAAATAAGACATGTATTGAAATATAATAACGAAAATATTACGATGTATCCACCTGAAAAACCCAACCGAGCCTGCTTGGTTTGGGATAATTTCTAACCCAACGTTGGGTTGGGTTAGGTTAGAGTTGAGGTATAGGAACCTTGGGTTTGGCTAGGGTTGAGCACCGACCCAACCTGCCCAACTTCAAGCCCTAGTCCTTTCTAGTTATTTTCATCATATGTCACCTCATTGGGGCCCACATTCTAATATATATGGTTTGATGATTACAACCATTCATATTTTTAATAATATGTTATAAGAGCCAACTAAGCTAGATGAATGATTTGGGGTATTCCTATGTGTTAATGAATTTAAAACATTCAAAAGAAAACTTTCAATAACTTACAATTCAACTCCCAAAGATTAAGATTAAACAAAAGCATGATAATTGGACCACAGATTATTTATGGACCGTTTGAATCATTGGACCATCTAAGCATGTTGGCCCTGTTTCGGCCACACTTGCAGGTGATCTTGAGTCACAACATAAGCAAAACAAGCTCTTGATAGACTATGTTGGTGGGGTGAATTTATTTCAACCTGCAACTGATTGTTTGGATGGCGCGAAATATGAGACGTGAAGAGGTAGAATTATCACTTTTCTAATTTTCAAATGTGAAATACCCATTACCTCATTTGCTGATTGGATATTGGCCTAATTCGATTCCTAAAATCCCCAGGCACTTCCAAACGCGATCCTTGATTGATAGTGAAAGAAATCTGCTTTTGGCATAGCTTCCAACATTGATTGGTTCAAAGTTAACCAAGATCAGAATATTTTCCAATAAGATATGGTCCACTAATCTCACTATGCGTGAGTTATGGTGCTCCTAGTTGCACTGGGACACGTGGATGGTTTATAATATCCAAACTACAGTTCATGCCTACCATACAAACATCGCAACCGTCGGATGGATCAACAGCCATCCGACGGTTGTTTGTGGCAAAATAGGTCCACTCGACCACTTGAGACATCTACATATTTGGGCTAAACAGATGGAAGGATCAGATTATTTGATTGGTCTGATTTTTGTGTGGTGGCCTATGAATTGTATGCTTAGACATAATAGACCGTTCAGATTAATCCATTAGTGTCCAAGTCAAAGGAACTTAAAGCACTATAACCTACAATGGTGTATAGTAGGTCCCACCAGTGGGTGGCTTCGGTTGAATCATAGCAAAAGGTGATCCTAACCGTCGGCACTCGGTTTGTTTTCTATCATGTATGGTGCGTACAGGGTGTTGCAATCAATATAGCGTACAGGGTGTTGCAATCAATATAGCGGCTCGATTCAAATAGATCAGCTTTGACCCCAAGCGTTGAAATAGGAAGATACGTCTAATTTAATAATATATGATCAGAATTTGAGGAGATTGGTCGCCTATTCAGCTACTCACGGAATATTTGTAATGATCAGGCGATAATCACAGTGCAATCAAACAAAAGAAAATACTTACACTCAATCACAAAAGAGTGACTGCAACAATGCTTCTTCTGAAAGAACTACTTATACTAGACGAGAATCAATTCCAATATAAGAGCATAGACTTGGATTACAACTAAAGATTACCATTATTAGATTATCACTACTCATAAAATAGAGCTACTTGATTATGCTTAAAGTTTGATAAATTTGACTTGTTTGATGTGTTTGTTGGATTTGACTATTTTTTCTTCTACTAATCCTCTAAGAATTCATAGATCCATGTTGCAGCTATCCCTTTGGATATTTCTCTTCTTTATTAGACGGTTATGGCAACCAAAGAGTTGTCATCTAGATCTTTCTCCTGTTCCACTTCTAGATGTCTAGGCTACACTAGTTTGTCGATCATTTGATGATGTGAAACATTAAATTTTCCTAGTTATGATTTCGCATAAATTTTTATATATATATATAAAAAAAAAAAAAAAAAAAAAAAAAAAAAACTACTCCAAGTATCTCAGAAAATCTTTTCATACACCTCATATCTCTCGTGTAATGCCATATGTCATCTTTTTATTGAGTTTTCTAGGAACGGTAAGAAACAGGGTAAAACATTGCCCCCCACATCGCTTTGCCTTTCGGTAAAATGTGAAAGCGACATTATTTGGTTGTCTGATGCAATTAATAAGATTGGTTATTCGTCCACATGTCAATTCCCCATTAATTCACTTGAACAAGGCTAAAACTAGATGACAGCCTTTGCTCTTTTCTTTTGGTTGTCCTTGTGACACATTGCATATGATCATCTTGTACGATGAGTCATGATTGCCATTTCATTAACACGTACATATCGTCGTCTTTCTTTACCTCTTGCTTCTCCTTTATCATTCACTCAGACTCCTTTCCTTGTCCAATTTTCTTACAATCACCATGGATGTTTCTTCTTTTACAACAACTTCAGTCTTTCACCAAGAATCTTTATAAAGGATTTGGATGTTCTTTCTTCAGGAGTCGTCAATGACCTCATTTTCAATACTCCTGCTAAACCGAACAAGGCATACTTGACACTTGGTATGACTTTTCTGTTGTGCAGCATGCCAACAACGCAGTGAGCCTAGATTCAATCTCAGGCCTCACCCACAAACGATAAACAAGAAGAAATATAAACTAGAAATAGATCAAAGCAATCCAAACAAATCGCGAGACAAGATATATGTGGAAAAACTCTAAACTAGGGTAAAAAAACTACGGATGCAAACTTCCACTATGAAGAACGAAGATTACAATGCAATATACTAACCTCTCCCTTGGAGATACAGAGAAAACCCTTTTCCCACACCTTAGAATAGCTCTCCAATATTCACCTTAACCCTAGAATATCCCTAGGGACCCCAATTTATAGTTTTGGTAGCTTCCCTTTCCGCATCCTAGTTGTGAAAGGACTTGCGACACGAAATTCGCGAAACTCCTTTCCGCATCCCAGTTGCGAAAAGACTTGTGACACGAAATCCGCAAAACTTCTTTCCGCTTCCCAATTGCGAAAGGACTTGCGACACGAAATCCGCGCATGTGGCTCCACTTCTCAACAATCTCCCACTTGGATACACATCGCCATAAATCTTTGTCTTCTTCATCCGGAGTGCACCACCTCTCTGTCTTCAAGCCTGAAGACCAATCAAAGCTGAACAGAGCTTCATCTTCTCTCGTGTGACTGCCTTGGTCAACATATCCGCAGGATTCTCACTTGTATGAATCTTCTCCAGAGCAATCGATCCATCTTCCAGTAACGAACATATGAAGTGATATCTGATGGCAATATGCTTGGTCCTTGAATGAAAAACTGAATTCTTGGCCAAGTCTATTGCACTCTAACTGTCACTGTATAGTTTGCAATCTACTAGCTTCTTACCCAACTCTTCCATGAAACCTTGCATCCACACTATCTCCTTGCATGCTTCAGGAGCCGCATCATATTCTGCTTCTGTTGTACTGATAGATATTATCTTCTGTAACTGAGAGACCCAACTGACTACAACACTACCCAGAGTAAATACATAACCTGTAGTGTTTCTCCTACTGTCAATATCTCCTGCCAAATCTGAATCCATGTAGCCTTGTAGCTTGATTTTCGATCCACCATAGCACAACCCTACATCCTTAGTACCTACCAAATATATAAGGATCCACTTCACAGCTTCCCAATGTTCCTTCCCGGTGTTGTTCATGAACCTGCTAACAACTCTCACTGCTTGAGCAATGTATGGCCTCGTGCTCACCATAGCATACATGAGACTCCCAATAGCTGACGCGTATGAGACTTTAGCCATATAGTCCCGTTCCTCCTACGTCTTTGTCCCTTGCTCCTTAGATAGCTTGAAGTGGTTGGCTAATGGAGTGCTAACCGGCTTAGCACCTCATATATTGAATCGATCAAGTACCTTAGCTATGTACTTTGTGTTGAGGGTCAAATATTGCATATTAGACCCCATTTATTGCCTAGATTTAAGAGCATAATATTGTTTAACGCCCGGTTTTAACTGTGTTTGTGATACAGGGTGTATTTATGAGTGTGGACGGAAAAGAATGCTAAAGGCATGGATTTAATGCACAGAAGTCACCAAAGGAAAGAGACGGACCACAGGAGACCAAAATCGACGGATTTACATGCCAGAAATCTAGGAAAATCAAGAAACTGAGGCTTAAGTGGCCTGGAAGTGGCTCAAAATGTAAGATCACAGGGTTCTCACCATCTGATCGGCTCGAAACTCCATACGGTGCCTGAGGACCATGAATGAACCGTACACGTCAAATTTCAGTAGTTGGATACTTGTGAAAGTAGTCCAACGGTCAGATCAGCCCACAAATTGTCAAACTGGGGCCCACCTGATATCTGGATATGCCTAAATTTTGGACTTAATGCCTTAAATGATATGACAGAATGGATGGACGGAGCAGATTTCATATATACATCACGAGTGGACCCCACTAGCAGTGCAAGTACACAATGCACAAAGTGCACTTGACGTGCACTAGACGGAGACCTTTGGTCAACGGAAGGAGACCCGTCTCCTTCTCCTTCTCCAACACGGACGGCCAGCGGACGGACGCTGTCCATCCAGTTTTTGATTGTGGGCCCCATACATCATGTATGTTGATGATCTGTACCATCCATCTGCTCCAGAGGTGGTTCGTGACCCTCACCTAGGTGGCCGTTTGGCCCGTTGCGAACGTATAAAGGAGGATCGTCGAAAAACGTAGGATGGACGGTGGAAGAAAAACATCATTGGACTGCGTCAAAAACAATCTAAAACCATACATTCCTGACTGGTTTTTCGCCAGGAATTCAATGGACGGGGCGGATTTCATCGAAAACATCATCGTGGGGCCCACCAATCCTCACAGCGTACCATGTTTACGCAGGGACGCGCGTCCGTGAAAACCGGCCACGGTTAGCCATTCTGTGATCAAGGACGTGATCGGATCAATGATCCAAACCGTCCAAAATCCATATAAGAGGGTGTTTACCCTGTCCAAGAAGTCATATTTCTCGAATGGGTTGATCAGTTCTCTCAAAATCAGATCAAAATCAACGGGTTTTGTTTTGCTGCGAAAAATAGGGTGCGCCGGAACGAAATCCAACTCCTGGTCCGATTGTGATACACTCATGAAGCCGACTTAGCTACGAACTCCGACTGCTATAAGAGAGAGAGGGAATGGGATTGGAAGGGGAGCACGGCTGGGAGTTTTGGTGAAGGGAGACAGGAGAAAGAGACAGGGAAAGTATTTTGTTTTATTTTATTTTTCTTGCTTTTATGCTTTTTTTTTTTTTCTAAGGGATTTTAGCCTCATCATCATGTCCATGAGTGGCTAAACCTCTTAGCTAGGGCTAAGAGGTGAAGCTTGTAGCGTGATGGGGAGAATTCGTTGTTTGTGCCTTTTGTTTGGACTGAATTGATGTTGATTTCGGTTTTTATTAAGGGAATGTTTTTAGTTTTTAATGGTCTTTTGTGACTGAAATTACAATGGGTCTGCAATGGCTTTGAGCATGTTCCTTTCCTTTATGTTTATGACATCAGGAAGCCCTGTTGTTCACCATCGTCTCCTGGGCATGGTCGGATGACGGTACCCTTCCTAACCTTCATGGCATGTTGATTGGTTGGTAATTAGTTTTGTTCTGTTGTTTGCTTTGTCTCCTGGGCATGGTGTGGTGATAGAATTCATTCTAATTCATATACCTCTTATCTCTTGAAAACTATATCAACGGCAGTTCAGTTAATTTCCATGATTTTTGATACAGGCATAAGATCTCCCTGATCTCTACAAGTGGATCCTCTGAATCCCTAGTGTCCTTTCCCTGAATTCTTTAAGTTTTAGATAATTGTCTCATCATTATTCCTCAATTTACACTCGATTTAGATTTCATCTTAGTCTAATTCTAGTTCTATTTAGTTTCAGATAACGTACAGGTATCAGTCCCTTGGGATTCGACCTCGGTCTTACTGAGTTTATTACTACATCGCAACCCTGCACTTGAGGAGTGAACACTTTGCCTGTGACAAAATTAGTTTCCTGTTTTCTCTGTCATGCTTTATCCTCATGCCTAGGATTTGTTTTACATCTCCTAAATTCTTCATGGCAAATTCTCTAGACAGTTGTCTTTTGAGATTTGAGATGTCCTTCATGCTTGAACCGGCCACAAGCATATTATCAATGTATAGAAGAAGAATGATGTATGACGTATCAAACTTCTTCAAGTAATAACAATGGTCTACATGACATCTCCTAAAGCCGTTCCCGACATGAAACTGTCGAACTTCTTATACCACTGCCTCGAGGCCTGCTTCAGGCCATATAAACTCTTCTTCAGTCTGTACACCGTGTTCTCCTTTTCTAGTGCCACATATCTTGTCGGCTGATGCATATATATCTCTTCTTCAAGGTCCCCATGAAGAAAGGTTATCTTAACATCTAGCTGCTCTAGATGTAAGTTCTCTGTAGCCACTATACTCAAGACCATGCGAATCGTAGACATTTTAACCACAGGTGAAAATATTTCAGTGAAATCGATACATGCCTTTTGTTGAAACCCTTTCACAACTAGTCTAGCCTTGTACCGTTTCAAACCATCATGCTCCTCCTTCAATCTGTAAACCCACTTGTTATGAAGAGCTTTCTTACCCTTAGGTAGAGTGACTAGCTCCCATATATGATTAGACTCAAGAGAGTCCATCTCCTCATCCATGGCCTACTCCCACTTAACCCGTGTATCTGACTGTAATGCCTCTTCAAAACACTCTGGCTCACCATTATCTGTCAGCAATAGATAATATAAGGAGGGTGAATATCGAACCATGGGTCTCCTCTCCCGAATAGACCTCCTCACAACTGGTGTATGTGGCTCTGCCTCATAATGCTCCTGTGCATGATCATCCTGTGACGTTGCAACACCCGTGTCCGGTAACTCTTCCAACTCTACAAATTCCTTTTCTTCGGCCTTATTTTCCTACACACTGTCCTTATGCATCACTTTTTCATTGAAGATTACGTCCTTGCTTCTGATGATTTTCCTGTTTTCTGCATCCCAAAACCTGTAGCCAAAATCATGTTGTCCGTAGCCTATAAACGTGCACCTCCTGGACTTCGCATCTAGCTTGTTTCTGTGCTCTGCATCAATGTGAACGTATGAAGTGCAACCGAATACTCTGAGATGTGTTAGGTTCACTTCTTTCCCTGTCCACGTTTCTTCTAGTATCCCACCATCCAATGGTGCGGAGGGACTTCTATTGATGAGATATGCGGCAGTATTTACAGCATCTGCCCAAAAAGTCTTGGGCAACCCTGCATGTAACCTCATGCTCTTGGCACGCTCAAGGATGGTCCTGTTAATGCACTCAGCCACACCATTCTGTTGTGGTGTCCCTGAAATCATTTTCTGATGTTTGATTCCATTTGCTACACAATACTCTTCAAACCTCTTATCACAATACTCTCTCCCATTATCAGATTTGAGACATTATACTATTTTACCTGTCTCATTTTCTACCATGACTTTCCACTTCTTAAATACATCAAATACATCAGATTTATGCTTTAAGAAATAGACCCATGGTTTTCTACTAGCATCATCAATAAATGAAACAAAATAACGTGAGCCACCGAGAGATGATACCTGTGTCGGTCCCCACACATCAGTGTGTACAAGCTCCAACAAATGCGTCTTTGGAGCACGTCTTGTCATCTTGAAACTTATCCTCTTCTGCTTACCCTACACACAGTCCTCACAGAATTTCAAGTCAATAGACTTCAGCCCTGGTAGTTTCCCTTTTGATAATAGCACTTTCATTCCCTTTTCACTCATATGTCCCAACCTCTGATGCCATAACTGCCCATTCACTCCAGTCGATGCGACTGCGAGTGAACAATACGATCCTGAAGTCACGTACAAAGTACCTTCCTTCTTGCCTCGAGATATCACCAATGCACATTTTGTGATCTTCCAGGAATCACTGGTGAATGTCGTCACATAACCGGTATTGGCCAACTGCCCCACTGAAATCAAGTTACGTTTCAAACTCGGTATATGTCTGACATCCGTCAATTTCAAAGTTGTTCCATCTTTTTGACTTATCTAAACATCTCCCTTTCCAACAATACTGCACGGCTCATCATCACCCATGTATACTCTCTCAAAGTCACCTGACACATAATTACGTAGAACTCCCTTACATGAAGTAGCATGAAACGAAGCACCTGAGTCTATAACCCAAGACTCATTCCTCGCATCAAGAGACAAGATCAACGCCTCTGTGTCACTCTCCTCAAATAGATTCATTGAATCCTTCACACCTTGAGAGTTTCCTTCTTATTTCTTAAGCGCCCTGCAATCATGTTTCATGTGCCCCTTCTTGCCATAATGCCAACACCCGTCTTTGTCTTTCGGTCCCTTGAACTTCTTCCTCGACTTAGAACGCCTGTGTTTATTCCCTCCTTTGTTCAGCGATCTTCCTCTTCCTTCAACGTTTAGAGCATTACCTGAATCCCATGAAACTCCTGATGCCTTCCTTCTAGATTCTTCGCTGAGAATTAGACCGGCCACATCATTAAATTTCAGCTTTGTCGACCCTGAAGAATTGCTCACAGTAATCACCAAACCATCCCAACTGTCTGGTAAACTAGATAAGATTAATAACGCTCTGACCTCATCCTAAAAAATAATGCCAACGGATTCCAACTAGCTCGTGACTATATTGAACTCGTTTAGATGTTCAGCCACGCTCCCACCATCTGACATCTTCATGTTGAATAACTGTTTCATAAGATGAACCATGTTGGATGCTGAGGGCTTTTCATACACGATGGCTAGGGCTTCCATCAATTCTTTTGTAGTTTTCACCTTGGATATATTGAAGGCGACACTCTTAGACGAAGAGAGTTGGATCGTTCCTAAAGCCTTCTTATCCAGTAAAAAACATTCATCATCTGTCATCTTTTCTGGTTTCTTCTCTTTTCCTCCTAGAAGAATGTAGAGGTCCTTCTGATACAGATAATCCTCCATCTGCATCTTCCAAAAGGCAAAGTTTGAACCATCAAACTTTTCAATTCTAGTTTTTTCATCTTCTGCCATCGCTCCCAATATAACTAAACCAATAGCTCTGATACCAGTTGTTACGCAGCACGCCAACAACGCAGTGAACCTAGATCCAATCTCATGCCTCACCCACAAACGATAAACAAGAAAAAATATAAACTAGAAATAGATCAAAGCAATCCAAACAAATCATGAGACAAGATATACGTGGAAAAATCCAAACTAGGGTAAAAAACCACGGATGCAAACTTCCACTATGAAGAACGAAGATTACAAGGCAATATACTAACCTCTCCCTTAGAGATACAGAGAAAACCCTTTTCCCACACCTTAGAATAGCTCCCCAATATTCACCTTAACCCTAGAATAGCCCTAGGGACCCCAATTTATAGTTTTAGCAACTTCCCTTTCCGCATCCCAGTTGCGAAAGGACTTGTGACACAAAATCCGCAAATGTCCTTTCTACATCCTAGTTGCAAAAAGACTTGCGACACGAAATCCACGAAACTTCTTTCCGCATCCCAGTTGCAAAAGGACTTGCGACACGAAATTTGAGCATGTGGCTCCACTTCTCAACATTTTCATCCTTACATCACTCACGAACAACTTTATGAAATACAACCATGTTTTCCAAAGTGCTTTGATGAAGTTCTGCTCATTCAGCCTTATCATTTCTCAGATTCTACCAACGCTTTCAAGGTTTCGAGATTGCCGCCGAAACTAATGAATGATTGGATAAAATGGTATACTCCTGTAAAAGCACAACATGGTGACATATGGAGACAGGCTAGAATCTTTTGATTGTATCGGCCTTTCTTTACACGTATATCCAGTCAATGCTTTTCTCCTTACAGTAGCCTTAACCTTCTGGAGTTGGTAGGATTACAGATGGTCCACTCGACCATTTGAGACATCTACATGTTAGTGCTAAACAAATGGAATGATCAGATCATTTAATTGGTCTGATTTTTGTGTGGTGGCCTATGAATTGTATGCTTAAACATAACAGACTGTTCGGATTAATCCATTAGTGTCCAAGTCGAAGGAACTTAAGAGCACTATAGCTTACAATGGTGTATAGCAGGTCCTACCAATGGATGGCTTGGGTTGAATCATATCAAAAGGTGATTCTAACCATTAGCACTCGGTTTGTTTTCTATCACGTATGGTGTGTACTGGGTGCCACAATCGATATAACGGCTCGATTCAAACAGATCAGCTTTGACACCAAGCACCGAAATAGGAAGATACGTCTAATTTAATAATATATGATCAAAATTTGAGGAGATAGGTCGCCTATTCAGTTACTCACAGAATATTTGTAATGATCAGGCGATAATCACAGTGCAATCAAACAAAAGAAAATACTTTCAATCAATCACAAAAGAGCAACTGCAACAATGCTTCTTTTAAAAGAACTACTTAGATTACAACTAAAGATTACCACTACTAGATTATCACTACTCCTAAAATAGAGCTACTTGATTATGCTTAAAGTATGATAAACTTGACTTGTTTGATGTGTTTGTTGGATTTGACTGTTTTTTCTTTCGCTAATCCTTTGACTATTTATAGATCCGTGTTGCAACTATCCCTTTGGATATTTCTCTTCTTTATTAGATGGTTATGGCAACCAAAGAGTTGTCATCTAGATCCTCCTCTTGTTCCGCTTCTAAATGTCTAGGCTGCATTAGTTTGTCGGTCATTTGATGATGTGAAACATTAAATTGATGCCAGTTTTGATTCTACAAAAAACAAAAAAAAAAAATGCTCCGAGTATCTCAGAAAATCTTTTCATACACCTCCTATCACTCGTGTAATGCCATATGTCACCTTTTTATTGGCTTTTCCCAGAACTGTCAGAAATAGGGTACAACATTGCCCCCATGTCGCTTTGCCTCGGGGTAAAATGTGAAAGCGACATTATTTGGTTGCCCAATGCAATTAACGTGATTAATTATTCATCCACATGTCAATTCCCCATTAATTCACCCAAATGAGGCTAAAACTAAATGACGGCCTTTGCCTCTTTTCTTTTGGTTGTCCTTGTGACACATTGCATATGATCGTCTTACACGATGAGTCATGATTTCCATTTCATTAACACATACGTATCGCAGCCGATATATAAACTTTTACATAGTCAGTTTTCGTCTTTCTTTACCTCTTGCTTCTCCTTTCTCATTCACTCAGACTCCTTGTCCAATTTTCTTACAATCACCATCGATGTTTCTTCCTTTACAACTGCTTTAGTCTTCCACCAAGAATCTTTATAATGGATTTGGATGTTCTTTCTTCAGGAGTTGTCAATGACCTCATTTTCAATACACCTGTTAAACCGAACAAGGCATACTTGACACTCAGTATGATTTTCATCCTTAAGTCACTCACGAACAACTTTATGAAATACAACCATGTTTTCTAAAGTGTCTTGATGAAGTTCTGCTCATTCAGTCTTATCATTTCTCGAATCCTACCAATGCTTTCAAGGTTTCAAGATCATCGCCGAAACCAATGAATGATTAGATAGAATGGTATACTCCTGTAAAAGCACAACATGATGATACATGGAGACAGGCTAGATTCTATGACTGTATCGACCTTTCTTTATGCGTATATCTAACCAATGCTTTTCTCCTTACAGTAGTCTTAACCTTCTGGAGTTGATCGATTAATACCTTCGATTTTGGATGTGGACCCATGGGTCCAACCATCATGGATGTTGTGCTTTTATCCATCTTTTGCCTTTCGATGAGCCTGTGCATCTTAGATTTTCCTTAAAGAATAAATATCCCTTCGTCCTTCCAGAAAAGTCCAACAAAGGTTATTTCACTTTCACGATTATCCAACGCAAATCTTAAGATGAAATTGATGATCAAGAGCACATGGTTTTCCTTCTGATGTGAATATGTCGATATTTGCCTTTTGTGGGCACTCTATGCTGGAAAAATAAATTACAACATTCACACACTTAGCCACATTTAACCATTCTCATGAACTCCAACATATATAGTGGTTCACTCATTGTACACCAACTGTTACAAAACAACCACACAACCACTCCAATCCCAATATCTTCACACGGTGGATATTGGCTTTCACTATAAAATAGGTTTTTCAAGGTTCACCTAAAACCTTCACAATTGTGTCTTTCAAGTGGGCTTACACAATTCAAAACCCCACACTCTGAGATTTTCTGGATCACCTCAGACAAACCAAAAAAAGAAAGAGAGATTTTTCTGGCACAACCTCAAAAACCAAAAAGAGATTTACAAAAATGTAAATATACTTATCTGAATATTCTCCTTTAATGAAGCCCGGCCAATTCGGTGTAGATGTTCAATGTCCACACTCACTTATGAAAGGGTTCTAAGTTCTAAATAATTTTTAGATTAAATCACCACGGGCTAGCTTGATTTGATTTTGATCTCAAGAAAGGGGAAAGCTTAAATCCCTTCTTCAAATACAATTAGAATGGAGAATTCAAAATCAAATACAAAAAAAAAAAAAAAAAAAAAAAAAAAAGGCTATTAAAGGAATCTTAAATACTAACCAATTAGCTTACCAAATGTGGGGACAAGTAAGTTTGTGAATTTATTAAGCTATTCTGTGCTCATTTTAGATTCTCTTTAATTAGCTTTTGTAAATTGATTTTAAGATCTTCATTCCATTCTTATATTAAGAAGGGATTTGAGTTTTCCCCTTTCTTGAGATCAAAATCAAATTAAGCTAGCCCAAGTTGATTTAATTAAAAATCATTTAGAACTAGAACCTTTTCATCCATGAGACTAGACATTGAACATCTATGTCTTCATCGGATCGGTTCTACCGGGCTTCTTTAAAGGAGAATTTCCAGATAAGTATTATTTACAATTTTGTATATCCTTTTTGGTTTTTAAGGTTGTGCCAGAAAAATCTCTTTTTGGTTTGTCTGAGGTAATCCAGAAAATCTCAGTGTGGGGTTTTTGGAATTATGTAAGCCTAATTAAAGACACAATTGTGAAGGTTTAAGGTAAACCTTGCAAAACATTTTTTCATAGTGAACGTTAATATCCCGAGGGAGTGGATATTAGGAGTGGAGTAGTTGTGTGGCTGTTTTCTAACAGTTGGTGTACACACAAGCAAACCACTATAATTCTTGGAGTTGTGGTGGATGATTGAATGTGCTTATGTGTGTGAATGTTGTAATTTATTTTAAGCATTTGTGGTGAATGTTGTAATTTATTTTATGCACTTGTGAGAATGCTGTAATAACTTAGTTTATTTTATTTGTTATTTCCTTTGCCTCTTTATTGGTTTGGGTTTTTGACACTTACAAACATTCTAGTAAGGTTGTCCTGCCATAAGCCTTTGGCTTTTGGTGTTAGGTTGTCCGTAGAACTAAGTTTGTATCAACCTCTCAAGACTAGTACATTTGAGGTTGTTATTTACTTATGCTTTATTATTATTTGAATTGTGTTATCTCTCTTTATATTTCGCATTTATTTTTTTAATTTGGCATAGTCCTATTCACCCCCCTCCCCCCCTCTAGGACATTTAACTCAGCCTTTTCAAGTGGTATCAGAGCCTAATAGCTTTTTTTGGATTCATTTCCTAAGCTAATCGATCTGAGCTTATAGATGTCAAATTTTGATAGCCTGTCAATCACCAGGCCTCCACCTTTTGACGCCTCCAATTATGCCTATTGGAAAGCCAAAATGAGGATCTTTTTAAGGTCCATAGATGAGAGCATGTGGCAAGCCACAGTGACTAGATGGACTCCTCCTACCACTGAAGTTCTAGGCAATAATGGAACCAAATCTATGAAAGTAGTATCTTATTTTTCTTGGACCACACTTCAGAAAAATGAGAGTAGTGCCAATGCAAAAGCTTTAAATGCAATTACTTGTGTACAATGACTGGATGAATTCAAAAGAATTATATCTTATGATTCTGCAAAGCAGACCTGGGACATTTTAGAAATGACACACGAGGGTGCGACTATTGTCAAGAAATCTAAACTTCAAATCCTCATCACTCGGTTTGAGGAAATACATATGGAAGAAAGTGAAACTTTCATGGACTTCTATACTGAGTTAAATGACATAGTCAACTCTATGTGGGGTCTTGGTGATAGTATCCCAGAAAGCAAAGTTTGTGTAAAGATACTATGCTCATTGCCTGAAAGGTTCAATTCAAAGGTCACTACCATTCAAGAACTTCGTGATACAGATGATATGAGGGTCGAAGAGCTGGTTGGTTCTTTACAAACCTACGAGTTAAACTTTAAAGCTCCTAAAGGTAAGTCCATTGCCCTTAAGTCTTCTAAAAATACTTCTTATGAAAATGTTAGTAATTCTGATTTTGAAAACTTTGAAGATGATATGACATTATTAGCCAAGAAGTTTTATAAGATTTTCAAAAGTAAAAAGAGGGTAGATTTTCAAAAACCTTCAGAAAAGAAAAGAACTAGATCTAAAAATTGAAAATCTATTAAAGATAACTAATGTTTCAACTGTCATGAATATAGACATCTGGCAAACAAATGTCCAAAGAGAGACAAATCTAAAAAGAAAGGCATGTTAGCCACATGGGATGAATCGTCTTGCTTTGAAGCCTCTTCTAAGTCAGATGATTCTGAACCTGAGTCTACTAATGAGGTCAAAGCCTTAATGACTCTCGCCAAATTCACTTTCTTAGATAGTTGTGATTCAACTAGTGAAGAAAATCTGAGAAGTGATCCTGAAAATGATGAAGATTTACAATATGCCTATAATGCCCTATACAGGGAAAGTTGTAAGATTGCTGTAAAATTAAAACTTTGAAAAAGAAAGTTTTTAAAATTAAAAGAAAATTTTGATAATATAGTCTTAGAAAAATCATATTTTTCAAATTGTTTAGAAAAAGCTAAGTGTGATTTAGATTTCAAAACTTCTCAAATTGAAAACCTAAAATCTGAAAATGAAAAACTAAAACTAGAAGTCTCTTCTCTCTTGAGTTTGAAGGATACTTGGAGGTATGCCTAGAGTGATCCTAAACTAAAAAGACTACTAACCAGATTAAGGAAATGTAGTGATAGATTTGGTCTGGGCTACCATAAAAATACACCTCCTAAAAGCAAGTCCACTCCTCCTAAGTTTGTTAAAGGGGAGTCCTCTAACTCAAAAGGAAAAAGTCTGAATCAAAATAGTTTTAAAAATTCCAAAACTTTTTAGGCTATAAAACCTAAAAGCAACCATATCAACTACAGAAATCAGAATCATAACCCCTTAGCAGAGAAAATTGTGGATCTACTTAAGGAGCTTCTAAAATCTAACTCGAATGGTAGAGTATACAACAACAACAAGAATAGAAAGACCAACTATACTCCAAAACCCAAAACAGTAATGAAATGGGTTCCTAAGGTTGCTTGTTTAGTTGCGTACACTGCTTTCAAGGCTTCAAGTCAATCAAAGTGGTACCTAGACAGTGGTTACTCTAGACACATGACAGGTGATAAAGATTTGTTTATCAATCTTAAAGATATGACTGATGGCTCAGTCACATTTGGTGATGGTAGCAACTGCAGGATTATTGGCTAAGGTATGATTCAACTGTTTAATCTTCCTCCATTTGAGAATGTGTTGTTTGTAGAGGGCCTTAAGCATCTTTCAAATTTGTGATAACGCGTCAAATTCACCAACCAAGGGAGTGAGATTTCTAAAGAGAATGGTTTTGTGATATTAACTAGTCACAGAACATCTGAGAACTGCTATATAGTCAGTGATTCAAGCTCGTCTAAGTTATCGTGTTACATGGTCCAAATCGATGAGATCGAACTATGGCATAAACACCTAGGACGTGTACACTACTGTAATCTTTACAGATTGAGCAAAAGTTAATTAATAAGAGGTCTACCCAAGTTTTAAAAATTGGATAAAATTTGTGGCGATTGTCAGATTGGAAAACAATCTAAGAGTGCTCACGAGAAAGTGAACTCCAGTACCACATCCAAACCCCTTGAACTCCTCCATATGGATCTCATTGGACCAACTAAAACGGAGAGTCGAGGTGGTAAGAAATATATACTGGTAATTGTAGATGACTTTACCAGATATACATGGGTAGCTTTCATGAGAGAGAAATTTGAGATTCTCAATGAAGTGAAAAGGATACTTAAGCGTATCCAAATTGAGAAAGAATCACATGTCACCAAAATCCATAGTGATCATGGTTCTGAATTTGATAATAGTAGTTTTGAGAAGTTCTGTAGTGATCATGGAATATCGCATGAGCATTCTGCACCCAAGACACCTCAACAGAATGGAGTAGTTGAAAGGAAAAATAGAGTACTTCAAGAAATGGCTAATGTAATGTTAAATAGTATGAAACTTCCTAAAAATCTTTGGGCTGAAGTTGTGAACACGGCGTGTTATATCACTAACCATGTTTATACGAGGAAGTCTAATAATAAGACTGCATATGAACTATGGTTCAATAAAAAGCCTACTGTTAAATACTTTCAAGTTTTTGGCAGCAAGTGTTATATTCTATGTGACCGAAAAAATCTAGAAAAATTCGACACTAAAAGTGACGAGGGTATTTTTCTAGGATATGCGCTAAATAGTCGAGCGTATCGTGTTCTCAACAAGAGGACTAGTGTTATTCAAGAATCCATTAATGTGGTTATAGATGATCACTTGAATACACCTGTCTCAAGTTCAGAAGATGATGAAGTCTCTTTATTTGATAAACCAGACTCTTCGTTTAGTCAAAATGACACTGAACTACGATCAGTTGAAGATCATCCAACCGATTAAATTCTTGGGAATCCTCTCACTGGTGTGCGCACTCGTAGATAATTTGAAATTGCTATGTTGGAAACCCTAAGTTTAGTCAAAATTTTGGTATGCCAAACCAATACGAGTTTGTTTCATGCTTATGTGTTTTATGTATCAAGCTTGTGCTTTGATTTTTTGAATCTTTGACGATCGTGCTGAATCAATATTACCGATATCTACGATGAACTTGCCGAGATCTTTAAGCTAGAGAAAGTGTATGAGTTTCTAGTGTTGGTTGAAGACTCAAATTTTAAGAACCCAATCGTAATATTGTTGTTAAGTTCTGTAACCAGAAACGTCCAAGAACTCAAGTCCTAATTGAAGACTAAGTTTGATACGTTGAGTTCAAGCTTCGAATATCGCAAGAAATAAAGTTGCCAATGTGATTAATAGTTTGATGGTTCACACGTTATATCTCACAAGGTATGAATGACCTAGATTGACCTTAGGGCATGTTACGTTCATTTCATACTTAGTATCAGTCATTTTATAGGTTAATGGTTATTTTTTTTCGACTAGCCCTAGCAATGGCTCGACCAGTCCTAGAATTTTCTTGACCAGTTCAGGATTTGTTACAATTTTTTAGAATTTTTCTGTTGGTCCTCGACCAGTCGAGTGAACAGTGCTTAACCGGTCGTGCAGGGCTCGACTCAAATTACAGCAAGCATTCTGGCCCTACTCAACCAGTTGTGTGTAGTCCACAAGCAGTCGAGCAGGCCACTCAACCAATCGTGGGACTCACAAGACCAGTTGAGCACTCACCAAATCTTATCGCGCCAGAATTTTTGAAAATTTGTTGGACCTAAGGCTAGTCGAAGCAAACCTAAGGCCAGTCGAGTGAACAGATTTTTCACCTATAAATAACACTCGAATTTCAGAGTTTTCCATTCAATTCTAATTATTTTTAAGCAATAACTCTGAGATAATTTTGTGTTCATTCTAAACCATTTCGTGCATATTTTAGATTCTTTATAAGTAGCTCTTGTTATTTGATTTTAGATCTCTATTCCAATCTGATTTTAAAAAGGGACATTTGATTTTCCCTTTCTTGAGATCGAAATCAAATAAAGCTAGCTCAGGTTGATTTAAATTAAAAATCATTTAGACTTAGAACCCTATATACTTGTGGGACTGTACGTTGAACATCTACGTCGTCATCAAGTTGGTTCTACTGAGCTACTTCAGAATCTTCATATAGATAAGTGGTTTCTTTTCTGTAATTCCATTTTGTTTGGTTTATGAGTTAAGCCAGAAAATCTCATTTGGTTTTTTCTGAGATCAGCCAGAAAATCTCGGAGTGTGGGGTTGTGATTGTGTGAGCCCACTTAAAATACAATTGTGAAGGTTTTAGGTCAGATTACAAAAGAATACATACACTTGGCTGAGGCATTAACTCAAAGACGTCAGCTTGCTCTTTCCCTATTCATGCTCGGCCTGTATCGTAATATGTTTAAAGAAACACAAAAGGTTTTAACCATTCTGGTGGACATATTTGGATCATTCAAATGTGGCTTTATTAGTATTTTGGGGTAATTTTCGTCAAGTCCGTTCTTACGAATATGGATTTTGCTTCTTATGGCCATCGCTACATCATATGCCCTAAAATTAATCATTCTTTTGTTGAGTATATGAACTTATTTCATTCTCTTAACCCCAATAAACCTAGCCATTCTTTCTATCCAATCAATGATAAAGAATTCAATCCAATCTAGTTCACAGAAGAATATGAGTTGATCGATATTGAGATGGTTGGTCTCAAAGATCAAGCTTGGAAAAGTTATTTAATTTGCAAAGACCTTCCATATAGTGGCACAGTAGATTTATGTGTTAATGTCAATGCCAGGATTGATCAATATTACCCCAATCTCCTTGCTAGTCAGTTCGGTTTGGCCCAAGGCACTCCTTATATGTTTATTCATCAAACTTGCAATCAACCTTCGAATCATCAACTAGTTGTGGATTCGATCAGTATGTTCCATACTATTCATAATAATTTCGATGTCGTGAGCTTCACTTTTATGTTTCCTCTCTTTCCTAGCTGTTCCCAGCAGCTATCTTTATTTTACCAATGCGGGAAAAATTACTATGAGACTTTAGTCAGTAGATCTCATGAGTTAATCATCGGTTGGCTCTCTCCTTCTTCATCCAGAGTGGAGAAACCTATGGCCGAAAAGAGAAAAGCAACAACTGTGGGTACTAAAATTCGATAGTACCTCAGTCGGATGTGTCTCCTATTCAAAGGAAGACGCGATCAAAGAAGACGACATCAATCGCATCAACCGTCATGCCTCCAGCACCAATAAGGGCGGTCGAACCTTCTTCTTTTACATTAATAAGATCAGTCGAACCAGCTTCACCTGAACCAAAGCGCCGAAAGACTACAATTATAGGTCCAGTCAAAGTTGTTCCTACAGCTCCATCCATCCAAGTATCTATAGCACCTCCGAGTATTCTGAAGATTTCAGAGCTTGGACCTCTTTTAGCCCCTCTTCTTACATCTCTTGCTGCTTCTAGTCAGTTGGCCCTGAAAACTTTAGGTATTTCTTCTTTCACCAAAGCTATTGCATCTTTTAAAAAATATTATGAAACCAAGTTTTAGTCGGGTATTCCTCTTTCATAATATACTTAAGAGAGGATGCTCACTTCAACAAAGATTTTAATAAATGATTGAGAAAAAATGAAAGATTGAATGATCCTAATATCCCTTTTGATCATTTTCTCAAACTATATCGGCCCAATCCTTCTCCCTTTCCACATTCTAACCAAGCTCTTACTTTGATCGTCGATCCCAACAAAATTTCACTAGTGGTCGAAAAATTTTCCACTGTCACTCTTCGGTTTGATTTAGGTGGATGCCATTTACATTCCCCCCCCCCCCCCCCCCCCCTCCTTTTTTTCATATTCCAATATTCCCTCCAATTCCCTTTTCTTTTTCACAGTGACCATGGAGCTCTCAACCTCTGAGAGACAACTTATCTCTGCACTGCATCCTAAGGCTGAGACATTGATCTTAGTTACTCTGGTCAATGCACTCAGTCTCCAATAGAAAGACTTGACGTTTCTGACTCTGAAGAGACTATAAGTGACTTTCGTCGACCAGAAAGTCATGCTAAGGAAGAGGTAATAGCATATTAACCTGTGGAGTCTCTCAGTCTCTTTTTGTGTTTTATGACAGTGTTGTTTACTCATGATCAAGGTAAGGGAGTTGTGGAGTCAGTCGTGGCAATGCTGTAAGATTCATCTAGGACGGTTGTTTCTCATGTGATTCTAGCTTCTTCCATTCAATATGCTCTATTCCTAAAACTGATCGAGTAGACAGATCCTATCCTTGTCAACGAACATAGGGTATTCCTCTTGGATGAAGCAAAAGAAATGGAAGAGGAATTCTCTTGCCCAGCAAAAGCTTCTCCTGATCAATCTATACACATAGAGATCCTTGCAGGCGATGCTCCTACTCTATTACCCATGTCAGTCGATACTTCTAATACCCTCCATCACGTGAGGATACCCTTCCTGTAGAAGATATTTTATCCTCCTTTCACCAAGCCTTCGCCAGTGATACCTTAGTAGTTGAGTCCCCAACGCCTTCATCGGAGCTCCAACAACTTCAAGAGGAATTACGAATTCTTATTCGCTTTGGTGATTCTGATATTGCTTCTTCGGGATCAATCAAGAGATTCGATTTTCTTATTCATCACTACCAAACTCTCTCTCGGTTTGACAAGTCCCTTTCCGTCAAGATGCATGTACTCTATAAATTTCTTAATTTAATTCATGAGTACCAGGATACAGTTATGGTGGTTGATAAATTTCATTCCGAGGATACGGCCATGTCCCTCAAAGTGACCAAGGTCATAACTGCTAAGGAACAACTTCCCACTATGTATGACAAACTAAAGGAGTCAGATTCGACTCTAACTGAGTTGAAGGCTAAGATCTCAACGATGGAGGATAAGCTGAAGGTGTTAAAAGAAGTAGAAAAATCTTTGACCGGTATTAGACGTGGTTAGAAAGCTCAAGTCAATACATTAAGCGTCTTCATGCGAGAGCATACTCCATTGATAGGCTATATGGTATGCTCGGTTGCTAAGACTAGAACTACTTTTTATCGACAAGAAGCTAGGTGATCGAAGATACAATAGAAGATTGCCAAGTTTTCTTCTTTTGAGTCCTGATTGCCATATATTTGTTTGCCTCTTTAATTGTTGTACTATCGGCCTGTAATTCTCTATTTTAATGTAATCAGTCACATTTCCTTCTTCCTCAATAATGCATTCGATACTTAGTTTTTTTTCTTCTGCAATGCTTAAAAGAGTTTTTTTTCTTCTGCAATGCTTAAAAGAAATAATCATCTTGTTGACATGGCACAAATATGAAAAGTTGTGCGCCCACTCGTTCCATCTTCCTCAAGAATGTTTCATGCCATTAATGGGCACTCCAATCGCCATGACACTTCAGCTTCGGGCATAAAAGGCTCCCCCGAGTCTTATACAAAGGAACTAATGGTTCTTTATCTACTTCATACTCAAATCTTTCTTACTTCCAAATTTAAAACTTTTGTTTTCTATTGATGTAGAACGTGTCACAGATGTGTTCCTAGGATGGTCGGGCCAAAAGAAGGTGGACCGTAAATTGACCGTAACTTTTGATCCGAGTATCGTTACGTGGCGCACGACCTATCAATCTTTACTGAAACGGGCCATCCAAGTTGAACCGACCTACATACTGGGTCACATCTGTCTGTTTTTTCAGAAAACATGAGCTTTTAGAACGAAAACAAATTTTTAGAAAATATTTACTATTTTTAGTAGTTCCATATTTTTTAATATTTTTCTATTTATAGTTTTAGATTTTCTTCCTTTTTAGAAATAACTTGTAATTATGCTAAGACTCTTCTAGCAAAATTTTATTTGGAATTTTTATTTTTATAAATTTGGCTTTAGAAGAGTTTTAGTGGAATTAGAATTTTTATTAGAGTTAGAAATTTGCTATTTTTGATAATTATGAATTTTGAGTTTTTTTTTTTCTATATTAATGGTACAAGGTACATAGATATTAGACATTCATCAATCAAATTACGAATTTTATAGAATTTATTTCTATTTTTCTTGTTTTTTTTTCCTCGTGGATTCGAGAAGTCTCTGTAGATTCGGAGTAGTTATCCTTGAGGAAAACGGTGATCAACCTCATCACGTTCATCCCTACGTCAATTGTTATCAGAGCGAGGACTCCCCTCGGGCCGATGACAAACAACGAAGGTATGGACCACAATCCTGTGGACGGAGATCTAACGATTCATTACCTTTCGGAAAGAATGAAAGCTTTCCACCGAGAGAGTTAGTAGACCATGCAAGGGCTGTAAGCAACCCTCAATTGTCTTGCGGATGTGCTAATTCTGCCCTTAGCACTGGAAGATGTTCAACCGCCCGTGGTTGCTGTATGACACAATCTTGATTTTCGTAGAGCACTACTAGTGGTGAATTGTAGGGCTACACCAGATGATGAGAGTTCTAACGACGAGGACCTCGACGACGGCTTTGCCCAACGATTAGTCTATAGAGGCGATCGTCTAGATCATTTGAAAGAGACTATCGATGTAAGGCTGAACTTCTTAATTTTAATGGATTATTATGTATAGAAGATTTCCTCAACTGACTTGCCGAAGTAGAATGATATTTGAATTACATGGATGTGCTAGATTATAAACATGTGAAGTTGGTAGCCTTCAAATAAAATCTGGTGCTTCTGCATGGTGGGAGCAATTACAACTCTCACGTGTCCGATAAAACAAGGCACTCATCTCATCACGGCCGTGGAGAAGATGCCTTCTTCGATCATGGTTCCTCCTAGTAATTACGAGCAAGTATTGTTACAACAATACCAAAATTATCGACAGGGGAATCGAACTGTTACAGATTATATCAAAGAATTTCAGCGGTTGCCAACATGGAACGGCCTGCCAGAAACTGAATCGCATGCCACCACTTTGATCATGAGGAAGCTAGTATACATGCGAAAGGTAGAGATAAATTTACAACGATACAACATCTTTTGAACAAGGTGCATTGTAAACCAAAACGTCTGTAATGTGATCATCAATGTCAGGATCAGTGAGAATCTCGTGTCGAAAACAATTGTGGAAAAGCTACAACTGAAAACAGAAAGGCACCCATCTCCGTACACGGTTGGATGGATCAAGGAGGTCAACAAAACAAAGGTAACCAAACGATGTCGTATATCATTTTCCATTGTTAAATATTATACGGATGAAGTAATGTGTAACGTGGTCGACATGGAAGCTTATCACATTTACTTGGTCAACCTTGGCAAAATAATATTGATGCTACACATAGAGATCGGGATAGCGTATTTTTATTTATTAAAGATGGTAAAAGATTATCCTCGTCCCTATGGGAAGAGAGAACCAACCTAAGACTTCTAAAGTGGAGGGACGGTCGCTCACAACTGAACAAGCTTTTATTAAACAATATGAGGAAATATGAGATATATATGTATTAGTTGAAAAGAAAGAATATAAGGAGCTTATAAACATTCCAAGGGATTTGAAACCAGTGTTACAGGAGTTCAAGGCGATTGTGCTCAATGAACTCCCTAATAAATTGCCTCTCATACGAGATATACAAAACCACATTGATCTTGTCACAGATATAAGTCTACCTAATTGCCTACATTATCAGAAAGAATGTGAGATCTTGAAGGCAAAAGTGAAAGAACTGATCGATTCTAGTCAAGTCAAGGAAAGCATGAGTACATGTATTGTGTCAGCTCAAGGGCCTAATGCCAAGTACAAGAAAATGTCTAATAAACATCGGCATTAGAAGTTATCTCAGAATCATGAGCCAAGTTCGTTGAGTAACTCGATGACGATTTTTTTTTCAAGTACAAGGGTCTGATGTAGAACGTGTCACAAATACGTTCCTAGTATGGTTGGGCCAAAAGAAGGTGGACCGAAAATTGATCGTAACTTTTGATTCGGATATCGTTACGTGGCACACAACCTATCAATCTTTACTGAAACGGGCCATTCGAGGTGAACCGACCAATGTAGTGGGTCATATCTGTCCATTTTGTCAGAAAACATGCGTTTTTAGCTCGAAAATGAATTTTTAGGAAAAATTTACTATTTTTAGTAATTCTGAATTTTTTAAAATTTTTCTATTTTTAGGAGTTTTAGATTTTCTTCCTTTTTAGAAGTAACTTGTAATTATGCTAGGACTCTTCTAGCAAAAGTTTATTTCAAATTTTTATTTTTAGAAATTAGGCTTTAAAAGAGTTTTAGTAGAATTAGGATTTTTATTAGAGTTAGGAATTTGCTATTTTTTATAATTACGAATTTTGAGTTTTTTCTATATTAATGGTGTAAGATACATACATATTAGACATTCCTCAATCAAATTACGAATTTTATAGAATTTATTTCTATTTTTCTTGATTTTTTTTTCTCATGGATTCAAGAAGTCTCTGTGAGGAATCCAGAGAAGCTTCGTGGATTCAGAGTAGTTATCCTTGAGGAAGACGGTGATCGACCTTACCACGTTCATCCCCGCGTCATTTATCTTGGCCACTGCACCCTTTTTCCCATTAATCGGGCTCAAGCTTTCTTGAGGGAAGTTCTTTCCCTTAAGATCTATTCCTTTGTTCATTCCTCTCTCCATTTTGACATTTACCCATTCTCTGTGAGTTCCAGGATATTGTGGAGAATGATGCTCCATGAAAGGAACTCCCGGATGCTTTAACTAAGCTCCAACGCATCAAAAATGTTTATTTTATTTCTGAAAAAGACCTCGAAATATTGGACACTCATGTAAATGCGCGTGCCATCATTCACAAGGAGTCAAACATACTGTCACGCCCCAAACTCGGAAACCGGGCTTACAAAATTCCCGATCGCCGAATCTGGCGCTGATAGCCTCTATAGTACCCCATTCTTGGCTCCTGGCATCCATATACCAGGTTCCGATCCTACGATACCATAAGGAGGATTTCACCATAAGTTCATTTCATAACAAGTATAACCCACGAACAATAACAACAACATCATCACAAAATCCACTATGATAAAAAACTTTAAAGTACAATGCCCATAAAGGAAATACAATGATAATATCGGGGCTCCAAAAGCTCGGTTGTACGCTCCTACTCCTGCTTAGCTATAATTACATCCTGGTGTCACCTACACACATCTATCATGCATAAGCTTATAGAAAGCTTAGAGGGTGGTGAAAGTGTGCACAAGGTAGTAATACAAGTATACAATATCAGTGTAATGCGGAAACATGCTAGTAAGTCCATGAATGCTATCAGTTGTACGAAGGCTATGCGATGCAAGGCATGAATGCTATCGGTCATACCAAGGCCATGCAATACAAGGAATGAATGCTATCGGCCACACCAAGGCCATATGATGCAAGGTATGAATGCTATCAGCCACACCAAGGCCATACGATGTAAGAGGCAACCCAAGCATACCAATCCACATATCAATACAACTCATTTATGAGATATCACCAGGGTCTAATACACTATACACCATATTGTCGCCCCACACTGGACGCACAACCATGTAAGTGGAAGAGACCTCACTATCCGCTTGGCCAATAGTCAGCCAATATCTATCCGGCACGTCTATAGTAGACCCATTTTCGAGCTGGTCAGAGTCAGCCTAGCAATTGCCCCTACCCTCAGACGGGAAAGGCCACACCCCCTTCCAACCGACCACGACACAGTGTGAGACATGGCCTCCTGATATTCGTTCCTCATGCGTTCATACATCCACTCGATCTAGGCATTGGAGCATCCTCCATGGTACCATAAGGGTTTGGGGACTTTCACCCCAGGACATCCTTCGCGCTCCCGTGCTTAACAAGAATTTTTGGTATCCAATCCTACCATCCACGCTATATCTGCGGAGGCTACAACCCTGATGTTGCTAGGGCATAAAGTAACCAAAATCACATAATGCAAGATGCATGAGTCATGCAGTCCAATCATGCATCAATCCGGAGCATACTATGCGCTCATTTGGGACGACTCCGCCTATCAGGGAGTCCCATAAACAACCTGCCCGATGGTATATGCAATTGTCAACCACACCTCATAACAAGCATGCAGATCATGCGTATGGCATGTATCATGATGCTATGCTATTACATACTCATAATCGACATCGATAACCGACCTATATAGAAGGCGGGGTCCATATGAGGACAGCCGATCTAAACCCTCACATAAAGATCGGTCCTCAACTGTGGATATCCCAAATCCGATAGCACGGATCCCTCTGTCTACGGCGATGATGAACTCTCCTCATAATAAGGTTGGGCCTAAGTGACCTACCTATAATCCTAAGGATCCGGAACAGGTTTCCTTCACCATATTATCATATGGCCCGCTAGATGTGCTAGGGGCCCAAATAAGTCTTAGATTGACTATAAGATTAAAATAACCTCACTACCAACCAAAGGGGGCTAAATATCTTGGGTTAGCCCAATATGAATACATGGATCATGCACATATCAATGGCGCCCAATAGTTAGGGTCAACACACTTAGAGAAGGATGAGAATGGGTCTAACAAGGTCTAAGGGAAGGTCACAATGTGGACATTTAACCATCATTGCCCATCAATGTGGACATTTAACCAACATTACTCCCAAGGAGTGGCCCACATAGAGCCAAACATATAGTGAGCTCGGCCTCACATAAGGGCCTCACATACATCATAATGGGCCTCACACAAAGGCCCAACATACATCACAATGGGCCTCATATAATCACATCGGGCCTCATCATATGGGCCTCATCATATGGGCCTTATATACATCACATTGGGCCTCACTCCGGGGCCACATATACATTACAATGGGCCTCACCAAATGGGGCACAAATACATTACAATGGGCCTTACTAAATGGGCCACAAATACATAACAATGGGCCTTACTAAATGGGTAAAAAATACATCACAATAGGCCTTACTAAATGGGCCACAAGTACATCATAATGGGCCTCATTACATGGGCCATATATACATCACAATGGGCCTCACCAATGGGCCATAAATACATCACATTAAGGTGGGCCCGCACATTCCAAATGGGCCCCACCACATGGAAAGCTTGGATTCAAATACGTACACCACGTGGGGGCCACGTGGATGGACAGTGTGAATATACAACACATCACAAGGTGGGCCCCACCCGTCCAGCAAACAGGCGGCGTGGCTGAAATACATACATCAAAGGTGGCGGTCCCACGTCTAGCTGGAATGGATGGAATGGAAATACAACACATACATAAGGTGGGTCCCACCGTCCAGAGTACTGGACGGTGTGGAACAGACTAATACATCACGGTCTGCCCACACAACACCGTCCAAATTTGGACGATGTTGATAGAGAATACATATATCAAGGTAGGGCCCCACCCCACATGTGTAGCTAGTGTGGGTGAGTCCCACCGTCCAGAAAAGGGACAGACGACATGGGTATAACACATACCACATGATCAGACCCACATAGCTTGTTGACGTCAAATACAACAGATTGTAGCTGCGTGGGACCCACCATCCAAGGTTTGAATGGTGTGGGTACACCACATGCATCGGGTGGGCCATGTGGATGGGGTCCACGCGTGCGTGGCCCCCCCCGATCAAGCTGATATTTGTTTGTTTCCCTCCATCCTGGCTAGCCCAAAAATGGGCAACAAGACAGGCCCCATTCGCTGGACATCCAAAAATTCTGGACAGTCTAGATTGTTGATCACATCAGGTGGGCCATCTTACATCATCATCATCATAAAAGAAAGAAAATAAAATGAGAAGGAGAGAGAGAGAGAGAGAGAGAGAGAGAGAGAGAGAGAGAGAGAGACGAGCAATGGACGGGCCCCGCCACTATGGGTCCCTCAATACAAGCATCTATACATACATCAAGATGGATGCCATGCATGCATGGGCCCATCATCGCAAAATAAAAATCTGAGGTGGGGATGTCATCCCCACCATGCAAATTAGGGATCTAGATGACCCTTAGAAGGCATGGATTAGAGAAAAACACATCATGGTGGGGTCCATGGAGAATGGACCCTCCATGGCTCATGCATGCAAGATGTCGGGCCAAAGGCCACATCAAGGGGATCATGGAGGATCTCCACCATGGATTGGTAGGACCTTCAAGTCCCCATGAAAATGCCAGAAAGAAATCTAAGGGAGAGGATGAAATCTAGCTCTAGAGAGCACTCACCTTCAAATCTCGAGCTTCTTCTTCTATCAATGGGGGTCCTAGTGAGCCAAGGATGATGTTTCAAGGGTTGGGACGAAGTATGGAGGGTTGGATTGATGGGGAGAATGGGTGATAGTCCCATGTAAAGCAATCGGCGAACTCTTTGAGTAATTTAGTAAGTTTGACGTGGATCAGTGAGTCAAACAGTCCACTGATGAAAGTAGGTTTGGGATGTCACTCTGTTCCTAAATTCGCTTTAACTAAAGGATCTTAGACTTGAGCTTAAGAATCATCCAATTTTTATAGAGCTTCTTTTTGTAAATCCTTCAAATCAATACTATCTTTAGATATTTGATCAGCCGATACTGCTATTTTAGCCATATAAAATAAAGCGTTTATTATCGTATCTTTGCAAACTCTCATCGAGCTACCTTAATCTGGTCATGAATTCAACCTTGATCGATGTCTGAGTCATCATAGAATTTCTTCTATGATACAACTCCTAGTTACAAGGAATGGAATTATATCCTTCAGCAACTCATTGTCTAGTTGTATTATGGTAGCGATATCGTATACGATGTTATCTGGGTTGATTCTAGCGTTTATCCCAGTTGGTTTGCCATTTTTATCTGATTTAGTAAAACGTATTGGTCCGATCTCATTTATATAGAAATAAGCTTTGGCCAAGTTGGATATGGCTAAGAATGGTTTTTTGTTAGCCAAAATCAATTCTACTTTGTCTTGATTCTGAAAAATTATAAATTGATATAGTGACGACATAATACATGAACAAGAATGAATGTAGTCTCTCTCTAACAAAGCATTGTAATTTAAGGAAGTGTTGACCACAAAGAAAGCGACAAGCACCTTCTTAGTTCTCACCATTAATTCGACTGGCAAAACACCATGTGCTTTGTCACTCCTCCAACAAAATTACTGACTACGACCTCGGTCGATATCAAGTCCTCCTGAGTCTTTCTCAGCTTAGCCATCATCCTGGTCGGAGGATATTTACATCTGTGTTATTATTGACCAAGACCTTAGTGATTGGGCAACCTCTAAGTGCATAGAAATATACAATGGCTTCAAATGTTGGGTCATGATATGAGTTGGTTTTTCAATTACTATCTTTTCAGAAGGTGACCCTAGTTTGACCAAAACGATTGACACATTTTTTGTGTCCTCTTTTGAATCAAAGGAACCATTGAAAAGGCGAGCTTAAAAAGTCCTAGGGGGGTGAATAGGACTATGCCAAATAAAACTTAAAGTGCTGAAATATTAAATAAATCAGAAATCTCAATCACACTAGTATTGAAAAATTGATTCAAACTAATTTGTAGACTAATTTGTAGGACAACCTACACCCAAACCAAGTTTAGGTAGGACAACCTTATTTCATGATGGTTTGTAAGAATCAAGATCTCAAACCAAGCAAGAAAAAATAAAGGTATGTATTACAAACATTCACCACTTTTGCATAAATAAAATTACAAACATTCTCCACAAATACAAAAACTAAACATTCACCACAACACCAAGAGTTATAGTGGTTTGGTGTGTACAACAACTTTTCTCAAATAATCACACCTACTCCACTCCCAATAATCACAAATAGAACTTGAAGTTGAAGATGGAGTTTGATCTTCTACTAGAACTTTAGTAGAACATAAACTCAATCATCTTGAACTTAGTAGAGTTTGAACTTTCCATCTTGATCTTGAACTTTAGTAGAGTCTTGAACTTTCCATCTTGATCCTCTACTTGCCTTGAACTTTAGTAGAGTCTTGAACTTTCCATCTTAATCCACATTAGAAGGCTTACATCATAAGCTGCTATGTCTAAATGAAATTTGACAAAGAAAGGTGTGATTTATACAATCTAGCACTTACAATCATTTTGTATGATTATAAGAGGACCAAGCTCCTCCACATCTCCTTCCATATTATTTAGTTGAGATAGTTTATCCTGTAAACTCAATGGTGGGGTAAGTACCATATTGTAATCCAATACGATTGGTGGAAATGATCAAAATTGTATTACCGAATTAGAACATTAATCCCCAAGTGTCTTTGAATTTGTTTGTTTTTCAATCTCCTTCATTGTTTCTGACCCAATAATCTTGTTCAGTTTAGATGAGGTTTTCCCTAATGACTTTGCTTTTGCAAGAAATTCCTCAATCAAAAGATCATCCGAGAAACATTCATTACTGAAGTATTCAGTCGATCATTCAATGTCCATGCCTTTCTTTTAAAAATTTTTTGGCTATTATTGCCTGACTTAGCTCCCACATACAATTCAACCATATTTATCGCTATTTGTTCTTATTCTGGTCTTGGAATTGTCAATCTTAACTACATTTGCATGGCCTTCATTTGAGGTTCATCTCTTACAATGGTTAACTGTCTTCATTTAGTTGTCTACTGCATTTTCCAATGTCGTTTTTAGTACGTGTCACCCCTTCTAGTACAACTGGAAACTTTGGATGACTTATTCTTTTCCAAACTACCTCTTAAATAGGCCGACGTTTAACTATTCTTTGTCCA
The DNA here is from genome assembly GCA_021015155.1 of Magnolia officinalis. NCBI lineage: Eukaryota > Viridiplantae > Streptophyta > Magnoliopsida > Magnoliales > Magnoliaceae > Magnolia > Magnolia officinalis. Next base: position 19,667,187 of record JAJHSJ010000011.1, read on the forward strand.
GGAGTCGACCCAAGATTATTAGTAGTGTACTTAACATTTTGTTGGTACAAAGAGTTACCCTTTTCAATATTTTGAATGATCGATGGTTCTGTTTAGCAATTCAATCAATAAAATTGCTTTTTGCCCAATCGCCCTTACACATTTGGCACACGGGTGCGGCCTTTAGCAAGTAGAGTTTGCCGCCTTTAAATATGCTTCAGTTTTCTCGACCGTATGCATAAACTTCCTAGTTCTCTACCAACATCTCGTTCTTCGACCTAATCCTTTTAAGATTCAAGGTCATTTTTTGGTCATGGTCAAACTAACCTCTGAGGATTGACCGTGTCCATGTTAATTTTCATATTAGATGGGAATGGATTAGTATCGATCATCATCGCCCCTTTTTCTTTTTCAGAAAACTGTAGCAATCCTTGATCGATGTTGTCTTGGATAACATTCCTAAAAACAACAAACTTGTTAGTAGAATGAGACCGAGTTCCATGCCATTTACAATAACTGATTTTCTTTAACTCTTCGGTTGTCAGTATCTTATGATTGATAGGAACTTTGATAAATTTTTCAGCCAACATGATATCAAAGATTTCGTCAACCCAAGTAATATCAAAGGTATACGTCCTTTGAACTTTCTAAGTGGATGATGCAGTCACATCTGTTTTAACCAATGCCAAATAGACAAATGATTGTTTAGCTACTACTTCATCCATTACAATGTCCTAGTTAAGATCATAATAGTATGTTCCTGCTCACAAATTCTTTATCGTGTCGCCTCTTGAAGTAGAGCCTCATATCAAGATACCTTTTTAATTATATCATAAATATCTTTGAATTTTGTTCCGATGAACTTCTTTCGAAGTTTAAATTCTATACCATCCTAGGCCAATTGAACGAATTATGCCTTGGTCGTGACTAACTTGCATCAGCTTTTTTGCTTTGAATCGTGAAAGATCAACTCGGTTCGAAACTGAGTCCGAGCCGAGTCAAGCTGATTTTTTAGCTCAAAAATTTTTCAAACTGAGTCCGAGCTTGCCCGAGCTCGACTTGACTTGGATCGAACCCTAACTCGAATCAAACACGGATCGAACCAGTTTAGTGACTCGGTTATTTTGATATTGATGTTGCTCAACAAGTATTTAATGAAATGACTAAACGAAGTGTCGACTGGTGGTGAGGAAGGTATGAATATGAAACAAATACCTTGTATCTTGATTTTTATATTGCCTACTGAGTGTTTGATGAAATACCTGTAAACCGATGTTGTTGTTTTACATTCTGTGAGGAATTGAAGGTGCACTCCATGTACTCGGCTCGAACTCGGCTCGAACTAGCCCGAGCTACTGATCGAGCTTAGCCGAGCTGGCCAATCAGGCTTGAGGACCGAGCCGAGCCGAGTTCGAGCTGGGGTCAGCTAGTGGCCAAGCCGAGCCAAGTTCGAGTTGGGGTCAGTTACGACTTGATAATTCGACTCGTGTACACCTCTAGCCAAGTTTGTATTTAATTTGGTAACAGATTAGAACGCCAATAAATGCTACCCCAATTATCGAATGGTCGAATAATTGTAATTTATAGTAATCATTGTTGGCCAATGCCCCACATTGTATAGTAAAGCGATATATATGTTCTATGGTTGATTGACCAGTATCACCTATAAATGGTGTAAAATCAGGTTGATAATTCATCGACGATGATTGTTGCAAGTCGACCCAATCATGATAAGGCTTATAATACACTAGAGCAGTAGTTCGACCGAAAACCTGGCCTGCTACCTCCTAGACCAACTATATGATTTGATTATGGTCCCAATGTTGTTATACCAACCCTCATTATAAGGTTGATTTCTAGGCAAATGTTGCCATCCATGTATCCCTTGATTCCTTGCTTCAAGGATAAAATTCTTATTCTCTCGTTCAGGCTGCCTAAAATCCATAGGTGATGGTGAATTTCTCACATCCTGTACTAGAACAAGGGCAAGATGTGTGTACTGTCAGGGAGGGGGGGTGCCTGTGGCATTGACGGTACTGTAGGTACTGGTGTTAGATTCCCAACTAAACTAGCGTCAACCTATTGCTAAGGTGCAATGGTTGCCCTTTCTGCAAACAAAGCCATTAATCGGTTCATGCTTTCGGCGTAGCTAACCATCTACCTATTAAAGGTTTCAGTCTGAGCTCGTGATTGTTCATCCTAAATATGAGATAATTCCGCAATGTGCTAAATTTTCCTTTGCACAAACCATCCTAGCAGATATAATCCCAAGGGGTTCAACCTGAGATGTCGATGTTCTATTTAGGTTTGGTGGAACAAACACCGAATTGGGTGGTAAATTCACTTGCTCGGGTACCTGATGAACCTACAACTCTTCCTCTTAGGTAGGAGGAGGTTCATTAGTTGCAACACTAGTAGTTGCAGAAGCATTTCGACCACCTCTTCGACTTATGATTCCATAGAACTTTTGCACCGGTAAGTATACTTTTAATCAAAGTCACACCGTGCGTTTACAAAAATTGTTGGCACTCGATTTGTTTTCTGTCACAAATGATGTATGTAGGCATGTCAGAATTGATATAGAGGCTCGATTCAAACTAATTAACTTTGACTCCAAGCATCAAAACAAGCAAATACGTCTAACTTGACAATATATGACCAGAATCTAAGGAGATCATTCGCTCGCTCAGCCACTTGCAAAATATTTGTAATGTTTAGGTGATAGTTAGAGGGTATGGTTCTTCCTCTTAAGATGGGTTGCGCCTTGCCTTTCACAAGAAATGACTTTTTAGTATACCAATGCTATTAAATAAAGGAAAATATTTACTATCGGTCACGAAAGAGCGATTGCAAGAATACTTCTTCTGAAATAATTGCTTATATTGGATAAGAATCAAGTCCAACGTATGAGCGTAGACTTGGAACACAACTAAATATTATACCACTACTAGATTATAACTACTCATATGATAGAGCTACTTGATTATGCTTAAAGTAAGATAAAATTGACTTGTTTGTGTGTTTGTTGGATTTGATTGTTTTTTCTTATGATAATTCTCTGACTATTTATAGATCCATGCCACATTTATTCCTTTGGACGTTTCTCTTCTTTATTGGATGATTATGGCAACCGAAGAATCGCCATCTACAACATTCTCTTGGTACGTTTATCTTTTTTATTATTCATTTTATCTCGGCCATGCTATGTTCCTCTCGGTCATGGCTTTCTCATTGGGTGCGTTTCACTTCTGGATGACTTGGTCACACTACCCTGTCAGTCATCTGATAGTGTGCAACATTAAATCGATGCCTACAATAATTCCACAAAAAATGCTCGTCAGTATTTTAGAAGATCTTTTCATACACCTCATATCTCTCATGTAATGGTAGGTGTCACCCTCTTATTAGCTTTTCCCAAAATGATCAGAAATAGAATACAAAACTAACTCTTTTAAATAGTATACTTTTACCTTTGAATGTTATCATCATTCTTCCTTTTTTTCGTTCATTTCAAGCTCTTTCAGTTTCTTCAACATGAGAGAAAGCGAGCTGACTCGATGAGTCTTCTCAAATGAAGGCCAAGTCAACTACAGGTGCGAGTTTCCCAGTGACTCAGATTGAAATCTTGCCGAATCGAGTTGATTCAGCGGAGTTGAGTTGAGTCAACGAGTTTTGGAACTACAATCCCTTCTACACCTAGGTGCACGCTTTTAATGGTTTGGATGGAAGTGTATGTATGTATGTCACATGTAAAATGGCTATGTGCATACACGGAAGGTCATACACTATATGGTGAATGGACTTAGTTGGATTTTATAAGAAGACAAGGAAGGAAGGCCATTCAGTCAACACAAATGATATAAAATGATATAATGCAAAGCTTCGCCAAGCCCATGTGATCTTGTTGTTTGGGAGATGAATCGAGCCTTCAAGTCAACTAGACCCGGCTGGATATTGAGTTGAGTCGAGATTTTGAGTTTTTAAACTAGGTTAGAGATTGGGCCATGTCCTAAACTATTTTCAAGATAGTTTAAACCTTTAGAATAACAACTTAATCAAAGAGGAACTCTTTTAAACATTCTAAGTAATAACTTATCAACTTGGGTCCTTGCTCTTACTCGGGTGGTAGACTCTCGGGAGTTTCAACACCCGGTCGAGGGTTCGAGTACCCATAGGTGGTGAAATTCCACTACGACGTGCATGTGTAAAAATTAAAAATAAATAAATAAATAAAAACCTTATCAACAAAAAAAAAACCTCTCTCTCTCTCTTCTCTCTCTCTCTCTCTCTCTCTCTTCGCTCTCTCTCTCTCTCTCTCTCGATATATATATATATATATATAGAATATATATATATATATATATATATATATATATTAAAGAAGCATAAAAATAAATGAGCAAGTGTGGCCCACTCTACCACCCAATCAATAACAATTCTGATATATAAATCAGATATTATGCGATCAAATTGATGAGTGGATTGGATATTGCCCACATGAGCAAAATTTGAACGTGTGATACTTATATTGATCATCCTATTTTTTTATTTTTATTTATTTATTTAAAAAAAAAATTAAAAAATCTAACACACGCACTCACACCACCGTAGGATTTCACAATAATGGTTACACAAACCCATGACCTCGTGTTGAAACTCTTGTGAGTATACCACTTAGGCATGAGTAAGGACCTTACTATGGTTGTTTATTGATCTAAATTTTCCATCTTATGGTTCTCACCATTGATTGCATATCACATTAAAATAACCTTTATTGGAAGATCCTAACTGTCCATTGTCATCCTACAAATGTTTCAATCATTGATCTAGACCATCCATCAAAGTGTCCCACCATTGATTGCCCATCAATATAAAATAAATAAATAAATTAATTAATTAAAAACACTTTTGTTAGATGATCTTAAATGTCCAATTAATAGTTATGGAAATGACCGTCCATAGTGATTGCAAATGGTCCAGTCATTGACCTACGTTGCCCATCATGTGGGCCCTTCCATTTATTGCCCATCCTTCCTAAAAAAAGACTTCTCTTAGATAATCTTGGCCATCCATTCAATGCCCAAGGAAATGGATGGTCGATATTGATTATAATACGAATGGTCTAATCATTGATCTAGCCGCCCATCATATGCTCTAACGCTTGATTGTCTACCCCTTTCAGAAAATCACTTTAGTTGAATGATCCTAATCTACCAATTAATGCTTAAGGAAATTAATGGTCCATATTGATCATCCAACAAATGGCTCGATCACTAATTTAGACCATCCATCACATGGGTCCACTTTCAATTGCCCACCCCTTTCAGAATATCACTTTGGTTAAATTATCATATTATCCTTATCTTCTAATCATCTCAGGTAACTTGATGGTCCATATTGATCATGCTACGAATGTTTTGATCATTGATCTATGACATCCACATGTGCATCCCACTCTTCATTGCCTCTCTAAAAATCACTTTGGTTGGATGATCATAACTCTCAATCAATGCATATGGAAATGAATGATCTATAATTGATCATGCTAAAAGTGCATTGATCATTGATTTAGATAATTCATCACATGGGTCCCACCCTTATTGACCAACCCTCTCAAAAAATCACTTTGGTCAAATGACCCTGATCTTCCAATCTATGTGTAGGGAAATTTGATCGTGCTACGAAGATTGATCTATGGCATCTATCATGTAGGCATGATCCTTGATTGCCTATCGCTCTAAAAAAGTCCATGATTATTGAGCATTAGAGTGAGATAATGGTCATTAGTAAGTGCAAGGTGTGAGCTCTTTTACTTTCTTTTTCTTCCGTGGCCCAAAGTGCGGGCTCTTTTACTTTCTTTTTCTTCTTCTCTGGACTAAGGGTGGGCTCCTCTTGTATTCTTTAGACTGTGTGCCCTTTTGGAGGAAATGAAGAGTTCTTATCTTTAAAAAAAAATTTTAAAAAAAATTAGTCAGTTTTGTTTGATGATCCTAACACTCAATCAATGCCTAGGAAAATGAACAACTATATCGGTCATGCTAAACATGGCCCAATCATTCATCTAATCATCCATCATATGGGTATCACCTTTGATTACCCATTCCTCTAAAAAAATCACTTTAGATAATTGATTCTGGCATCCCTATAAATGGCAATGAAAATGGATGGCCCATACAAACGATGCTACAATGGTGCTACTGTTGATTTAGACCCTGTAATGTGTACCCCACACCTTTTATGGCCCATCACTCTAAAAATCACCGTGGTTCCTATGGTGAGATTTCGAGAATCCATGGTGGGTATTGGAGTGAAATTTTATTATCCTTTTGAAAATCAAATAAATATAAAAATCATTTATCATTTGAATGTTCTTACTCTTAGTCAAATATGCTCACATTTTACTCAAAATTTTAGTTGCCAATCATTGAACAATGCAACAGTTCAAGAGGCATACATGATGAGGAAAAGTGGTTTTCAAGTGTAAAGGTCATACTAACAACATATGGAAATCCGTTTTCCCTTTGGGTTGAAAGGAACAAAATGATTTTTCAGAAGAGAAGTCCATCCCTTGAATCCTTAATCTGCATGGTCAGAAATTAGGCGACTGAGTTTACTAACATTTTTCAAAATAAACAAGCTCTTTTTCTTTTCCTAACATTAAAATAAATATGCTTTCTCAGTTGCTGAAATGTATAATCTTTCAACACAGAACCAGTTCCCCATCTTGACTCCTAATCAGAAATGGATCCTTGTGAAATGGGTTCCCCAATCCCAACCATAGGTTCTATAAATTAAATTTTGACGGATCTGTTGCTAAGCAGAACAATCATTTTGAGGCTAGTAGGATTATAAGAGATGATCAGGTGCAGCTATTGGTGCATGCAGAGTAAAATTGTCTAATTTTTGTAGAAACAATAGCTGTTATGTTAATTATGAGTTTGTTTTCCAATACCTTAGTAGTTGATAGGAAATGAACCATGACTACAATTTGCTTTACTTGTGTGGTGTTTTCATCTACATTTGGCCACAATAATAACATGCTTTCATTATCGGTTTTAGCTATAAAATATTGAGAGATTGAGATTTTATAATGTAAAATTCTAATGATTACAAATGCATTTACACCTCTCCTATTACATATGCATTTAACTATCGATTTATGTGCTCTAATACTTATTTAAATAAATATTAAAAATAATAATGATGTCCACTTACATTACTATGGATTTTGGAAAAACAAACCGACCTTACGCTTGGTCAGAAAACTATAAATCAATTCACTTGAAAATTGAAATCAAAGGTGCTTCTGAACTAAAGTTCGATTGTCTACTCTACCAGGCAATGCACCACTCGAAATTGCAAATCCAGGTGAAGAATGTGTTGAGTCAGCTAGGGGAATGTAATTATGGGAAGGCTGGTCACATATACATTCAACTCGACTGTTGGCAGCCACACATTTTTAACCATTCATTTGTTTCTTTTGATTCACGTACATGAGGAATACCTGAAAAGTGGATTAGACTGACCTTTGGACTAAGGGAGATTGACCTGGTGTCGCTCTTCGTTAAGCATCTCATGGTTGTGCTGCTGTGTGCCACATTGGCATGTGTGGTCACTTGTGCTTGCCATTTGCAAATGGGCAGTAAATGGTGAAATACAGTCGAGGGGAGTTGAAAACCCAACTATTTCGTTGAACTAAGGTCAAATCGACTCGACTCGGCTCGGATCTTGACAGAGTGAACTTGGGTCAACAAGATTCTGAGCCAAGCCAGTAGGAAACTTGCTCTTGAGATTGACTCGGTCTCGACTTGGTGAGACTTGTAGAGTCAACTCAATGACTCAGTCAACTTGACACTACTAGTGGTGGCTCCAGCTGAGTCACTCACTTGTCAACTGTCGTTTTCCAAAGAAACGTAATTAGTTAAGTAGGTTTTGAATACGCAAGAGAAGGGAGAGAAACATCTCTAACCTGCATGCCTAAGAATGGTAATCTGTACCTTTTTTTGCCTTTTTTAGTATTTGATCATTAATAACTGATTTGAAATATTAACTCTCACCCAAATATTCTAGTTTAATTATAATTAAATACGAGGTCGAGTCAATTAAAGACTCAATAGTCTAGTCGATTCATCCCAGCTGGACATCTATTCCAGCTGAATTTTGTGGTTTTTGAATCTGTCAATGCATGTGTGAGAGAGATGAAAGAATAGGAAGGAGAAAGAGAAGAATAGAGAGGAGAAAGGATAAAGGGAGATAAGAGTTGGGGCCTGTTGTGCGACTAGATCAAGACCATTGATTTCCATCCATTGTCATTGAATCTGGGGAGTGAAGAGGCTCATCCTCCCAAGTATGTTATTGATTTGAGTGGGCCACCGATCTTCTTGTTTCAGCTCCCTATTTTGGGTCTGTCATGTGGTTCCCTTGCTCGACCCATCAAGGATGTTAATAGGGCCATCTAAACATCCAACGCATGGCCTGAAACTTTCTATACCATAAAATGCAGACCTAAAGGCATCAGGTTATCATCACATTCTTAAAACCTCAAATGACTTGAACAGTTTTGTACATGAAACAAGACTAGTCAACCATCAAAATTTTAAAACCAAAGTTGGAAATGCCAGAGAGAATCTATCTTTTTTTCTTGTCAATTCATCATCATGAATAAAATAAAATAAAATTAAAAAATGATATCTTGCAAAGAAAAGGAAACCCATCTACATGAAATTCTTATTGAAGAAAGGAAACCCATCTACATGAAATTCTTATTGAAGAAGATGGATTCTTCAAAGAAAAAAAAAGGAAAATCCCTCCAATACCAACAAAAATACAAAAAACAAAAAATCCATTAAAAATAAAATTATGCATAACCAAAATAGAAAAAGAAAAATTCCAAGATAAACTTATAAAAACAGCAAAACTATTTCCTCAAATACCAACAAAAACACAAAAGAAATTTCCAGTAAAAATAAAACCAGCAAAATGTAAAATAGAAAGTAAAGAAAAATGCCCACCTAACCTATGAAAAATCAATATAACTACACATGAGTTTGAATATTTCAATGATCGAGATCACCCAAACCAAAAAGAGAAATATCTGTATACCATCGAAAATTAAACGAAAAAAAAGAAACAAGGATTTCATTAGGGAAAAAAGGGAATGGATCTGACATCACAGATAAGAGACTCTATGGTAGAGATACGGAAGCCCAAGCAAAAGAGGCCTCTTCTCTATATAGGCATGGAAAAAAAATATGAGTATAAAAAAAAAAAAAAAAAAAAACACACCTATAAGCTATTCACAAGAAAAAACTTCACAGTAGACCCACTAGGTCAAGAAAATCATAAAGAATTCATCTTGACCTTGCTCAGAAGAAAATATTGTAGAGTGGATGAATAACATTTGGTCTAACACTCAAATCAATCCTATTTATGTTTATTTACTTCATTACGTAATCACTAATTTTCTAGTTGAGGTAATATTAGGCGAAGTCAGCTGGAATACACCCTTTAGGTACCTAACCATACGCCAAAAGCTCCTGGACTGATAGAATGTGCCAAGCTAGGCCCTTAAACCATTGGGGATCGCAACATACAACCATGCTTTGTAGCTGATGTCCGCAGAGGTCCAGTCTATAATGGTACTCACTCTGGCTTATGTCCAGGTCACTCTTTCCGCCGTGGAATGGTTCTCACTCTGGCCTTCCAGGTAAAACTTTCCACCTTGTCTTGGCTTTCATTCCAGTCCAAGTTGCCCTTTCCATGGGTTGCCCCTTCTACAACTCGAACACAGGTGTTGCTGGCTTGGATACCAAATGTTAGGTATCCATCCCTTTGCCAATAAGCTCTAGGGCTGATGAAAAGTGTCAAGCTAAGCCCTTGAATGATTGTACATTGTAATCACAATAGAATCGTTTCAAATAGCATTATCCGTTATGTCATTGACATGCATGGAAGCTTTGGAATGTGTACATGCTTCAAATAAAGAAAGAGACATTTGCTGATCACAAGGAAAGAATACAGCAAAGCAAAATACGTCCAAGCATTATTCAAAGACTTAAAATAACCAATCTTTAAGGAAATACCGCTATGACTAAATATTCTGAATGATGCGCAGTAACTATTGTTAACAAGACCACAATTATAAACAACCTATTTTGAAGAAATACAGTCAGAAGGTAATTGCTATTTAGAAAGGAGTGGTAATTTCACTAGTTGTTAACAATCTTGGAAACAGTGACATCTTTCTTTGGGAGGAAGGCTGATTCTTATCAAAGGGACCCTATTACATCTCCCGATCTATTTCTTATCATTATCTAGAGCCCAAAGGATGTACTGAATAGGTTGCAGCAGCTTAGACATGACTTCTTGTTTTGGGGGGGGGGGGGGGGGGGGGGGCGGTGTGGTTTAGAGGAAGACTAACAAGTTTCATTTGATAAAGTGGGAGGAGGTGTTAGAAGGTCGGAGATTATGAATGATGTGTTTTTTGGGTATTAGGAGGTCGGAGATTATGAATGATGCATTTTTTGGGTAAATGGCTATGGAAGTTTGGTACAGAGGAGGGTAGCCTTTGGAAGGAAGTAATAGTTAGAATGCATGTGGTGGAGTGGTGGTGGTGGACAAAAGAATCATCCTTGTGTAGGGCCCCGAGGATGTAGAAAGCTATCACCAAACTGGGGAGAAGAATCAAGGAAGGGATTGGGTTCTTGTTGGATGATGAAAAAAGAGTCAAATTCTAGGATGTGTGGCTGGGTGAGTAGGGATTGCGTGATGACTTACCGAGGTTGGCTAGCCTGGCCCTGAATTCAACTGTCACTGTTGCATTATGCTGTGTCTTCCGGTTCTGGGGTCGTGTGGATTCATCCATGCCAGAAGGACCTGTTGGAAGAGGAGGAAGAATTTTTATGCTTGTCCAAGCGACTTTCAGGCATCTGTCCTTCTCTGGGAGCTATGGATGGCGATGGCATGGCTCAGATAAGTTGGGGAAAATTTCAGTCTAATCCTTCTATAGGTTGCTCAGAGGAACTTCTTCATGAAAGGAAGTAGCGCACACCTTCTCTCTATGGTCCTACAAGGCCCATCACAAGGTTGTGGCACTAACTTGGTTGGTGGGTTGGAACAAGGTGCTCTTTGGAAAAGAAGTTGACAATCGCTAATATATGCTTGCTTTGTATGCGGAATGAGGAATTAGTCTACTCTCTCTTCATTCATTGCCCTTTTGCGAGGAAGTGTGGGAGAGCTTCCTGGGTCTCTTTG
>JAJHSJ010000011.1:19678518-19765371 GCA_021015155.1 Magnolia officinalis
GCCACACGGAGTGCTTACGCACTTTATGTCGATCAACTCGATGTGCGCTCGTGCTAGTCGAGCTCGTCAAGTAACCCGATTGACCCGATGTATGTTCACCATGTTTGGACGCTACTGCTTGAACCTAAGGTACCAAACTCACTAGTGAAAACCCCGTTAACCTTGGTACCTCGATCCGCTAAGACTCATGAGCCGGATATGGTGGTATGGGACACCGTGGTCGAGCTGTTGGCCTACGCTGGGGCGACGAGCCTCCCTGTAGTGACCAGTGAGCAACTCAAACTCGTGAGTCGAACACGGTAGTTTGAGACACTGTATTTGAGCTGTCGGCCTCCATTAGTGCAGCTTGGCATGGTCCCAGTCGGGTTGGTGACGAGCCTTCGAAAATAGACTGCCAGTTGGTAGAGTGTTGGTGGTAGTGACCTGAACTTGTCTATCGTATGTGATTAACTAGGATTGATGACCCTAAATGGATCATTGTTTGAGAATTGAGATAAGGGAGGTACCTTAGTTTCCCAATCTTGCTGTATGAAAAGGACTACTAAGAACTCGGTAATCATGCTCATAACATTGCACTGCATGTGACCCGGGTTGAAGAGCACAGAAGGAAGAAAGCATGCCGCGACCGTAAGATGGTGTTGCACGAGGGAGTGTAGGCGAGGGCATGCATCATTGTTCATATCATTCTTGCATTAATAAGAGTATTTATGGATGTTTGATTTTATTGCTTTATTATTACTGCTTGACTGAATTGATAACATGTTAACCTTTGCTTTATTATTCTACTGAGTTGATCACTCCCCCACGTTACGGGACGGTGTTGTACACACCAACCAGATTCTGTCTTAGCTGCAGGTGATGGTGATGCTTATGAGGCAGAGCCAGACTTTTACGACGATGAGGAGGAGCTCTCCTATATGCAACTCTCTAGCGGGTCTATGTAGACCTGGAGTTGCGCTGGCGGGGGTACAGGGTTTTGGATAAAGAACATTACACTTTCTCATTTTGTACATTGTGGAACTACACTTGTAAGTCTTTAACCTGGTAACATGTTCATACTCTGGAGACTTACACCAGTTTACATATATTTTATATATCTATCACAGTCTTCCGCTTGCGTAATTTAACTGTCTCTGGAGTATGATATGCTGTTTTGGCTTAATCCCATTAATCTTTAATGCCCTAACACGGACAACATTAAATCATCCTTATTTATGTTGCATAAGTGATGCGTTGGAACTCGGGAGTTGAGTTTATGCTCGACCCCCGATTTTCAGGGCGTTACAGTGTAAGAGTATGTATACTCTCTTTTCTTGTGTATGATTGAGGGTAAGAGTTTATGACCCAAACTCGACTAGGTTCTTGTGTATGACCTTGACTCTTGTGTAGGGCTTAAATATTGGTTCTTTTATAGGACCTTGGCTCTTGTGTAGGGCCTAAAACAGGTCCTTATGTAGGCCACTGGACATGAGTGTGTACTTGTTAGTATCCGTAGAAGCCTTCAGTGAGAGTAAACGTAGGTCCTTGAACTAGGATCGTGCTTGTTGGTTAGCTTATGAAAAACCAAGTCTCTTACGGGAGCCTCCGACGAGAGTGTACATCAGTAGGTTCTTGTGTAGGACAGAGGTTTGTGGCGAACCTATAGAAAACCACACAAAGTCTCTTGAGGGTGCCATTCCTTGTATAGGATTGTAATGGTTAGAGGTTAACCTGGTTAAAAACCTTCGATAATGAAATCCAGTACACTCATTAGTTGAGTGCGTTCGCCAGGAGTGGAGTAGAGAAACTGAACTACTATACATGCTTGTGTTTGAGATTGTTATTTGAATACTTGTTTAATTATTGCATGCATGATTAAATGAATGTTCGGAATTGATAGTTAGTACATCTCACACACACATGTACACTATCATGTTTATAGACTAGTTGCTTAATTGACATATCATTTATAGTCCATATGATTGGACCCTCTATTGGCTTGGAAGCCATAAAGTTAATTGTCTTGCTTAGTTTAAGTTGCATATTAGCTTAACTAGGCAATTGTGGTTTAAAAGATGAAAATTTTAATTGATCCTAATCACCCCCTCTAGGACATGACATTTATTTTTTAGCTCCACCAAGCTTCTGCACGCACAACTGTGATAATCCCATTACACCATAGGTGAATTTTCACCTAAGTGATTCCCCACTCATATCCCTCATCTTAAACTTCAAACCAAAGAGATTCATGACATCCTTCTTGTGATTGACCACTATAATGAGCATTCCAAACTCGATTATGAAGGCGTTCATGTTCTCTCCGTTGTTTAAGAAATTAGACCAAAATCAATTGGTAAATCCTTATTTAAATCCTTTAGAACAGTCATGTAGGTGAATACCCCTTAACAACAACTATTCCTTTAGTTGTAGGAGAATCTACCATCCTCCCATCACCTTGGTCACCTCATAGGTACATCGCATGTAAGGTGTTTGATCGTGGAGCTGAACCATTCTAATGACCTTCACCACGACTTTCCTCCTTAGAGACTTGAGAGACTATAACACCTTAGATATGTGACCTTAGAAGCTCCACGTGGGTTTAATAGGTAAATATGAAGATTTTAGCCTCATTTTTTAAACATATAGGTAAATCAGAGGATTTTTTAACCTCATTTAAAGTAAGCTTATATTTATATATGAGGATTAAGCCTCATTCTTTTTTTATAGTTTAGCTTTAATGTTGTTTAATTTGAGTATCATATATGTTTATTGCTAGACTATCATTGGTCATGTTGCTAGATAAGTTTATCCTTTAAATGACAGTACCTTATCTTGAATTGGGAAAAGTGTCACTTCATGGTTCAGAAGAGAATTGTCCTTGGACACGTGATCTCATCCAATAGAATTGAAGTGGGCAAGACCAAAATAGATCTAATTGTTGATTTGCTAGCTCCCAAAAGCATACATAAAATTTGCTCTTTTATGGGTCATGTAGGATTTTATAGTATGTTCATTAAGGACTTTAGCCAAATCTCTAGACCATTGAGTAACCTCCTTCAAAAGGATGTCCCATTTGAGTAGACTGATTCATGCCAAGAGGCTTTTACAAAGCTAAAGGGTATGTTGACAACCGCACCAATCATGCTGTAATATTTCGATTTTCGTAGCCCAAATATACTACTCGTTTTCCAAAATCCTGAGTGTTAACCTTTAAAATTCAAGTTTAAATTTAAACAATCTTGTCATCAATTAGAGTTAACAGTAATTTCTAGTGAAGTAAACCATGCATTGAGTAAAAGTTTTTCACGTATAGTAAAAATCTAAATGTAGTGCCCATACCAGACTCATACAATCAAAATACCAAAAGTAGTCAAATCTGAAATGAAAAATATCAATTAATGATAAAGCTCAATATAATCCACTGGAACCTTGTCTAGCTCCCTAACTACCTGATCCGTTCCAGCAGCCAAGTGAACAATACCGGCTTGCTCTATACCTGCATCGACTGATATGTTTTGATAACGTTAATGACTATCATAGTGATGAATACCCTCTAAGATTACACACCCAACATTCATAACCAAGTATAGTTTTGTAAGATATAAAGAGATATATATTCAGCAATGAAAATCAACAAGGTGACTAGAAAATCAACAAGTAAACTTCAACTTCACTCGAGAATCACAATAAAAGTGAACTCAGCAAGGTGAATAGAAAATTAACACATGAACTTCAGATTCACCCGGAAATCATAATACAAGTGAACTTCACAAGGCGAATAGAAATCAACACGTGAACTCTGGCGTCACTCGAAAATCATATGGAACTCTGCAAGGTGACTAGAAAATTAATAAATGAACTTCATCTTCACCTAGAAATCATATGGAGCCCCACTTGATGACTCGAAAATCGCAAGTTTTTATACAAATTAAACCATCAAAGCCACAAAGGACAAATATTCTATCCATCCACATAGGGAAAATATCGATCAAAGCCACATATGACAAATATTCCATCAGAGCCGCAAATGGACAAATATTCCATTAAAGTCGCATAGGGCAAATATTCGATCAAAGTCACATAGGGAAAATATTCCATCAAAGCTACGTAGGTCACAAATGATCTGCAAGATGGTAAGTCCACAACAAATTCTATTTGATTCATTAAACTGAAATGTCCACTACTTCGAGGACCTCTAAAAATATCATCAAATAATCACAAGTAGAAAACATCGAATCATTGACCGATTTTCAACTTGAGATAACATGTGGCAATCTAATCATTCATGCTTATTAGAATTAAAGAGACATGTCAATTATTCAATTCAAGAGTTAATTGCGCAACATATTAACATATTCATATAATGAGACAAGTAGATTAATCAAGTAACTCAAGAGATTTTAAATATGAGAGATTAAAATATTATCTATAACATGATTAATGAATTTAAGTGGAAAACTTAAAGGGGGAATCCTCACCTCGATCAAACAACTTATATGTGTTGCCTGTAAGATAACACGTGAATGCAATTCGATAGAGTCAAATCTGATTGATACACATACGACCACGACCCAATCAAAACACTAAGGAAAACTGCTAACAATCAGCTTTCTATGGACAATAGGCTCAGTGAAAACTCAATAAGTCAATTCAGAAGCAAAAGAAATGAAATTGGTTTCGATTTACCTCAATTTGGTAACTCAATTCAGTGGCTCGACATGAACTCACATAAGTAGTTGTAACTGATACAAAATGAATTAAAAAAGCATTCATTGCCACAGGAATCTGACGAAGAATCGAGTGACTCGGCTGAGTTATCTGAACTCAGCTGCACTTGGTTGAACTTAGCTGAAAAAAATTTAGTTAACTAAATCATGATTCAGATGCACCTCCCCTCTCTTTATCTCCTTCTACTTCTTCCTTTCACTCTTTTGAACACAACGACCCATCAGTGAATCAACGCCTCGACTCGGTTTTAAACCGAGTCGACTCAGCGATAAATAAGGAAACATCCTGATAGCTGCAAGTGGATCCTTGGAACCCTATTTCCCACCTTTAAATTCATAAATTTTAATTAAATAATTAACAATTACTCTTCCAATTATTCAAATTTAGTTTCAGATCTTCTTCTAATTTTGCTTCTAGTTATTTTCAAAAATGTACGAGATTAGTCCATGTGGATTCGACCTCGGTCTTATCGAGATTATTACTACATCGCGACCCTACACTTGAGGTTGTGAACAATTCCCTTATTCTTTCTTTCTTTCCCCTCTTTCTAGAACGCCCAACAACATCTCTGGCTTAAACTAGACTCGTTCCGGACTGAGCAGTGAGTCAGATTCGGCTAGCTGACTCGATCCAAACTTGATCGGGAGTGCAACACCACCCAAATCTCTCTCTCCCTTGCCTCTACTTTCTTCATGCTTCTTCTCTTTCTCACTTCGTCACTTGACCAGGATGGGGCTGGACTCTGCCCGAACTCAAGCCCAACTCAGACCGAACTCGATCTAGACTCAGCGGCTCGACGAGTGAGGCATGAAGAAATGACTCCCTCTCTCTCTCTCTCTTTTTCTCTCTCCTGTCTTCTCTTCTCTAGACCAGACTTGAGTGTCCACACGTTGAAGGCAGGACAAACTCGCCTAGCAACTCGGACGTGTTGACTCAGTGAAGTGCGACACCAGAAACGGTGCCCCCTCTCCTCTCTTTCTAACTTATCATTTCTCGAAAGAGATGCCATAAGAGACAACTTTATATAAGATTCCTTAATATCTTCTAGAGGACTTGCAACTAACTAATCTTTGGATTAGTTACGATCAGACTGAAATGATTATCGGACAATACACACATCTCTATTCAGATGTAGTTAAATTAGCTTACATGGTTAGAATTCATCATTACAGATGGCCATTTGGTACTATGAGCCACCAGATGGACGAATTAGATCAGAAGATGGCCCACTAGAAGGTGGTGGGTTTTACGGTAAAATGGGGAAGATGATTCAACCGTTAATGGTGGATCATCAATGGATGGTTGATCATATTATCAACAATGTATGGACAATGTGGATAGGTCCCATGATCACCGTGGATCGATATTTTGGATGGATATCCTTGATATCTCTATGATTCACGAGATATTCAAGTGCGGGCGGGATTGCATGAGTCGCCGATATCTCACATGAGAATTAGAAGCTGCTGCAAGTGGGGTGTTGGTTGTCCTAGGACGGACGTTTTAGATGCACCAATGAGACTTTTAGAAGCCCGGGAATGGTGGAGATTCCGCCATGATATTGAAACAGAAAAATACTTCCCGTGCTGCTCTCTTTTCTCACTACAAAAACCTAAAATGTGGGGCTGAGAGTTGTCCAAGATGGGTGGCTAGGATTGAAAGAATCCACTCGTACGCGGATCGCCAGCAAGGCAGGGAACCATCTTTCATTTAAAAAAAAATCTCCCCCATGCGCAGGTTTACTTGCGAATGAGATTGTGCGTACACACATGTATAGTAATGCATGGATTCTCCTAGGTTTTTGTCGGACCTTCACTACGCATATGATGGATGATTTATATCTTCCAGATGGATTGATCACGGTGGGCCAATAACATTATGGATGTTGTTTGTTTGAATGATGCTGGGCGGGAAAAGATAAAGAGGAAGAGGAGGTTTCCTCTTCGGCTTGGGTTAGTGGGTCAAACTTGACTTGACTGAGTTTTAAGCTTGGTGCACTACGATTGTGCACGAGCTCTGTGCACACACACCCTAATGTGGGGCCCACATAGATGTTTTGTGAAATCCACTCCGACCACCTGACTCCATGGGTCCAATTAGGACCCCTAGCCAGAGATCAGACAGGTCCAAAGCTCAGGTGGGTCACACTAAGTGAGTTTTATTCATGTAATGATGTTATCCTACGAATCTTACGGTTAGATCATTTTCAGATCTGACCATTAAAGATTCCAAGGGTTCTTAGTGAAATATGAAGATATTAGATGGTTGTTATCAAAACTTAATGGCCTGATGGTATGATCAAGGGGTGGGTTGCTACTTTAAGTGTTGCGGATCAACGAACGGTCGATTAAGAGATTTAGGTATCAAAACTGATTTCGCACGACTTAGTCATTCTAACAAAGTGTTGTTTGACATTTTACTCTAATTGAGTTCCTTGAAATAAGTCTCCTGAGGTTCAATGTGGATCCCTTGATGATCTGATGGCCCATCTTAATGATAGACAAATGGATGGCTTGATCTATGGGCGAAGATTACTCCCAACTGTCAAATCAAGCTAGAATGAAGGTGAATGTTAAGATAAATCAAGTTTGTGTTTATACTAAGTTAGGTCCTCATGGTAACACCCGAATACTAAAATGTACTGGGTGTTACACATGCAACTACCTGATTGGAGCAGTCATTTTGAAATCATGTGTGATGTTATTGACTATGCTATTGGAGCTGTGTTAGGCTAAAGGAATGACAAGAAGTCATGTATTATCTACCACGCAAGTAGAACATTGAATGAAGTCCAGATAAATTACTCCACCAAGGAAAAGTAACTCCTTGTCGTAGTCTTTACTTTGTATAAATTCAGATTTGACTTGATCGGATAAAATATTATAATTTTCATTGACCATGTGGCGCTTAATGATCTTCTTTCAAAGAAAGATGCTAAGCTCTGTCTTTTGAGATGTATCCTCATATTTCAAGAATTTGACTCAGAGATACGTGACAAGAAAGGAGTAGAGATTGTAATAGCGGACCACTTGTCTCAATTAGTTCTTTCAGATTCTATTGAGAGTTTACCAATCAAAGATATTTTTTTAGATCAATAATTATTTACCATCTTCCAATTATCTTGGTACGCTGACATAACAAATTATCTTGTGACAGGAAAATTGTCAATTCATTGGACGTCACAAGATAAGAAAAGATTTTTAGTCGAGGTACGTAGTTTTCTCCGAGACGATCCTTATTTGTTTAAATATTGCTTAGACCAAATTATTAGGAAATGTGTTTCGAATAATGAACACTCTAGTGTCATCTCCTTCTGTCACTTAGAAGCTTGTGGATGTCATTTTTTTGACAAAGAAAACCACTGTTAAAATTCTTCAATGTGGTTTCTATTGGCCTTTGATGTTTAAAGATACACATGAGTTTTGTAAAGCATGTGAGTAATGCCAAAAAATAGGAAGAATGTTACATAGAAGTATGATGCCTGAAAATTCGATCTCAATTGTTGAACTTTTTGATTACTGGGGTATGAATTTCATGGGACCTTTACCCTTATCTTTTGGATATCTTTATATCTTCTTAACTGTAGATTATGTTTCCAAGTGGGTGGATGCGATTCCTTGTAGAACTAATGATCACAAAGTAGTTTTACAGTTTTTAAAAGAAAATATCTTATCAAGATTTGGAACGCCAAGATCTATAGTCAGTGATGGTGGTTGACACTTTTATAATAGACCATCTGAGAACTAAATGAGGAAATATGATATTACACACAAAGGGGCTACACCATATCATTCATAGACAAGTGACCAAGCTGAAGTTTCCAATTGAGAGATTAAATGAATATTAGAGAAAACGGTGAATCCAGGACGTAAGGATTGGTCTTTAAGGTTAATTGACACGTTGTGGGCTTATTAGACTGCTTTTAAAACTCTTATTGGAATGTCTCCCTATAGACTTGTCTTTGGAAAAACGTGTAACTTATTAGTGGAATTGGAACATAAGGCATACTGAGCCATAAAGAAGTTCAATTTTAGGTTAAGGGTGTGGATTAGGTAAGCTAATCAGTGTTTTCTTAGTTTTTGAGCAAAAATTGTGAAAATTTTCAATTTTTCAAAGTAAAAACCTATTTGAAAAGCGATAGTTTGTGCATTCTTTAAGAATGTTTTGAGTATGATGATCAGATAGAGATTGAACTTTGAATTGTTAAAGTTTGATCAACTGAGTAAACTATCACTTAAAGTTCTTTCATTTAATTGATTAAGAGGAAGTTTTAATATCATGTTGATCTAAATCACGAGACACATTCAAACTACTTTCTGTGAATTATGCTAGAATTTCTGATTGTTAGTATGTCTATCATTGATAGAGGTTGAGAATTAATTCTGGAGAATTTTATCCACCTTAAAAGATGAAATGAACCAGTTAAAAAATAGTGAGATCGACAAAAAGGTCATATATGGTAAAAAGACTGGAAAAGAATGAAAAGAGTGTAAAGTCTAAAAAGAATGAATGAAAAGAGACCGTCGATATAAAACAAAATACTGAAAAAAGAAGAAAAAGGGGATAAGTTCGGAATCAGCACTTGATTATTCAAGTAATCTTGGGGTGATGAGCATGGCTAACATTATGAAATAATAATACTTTTATGGAAAGTAAGTTGAAATTCACTACGCACATTGAGAAAACTTGATATATGAACTTATGCTTTTAATTGATTGATGAAGAACCTATTTGATTGATTGCTCGTTTGATTTGGCTCTAGGTTTTCAAAATTTTACTCTCGGTTCTTTGATTATACTCATTCATACTTGTTTACAAAAAAAATTATTTTCTGGAAGAGCTTTGAACATTGAGAATTGAAGATTATGTTATGCATGTTTTGCTAGGGACTAGCAAAATGCTGGTTGGGGAGTGTGTTGAGTGTCAAATATTGCATATTTTTCCCCATTTATATCTTGGTTTTATGATCATGATAATGCTTAATAGTATATGTTATACACGTTTGTGTTGCAAGGTGGATTTGAGAGCTTGGATTGAAAAGAGTGGTAAAAGCATGGATTTAACGCTTAAGATCACCAAGGCAAAGGATGAATCTTAGGAGACCAAAATTGAAGAATTCACATGTCAAAGATCCAAGGAAACCAAGTGAGGAATGAAGAGAATCGAATATTTGAAGTAAAGAAAAAGAATTCGTGTGAAATTCGACTAGCCTGAGTTATGGCTCGACTAGCCTGAGTTCTGGTCCGACTAGTCCGAGTTTGGTTCGACTAGCCTGAGAAACTTCGACTCGAACTCCAGCAACATTATCTTTTAAATTTGGGTGAAATCCGACTAGTCGAAGATTTCACCTGACTAGTCAAAGACGGCTCTCGACCAGTCAAAGATTTTTCTCAACCAGTCGAAGGTTACGTAGATTTTGTGCGGACCGCGTAAATTTGAGGCAGTTTCCGAACTTTTCCAACTCGGTGTGAAAGTTGGAGTTCCCCAACTATAAATAGGAGTTCCTAGGATGCTCCAAGGCATCTTCTAGGGTTTAAGGAGTGGAGCAAAAGGGTGGAGAGCCGTCGCCAAGAGTTTTCTTCTTCTTCCTTAGTTTGTTTTTATACTTTCCTTAAGAGATTTTTGTTTAATCATGTCTATAGTTAACTAAACATCTTAGCTAGGGCTAAGAGGTGGAGCTTTTAATATGATTGGGATGTTTACTTTGCTTTGATTCATGTTATTTTGAATTTCAATGATTTCTAGTTGATTTTAAGGAATATTTTCAGTTTTCTATGGTTCGTTGTGACTTAAATTACAATAGACGCTGCGATAACTTTGAATATCTTCTTTTCTTATTTGAGATTGTGGGTTGGTAAATCCTGTTGCTTGCCATAGCCTCCTGGGCATGGTTGGGTAACAGAATCCCTTCCAAATCTTCACAATTCTTATCTCTTGAGACTGATTCAATGAAAGTTCAGAGATTTGGTAATCTCTTCTTCTAACTGGATAAGATAGGACTCTGATTCTAGTTGTCTCTTGAATCAAGTAAGGTAGCATCTCAATAGCTGCAAGTGGATCCTGGGCACCCTAGTTCCCACCTTTAAATTCACACGTTTCAATCAACAACATCACTATTACTTCCTTATATTCCAGATTTAGATCTTCTTCTTCTCGTTCTAGTTATTTTCGGAATACGTACAAGATTAGTCCCTGTGAATTCGAACTCGGTCTCACCAAGTTATTACTACATTGCGACCCTACACTTGGGGTTGTGAACAACTAACCATCAAGTTTTACTATTTTTAACATTTATCCGACCATCCATTATGTTGTTTGATATATGTACATTCCCTTAATTAATTTGGAGAATAACTCTTTATTCATAATGATTTAGATATGTGTTCTTTTGTAAGAATTGCTTAGAAACAAGCTTATAACCATGCAGAACCATTAGATTTCCCAAAAATCTCAGATCAACAATAAGTACGAAAATGCCATTAACTTAGACTTTTGAATTCTACATCACATGGTTCTCATGATCTATTTGATGTGAAAATTTATGTCATGCCTATGTATAATAAATTAACCATAAATGTCGAATTTCAACCCTTAGATTATTGTAAAAATGACCCAATTGATAAATCAACCCCTTAACTGTTATTTTGGTTTCCATCGAATGAAGAAAGCTCGTGGATAGTTGTAGTACGATATTTCTCTTCGTATGATTGTATGAATGACTTAGATTTTATATCATATGGACTAAGGGTGAAATATGAGAACTCCACCTTCGTAGGCTTTTCCTTAGGCGCGAAGTTATCCGTTTTAAACTATGAGAATCCCATTTGGGGGGAAATATGAGAACCCCATATGGGGCTCCCGTTTAATCCACTTTACATCATTAGTCATAGATCAAATTTGGACCACACTTTAGCCTCATATGACTACAATATCATATAAAATTTAGACCTTGATCTATGATCCTACACCGTTGAATGATGACTACCTGGACTCCAATTCCTTCCTTTTGGTGCAAAAGGTAAAATTCCACCATCGATCAACCACTGAATTTTGTTCAACTATTTACCTATCCTGACTGCACATTTCTCCCAAAATTGGGCCCTGATCATTAAGCATGAACCGTTAATTGGAATCAGGTTTGTTTTGGCACCCACTAGAAGAATTTCCAAGATAGGTTAATCTAAATTTCGGATCACCAAGAAAATTATATACCTCAGCTCTATTCGATGACCTCGACATAATGGATGAATTAGATTTAAAGAAAGATCGTCAGAAAAGGTCAAATTGAAGAAACTCAATCCAAGTGGGATGTGAAACACACCCCCTTTCACACGCCAACTCCTTTATAAAAGGGGTGTGTGTTCCCTTCTCCACTCACACACCACGTCCCAACGTTCAAGGAGGAAACAAAGATAAAGATAGAGAGAAAGAGAAAGAGAAAGAGAAACCTAGACACATATCATCCTCTTCCTTCTCCACATATGTGGTGTCTCCCTCTTGCTCAAGTGATATCGTGATTCGTGTAGAAGCTTTCCTATATCGAGATCTACCTAAGGTTTAGATATAAGGCTAAGGTGAGAAATTCCTTTAAAGCTTACACTAATTTGAATTGATATGAATTATCTTATTTTTGTATACTTTTATATTACTGTGATTTTTCATACAATTAATTGATCGACCGTTATCAATTATTATCATTTTGGAAATTATGGTTAAAGTATGATTTTAATTATGCATGATTTTTTATGAATTTATTTGAGGTGATGGATACAAGCCTTGTCCTTTGCCAATTTTGAGAGCAACACATGCTTTCACTCTATATTGAGTTGACCTTTTACTCCTTTTTCCTTATTTTTATTGAGTTAGCTTATTTTCTACTCTTCTTTTTTTATTGAGTTAACTTATTTGTACTCTTCTCCTTTATTAAGTCAGCCTTGTGCTACCTCCCTTTATGGCTTGGGCATGTGTCATGGAATTTTAAAACCCTCATGGTTTGGCTTATTTCTCTATTGATGCAAGTGATGTGTTATAGGCCTCATATATAATGGTTCATATATATTATCATGGATGTAATGCGTTTTGGGTAGTGGCCCTCTTGGTTGACATGTAATCCCGTGGATTGGGTTGTGGTGCACAATTGATGTAAGTAAACTGCTATGTATGTTATATTACTTTTCGGGATTAGATGTCGCAAAGAGTCACTCTATGAACAAATCGTGTCACGTATATCTTCTAACCGCGCATTGTGTTGCCTTAAAATATTCGCATAAATCCACGTTAACATTGTACACGCCGACGAATCTCCATAGAATGGAATGCGGGGTGATCCGGGTTTTCTATGAACTATATTCCACATTATGATAACCACTACGTATGATGGACTGCACACCCTATGCTAGGCATGCATTCATTTATATTAGTTGCGTATATCGATACCACTTGTAGTGGTGGAGTCCATACAGATGTTGCAGGTGCGTTGACGATACAGACGATGATCATTCTATGAAATATATGTTGTAATAAAGAAGAAGAATGACACTGAAATTTATTTGTTTATTTGTTTTCCGCTGCTTACTTTAAGATGATGTAATAAGCTCCCATTAGAGGGCATTTAAAGATTAGTTAGACACTTTTACTCTAATAATAAATACAGTTGATTTTACTCTAATGAATGTTTACCTTCGTGAATGTAACTAGATGTGATTTAAATTAAAGAAAAAGGTGCGATTTTGAAGCATTTAATTTTTACATTATTAACACCCTATATTCTCAGGCACGAGAATATATGTGGACTACGAAAATTTGGGACATTACAGTACCTCTACCTGCAGCTCAGGTTCTTTAAGTGTTTTAGCTTGTCTATTTCAACATTAATCGCTGATTTTTTTATTTCTTGTACTCATCATTTTGAAATAAGGAACCTTCATTAAACTTGATGTCCCGGCTAAATATGATTTTCCGTGAAACTCGATCATATAATCTGTAACCTTTCACCCTATCACTGTAGCCCATAAAAGTACACTTCTTAGCCCTTTGGTCTTGCTTATCTCTCTCAATTGACGATACATGAGAGTAAACATCACAACCAAATATCCTCAGCCTGAGTAATCAACTATATGATTATTCCATACTTCTTCTAGAATTTTATTATTAATGACTGTAGAGGGAAAGCAATTTACTAAATAGTAAGCCGTAAAGACGACTTCAGCTCATAGCTCCTTGCCCAACTCAGAATTATTTAACATACTCTGGACCCTTTCCAAAAGAGTTTAGTTCATACGTTTAGCCACACCATTCTGCTCTAGTGTATGCATCACCGTGTTGTACCTCACTATCTGCTCATTGATACAATATTGATTAAATTCCATAGAAGTAAATTCTCATCAGTTATCTATCCTCAGAATTTTTACTTTTCATTCGATCTGTTTTTCAACCATTCCCTTTCAAGTCTTAAAAGTGAAAAACACATCGGATTTATATTTTAAACAATAAAGCCAAACTTTCCAAGAGAAGTCGTTAATGAATGTAATAAAGAATGACGACCCTCTTCCGGAAAGAATGGGTGATGACCCCCACACATCCGAATGCACATAGCCAAGCTGACCTTTGTTAACATATTTCTTGGTTTTAAAGCTTAAACTTGATTGTTTCCCATAAAAGCAATGCTTACATATATCTAAATCAAAACTTTTAAAACTACGAATCAAACGATGATCAATAAGTACCTTCATACCGCGCTCGCTCATGTGGCCTAGGCACGCATGTCACAAATGTGTTGATATGAACTTTACTACAAACGCTGCAAGTCCACCCGGTATAATATTTTCGATCAACTTGTAAAGATTTCTGCTCCTCTATGCTTTCATAACTGTGAGTTCCTCTTTTGAAACCTTCAGGACAACTTCAAAATTGGTGAACTTACACCCAAGTGCATCTAGAGTTCTCAGAGAGATCAAATTCTTCTTCAAGTCTGAAACATGCCTCACATATATTAGAGTATGCTCCATCCCATCCAATATCTTGATATGAACCTAATCTATCCAAAAGGATAACAACCCCAAGTGCAGAGCTGATAGTTTTAACTCGGTGAGATCGAGATCGAATCCACAAGGACTTATAATTGTCTTATCTAGACTACTGTATAACTAGAACTAGGATTAAAACTTACTATGGAATTGGATTTTAAGGAGTAATGATTGAAACTAAGATAATTTTAAAGGAAAATCAATAGAACAATATATTAGAGCGCCAATGATCCAGTTATAGCCATTCTTAATGCCCAATTCACTTGATTTAATTAGATAACTCAACTAGAATCGAAGTCCTATCCTATCAAGTTGGATAATAGAGAGATTAATTCATTATTCAAAAACCAAAATAGATTTGAACTTTAATTGATTCAGTTCCCACATAAAGCACAAAAGTATTAATCGTAGGGAATTCAAAGCATCTATCATGCCTTTACTCTACGGTAGATCAATGTATTTTACAAATCAATCCATTGTAAAATAGATAAGCAACCAATCTTAGCCTTCCTAAGCATCCAAAGTGTCTGGAGTCGACAATGGATTAAAGTAAATTAAAACCAAAACTTCATTTAAACTAATATTAATGAATTGTTCACCATTCAAACCAATAACATGAATAAAAGTAATCTAGAACATGAAAAACCAATATAAGCTTCACCTCTTAGCCCTATCTAAGAGATTTAACTAACCATAGACATGATTGAATTGAACTCAAATAAAAACATGAAAAAGAAACTTAGAATCGAAATATTAGAGAGCAAGAACAGCTCCGTGGACGCTCTGCCACTCCTTGCTTTCTCTTCCAAACCCTAAATTGTACTTAAAAGAGTTTAAAACATCCATTTAAATATGAAAAATCCACATCAACTTAGAATTTATGCATTTTTGTTATGCTTTGGTCGCACCAATGATGGCCTTTGGTCGCATCGACTAGGTCTCTCTGTTGCAGCCGAATTTCTTAAAAATCCATCTGTAGTCTCCGTCTCCTTCAGGTTGCTCCGAACCCTCCTTCGGTGGCATCAAATATTTCTTCGGTCACACCTAAGTGTCGAACTTAATTAACTTTAAAATCACAACTTATTGTTGGATTGTTTTGTGCACTTTCGGTCGGACCAAACCAACCTTAGGTGGGATCAAACAGTCTATTATTTCTGTTATCAGGTTTTGTGATTTTTCAGTCTTTTCTCTCTCCTTTACACTAGGTTTTCTTAGATCTTTGGTACTTGGATTATTTATTAATTATCTCCAAATCTCTAATTCTTCACTTGGTCATTCTTCGAGCATTAAATCTTGACTTTAATCATTCTTTTCATATTAACTCTCCAAATTACCTCGCATAACAAAGCACACGTAATTAGATCAATTAAGAACACTTATGCGTATAAAACTAATGCACTATAAAGGGGAAATAAACATTTTACGTTCAATAGAATCGAGCTAATTTCAACCATCTTACAGGCATGATCATTTTCCATTAGAACCAGACCACCATCATACTCGTTATATGTGGTGAACCAATTTCGATGAGGGCACATATGGTATGATGCCCCTATATTCAAAATCCACTCCTGATAGAAGCAACCAATCTTGGACACTTACAACATGTCACAACCATCCGTTCCTTCACCTGATTCCATTAAATTGGCTTCCTTTGATGAATCATCTGATTTCTCCTCCTTTTGGATTTTGAGATATTAATAGTCATTTTTCATATGTCTCACATTCTAATAATTCCAACACTTTAACATGCCTTTGCTTTTTTTGTTTGGATCTAGATCACGACTTCACCTTCTTTCGCTCAGACAGTCTTCCCCAAGCAAACAATGCATTTGTAGAAGTACCTTCACCTCCACTCTTCTTTCTCAGCTCATTTGACCAAAGGGCTGAGATAACGATCTCGACGTCTAAGGTATTCCTACCATAGCACAGAGTATCAACTAGATACTCGTAGGACTCTGGGAGAGATGTTAACAAAATTATGGCTTTGTTTTCTTCATCGATCTTAACCTCCATGCTTGTCAACTTGTAAATCAATTTGTTGAAGATGTTAATGTGTTAAGAGGGATCCGATCCTTCCACCATCGTTAGAGTATAAAACTGTCTCTTCAGATATAGACGATTGGTGAGCAAATTCATCATGTAAATGCTCTCCATCTTCGCCCATAAGCCTGTAATAGTCGTCTCATCAATGTCATTATAAAGAACTTCATCGACCAAGCACAATTGGATTATACTAATTGCCCTCTGATCAAGTTCTTCCCAATCATCTGTCATCATAGATACCGGACGTTTCATTTTCCAAATGAGTGTATGCTGTAACCCTTGCTGAATTAGAGGGGCTTTCATCTTCAACCTCCATAGTTCAAAATTATTTTTACCTATGAACTTCTCCATCTCGAATTTTACATTTGATTCTCTCGATGCCATGTTTCCAGACTCAACTTAATACCCCAACGTTAAGCTCTGATACCACTTGTTGGGCACAGATACCCTTTATTGGGCATGAAAGCAACCTTAAATATGAATCAAATAAGCAATAGAGAAAGAAAAATCCAAGCACACACAGAAGCGAACATATAAATTTTATGTGGAAAACCCTTGCAAGAAAAAACCATGGCACAAAGCGACGATCAATTCACTATAATCAGAAGAATACAAGAGAAGGAATAACTTTTAGTAGAAACCTTCGCTATCCCCTTCAAACCCTTGAGCAATTGTGCTAAGCTCCTCTCACATTACCCTAATCATAATTACAAGTGTAATTATATACTCCTATGCACAATTAGAAACAAAATGGCCACACTTGTGCGAAACTTACGCACCTGTCAGTCAAACCATGGGACCTTCAGTCAGACCGAACTAAATTGACCCGCAAACTTTTGGTCGAACCGAAAATGTCCAAAAGTAGACAGAGTGCCCTCTAAGAATTCATCCCTAATTTGATCGAATTGATGATTGATTCTATTGAACCAAGATAAGTCATCTCTACACTAAGATTAAAGGCACTGGATCAATAGTTATGATCATCCCATTGGCTTGATTCTTGAACCATTACTTGGTCCTAATAGAATTATTGAATGAACAATCTTGACTAATGAACGGGGTCCCACATGTTAGTCAAAAGCTTTGGACATATTGCTAAGGTCCCATGAGGACATTAGCAAAACCCTTAGATATAACTTATTATTTATGTGATGGTTTGAATTGAACTTCTTGGACATATGAAAAATAGAAAAAAAGAAAATGAAGCCCAAGATATAAATGCATTTGGATGATTGACAAGCTGGTACTTGCTTTCACATGCTCTACAATGAGTTTTGAGTTCAATGTTTTACAAAAAAGAGGCCAATTGGTTGAGTCGAGGTAGGTTTTCCCCTTGGATTGCAACTTAGATAATGATCGAAGCATTTATATTCTTACTACCGCCTTATAGAAGCTATGGCCTTATAATGCTTCATTGATGATCTAACCTTTGACTCTAAGATTTGAATATGAGTCATTTAAACTTTTCCTACACAATGATGTAGGATGTGATATAGATGCATTCTTTAAATGATTGGACTAAAAGAACCCCAAACGAAAGTGGAAGTTTTCCGTTAGATCCAGGCCCAGTCCTATGTAGGGCATGACGTAACTGGGTCTCAAGCGCATTCAGTTCAAAGAAATTAATTCCAAATAGGGAGAAATTGTTGTTTGATGTGTGGACCATAAATCAACCATAACTTTTAATCCGGGCATTGTCACGAAATGAACCTATCGCTCTTTATGTAACGATGCTTATGAGGTCAATTGACTTACTACGCTAGCTGAATTTATCCATTTTGATAGAAAATACACCCCTTTAGCTCAACATTGTGATTTTAGAAAAGAAAATGCTATTTTTTTTTTTTTTTTTGGTTGTATCTCCTTATTTTCAAAGTTTTAGGATTTTTGTCTTTTTAGAAATTCTTGTAATAATGCTAGGAATGCTTTAACAAGGTTTATTTGGACATTTCTATTTTGGAAAAATTAGGCTTTATAAGATTTTTGTTAAAATTGAAAAATTAAGTTTTAGAATTTTTTTTGCTATTTTGGATAATTTCAAATTAAGGTTTGGGTTTTCTTTATTATTGGTATAATTGAAAAATCATATTGGCATTATTCAATAAAATATTTGAATTTTCTCTCTTATTTACTTGTGGACTCAAGAAATTTTCTCGTGAATTCAAGGTTTTAATCACTTGAGGAAGACAGTGATTAGGGTTGTTAACAGGCTATGCCTAGGGTAGGTCTCGGCACAGATTTTTAATTGTCTCGGGCTGGCTGTTGAGCTGGCCCTATTTAAAATTCTGATTTTTCAAGCATGAGCCTAGTCGATTGACACCCCTAACCGTGATCTTTCTCTTATTTTTTCACGCTTTTCCACGCATCACAGAATCAATATCAGTTCTAAAAATGTTTCCTAAGATGACCTTAGTATGTAAAATCTAAAATATGAATGGTTCAAATAATATTCAAGGTTGCATTTGGGAGCTGAAAATCCACCACCACTGATGTCCAAGTGCAATTAGGTGCTAGCACTTTAACTTTCAGTTATCTAAGAGCACAATATATATATATATATATATATATATATATATATATATATATATATATATATATATATTTTTTTTTTTTTTACATACGCACACACACCCCCACACACTCACACCGTAGTGGGATTTCACCACCTATGGGTACTCGAACCCTTGATCAGGTGTTGAAACTCCTAAGAGTCTACCACTGGAGTAAGAGTAACCAAGAGCACAATATATTCCCTATCATGAATGCACTTCTTTTCTACGTTTTTGTGGGTGTAAATAGTGGGAATATTATATATATTTACATATAGACTTGCTCTCGTGAGAACCGGATCTCATGGAAACTTCTTGGGAACTTTTGACATGTGATGTGGGCACAAAATTTGGACCGTCCACTAGATCAGTAATCGCATGAAACTCCCAAGGCTAACTTTTTGTCCTGATTCTATAATCGGGGCATAGGAAAGTGAGAGGCAAATCAAGAACCCAGGGTTTCCACTTTGCTACGGCTCATTAGTGTGTTGCATTAGGCCAAAAAGTTAGCCTAGGAGGTTTCATGAGGTGACTGATGTAGTGGACCATCTGGATTTTTTACCCACTTCTTGTGTCAAAAGTTCTCATAAATTTCTGATGAGAACGGTTCTCAAGAGAGCATTTGTGTGTGTAATGCTTATCCACAACGGGTTGTACATCCAATTAATTGGCGTGTAGAGCCACCATGTTGTTTGTATGACATCTTACTTGTTCAACTGAGTTATTACCGATTAAAGAAAAATGGGACACTCCGAAAGTTAGGTGCATCATTATGAGATGGGGCACGAGGTGGAAAAGCATGAACAACCACTAAGAAAACTCCACGTTCACGTGGGAGGGGGACATCTAATGGTTGAATTAACCTGATTTTTGGGGTGGATAAGATGTCATACAATTATCATGAAAGACCCCACACAACTGGTTGACATATAAACTCGATGAGGGAACAGGCTGATTTTTGCATAATATTCATTGCGGTGGGGCCAATCTATTGAATGGGTTGGACGTCCCATACACTTTATAGGTCAAAAATCCGCTGGGTGGACAATAACATGTGACCCAGCCGGTTGGATTGAGAGCTTCTATCTCTAGATATTATATTTTGTATATATGTTTTTTTTTTTTTTTTTCACACGCACACACACCCCACACACTCACGCTAGTGGAATTTCACCACATATGGATACTCGAACCCTTAACCGGGTGTTGAAACTCTTGAGAGTCTACCACCAGAGCAAGAGTAAGGATCCTTGTATTTATGTTTACGTGTGTATATTATACGTATACATATATCTTATATGTGTATATACTATGAGGTCGACCTCATGGAAACTTCCCGGTAGAGCTGTGTGGGCCCCACTGTTATGTTTGTTGAACATCTACTCCATTAGTCAGATGTACCATTCCATTATGGGCCACGGGCTTAAAAATCAAGTCAATCCATGACTTGGGTGGGCTACACCACATATAACAGTTGAGAGGGGTTATCCTCCCATTAAAACATTCATAATCATTTATTGAGCCCACCGATATATGTTTCATAAATCCAGACCTTCCATGGGGTGTGTCCCACTTGGATGAGGGTTCAGACCAAGTTTCAGGAGCATCGAAACTCAGGTGTGCCCCACCAAGTACTTTTCTATATTTTAGGCATGTCTTCACATGGTTTTAGATAATATGGCCCACATGAGTTCCGTATACGGCTGATTTTTGGAATATCCCATAACCTAAATGGGACCCATCAAATGCACGGTGTTGATGTTCAACACGCATCACGGCGGGCCCACACAGCTCGACCTCATGGAAAGTTCCCATGAGGTCGACTTCGTAGTACCATTTCCCTGTATATTATATATATATATATAAATATGATATATATGTGTACTACGTGTGGTTCATGAGTTTTAACACGGAAGCTCCTCCAATTTCAGATTCCCACGTAGGGAAGAAAAGAAGCCCACATACACTTTTGTTTTGTGATGCAGATGGTCCACCCGACCCATGAAAAAAAAAAAAAAAAAAAAAAAAAAAAAAGAAAAGAAAAGAAAAGAAAAAATATGCCCATAAACGATTTCATAAGTAGCGGTCACATAAACGATTACATGTTCATTTTAGATTAGCATTTTTCCCCAATAGTATAGGCATGATCAGCCAACATTGTGGGTGGTAATTTTTCTTTAATACCTTGGAAGCGTTCCCCATGGTTGATTAAACCACATCCGTAGATTTGGGATGCCCCAAAAATCCCCATTTGAAGGTCCTTAGTTAACCAATGTTAGATTTTTCTTGTTCTTCTGTAATTAAATGTGGACAGCTGATTCTTTTCTTAACAATCTATTTATAGGGTCATACATCATCACTGGATCACCTCCAGCTCGGTAGTCATGTTGGCTAGAGTGCATGTGGTCCTAGAAATGACCCGAGCCGAATCCTTTGTAGACGACTACTCAACCAAAAAGAAAAAGTTCATATTGACATGTTAGGGAAACTTTCTGCGATTGAGAGGCCCATCAGACCAGTAGTCTTCATGATTGAACCATAAGGCTCTGTGACACTTAGTTGGTGCCGAAAGTGCATTTCTATTGGCCATGCCCCCATGTGACCACATGTATAGATAAGTGTCTTTTTTGCCCTTTCGCCTCATTGCGTGCCAGGTGGAAAATGTTTTGTCCTGTGCCTGAATGCATCTCTAACATGATATGCAGCATCATTTGTGGTGGTTCTGCGATCCGTGGTGTACATTGCTGCATTTTCGACTCATGGTGCTACGTGTAGTCACCTGGCATGCCCGAGTTGAGTCCTTTGAGGACACTTGCGGCCGCTTGGATGGACCTGCTGACTACGGGATGGGTGCCTTGGTCATTGTTTAGTGAAAAACCAATTGGGTTGGTTTTTGAAACCTCATCGATTTGCTCCTTGAATTGTCGGTGGTCCCAAACCAACAACTGTGGGTGGGATCCAAACAACCCACAAAATTATGATTTTGCCTAGTACCCATTGTTGTACTTTATTTTCGACAATTCAATTCTTGAGATAGGTAATTAGAAAAGTACACGCATCATCGCATGTAAATATATAGTATGTGAAAGATCTTTAGAGATATTTAAAGCGCTTTTCACGGAATTACAGCTTACGCTGATATGATAATACATCACCTAATGACGGGACATGGCCTAGAAGCCTAAATACTGAAAGTGGTCAAGCGGTTAAAAGGACATGAGTTAAGAAGTGGAGGAAGGATATGAAAGATCAACGTGGGGATGAATCAACTGTTGTAACTGTTAAATAAAGAAATAAATGAGTGAAAAATAGCCGTAAGAGAGATTTAAAAATTACAGAAGGATTCAACAAAGCAAGTAGTCTCACACTAAACTAATCAAATTAATCAAATTATTTTTCCTTATCATAGCTTAGCTCTATCATAGGAGTAGTGATAATCCAGTAGCAGTAATATTTAGTTGTAAATAATTAGAGGTAATCTTTAGCTGTAACTCAAGTCTACTCTTTTATGCTAGACTATTCTCGATATCAATACAATCAATTCATCTTTCAGAAAGGTATCTTGCAGTTGTTCTATGTGACTGATTATAAGTATTTCCTTTTTGTTTGACTATTTTCGCTTATAAAAGTTCTTTTGTACAGAAGGCAAGGTGCAACTAATCTTCGGAGGAAGAACCCCCCCATTTGATAATTGCCTGATCTTCTTATAAGTATTTTACGAGCAGTTGAATAGGCAACCAATCTTCTCAGGTCTTGGTTATATGCAATCACATTCGACATACCTTCCTATCTTGGCGCTTGGGGTCAACTTCTTTGGTTTGAATCGAGCTGTACAATTGGTTCTGGAAGGCCCGTACACATCACACGTGACTAAAAACAAATCTAAGTGCCAACAATTTTTGACCCACTTGATGAGACACTGGATTTTTGGTAAACATACTGGTGTAGTAGTAAAATATGTGCTGAAGAAATACTCGTAAGAGGTTTATGAACCTCCTGCATTGGAGGAAGAAATTCAAGTGAAATTAGCACCTGAGCTGTTAAATCTATAACCAAACCTAGTGCCCAATCCTCCAAATTAAGATAAGACATCTTCATCTTGGACTGATCCTTTTGAGATAATGTTGTCTAGGCTATGTGATATGCAAATAGGGATTCAACATATTGTGGAGTAGTCACGAGCTCAAGCCGAGCACTCACGAATTCAAGATGAAACTTTTAACAGATGGATGGCCAGTCAGACCAAAAGTTTAAATAGGATGATGGCTTTTTTTTTTTTTTTTTTCAAAAAATGCCTGTCGTGCCTTAGCAAATTATTGAGACTAGTTCTGTTGGAAATCTACTGTCAGTACCGCCAACACTGCTAGCGCCTCTTTTACAACGGAACACACATCCTAGTCCAATACAGGAAGTACAGAATGTTCCTCCACTTGCTGAGTTCAGATGACCTGAATGGTAGAATAAGAATTTCATTCATGAGGCCAAAAACCAAGGAATACTTGGGGGTAACCTTTCCTTATTAATATCCCTCACAATGGGGAATAATACCTAGTAGGCCTTGAGCCACCTCCGATGGCTAAACCTCACCATTTAGACCGCGACCAAATTTTACAATTGGTCCAAGAAGAAGCATGCCAAGTTTTTGGCCGTACTAACACTCCCGTTTATCACAAACCTTATCCTAAATGGATCGATCAGAAATATCCATTGTCGAGAAATTACTGACTTGATTTTTCACTATTTATGGGTGAAATTGGTCAATGGAACATAGAACACATATGTCAATTTACCATAAAATGGGGAGATCAAGTTAATAATGAATATTACAAATTGCAACTGTTTAGCCATTCTTTAACTGAGTGGCTTTTACTTGGTACTCTAATTTATTGTTGAACTCCATCCAAACGTGGCAAGAAATAGAAGAGAAATTCCATGTCCAGTTCTTCTCTAAGGATAGGAAAATTTTTATGACCAATCTTGTACATTCTAACAGTTTCTAGGTGAATTATGCAAAAATTATATTGCTCGGTTTAAAAGAGTGAAAAGTCAATGCAAAGTAGTCGCGACCGATGATGAATTTGTACAACTCACCCATGACAATTTAGAATACAAACTTCATAAATAGTTCATCAGAATGGAGCTTGTAGATCTATATGATTTAAATAGAAAGGTATCCGGTATGAAACTCTCCTTCAAGAGGGAACATGGCAAAATAAATCATCAGTTGAGACATACTACTATGATCCTAACTACAAGGTGACAGTGACTGATGTAGTAGCTAAGAAGCCATTTGTCTATTTGGCATTGGTTAGAGCAGAAGTGACCATGCCAGCCACACAGAAAACTCAAAGGGTATATACATTTGATATTACTCGGGCCAATGAGATCTTTGATATAATGTTGGCCTGAAAATTTATTAAAATTCCTATCAACCATAAAATACCTACGGTCGAAGAATTAAAAAAGACTAATTATTGCAAATGGCGTGGAACTCATTCCCATTACACTAACAAATGTGTCATTTTCATGAACTCCATCCAAGATAACATTGGTCGAGGAATGCTGAAATTCCCTGAGAAGGAAAAAGAAGCAATGTAGATCGACGATGATCCATTTCCACTTAACACGGATATCAACAAGACCATGGTGAATCCTTGAAAGTTGGTTCGAACGCGACAAAAAGTTGACGTCGGGCCTTATGATGACCAGATTGAGGTGCGACAACCCATCAAAGGATCTACGATGCCTTCGCAAGTGGCCATGAATGCGTCAATACGGTTGGAAGTAACATCTCCCACTGACTGCAGGTTGTATTTGTATGAGTAATGCGTAAGGCCAATTTGGCCGATTAGGCAGTTTCCTCGACCGAATAGCCAAATCAAAACCATGGTTCACACATAGGATGGAAAATGATTCTCATCACCAACAGAGTGATCATTTTTAACCATCTCTAATGTTGTGATGTAGGATGGGCAAACCACTTCCTACCCAGGAGAAGTCTTGAGGAAGGTTAGTCACCCTAAGTTTCAGCCGTGCTTGAAGGAATAACCTGCTCTTAGAAGCAGCATTAATAAAGGCAATAGACTGCTTAGTGGAGACAACTGGCCGCTGCAGAGAATCAATCTCAAAAAATGGTTATATGATCATGGCCAATGTCAACGATTTTGCAGCCAGGGGATGAACATATAACTGTGAACATGGTGGATTTGACTGTTGAGCCCGATCTACATAAGTCAGATGTGAATAACTAACAATCTAACAAACAAGGTGCTAACCTTGAAGGATCAAACAAATACCTTAGCGATGAATTCTTTTTGGGTTACAATCCGTTGATTGAGGAGCTCCTCGCAAAAGAAAAATCATTAGAGGAAACTTCATCCAATCCTGATAAAAATATAACAATTCTAACAACAAAAGACATTGAAGAACAATCGAATTTAAAAATACATGGGGGGCAATGTCCCAATCTACATAAGTCAGATGTGAATAACCACCAATCTAACAAAGAAGGTGCTAACCTTGAAGGATCAGACAAATACCTTCGCGATGAATGCTTTTCGGGTTACGATTTGTTGATCGAGGAACTCCTCGTAAAAGAAAAATCATTGGAGGAAACTTCATCCAATCCTAATAAAAAGAGAACAATTCTAACAACAAAAGACATTGAATAACAATCGAATTTAGAAATACATGGGGGGAAATGTTCTAATCCTTTAATACAGTTTAGGTCGCTTCCACCCGTTGTAATGGACTGTAATATGGTACTCACCTTACCATTAAGTTTTCAAGCTAAACCATTTTAGCCCAACAAGATGGAAGAGGATGTGGAGGAACTTAGTCCTTGTATAATTATACAGCATGGCTCCTTCCATTATGAGGAGAAAGTTAAGAGTGTTCGATTGTCATAATCGAGTCAGGCATGCCTTCTGAAAAAGTAGTCATAGAAAGGCCTACTCACCCTATGACTCAACATCTGAAGCCTTTATACATTTCTGTCAACTTAGAGGGATGTCCAGTCACCAGGGTCCTGGCTGATAATGGTGAGGCTGTGAATATCCTCCCGACAAGAATGAAAACCAAATTAAAAAAACCTCGGATGATCTAATTCAGACTGAAGTCATGGTCAACAATTTTGCTAGAGGAGTAACACACACACATGGTGTCTTGCCTATCGAGTTGGCTATGGGAACCAATAAGGTATTGGTCGCTTTCTTCGTGATCGACACTTTGTCAAATTACATTGCCTTAATGGGAAGAGACTGGATACATTATTTCTCGTGCATCCCATCATCCTTACACCAGTTCATCATCTTTTGAAATTAAGACAATGTCGAATTGGTGTTGGTTGATAACTTACCATTTTTAGCCACATCCGAAATAGTCAAAGCTTATTTTTATAGAAATGAGTTTGGACTGATACATTTTACTGGAAGGAATAAATATGGACGTCCAACTAAGATAGACACCACAAGCAATTCAAACAACATAGTGCAAGATATTACTATTGTAATACATGTAAATAATAATCTGCCAAAGGAGATAGTGCTTTATTAGGCAGTCCCATGCTGTCTATAGAAGAAATCCTATGATGAGTCTACTATCAGTCAAGGGAAGAACAACCGAGCACACGGCCATAATGAGATAGCTCGAGGAGAGCTGAGACAGTATGGTAATGCATGCTTTGTCGACATGACTGAAATTATAATACCAGCCAATAAGGTAGCCGATGATGGTATAGAGTTGAATGATCTCAAATGGCACCCCAGAAAAGTTAGATGAATCTCCGGCCCAAGTCCATAATCCTCTAGTTAAAGTAAACTTAGGAACATAACAAAATCATAGGCCTACTTTCATTAGTTGGTTTGTTGGAGCCACAAATCCAAGCCGAACTCATTGATTTACTTATGGAATTTGCTAACTGTTTCACATGTGATTACCATGAAATGCCTGGACTAGACCAAAATCTAATCGAGCAAATGTTATTCATAAAAGAAGGGTATCTGTAGCGTGCCAATTTCATGTAGCCAATTATACGCACACCCAGACATATATATCTACCTCACGAGGAATATAATGAAAACTTAAAGTGAAGTAATCAAATTTCAGGGACAAAATTATGTTTAAGGGGGGTAGATTGTAACACCCCGAACTTTTCAATACCCGAATATTGAAAGTTCTCGAGTGTTACCATGAAATTTAACTTAATATGTACATGTGTACAATACCAATCTACCTATCCTAACCTTACACCTATTATCCAACATGAATATGACCATTGAGAATGATCTTCATCCATAGATCAAGCCATCCGACCATTGATTTTAAGATAAGATTATCATATATCCAAGTATTCCCACTTGTCCATCATAACCAAGCTGTCAGCCAACTATCCACTAATAGGTAAAGATATCTGACCGTCCATTTTGAGTTTCGACCACTCGATCATAGTAAACTAACTACTTGATACCTACATCTACCCGTACACATATCGAATTGAAATTCTGATCCGTTCATCTTGTTCACCACCTATGAATATGCTTAACCCACCTTCAAAACTATAATCTGAGAAACTTACACATGTGAACAAGTCACTTGAATCTAACAATATACATGTTCTGCTTCTTGATCGCTTTAAAAACCCACTTGTGATCATTCGTTTACAAAACTGACCGTACAACCACTCACATACATGATCAGAGTACTAATCATCATGTTTTTATATTTTTAACATGTCATCTGACCATCCATTATGTTAGTTGATATATGTATATTCCCTTAGTTAATTTAGTGAATAATTCTTTATTCATAATAATTTAGATATAAGTTCTTTGGTAAGAATTACTTAGAAATGTACTTATAACCATGTAGAACCATTAGATTTCTCAAAACTCTCATATCAGCAATAATTACGAAAATGCCAATAACTTAGAACCTTGAATTTTAGATCACATGGTTTCCATCATCCGTTTGATGTAAAATTTTATACCATGGCTATGTATCATAAATTAACCATACATGTCAAATTTCAACCCTTAGATCATTGTAAAAGTGACATAACTGATAAATCAGTCACTTAACTGTTGATTTTGATGTCCATTGAGTGAAGAAACCTTGTGGGTGGTCGTAATAGAATATTTTCCTTCATATGAACGACTTAGATTTCCCATAATATGGACTAAGCGTGAAATACAAAAACTCCACTTTGGTAAACTTTTCATTAGGCGCGAAGTTATCCTTTCAAGGCCTACCAACTCCTTCTAAATTTGGATCTTCCGATTTAACCACTTTCTTCCTTCCATCACAACTCAAATTTGGACTATACTTTTTTCTCGTACGACTATGAGGTTATACAAAATTTAGGCCCCGATCTATAATCCTACACCGTTGAAGGTTGAAGCCAGTTCCTTCCTTTTGGTACAAAATGTGAAATTTTAGATTTAGGCTTTTTCCATCATCAATCAAAAACCAAAATTTGTCCAACTGTTTGGTTATACTGACTACACATTTTCTAAAAAATTGGGCCTTGATCATTAAGTGTGGACAGTTAATTGAGATCAAGTTCGTTTTGGCACCCGTTAGGAGAATTTTCAAGATAGGCTAATCTAAATTTTGGATCATCAAGAAAATCATACACCCTGGCTCTATTCAACGACCATGACATAATGGATGAATTATATTTTAAAAAATATTGTTAGAAAAAGGAAAAATTGGAGAAACCCAATCCAAGTGGGATGTGAAACACACCCTTCTCACATGCCCACTCCTTTTAAAAGGGGTGTGCGTACCCCTCTCTACTCACACGCCCAAGGAGAAAAAGAAAAAAAAGAAAGAAAGAGAAAATAGAAAGAAAAGAGAAAGAAAAAGAAAAAGAAAAAGAAAGAAAGAGAAAGAGAAAGAGAAAGAGAAAGAGAAGGAGAAGCCTAGATGCCCTCTTCCTTCTCCATATACATGGTGTCTCCCTCTTGGTCAAGCGATGTCGTGATTCATGTGGAAGCTTTTCATGTAGAAGCTTTCTTACATGGATATCTACTTAGGGTTTAGATATAAGGCTAGGGTGAGGGACTCCTTTAAGCTTACATTAATTTGAGTTGATATGATTTATCTTGTCTTTTTTACATGCCTTCATGTTACTGTGAATTTTTTTCGTAATTATTTAATTTACCACCATCAATTATTTATCCTTTAGGAATTATGGTATGACTTTTATATGTGATCGTTATGAATTTATGTGAGGCCATGGATATAAGCCTTGCTTTTGCCGTTTACTAATTTTGTTGAGTTAACCCTTGCTACTCTCTTCTTTTGTTGAATTAGCCCTTGCTACTGTAACACCCTGTACTTTGAGTACTCGAGTGTTACCATTAAACCGTAGGATGTATTTAGGCATGTGGGAATCCATGATATCATCCTCAGATAATTCACAAAAAGACCACCTTTGTAAACCATGAACAACTCTAGAAAAATTTCATTAGTACAACTCTCATCGAGTCAGGTCTAAGATCATTCAAAGAGTCCAATGAAACTCAAGACAAATCCTACTCACCGACCACTTTATAGAGTAAGAAAATATAAAATGAACCTGTAATTCAATATCTACATCATAGTGTACACATCTGCCTGGCAATATCACAATCCAACCATTTAACTTAATCAATGCATTTCACATTTGGAACATGTCAAGAAGTCATGTGGACAAATATTCAAAACAAATCTAAGATTGTAACAACTCACACCTTAACCCAAGTACTTAAATAGAAATTTAAAATAACAAAACTCCCCATACACCGTTACAACCAAGATTAGCCACTTAATGTTGCAAAACTAACGACCAAAATTTATTTGAACAGCTCTAAGAAAGACTGATGGTTCAGATTAATCACGGGTAATAAAAAACCACAATAAACCATCACTTACTGACTACAAACCTTTGAAAGATAGGGAAACTAGCATTGACACCTACTAACCCTTAAACCATAGGTACTAGAAGAACCACCAAGACCTATGACCGGCATGGATCGAGTCGGATCAGATCGTGGACCACACATCTGTCTCGAACGTGTACACAAATAGAGTGCACGCACTATGCACGAAATCAAGTCATCGGGTCAAAGAAGACCCAATGATTTCGCGATTTGGGAAGGAAATTAAAAAAAAAACTCCCTACCGCCCAACGTCTTTCAACGGAACCGTTCCTTCGACGGTGCAAATAATCATTTCCCGAATACAGTGGACAAATCCACACCGTCTATCTGATTATTTGGGTCCCACCGACCACATCCATGTAGAGATTATTCATTGAAAACCACCCGTGTCGCCTTTGTCAGCAACCCAGCAGGCAACACATGAGCAAGACGCTGTCGGGAGAGGTTTTGCCACGCACACCATCCCTCTGACAGATCCGACCATTAGACGTCGTCGGATGGAGGCCACGTATGCACGGGAGTCCCAGTCAGCCCTACCGTTTCCTAAAAAGCTCCCCACCCGTCGGAAAGCAGAGAAAACTCTTTCCATTCATAGTAAGAAATCATCTCACCCGATCATCGGCCTCTGAAAGCTCCTCTCGAGCTAATCCGGGGCATTGGAATTAGGGCGGTCAGCGAAATCTCGTAAGGCAACGAGATATTGACGAGTCGCAGCCGCAACCCGAACCGAACCTAGTATTGCGAATGTGCATACCTCACCATAAGATGGGCCCCACGAGCTTCTTTGACATGATCCAAATTGGTTGAACGATTCTGATCGTTGGAGCAACCGTTAGTTGAAGAATCACCATGGCCAAGGGGTTATCTCCCCTGATTGACTGACAGAACCATGTTTTGAAAAAACGGGCCCATTCACCTATCCAGGTCGTTCATCATGCAACCCACTCCATTTAAAACCTATCAGGTGCAATCGTTTCCGCCCCTACACCGGATCTAAGGTTTGGGGAGGCCCTGACGTGAAGCCATTCTCGGCTAACACGTGATTACTCCGCGCTAATCGCTGTGATTAGTTTTGGAGATTTCCAGATATGGGACGACTATATATAGCCAGGCATTAGGGCGAATCCCAAGGAGGAAGTGAGAAGAATT
This sequence comes from Magnolia officinalis, assembly GCA_021015155.1. Lineage (NCBI taxonomy): Eukaryota > Viridiplantae > Streptophyta > Magnoliopsida > Magnoliales > Magnoliaceae > Magnolia > Magnolia officinalis. The sequence continues at coordinate 19,709,917 of JAJHSJ010000011.1, forward strand.
AGGAAAGGAGAGATAGAGCGACTATGAGAGCAGCAGCCGAGCGAGTTGCATGCCCTGTAGCAGCTTGACTTAGCCTAAAACGAGTCAAGGGATGGTCCGATTCGTCTCTTTGCAGTGTGAGAGATAGATAGATGAGAGCCGAGGGAGAAGTAGGAGGATTTTAGAGAGAGAGAGAAAAGAAGAGTAGAGATAGTTGGAGAGCCGGCTGGAGCGAGTTTTTAGCCGTTGTTCTCCTTGAACTCGTCACACCAGAACGTGTTTCTTCAAGATTAAAACCCATGCCATCATTCAAGATCAATCTCGGAATCAGGTAACCTTGTCCTTTTCCCCTCTGTTATTGATAGATTCCACCCGCCAATCGACTGATTTCACAGTCGGCTCAACTCGGTTGCGAGTTTAGTGACACAACACCATTCCAAGTCAGGAAAACCCGATCTGCCTTCATGGCAGTGGTCGGTTTCCCTGAAGCCGAGTTTGGTGCTATGAACTGAGCTTTGGTTTGTCAGGAGCCGTGAGTGGGAGCACCGTTTGCACTAGTGCAACCCGAAATTGCATAGTTGCTAACTAACTTGGCTGGTTTCCTACCGAGTCGACCCTACACTCGTTAATGGGACGACACAGTCAGTTTACCAGTGGAGTCAAACTGTCTCCAGCCAATTGTGAATGAGTCCAAGAAGCGTTGGGCCTAAGGGACCTTTAAATCTAACCCAATGGCTAACAAGACCCCTAAAACAGACTCAACTAGTTATTAGTCGAGAACTCAAACTGAGTCAACTCAGCCACAACTCACCATTACCTTGTTAACATCTATTCAGGGACTGACTGAAACCACCTATTTGGGAGGACACTTTTCCCTTCAACCAAGTCCCAACAAGATCCCTGGATTAGGACATTCCAAATTGGCAAGTAGAACAACCCCACAGGTGAGGAACGTCCCACATTGCTTCATTCATTTTATTGAACTCTAAGCTGATTTAGGCCTAATGTTTAGGTACACTAAAGTTGTAATTTCATTTCTCTATTCATTGATCAACTATGAGTGAATTCCTAGAATTATTACTATTGTGCATTTAAGGACTTGTATCATACTCCATGTTTGAGATTGCATAGTTCCATGTGCTTTTCTATCTGTCAAGCATGAGGTAAGAGATCTTATTCCCAATCATATTATGAATAGTATTACATGCACATTCCTATCTGTTAAACATGAAGAAATAAATCTTATTCACAATCATATTATAAATAGTAGAATTGCCATTACACTCTACATATGTTAGATTCATTCTTAGTTGAATCTGATGTGTTCTAAATTTTAGAACAGTACGTACAGTGAACTATTTCTTCTATTTCTGTTTTCTGTGATGAACATGAGTCTATACTTCATTTCCTTTTTCACAGATCCTATATCTATAAGATGTAGACTTAGTCTTGTGTTTTATATAGTATTTTAGAAATTGCTTGACTTTTGGTATAGTGCTACTAGTGGTGATAAGAATCATTGTAGTGCAATACTCTAAATGAGATCATGTATGATGTTACCTTCCATAAGGGATGTTGGATGAGTTCCCTAACTACATTCCATATGTCACATTCATAGGCCTCATTGGTCCTAAAGGGTATTTGGAATTATATTGAACATACGTTAGATTGTCTGACATCTTATTATAAGACCACAAACTTGGCTATATTTATGAAGGTGACTTTGTTAATATCATGGAGTGTACTTGAGTATCATAGTGCATGACATCCACGCATGACATATGAGCTTTTTTGAGTGCTCAATGTAAGTCACATCCTGTACGATTTACTGAAGGTGCTATCCCTTCAGTGGACTCATAGATCATGTGCATTTGTGCCTCTTTCGGCGCTCTTTCTTTGCATGAGGCTTTTTCAGGATTAGACTCTCCTCGGGCGTACGCCGAGTACTTTTTCAGGAGATATCCTTGGGCGCACTCGTCTGAATGGCCTATTCCAAGTAGTTAATCTACCGCGGGCGGTCTGTATGGTCTTTTTCAGGTAGTCTACTACTGCGGGCGACCCTTTATTTTGACAGCTGGATGTGCACCCCCAGATCCGTGACTTTGCCATACATTCATACATCGATCCATTTACATTTAAATTCATATTACTCTTAATATGATTGATTACGTGTGGTTTAAACTGTCTTGGAATGATATGGTATGCGTGAATCCTTATGGGAAATTTCTACTAAGTTTTCACTCACCTAATCGTGCAGTTGCACCAAATAGATACATGTATGATGACAGGTGGAGACACGTATGACGGGATCCCAGGGACGGCTGAGGTGGAGTTAGGTAAGGAGGGCCTCTATGCCATTGTAGTTGAGCAGTTGGAGCTCGACTGATAATTTGGGATTTACTTGCTTTCATATTTCAGATTTTGTATCTTGTTTGAATTGTAATTTTTCCCTATTGCGGGATTTCATTTTGGCTTCCATCTACATGTATTAAGCTTCCTTGTTGTTACTCTTGATATCCTTAGTTTATACAATGTTTCCTTACTCCATGTTATGGAATTTGCCTCTATTTAGATGTATGTTAGTCCACTTCATAACGTAATACTCAGGTTCTCTATGAGGAGCGACTATCCTCGGGTTTTGAGAACCAGGGTGTTACAGCTACTCTCCTCTCTTGTTGAGTTAACCATTGCTACTTTCCTCTTCAGTTGAGTTAGACATTTCTAGTCTTCTCTGTTGTTGAGTTAGCTTATTGTCACTCTTCTCCTTTATTATGTTAGCCTTATGCTACCTCCCTTTATGGCTTGGGCATGTGCCTTGGAATTCTAGAACTTCCATAATTCAATTTATTTCCTCTTTGGTGCGAGTGATGTGTTAGAGGTATCACAACTGGTGATTTAAATATTTATTGTGGACCTAATGCGCTCTGGGTAGAGACCCTCTTGGTTAACGCATAATTCCATGGGTTTGGGTAGGGGTGCATAAATTGATGTAAGTAATTTGCAATGCGTGTTACATCACTTCTGGGATTGGATGTCGCAAATAGTCGCTCCATGAACAAATCGTGTTACGTAATTCATCCGACTCATGTGTTGTGCCGTCTCGAGGTGTTCACATAAATCCACGGTAGTGTTGGACACGCCGGCAAATCTCTGTAGTTATGGGATGCGGGGTGAGTCAGGTTTTCTATAAATTATATTCCACATTATGATGATCACTACGTATGATGAGCCGCACACACTTTGCTAGGCATGCATTCATATATATATATATTGGTTGCGCATAATGATACCACTCGTAGTGGTAGAGTATGAGACGTATCAGAATCCTTACATTACTTTTATGAATCTCTTGAATTATTGTTAATCTTAAAGGATAACTAGTACTATGAGTAGGGCATTGACCCTCTCCAATCGTACAATAATGCAGGTGATGTGCAATTTGAAGACACGGATGACAATCTCCCTACTAAAGATTATTCTGAATAAATAAGGAGATACCTTTATGCTTAGTTTTATTTATTTTTCGCTGCAAACTCGATAATGTAATAAGCTCCCATTAGAGGGCATTTGATGATTTGTTGAATTCTTTTACTCTAATGGAATAATGAATATAATTGATTTTACTCTCGTGAATGGTTACCTTCGTGAATGTAACTGGATGTGATTTAAATGAAAAAAAGGTGTGATTTTGAAGTATTCAAGTTTTATATTTTTAAGACCCAAAATTCTTAGGCACGAGTATGTACTCGGGCAGTGAAAATTTCAAGATGTTACAGTATTAACCGCATAAGCAACCACCTAGACAAATGAAGATCGAAGTTACTCTAAAAAGAAAAGAAGAAATCGAATGATTATTGAAGGCAGGATTTATTAGACCCATCAAATATGCCGAATGAATCCCCAACGTGGTTCCGATCATTAAGAAAAATGGTACGCTCCGAGTCTGTATCGACTTTAGGAGCTTAAATCAAACCACACCTAAGGATGAAAATCCAATGCCCATGGCTAATTAGTTGATCGACCAAGTAACTGGACACTAGATGGTTTTCTTTAGGGATGACCATGCAAGGTATAACCAATAAGCATTGCACTTGAGGATGTACCAAAAACACCTTTCAGATGTCCTGGTCCTTTGGGGACTTTCTATTGAGTGGTGATGCCATTTGGTCTTAAAAATACAGGGACTACTTGATCAAGCATAAATATTGCATATTTATCATCTCAATTGTGTTAGTTTCCAATCCATTCAAGTACTAAAGTGATTCACTAACATATGTTTTATGCATGCAAGGTAATTTAGAAGCCATAGATGAAACTTTGCTTAAATGAATGATTTAAAGCTCAAAGAGAAATCAAGCTCGAAGGCAATGAAGAATTGGATGTTTGTATGACAATATTGAAGAATTCAAGAACCAAAGATTCAAGAAAACCATGTACCGAAGATAGAGAAAAGGCTAAAAAATCACATAGTTCAATAATAGAAATAACAGACTATTTAGTCCCACCTGAGGTAGGTTTAGTCTGATCAAAGGTGCTGAAAATAGTCCAATAATAAATAGTGATTTTCAAACTTAATTCGACTCGATTGTTAGGTCCGATCGAAGTGATGTTGGGTGCCACCTAGAGGAGACAACGACTTCAAGTGGATTTTGAGGAAATTCAACTGCAGCTGAAGGCAAGTTTGGATAGACTTGGTGTGACTTGAGTGTGACCAAGTAGAAAAAAAGTGTGGGAATTGGAAGTCGGTGCGAATTTCTCCTATTTAAATGGGTGTTTTAGGTCATTCCGAGTACAAATTAGGGCGAGAGAGAGAGAGAGAGAGAGAGAGAGAGAGAGAGAGAGAGAGAGAGAGAGAAAGAGAGAGACCAAGGGGTGACAAAGCTTCCATGGAGCCGTTCTTCTTCTTCAATCCCTCAGTTCTAATTTATCTTTTATGTTTTTATTTTATTTTTGTTCTAGGATATTAGCTATGTTAGGTTAACTCTTATCTAAGGCTAAGGGATGAAGCTTGTACTTAATTATACTATTTAGTTTATTTGATTTAACAACAATGGTTTGAATAATGATAATTGATTGAATTGATTTGGATTTTACTTTAAAGTCTTTGAGTTGTTTATTTATGGATTTTTTGTTAACTACGGTCACAATGAATGCTTTAATTTAACAATTGCTTATCTTGATTATAGAAGGAATCAATCTGTATAATTAATTAATATATTGTACACCTAAGTTACAGTAAATGCTCTTAATTTCCTATGATTGAGATCCAAGTGCTTCATGAGAGGATCATTAAATTGAATTCATGTGTTATTGGTGTTTATGATTGGTTTAATAGAATCATTCTCTTATTAAATATGATAGAACTTCGATTCCAATTGAGTTATAAGCGTTGAATCAGTGAATTATATATTGCGATTGTTATAAGTGGATTTCTAATCCTTAGTCTTTTATTATTTTTTATAAAACCCGTTCTACTTCATTGGATTAAAAATCTAGACGAACTATTAGCTTTAGACTAGTTCTAGTTGTATTCTCACCAAATGCCCTGTGGATTCAATCTCGGTCTCATCGAGTTAAAAATACATCATAGCCCTGCACTTAGGGATTTCAATTTGCTGGTTCGATCAAGTTTTTGGTGCGTTGCTGGGTAAATTGTGATGAGAATACTTAGGTTTAGGTTAGTGTTTTGATTTGTAGTTCTAACCTAGGGTTTCATTTTTTTTTTTAGGGTGTTAATTTCATAATTTTGTTTTAGGGTTTGTTTTGTTTCAAATTTTCTGACATTACTAACATCGTTTACTTGTTTATATTTTATAGGATTATCAGTTCTAGATCCTCTCTTCTGGTAACATCCTTCCAAACTCCATCTATTAACTTTCTTAATTGTTGTAGAATTTTTTTATTTTGCTAGAAGATTTAGGGTTAGGTTCTAGAATTAGTGTTTTGTGTGGTTCATGCCTAATTGCATAAATGATCATACATTGAGAGTTAAAAGTGAAGGGGGTTTGGTCGATAGGCTCACAATCCGTCAACGAGTTAGAAAATATCTAAATATTCCTAAAATATCATCTAAATTTATGGCTGAAAACCTAAACAAAATTTTGATGAGAATCCTATGCAAAACGCACCACCAGTTAGGACGGAGCGTGACGAGAATGAGGTACATCAAGTTCCACCAGTTTGGACTTTATGTGATTATCTACAACCGATAAGAACAAGTACACCTTCTTGTATGATTTTTCCAACCAACGCAAGAAACATGAATTTTAAATGGAGGTATATTTAGTTGCTCACTAAATTCCATGAACTTGATTCAGAAAGTACATACTTGCACCTGAAGGAATTTGACGAGATTGTCGCAGTATACACTTTAACAATGTTCCTACCGATGTAATTAGATTGAAACTATTTATATTCTCTCTAAAGGAGAGAGCCCAGTCATGGCTCCACTCCTTGAGGCCAAGATTTATTGACACATGGGCCGAGATGACCATGGAATTCCTTAAAAAGTTCTTTTCAGTTCATAAAACCAACACTCTGAGGTGTGACATTATGAACTTCTCCCAAAAGGGAGATGAAACTTTTTTCAGTGTTGAGAATGGTTCAAAGGCCTACTTCTCACTTTCCTACACCATGGCTATGAGATTTGGTGAGTGATTAGCTTTTTCTATGATGGACTAAGCTCAAATATGCGCCAATTATTAGAAATGATGTGTAATAGCGAATTTATGAGCAAGGATCTTGAGGCCTGGGATTACTTTGAGATGCTAGCTGAAAATACCGAATTATGGGACATCCAACCAAGCTAGTAATCTGAAGATAGTACCAAGAGAGAGAGGAATACATGTGCTTATTGAAGAGGACGGTGTTAGTGCAAGGTTGGTGGGTCTCACAAGGAAGATTGAGGCCATGAAACTTAGTAAGTGATTTAACCCATCGAGGCCATTGAAACCGTATGTGGTATTTGTGAGAGTGATGCTCACCTAACTAAGGATTATCTTACAATCCTCGCTTTTAAGAGGTGTTCATGCTCAAGTGAATGCTATGAACGCTTATCAATGCCCCTTTAGTGCACTAAATTCTAACACATATACTCTTGATTGGTAGAACCATCCGAATCTTAGTTAAAGGAATGTACCAATTGTGAATTTAAAGAATAATCCCCAAGGTCCATCTAATGGTATACCACAAATAACCCCACCGAAGAGAACCCTTAAGGATGCATTAAATGCAATGACAAATGCAATACAATCATAACATTACGCAGGCCATTAATGAACTTAAAAATCTAGTTGTAAGGATTGAAACACACCCAAGTGTTAGGGAGAAAGTGACCTTGTTGAGCAAACTTCAGCCTAACCCCAAAGGACAATTTAAGATAAATGATTCCAATTGTTCAGCTCAATATGTGGAATATGTTAAATCCATCACCACCTTGAGAAGTGCCAAAGAAATCAAAAAGGAAGTTCCTAAGAAGGTTAATGAATCTGATGAATCCAGAGATTAGAAGGATGATGGTGAATCTAGTAATGCTCCACATGACAAAGAGCTAAAGCATGAGCCTAAGCCTTTAGCCCCGTTTCCCCAACATATTGCCTCATCAAAATGACCAAGTGAACATCATGACATTTTAGAGGTTTTCCGATAAGTCAAGATTAACATCCCCTTGTTAGATGCAATTAAACAAATTCTATCTATTGCCAAATTCCTAAAGGATCTATGTGTGGTAAATCGTAAGCCGAACGTACATAAGAAAGCCTTCTTGATAGAACTGGTGGGTACAATTATTAATCAAAATACTCCCCTAAAATACACGAATCTAAGAAGTTCGACGATCTCATGTATAATAGGAAACTTATAGGTTGAAAAAACACTTCTAGATTTTAGAGGTGAGCGTTAATCTGATATCATAATCGATATATGGGTAATTGGGCCTTGTTGAGTTGAAACCCACAAAGATAACTATTGAGACTTAAATGTTACAGATTTATCCTCGCATATGCATTTTTTTCTCATGCATTCAAGTACCAAATTGATCGAATTAGATATGTTTGTACTTACGAGGTGATTTCAAAACCAAGGAAGAATACGTGCTTAAATGGACATTTTAAAGCCCAAACTTATGAAGTATGAAGAATTGAAGAATTGAGAACTCTAGGATGAAGATTTCAAGCCATTAAGGTCCAAGGAAACAAGTACAAAAGGAAGAAAAGAAGAAGAAATCAAAAGAATGAAGATCAAAGAAGAAATCCTAATTTCGAGGCCTAAAAAGTAAAATTTTGGAAATATACAGCTAAAATGACAAAAATCCAGAAAATTTGAGAAATAGCCCTGCAAGTGCCGGTGGTGCCACCATTGGCATCTAGACATCTAACGGTGCCACTGTGGATGTGACAATACCAATGTGGGAGATTGTTTTTTGTTGCACGATTTTGCATAATGTAGCTTAATCCACAAGCTCCTTAGGTCAGTTTGAGTTAATTCTATATAAAGGGGGCCCTTAATCTCATTTACGATGTCTTCTAGGGTTTGGAGAGAGATAAAAGTGAGTACTGAAAACATACTTTCGCTTCGATTTCTTCATGATTTCTAGTTGATCTTTAGTTTTCCTATTGTTTTTGAGTTAGCCATGCTATGTTAATCTCTTAGATAAGGGTAAGGGGTGATGCTTCTAGTTTATTTCAATGTTTTAGTTTACAGATTCATATTTTGGGATTGAATGATGGTTAGTTAATTGAAATTGGTTTCAATTTACTTTAAAGCTTTTGTGTTGTTTCATTTTTGATACATTCTCGACTCCGGTTACTTTGAATGCTTGGAAGTGCAATTACAAGCTTGAATAGAGAAGGAATCAATTTGTAAAATTCCTTAATTTATTATAGATTTTGTGCATAATAGATGATTAGAATTCCATGCGATGGATGTCCAAGTGCTCTATGAGAGAATTGTTTAATTAAAATCATACCTTGTTGGATGTTGAGATTAATTTAACTATTTGATCTTCCGATTAGAATGGATTGTAATTTGATTATACCTGAGCTATAGAAGATGTGTCGATAAATTATGCATTGTGATTACTAGATGTGGATCCCTGGATCCTTAGTGCTTTATTATTATTTTTTTACCCTTAACTTCTTTGCTGGATTAAAAACTTAAACAAATGGTTTACCTTTAGATTAGTTCTATTTGTGTTTTCACATTCCCCGTGGATTGACGTTGGTCTCACCAAGAATTTATTACTTCACAGTCCTACACTTGGATTGCCCAATTAGTTTTTGGTGCTGTTGCCGGGAATGGCGCGAACACATTAGGTTTAATTCTTATTTTTAGATTAGATTAGAGTTTAGTTAGGTCTTTTCTATTTTTCTAAACTGCTGAACTAACCTAGGGTTTTCTATTTTCAGATTTTTTTTTGTTCTTAGGATTTATAATTTCAGACTTTAATCCTAGGGTTTGATTTCAAAATTTCTACTTTAGGGTGTTTATAGATTAGTATTATTATTATTTTTTGTTATAGATCATTAACATTCTTTTTTTTTTTTTTTTTTTTGAATAATCTTCTTATTCTAGTTCTTCCATATCCGGTAACATCCTTCTTTTCACTCTTCTAATTGATTTCAATTTTCTATAAGATTTTTTTTTTTTTTTTTTGTAGGATTTTGATTTTGCTTTTAGGTTTAAGTTAAGGTTTTTTCATATTCATGCCCAAGTGGACACGAGATTACTCTAATTAATTTCTAAAAAGCAGGATATTAGTTGAAGGGTTATCAGATCACTATATTAGGAACTGCGATTGAGAACATGCCCGTTTATGAGGAAAACAAGGTTTATGATTTTCCACCAGTTAGGGTGATGCATGATTATTATGTGGGATATTACGCTTATCAACAACCATTGAGTGCACCCACATATAATATATATGATCTTGATTAGTGGAATCATCAGAATTTTAGTTGGAGAGATGGACTAACCATGGATGCTAACAACTATCCCTCATTGACATTGACAAAGACCCTTGGGGATAGATTGCAAGTGTTTATTTTAGGATAATTGTAAATTAATCAAAGCATCTTGCAGGTCATACAAGAACTAACAATGTCAGTTGAGACAATTGAGTCACGCCTCATTAGGGAGGAAGGGACTTTTTTAGCCCAACCTCACCATAACCCACAAGCACAATGCAAGATGAGTGATTTCAATTCTTCTAACACACTTGTTGAGCATATCGAATTTACCACCACCCTTATAAGTGGTGAGGTTGATAATGAGGTTAGTAACGTTCAACTTGATGAAGATTCAAAGTATGTTTATGAGCCTATGGTCCGGTTTTCCCAAAGGTTGATCTCATCTAAGGCCCCAGTTAATGATCAAGATATGCAAGATATTTTCAAACATGGTGATGTTGATAAAATCCACTAACATGACATGCTTGATTTTAGTCCGGAGAATGAGTCCCTTTCAACTGAATCTTACGACTCTCTGAGGTTTTCTTAGCACTCTTTGAAAATTCTAATGATGACAAGATTAAAGACATAGTGAATGCCTTGCAAGACTCTACCTCGGTTGTTGATACTGACAGGGAGAAAATTTGTTTTGAATTGCTTCCTTTTACCAATCCTGAATGTTTACCATTCAGAATGGAGGACCTGGAATTTGACTCGAAGATTGAAAGTTTGGATTTCATTGAGACAACACTAGCTAAAGACAAATTTTCTGATATACAATTAATTGTATTCTCTTATTTACTGTGGTATACTAAGATTGAAAATTTTTATGCTATAGGTGAATTTTATAAAATTTGGACACCTCAAAATATTGATCGATGATTTTTATTAGGGTTGATAAATTTCTCTGGACATACATGCTCTAGGATATCCAAGCCTATTGCAAAATGGGCTTTTGGATGATCTTTTTTAGAAGTTTGCTAGGAAATTTATTCAGATACTAGCCAGAGTAGGAAAACGGCTACCGGAATAAGTAGTTTTTCCCTTTATTTTCTAAGACTAGTTGATCAATCCAAAAGAATAAAACCCCAAGTGCAGAGATGAGATGTGGTTTTAACTCGGTGAGACCGAGATCGAATCCACAGGGACTTATGCGATCCAAAAACACTTTAGAACTAGAAGTAAACCATGGATCAACTATGAACTTTAAATTGGAAGAAGTAATAACGAAATTTTGAGTAATTGTAGAGAAAATCAATAAAATAAAACACTAGAGCGCCAAGATCCACTTCTAGCAATTCTTAATGCCCAATTCACTTGATTCAATTAGATAACTCAACTGGAATCGAAGTTCTATCCTATCTAGCCAGATAATAGAACGGTTAATTCATAATTCACAAACTAATAGATAATTGATTGCAGGGAATTTAAAGTACCTATCATGCCCATAGTCTACGATACATCAATGAATTTTATAGATCAATCATTTGTAAAAAAAAGAAAGATAAGCAAACAATCTTAGCCTTCATTAGCATCCAAAGTGCCTGGAGTCGAAAATGGATCAAAGTAAACTAAAACTAAAGCATTATTCAACTAAATATTAATGAATTGTTCATCATTCAAACTAAATAACTTGAATCAAAGTAAACTAGAACATTAAAAATAACGACATGGTTCACCTCTTAGCCCTAGCTAAGAGATTTTACTAACCATTATCATAGTTGAACTAAACTCAAACAAAAATACGAAAAAAACTTAGAACCAAAGTATTGGAGAAGAAGAACGGCTCCATAGAAGCTCCGCAACCACTTGCTGTCTATACTAAAATGTAATTTGTATATAAAACAACCTAAATCACCTCCTTAAATAAGAAAAACTCGCACTGACGTTACATCGACTTCAAAATTTTATACTTTTATTACACTTCGGTGGCACTAACTGTATCCTTTGGTGTCACCGAGCACTGCTTCTATCGCACCGAATTTGTCTCCTAGTTGTAGAAAATTTTTCTCAAAATTCTTCTAAAGTTTCTGTCTCCCTCAGGTCACACCAAACCCTCCTTCAGTGGTAGCGAACCTAACTTCGGTCACACCGAATTTTGAGCCAAATTAAGTATGAAAATCACGGTTTCTTTCTAAACTATTTTGTGCACTTTCGGTTGGACCGAACCACCTTAGGTGAGAATGAACAGTCTGTTATTTCTATTATTCAACTGTATGATTTTTTTTCTTCAGTCTTTTCTATCTCCTTTGCACTTGATTTTCTTATATATTTGGCACTTGAATTCTTCAATATTATCCTCCATAGATCAAATCCTTCACTTGGTAATTCTTCAAGCATTAAATCATTAATTTAATCATCATTTTAATCTTAACTTACCAAATCACCTTGCATAGCAAAATGTTCACAACCCCAAGTGTAGGGTCGCGATGTAGAAATAATTTCGGTAAGAATGAGGTCGAATCCACAGGGACTGATCTTGTACGTTTCTGAAATTAACTAGAATTAGAATTAGAAGAAGATGTAAACCTTAATCTGAATAAATTGAGAGAGTAATTGTGATTAGAGTAATTAAAACTAATAAATTTAAAGGTGGGAACTAGGGTTTCCAAGGATCTACTTGTAGTGATCAGGGAGCCCTCTTACTTGATTCAAGTCACACAATTGGAATTGGAGTCCTATCCCATCCAATTGGAAGATATAGTAATTAAATCAATCTGAACTTTCATTAACCTAATTCTCAATGAAGAAGAACTATGATAATTGGCGGGGATTCCATCACCAAACCATGCTTAGGAGGAAATGGCAAACAATAGGATTTACCAATCCCATCATCTCAAAGCAGGAGAATTGTGAATATTAGGAAGGATTCCATCACCCTACCATGCCCAAGGGACGATTGTGAACAACAGGACTTACTAAATTCACAATCTCAAATCAGGAAAAGAATATACTTAAAGCTATTGCAAATCTACTGTAATTTGAGTCAGAATAAACCATTAAAAACGAAAGTATTCCTTAAATATCAAATTAGAATCTATGAAGGTTCATCATAAACATGAATTAAAGCAATAAAAACAACCCATCACGCTACATGCTTCACCTCTTAGCCCTAGCTAAGAGGTTTAGCCAATCATAGACATGATTGGATTTAAAACCCTAGAAGAAAGCATGAAAAACCAAGGAGAAAGAGAAGAAAAACGTTTGGCGATGGCTCTCCACCCTTGTGTTTTGCTCCTTCAAACCCTAGATGATGCCCAGGGATGCCCTAGAGACTCCTATTTATAGTTGTGCAACACCTCCTTTCACACTGACTTAGAAAAATTTAGAAACCGCCTCAAATTTACGCAGTTTCGATTCTATCGAAGTGTCTTCGATATATCCTTCAATTCTTTCGAACAGTCTTCGATTGAATCGAAGATCGGTCCAGAACTATCCAGCGAGTTTGGCCTAAAATCTTGAAATTCTCGATTCTATCGAAGTGTCTTCGATATGTTCTTTGATACTATCTAACAGTCTTCAATAGAATCAAAGTCTATTCTGACAGTTTTTCAGAATTAGACTTTTCTGATCCCGGGATCTGTTTTCAGGATTCATTTTCTTCACTTCAAGTCTTCGATTCTCTTCCTTCATCACTTGGTTTTCTTGGATCTTTGGCATGTGAATTCTTTAATCTTGGTCTCCTAAGATCCATCCCTTGCCTTGGTGATCTTTGACCATAAAATTCATGATTTTAATACAATTTCCAATCCAAGTTCTTAAATTCACCTTGCAACACAAACATGAGTAAAATAGGACATTAAGCATTATCATGTTCATAAAACCAAGATATAAACGGGGGATAATATGCAATTTTGACCCTCAATACAATCCCCAACTAACATTTTGCTTGTCCAGAGCAAAGTATATGAAAAATATTTCGAGAACCACAGGATAATTTCTATAAGCTCAAGTGGTTTTTAAACAATCCAGATAATAGAATTCTAAAATACAATAGTGTTGAGCATTACTTTGTCCCTGCAATTCTAGCACTTGGTAGCTTCATAATCAAGTTCAAAGCATTAATCAGCCAATTAGAACAATTCCAAACATTGAAGTCCATGGGTATATAATAAAGTCTAGACTTATCACAATCAAAGGTTCAATTCTTCATTTTCATGATAACATTGATAATCCAAAGAGCATTCAAGACAACCAAAACATAAACCGAAACTTGCCTTACAGTTCATCTTTTAATTCTCCTTTATTCCTTCAGCTTTTAAATTTTCAATCGATGACTTTTACGCTATGTCAACCTTTTTGAAGATCTTTAATAGGTGGCCTTTTCGAAGACAACTGTTTTTTAGCTGAGTATTATTATTATTTTTGAACATGATGGACCAATTCCCTAGGTTGGTTCCTTTCATGCTAAATAATCACTAAGTTAACAATTCAATGTTGACTGAAGCTTTGATGTGAAAGCTAGATGTGACATATGACATCATGACTCGATCAATGTTTAAAACTCCTAATCATGGATTAATAATTCGAACTTACTTTGAAATCTCCAAGTAACTGAATCCAAGAGACATAAATCATCAACATTAAGCATTTTATACTTCGATTTTTTTTTTCAATTTTCTACAATTTTTACTCGAAGTCTAAGAAAACAACTGATTAACATGCCTAATCTTCAATCCCCAACCTAAAATCTACATTGTCCTCAATCTAAAAGAAATGAGCATGTAATGCAAAAGAGGCAATGAAAAGAAAAGGGAAGTGATGGAGAGATAATGCATGAAGAAGGAATTTTGAGGCTTTTCCAATGATCTCAGTGTAAAAAATGGGTTAGCACAAAAGACTCAAATAGACGATAAGCAAACTATCCTAAAACAACGGAAAGCAAACTATCCTAAATTTCATGAAAGCAATAAACTGATCCTAAACTAGAAAACAAGAGAAACGCTACTCAGTCATGCCACAAGGTTCCTCCTTCAGCCAATATCTTGATAAATTTCTCAGTAGGTTTCTCAACAAGGTCATCCAAAAGCCCTTTTTTCAATAGGCTTGGATGTCCCGGAGCATGAATTTTCAGAGAAATTTGTGGACTTTAGCATAAAGTTTTCTTTTAACCTCCTGAGGTGTCCAAAGTTTATATGATTCGCCTGAAACAGAGAAAGTGTCAGAGTTAGCGCAACATTGTAAATCAGAGACTACAAATAGATAAAATTTAAAGAAATTCTTAGTATGTGATGTAGTATCAACATATTCTGAAGTTTCAGACTTCAATTCAACTTTCAGCTTCTCCTCCCTTAATGGTAAACATTCAAGATCTGAGGAAGGAGAGGCTTCAGAATAAGGGTTCTCTCGGTTAGTAACAACCACCGATGTTTTTTTTTTTTTTTTTTTTGCAAGGCATTCATTATTTCTTTTATCATGAGACCATTTGAATCTGTAAAATATGCCAAGTAATCTTCTAAATAGTTGAGAAATTCAGTTGAGAGTGACTCATTCTCCACATTGAAGTTTATGATGATCTACCCAAGGATTCCGTCATCTCTGGAAGTGGATGGAAGCATGATCTCTTACTCTTCATCATGGTGAGAATAAATCGTCACTGGATGTATCTTGTCTTGCCTTATACAGATAGATTGAAGATCAACAGGCAAAGAATTGATACGAAGACTCTGTTCATCGGTACTACTTAGTAAAGGCATTGTATTATTAAGGGTTGACAACTCAGATGGTGGCCTCAACTGGATGGTTTCAAATTCCAGAGTCATATCGAGCAGCACGTCCATCTCCCTAATCGTATCATCATTCAATTCAGTGGAGTGGTCAAAAGATGCCTCACAAAATTTGGAAGGGTTGGTTGAAAGTGGTTCATCCTCCACATTTAAATTGAACATGTCAAATGGGTGGAGAAGATCACTATGGATGACAACTTCCTGAACCTCTTAATCATTGATATGGGCCAAACTTGATATTGAATCCAGGGGGATTTGAGCTGTACATTCCTGATTGTCATTCCAATACTCATCATTTTCCAATTCAGTATAGTACACACGTGGAATGGGATCACTTTCCTCACATTCTATTCCTTCCTAGATTGGGTTGAGGTTTGAATAAACTAACCTCTTCCTCATCATTGAAACCAGGTGTGTCAGTATCATTATATTAGAAAACTAACAATGTCTCTTGATCATTCCTTTGGATTGTCATCGAGATTGACTCTTCAGGAAATTGAACCATGTGCTCATTAATAGAATCCAACTCCTCATTCTCAATTTCAGTATGTTCCACACGTGAACCTATCTTTTGTATATCTTCTATAAGTTCTTGCAATGCTTGGAGTGTGTCTTGCTGGACAAGCTCTAGATTTTGTATGGAGTTCTAAAGTGAATTCTCTTGGATTGTTTCTTTTTAGATTTTAATGGTAGGAGATCTAAGAGAATAGTCACTATGATCGATTGTTGGTTCACCTCTCCAATGTTGTTGTTTCCACTGATTATAGTCATACTGGTCATAGGCGGGAAAGTTGGATGGTTGTTGGTGCACATTATCACCCATAATATAATCATAGAATGTTTTCTTATTACCTGATGGGTGATAATCGTTCTCACTCTAATAATCACATACTGTTTTCTTAATCCATGGAGTTCAATTATTCCCCCGCCTATAATCACTGAAGGACTTCTTAACCGATGGAGCATCATATTTTGGTTGGTTGTTTCGATCAGAAACGAAAGCATTTGATTCAGGGAATTATCGTACTTAATAATGACAAAGATGAAGAATAGAGAGAATAATCATCAAATCTTATTCATTCTGAGTTCATTACATCCTTTTGATCCTCTAATTCTAGGATAGAGTTTCTATGACAACAATACAAGTAAAATGGATTCAAATATGAATTTCGGTAGCATTTTGGCTCATATTAGTTACGTCTCCATCAGAAATGAGTTGTGGGGATTTCCTCTACGCATGTCTTTCTCTCCCTTAATATGATAAAGGAAATGCCAGAACCCCTTAGAGTACTTGAAATGGTTTTAGGAGACTTCTAAAAATCATTATATTTGTTTCCCAATTAAGTACCCGCGCAGCCCAGCTTCCTTCACTCTCTCTCTCTCTCGCTCTCTCCTCTCTTCAGTACCTGGCAGAGGCATTGATCTTCTGGAAATCCGATCCTCCAAATGATGGGGTAGGGGGTATTTATAGGCTCCCACACGTGCGAATCCTCAAATCTTGAGCTGTGGACCCCACTTTGCATTCTTAATCCAACCCACCCTAGAATGGAGAAGCGCGGACTTGCAAACCCATGATGAGTTGCGCGGGTCCGCGCAACTTGCTACTTGCGCAACGTTTCGCCCTTGCAACTTGTCACCCGTGCAACTTGTTTATTCTTTAATCTTCCTTGATCAATTTTTATGCTCCAACAGATGCCTCCTTGATCTGAGATTTAATTACTCATCGAGTCAATTGGAATGGTCAAAATTTGTCCCTCATGGTCTTGAGTTGTGCGGACCCATGCAACTCTCCCCACGCTACTCATGAGTGGGCTTCACCAGCTATAAATATCAACTTCCCAATCATTACTCCATTCTAAAATTTCCCCAGCCCAGAGACCCCATTTCTGCGCTACTTAAAATCCAACGCAACTCGCAGACCGCGCTACTCTGTCTTCTACTCAATTGAGAGTTTGCGTAACTCAAAGTCCGCGCAACTCTCCAGCACTTAGTGTGAAAAATCCTTGTTCTGAAACTCTGCTAAATTTTTACTACCCAGACTTAATCAATTCTCTGACCCTTCAGACTTAGTCATTTCTTCATTCTGTCCACAATGGCCCGTACCAAAAGAACATACCGCCTCATAGAATCACCCACTGATCAACCTTCTCATGCTAGTCTCCCAAGCTCCTCTCAAAATCCTGAATCCTCACCTCCAGTCTCCGCACCTTCTCCTTTGGATCCCATGCCTTCTTCAATTCCCAAATCTGCTTCTCCCCCTCCTACTCATGAGGAACATCCAAAAAAAAAAAGAGTAAAAGTAACCAAGAAACAGCCCACTTATATAAAAGAACCTGTCCTTCCAGTCCTTGATTTCTTTGATAGAATAAAAACACTCTTGGCCGATATGCCAGGCAATCATTGCTGGAGACATACCCGAACCTCCGAAACAAGGTCGGGAGATTGATTGGGAAGCGTGGTTAAAATTAACAGCTAATCTTCGCACTGACATCACTCGATCCCCAGTCAGGGAAGACACACCACCGTCGTCCTTTTCCAAGAAGCAGCGAAGGAAATCGAAGCAACAAGAATTCCAAGTGAAAATTAAGGAACATAAGAAAAGAAGCTCCCAAATACCTGGGACACTGTAAAAGCTCAAGATGGCTTCATCAAGTTCAACAGCCCTTTCAGAAATGTTCAGTATTTCCCCTGAACATACGTCACCATCAGTCCATTATTCAAAGTAAGCCTACAGATCGGACCACCTAGAGCAGAATGATGTACACCCCTAATTGGTCCATGAAAGAGCCTAGGATGTTGGAGGGTATCTTATCGGAAAGAGGATTAAAGCAACAAGTTGGCGATGTCCACCCTATGCGGTTCCTGATCCCTTGTTACAATCCTCATGAATTGTTCCCAACAACCTTTTATGAAACACTGTGCCAACGCTTTAGGGACAAGAGATCGATGTGGGGAAATGAAGAATTCCGAACACGTGGCTTCCTATCTGCACGCAAATATTATACTGATTGGGCAAAATCCATTCTCATGCTGTACTGATGGAGATCTGCCTGTACGACGCCATCGAGGCTACCTCCGAGTACTTTCACAAAGACCATATGGTTTATAAAGGATTTCTCAGCTATTGGTGTCCCACCACCAACTCCTTTCATTTGCCTTCGCTCAGTGAAGTGAGTATTACTCTCTGGGATTTGTACAGAATGGCGGGACTCCCCATAACTAGCAGCTTTTATGATGAGTACATACCTGCAAATGAAGAATTCTCCCATTTCTTGCCTTCGAAAAGGTAGGCATTGGTATCCAATGCCTCGGTTGAGTTATTTAGGGAAATGTCCAAATTCCCCGATATTAAGAAAATCCCTTTATTCCTCTGGCTAACTCACTTTTCTCGAGAGCTACGGTATAATTCTTTGCTTCGTATCATAACTCTGTACACTTCATCGATATTCATCTTACTTACATTCCTTCTTCCTCCGCTTCCCTCTTTTTTGCAAATTCAAAAACAGTCATTCTGATGATCTGGAGAATGCCCTCCACAGAATAAGAAATCCACCAGAATACTCACCCAAAGGCGAACTGGCAGCATTTCTCGTGTATTGGCTCAGTATTGTTGTACATCCTAGTTCTAAATGGGTCGATGCCATTAGGCCTTCTGTGTTCTCCATCGCAGGAGGATTAGCAGAGGGCCGCAAATATTCGTCGGCACCTCCTGTCCTTTATTCATTAACAGAGCTTTCGGCGATGCTGCCACTCATGGTCAGAACCCGGCTGTTGGAGTCAGTTCGGCGTTCACGCCATGGCACTATTTCTTTGGGTGGCTAGGCATATACTTCCCTTGGACGTATGATGATCCAGAAAAAGCTTATATCCATCCTTTGCGAATCCCGATATGTCATTATCAGAAGAGGGTCATGCCAAAAAGAACATATGAGTGGGTGATCGATACGATTGAGTCGATTGATACCATTGATTTTTTATCAATTCTCTCTCTCTCTCAATACATCATGGATCACGAAACTTATGATGACGACAAACTCCCTCCATCCGAGCGTGCTTTCTTCATCTCCATACGATCCAACAACTTGCTATTACGGGAAGGTAGTGAGTTTTTGAGGGAACCCTACTACCCGAGTAGATTTACGCAACAATTCGGGTACGATCAAATTGTTTCGGAACATCCCGAAGTGGTGACTAGTACCATGAGAAGCTATGGTGTAGGTCCCTACAACTGGGGATTGGTTTGGAGACAGCTGCTCGTAGCACGGATTAATTCAAAATTCATCATCCCCTTCTTTAGCTGCTTCGTTTGCACGATATATTCATGGACAAGATGGTAGGCACACTAGTCCTTGCTGATCCGTTGTTGCATGCTGGTGGATTCTCCTATCTGGATCCCTGCCCCCAGAATAAAAAAATGTAATCTTATAGAAGGAATTGGGCACACTGTTGAACGCGATCGTGCCCCTGCTCCCGACGAAGCTTGCATGAAAATTTCTGTAGAAGAACCCATTCGTGAAGTTAAACCTGCTAATACTCTCGAAGGTTGGATTGCCCATGGGTTCCCTCTGACATACTTAAAGGCTCAAAGAAGGCATGCAGGCAGAGAAGATGTTATCAGAGATGCCGCCATCACTCCTCAGATTCCTACATCAACAGATCCTTTTCTGACTTCGGCGACTGTTGAACCTTCTGAACTCCAAACAGCTCCAGAGGCTGCTGGGCCTTCTGAACCCCAAACAATATCTCTATCTTCTTCCCAATTACCGTCCACTCGTAGAAATTCATCATCCCCTATCACTAGATCACAGACTCGGGCCAGATCCTCTGCATCTCCCGTGATTGCTGCTACGGAAGATCCTGCACCCATTAAGAAGAGACAATCTCCATGAAAAGGGAAATAAGTGATCGTAGAATAACCAACTTTGGATTCATCATCGTCTGAGAAAGAAAGCGAAGGGTCTTCTTCTAGTGGCTCTTCTTCCAACGGGAGTGAGTCGTCTTCTGGCGATTAGGGGGAAGAGGACGAATCGAACACAAACGAAGGAGAAGGAGAAGAAGGAGAGGTAGAAGTGGAAGAGGAGGAGGAAGTAGAAGAAGGAGACGTAGAAGTAGGAGAGGTACATGTGGATGATAATGAGCAGATCACTACGATCTCTGAAGTCGATAAGGGAGTCCCTCAAGGAGACACTATTCCCCATGCCACATCTACGGGATTCAATGAAGAAGAAGAACCCTTTGACTACGGAGAGTATGAAGATATACTTGGTGCTGATATGACTATATCGTTCAGCAGCAAGTATTCTCCTCTCCCACGCACAACACTTCTTGATCCTTCAACTGATACCACAACAGTTCCAAAGACTCTACCAGCTCCTACAGACATGATACAAACTGTGCCAGCTGTCCCTTCCTCTGGTAAACGCTCTGCCAGAAAGGCTAGGGCACCGTTCAAGCTCCCAGTTAAAAACCAGTAGTGGCTCATAGCATAGACTTCCTGACAGAGCCAATTGACGCTGGGTTGTGTCTAGCACTGAAGCCAGGGCACCATCTTTTCCGACATGACTTTGGACATGCCTGGCCCATCTTCTCTTCCTGAAGGAGTGCAACCTGTAGGATCAGCAGTCCCTGCTCCGATAGTTTTGCTGGCTCCAGGTATACTTTATTTTGTTGCCCTATTTTGTAATAGCATCTCGCAATTCATTTTCTAACTTGTGTTTTTCTTCTTATGCACTTGGTAGCTCTTCCAATTTCTAGCGGCTCTGCAAGTTCTAGCTCTGTTGCCACCTTCTCACATATAATATCTTTAGAGAAAATTTCCCCACTTGTGTTGATCTTGTTGAAGAGTTCCTTATCGATGGCTATATACATATTTAAAGATCCAACGCAATGGTCAAATTTGGAGATTGTGTTCGCATCTTTGGAGAATGCTGCGAGAATAGCAAGAATCAACATCTCTCCCCTGCGCGAGTCTCTTTCTCACTTCTACGAGACATGCTGCAAATTTAGGGCTGCTCAGGACATATCCATTGCTCCTGAGATTCTCGCGCGTTAAGAAGACCTATCGCGGCTCAGAGATAAGGTTTCTATGTTAGCAACAACAATCTCAAAATATGACAAGAATGTAGCTCGCTCGAGGAGCAAGTAAGAGCTTCCAAACAGTCTTCGACACTCATAAATGAGAAGATTTCGAGCCTTAGACAACAAATCTCAGATTTAGAGGCTCAACAACGCGAAATTGATTCAAGGACCAAAAACCTCAAGCCGATATTGAAGATAATAGATGAATAACTGACTTGGAACGATTAGAGATTTAAAGAAAAGATCGCAATAGTTTCTCTGGAGCAAGAACTAGCTGACGTTCCAGATCAAGTAAAGCTTATTGCCGACGCTAAGCTGGATAACATGGCTGCAGAAGTACAATTAAAGGAGGATTTTCGATGATATATGCTTGCGTTAGGGATGTAAGAGGATATATGAATTTTCTTTTATGCTTGTAATCACTTTCATATTTGTTCTTCAAACATCATAAATGAATTTTGATAATTCAGTAAAAAAATAATTGATGTATTGCAAATGCTTCTGTATGGTGATGTTAGCGTAATGTTTCCTACATGATGTTATTTTCATGGGTGGTGCTAAATTTGATCTTCAGTTAGTTTGTTTTACACACTGTTTAGGCTCATGAGTCGTTGAAGCAATCATAGTTTTTAGACTCATAAGTAGTTGGAGTCGGGTCTTATGCAAATGGCCTCTGTAACTCTCTAGAGTTCACGGGGCTTATTGTGGCCGGGGAGTTCACAAACTGTGATCCATCAGAGGGGCCCAGTGAAGCTACCAGGGTAGTGAACTCGGTGGGTTTTACGCACATGGTTGGCCATAGTAACGCTCTAGAGTTCACGGACTGCAAGGCTACCTTCGGATACCAAATCCAGGCCGCCAGTCCATCAATGAGGGGTTGTCTTGCTTCAGAGACCTGTCCTCATGCGTTTACTACTGAAATCAAGCTAAGGACCTGGGGACTCGTCTTACTTCTGAGACTCACTTTTTCTTCACCTGCTAGGTCAGACCCATTCACAAGAGGGCATTTTCTCACCAGTTCTCGTGACGTTGCCGGAAACTGTACATATGGCATAGGTCTTACGTGATTGATTCATCAACTACCTGCATGGGTGCGCATGATGCTCTTTACGGGCTTTTTAGGGCCGTAGGCTTCTCACTGCTACCCGAATAATCTCATGGTATCACCATCGCTAATGATGATAAGTCTTATACGTAGTTGGCTTCATATGCTCACTTCATATGCTCAGCCCTGATGCCGCGAATGATAGATCACCATCGTTGTCATAAGTTTTATACGTGGTTGGATTTATAAGCTTATTCCACTGCCATGGATGATAAATTGCCATATTTCGATGATATTTATATGCAACTGGTTTTATAGCCCTTGCTAAAGGTAATGAATCGAAATTGATATATCACCCTTGCTGATGATATAAAACAAAATTTTATAGTTAGAATAGTGTATTAGCCTGACAATACTATTAATTTAGATATTTTGGATAAAATGGCCTTCGTGTCATGTCGACAATATAGCAATGGTGATGGCGGCTTTTGATGATTCGACAGTAGTCATTGGCGTCTTTCATTTGGCGATAACCATTGGAGCTTTTCATTTGACGATAACCTGAAAATCTGCATTCTTATTCATATACATAGGGAAATAAAGAGTTCTGACTGCGATGAATTTTTTTATTGTTCACCTGTCTTGCCCCCTTTTGGTTCGGAAGTATTAGACCGACACTTTCCATAACCAAAATTGTTGCTTTCTGGATTGATGTGCTGTTGACAAACCCAGAATTTATTAATCATGGCTTCATATGTTTCTCTTACTCGTTTCTTTCCATTTGGGTATTTGGACCATGGTAAGCTGATTTTATCAATTATTGACAATCGGTTCAATCTGAAGCATATCATCTTCTTCGCATGCGGATGCCCCTAAAATTTTCTTCTGCCTAATGGCTTCTTCTACCGATCTATCCTTTGTCGATGAGTAGAGGTTAAGTCCCCCAGTTAACTATTCTAACGGAAGATTTTGACAATTCGATCGCATATGTTGTATTTGTGGTTGCCTTCTATGTCGTTCATTGTCCTTTTTCATAACTATTTCTACTATTTCTCCTTGTTTTATCATCCTTTGCATTATATTCTTTAATGTGAAACAATCCTCTGTATGATGTCGTAAACAACGATGATAATGACAATAGTTTTTCTCTTTAGTCATTTTGACCTCTTCTGGATATCTTGGTGAAGGTAACCTGATAGTTCCAGTGGCTAGGAATTGTTCCATCATTGGCAACACGTCTTCTTTATCGAAAGCATATTCCTTATAGGAATTGTACAGCCACGGTCGTTTGTCATTTTATAATCTCTTCATTGATCTGATTCTTCCCTTCTTCTCATTTCCCGCTTGTCGCGAAAAATGTTTTTCTTTTCCCTTGATCGATAGAATTTACCATTGCCCTATGTGGTCCTCTTTTTCTGTACAGATTTGGAATGCTGGCATCTTCTTAGTCATCAGTTCCAGTGCGTGTGCTTTAGTCGCTAGGTCTCGAAAAGTCCTTATATTGGCACTGGTGAGTTCGAATGTAATTCCTGTCTCGATGAAGCTCAAACACATTTTTAGCTATTCTCTTTCTTCTAGTACTTGCCAGCACGATGCCCCCAGGGTCTTCCATCGACTGATAAATTTCTCCACAGGCTCATTCTCTTTTTGCCTTACGCATGTTAACTCTGCAATACTGACATCACGATCTGATGAAAAGAAATTCGACATAAACGCGTCCTACATCCATAGACGTGATGAAATGTAGAAGGTGTTCATCCGGAGACCCATCCCCATTGAATTTTTGAAACTCGGGATGCTTGAAGTTAGCATGAAAAGGTATATCTTCTACTTCTCTCGGATATGGAGTTCGATAGGGAAACCTTCCCGTATACCACGTTCCCTTTCCACTCTAACGGCTTCTGCGACTACCTATCGCACTTCCTCTTGGGTTATTGCTCTCACCACTGAGGCTGATCCATGCGATCCCGCTCTTGGAGGTTGAGAACCTTCGGGTTGTTATTCTCGTCCATTCATAGTGGCCATCATCGGAGGTGCTATCATTTGGGCCACGTTATGTGCGAGAGTAGCCAAGGCCTCTCAGAGACTTTTGAATTCCTCCATTAGTGTTTTCTATGCTTGGGCCATTTCGACCATACGATCTTCAGTGATAGGCTGTGGATCTTTATTTGTGCCGACCATACATACAACAACTTCCCCATTTCCTGATGAAGCAATCATTGGAGTGGATTGAGTATATGCCAATGTGACGGGACTTGTTGAAAGGGAGTTTCATTTATTTTTAGTACTTCCACAGAATTCGATCGAACATGATACAATTTGAGGCGATACGCTCTGAGGCGATTCATAGACTGGTGGGCTTTTCATGGGTGATTTACCCTTCTGTTTCTTTGTCCATCAGGCGTTTGTAATAGGTAGGGCTGGAAAATCTTATGACATCGGCGAGGACTAGGATTTTGTCGAGTATATTGCTGGAGGGGCAAGTTAAGGGTTTTTTCGTGCGTTTCCGTGTTCTTACTGTACTGGTCCTCTGGTTTTTATGTAGATGGACTTGCCCTGGTAGTTGTGATATTTTGGGCCTGTTGATCTCTGACGTGACACAACGATCCAATCGTTTTCATTTTCTTGTGCTATTGGGGAGACCGTTACGACCCCGACAGTGGCTTGAAAGTTGTCTTTCTGCTTCTGATGGACCAAAAGTTGGTTGTAAGCGTATTCCACTACGAATCCTGTGGGTGTGAAATAGAAGACCGTTCCATTCGTAGAGGTTGCCATTGATTATAGCTTGGATATGTATATCATATCGTAATCCTGTCAGAGGACGCGACCGATATTAATTAGCATTTATTTACTAACGTACTCTATCTCGGAGATGAAGAAAGGATGTTCCCGTTAAGAGTCGCCATTTTGACGTCTTATAAGATGCCAAACAATGATGAAATTCTCCATATTGTTCCTAAGTCAAAAACTATGTAAGATAGAAGAATCCCCAGCAGAATCACCATTTTTTTTCGACCAGAAACGAAAGCATTTGATTCGGGGAATTATCTTACTTAATAATGACAAATATGAAGAATAGAGAGAATAATCATCAAATCTTATTCATTCTAAGTTCATTACATCCTTTTGATCCTCTAATTCCAGGATAGAGTTTCTATGACAAGAATACAAGTAAAATGGATTCAAATATGAATTTCGACTGATATTAGTCATGTTTCCATCAGAGATGAGTTGTGCGGATTTCCTCTACGCATGTATTTCTCTCCCTTAATATGATAAAGGAAATGCCAGAACCCCTTAGAGTACTTGAAATGGTCTTAGGAGACTTCTAAAAATCATTATTCTGTTTTCCAATGAAGTACCCGCGCGGCCCAGCTTCCCTCTCTCTCTCTCTCTCTCTCTCTCTCTCTCCTCTCTTCAGTACCTGTCAGAGGCACTGATCTTCTGGAAATCCGATCCTCCAAATGAGGGGGTAAGGGGTATTTATAGGCTCCCACACGTGTGAATCGTCGAATCCTGAGCTGTGGACCCCACTTCGCATTCTCAATCCAACCCACCCTACAAGGGAGTAACGGGGACTTGCACACCCATGATGAGTTGCGCAGGTCCGTGCAACTCATGTGTCAGCGCAACTTGTCACCCACGCAACTTGTTTATTCTTCAATCTTCCTTGACCATTTTTTATGCTCCAACATTGGTTCTTGATGATTGTAACACCCCGTACTTTTCAGTACTCGAGTGTTACCGTATAACCAAACTTAGTATAAATACAAGCCAGGCTTAAGTAAACGTTTGCGTTCATTCTAGTTTAAATCCAATCGTTAAAATAGTCCTCATCCATATGTGGACCCATCTGTCCGTTGCTGATCAATAATATTTAATAAGTATATTTTCTTTATTTATCATATTATAAACGTTACACAAACATAGATAAAAATAATAATAATAATAATAATAATAATAATAATAATAATAATAATAATAATAATAAAATTACAGATGTATGTCGATAACCTATTTAACATATAGAAATGTAAGAAGTGAATTGTAATAGAGTGATACGTATATTTAATGTATATATAATATTATGAAAATAACATCATATCAACTAAATAGAGTGGATAATAATTTTTCAATATATAATTGAAATATAAATATCAATGTAGTATTAAACATATATACAAAAAAAAATTATTAGATATTTAAATAAGATGGTATGTTATTTAACGATGTGATTTTAAAAGAGACATTATACAATTTTCAATCCATACATATGTGTAATATGATATTGTATATTAGGAATTATATATTAATAAATATGTGATTAGTAACATGTTAATATTAAAAATTATATTTATATATGTATGAGTTTTTAATTATTTTAATTACAAGTAAATACCTATTAATATTAGTATTGGTTAATAATACATGATGGAAGCCTTAAATGGACCCTTGGACCCTTTTAGCCGTTGACATTCAATTTCAGAACAATCCTACCATTAGATCGACGAGAATCCACCATTATGACCCAAATCGAGTTGTGGGCCCCACCTAGACCTTAGATCATCCTGATCATAGGCCCAAAATCCCTTAGTAGAGCTCCCTAAAAAAGTGAACGGAGTAGACTTCTCACATGCATCACGATGGGCCCCACCTCGCATCGTGAGTGCACAGCAGAGATGTGCACTCGCTGTGTACTGAGCGGGAGATGCTCGGTCAGAGCCTCTGACCCGTGCTTCTCCAAAAGGAGAAATTTTCTCTCCTTCCTTCAGCGTCAGCAACGGATGGACGACGTCCCTGAGATTTTGATCGGTGGCCCACCAAATGAAGTCAGATCGCTAATCCAAACCGTCCATCTTGTCCATAGATGAGGCTTACCAAAACCCGGTGAATCCCGCATGTAGGTGCGACCGTACGTGCGCACAAACGTCACGTAAAACAGCCCAAAAAACTAAAATTTCTGAAAGTGGACTGTCTCCATGCCGGCAGGGCAATCCGTGTGCCCTTGTATCCTCCCATCTCAGTCATCCCTTAGAGGGAAATCCTGACCGTCCAAATCTAGGTTTTTTGCTACAAAGGAAGATAAAGAGAGGGGACAACCGAAAATCACTCTTATTGCTCCAGCTCTAACCCACCGCCCGAACCATTACCAAGCTTTGAAAAAGACTATCCACGAGCTCTAGGACATCCATTCAGATCATCCCATGTTGCCAGAATGAAGAAAGAAGCCCTCATTTGAGATCCGCCATTATTGGTGTTCATCTTCTCCTCCACCGCTCAAACCGAGTTGAGTCGAGGTGCAGTCCAACTCGGGTGAGTCTTGTTCAGTCCAGATGTTTGCTGGACTGGGGTTGTGAGAAGAAAAGAAAGGAAAGAAGGAAGAGAGAGAAGAAGAGAAGGAAGAAGAAGGAGAGTTGGTGTGGCTGTTGCACCGCACACCAGTTGCTGACTGCCGTACTGCATTGACCCAACCGAGTTCGGTGTGGGGTTGGTGCTCTTGCTGACCAGAGAAGAAAGGAAAAGAAGGAAGAGAGAGAGAGAGAGAGAGGAGAGAGAGAGAGAGAGAGATGAGAGAGAGAGAGAGAGAAGGGCCACCATTGCCATGCCTCACCTGAGTTTCAAATCTCAGTGGGCCGCACCCTGTTTTCACCTTTGAGTTGCTGACTTAGTCGAGTCGCTGACTGAGTTGGAACTTTGTCCAGGTTTGACTGGAACCCCAGGGTAGAGAGAAAGATAAACCAGAGGGAGAGAGTGAAGAGAAAAGGAAGGAAAGAAAGAAAAGAAAGGAGTGAATGAAGAGAGAGAGGGAGAGCCAGCTCGAGTCAACTCAACTCGGTTGGAACTTGCTAGAGCATGCCACGTGAGGGGCAGATTTGGTAGTCTGGATTCTTATCGGAGTTCTCTAGCAGTAAGAGAGGAAGAAAGAAAGGGAAGATGGAAGGGAGAAAAAGAAGGGGTGTGCTGCCATCCTAGCCAACTGAGTCAATTCAGTTCGCAACCGAACCATCTGGGTGAGGATTCTCACCTCTTTTCATCAGAATTGTCAATACTTGCTTTCGCTATTAATAATATCGTTATTACTTTCTAACTGTATAACGATTAATGTTATTTTAATGCTATTAATTAAAAGGTTTAATAAATACTACAATGTATTAATTAGTGTGTTGTTATTATTATCACCAATTATAACTTTGTTATTAATTATCTGCATAATGATTACTTTTAACATGTTGCGCTAATATTAGTCCCTATGAATGAAACTATCATTAATGATATTAGCATGGCATCCATCACTTGAGAATATTATCTTTAATAATAGGTTATACCATTTATCACGATTATAATACCAATTATTACCATGGCCACAATTATTAGTTATATCATTATTGTTAAAGTATAACTAACCATATTATTATTGTACTATATTTAAGCTATTCATACACCCTAGTTCTACTCCTAGAACTAAACCCTATGGTGAAAACTGTAAGTGCTATAGTTTATATCCCTGTATGTTGTCAAATTTGTGGTGCCAAAATCACTGTTATATAACTTGCATAAGTGAAGCTCTCTCAAAGAAGCTCTCTCAAAGATCAACATTCATGAACAACCAAAGCTCACAAGTACAAAGATCAACCTGTCTGTAAGAACTGCTTACAAGACATGACTCAAGAATGCAAAACATCAAGAAGAGTACAAGGCAGTTCGTAAAGAACTCAAGACACTTTCAAGATTGAGCTACATCAAGATTTCAAGATTGAACTACATCAAGACTTTAAGGCTTAAACTTCAAGGTCACTTGTTCCTAATGTTTTAATGTCCTTACTTCATGTTTGAGGTTTGACTGACCTTAGGTTGACCTTAGGAATAGGTCACTTTGGATACATAAGTCGGATGTTTATTTTACATGAGTTTGGTTTGTTCTTCGACTAGTCCTAGGCCTTTTTCGACTAGTCCTAGCTTTGCTTCGACCAGTCTAAGAAATTCCTCGATCAGTCGTGAGTTTGTTACAAAATTCGGATATTTTCTGTTAGGCTTCGACTAGTCCAGGAATCTGTTCGACCAGTCGAAGGAACAGTGTCGACTGCATCTTCGACCAGTCGAAAGTCTTCGACTTAAAGTCCAGCGATGATATTCTGGTTCTTCGACCAGTCGAAGGAGACCTTCGACCAGTCGTAGAACGGTCAAAGCTTATCGCGCCTGATTTTTCAAATATCTGTTATTGCTTCGACTAGTCGAAGAGCTCCCTAGACTAGTCGAAGACTCGATCTGCTCACCTATAAAAAGAGCACGAATCTCAGAAGAATTAATAGAATTAATTAATCCATTCAAGCCAATCTTCGTCAAACTTCTGAGAGTTAATTTTGTGCTCCATCTAAGCTAAGTGTGCTTATTTAATATTCTCTTTCTTTAGCTTTATTTAATTGATTTTGTTTCTGCTATTCCAATCTAATTTGATAAGAGGAATTGTTATTCCCTTTCTTTGGAATCAAAATCAATTAAGGCAAGCCCTATTTGGTTTAATTTTAAAATCTATTAGAACTAGAACCATTGTAATTGAGTACTGGACATTGAACTTGGACATTCAATCATTTACTCTGACTTGGTTCTACCGGGCTGCTACAACGAAGGAGATAATCAAGTATTTTACATTTAATTGTAAATTCCTTTCTGTTTTGGTTTCTTTCAAGATTTGCCAGAAAAATCTTGTTGTATTGGTTATCTGAGGAGAGTCAGGAAAACTCAGAAGTGGGGTTTTTTTAATTGTGTAAGTCCACAGACAAAGACACAATTGTAAAGCTTTTGGGTGAACCTGTGAAAACCTATTTTGTTAGTGAACGCTAATATCCTCTGTGTGAGGATATTAGGAGTGGAGTAGCATTCTGTGTGGCTGTTGTTTAACAGTTGGTGAACACACAGGCGAACCACTATAATCCCTTGTATTGTGGTTGAATGATTTATACTTCTAATCTTTAATTATTCATTTGTGGGATGTATGTATGGTGGTGAATGTTGTAATCATTTAATTCAAGCATTGTGGGAATTTTGTAATAGTTTAGAATTTATTTTCTGCTATTCCTTTATCAGCTTGATATTCAATTTCCATTAAAGTTGTTCTAGCAAGGTTGCCCTGCCATTTTTATGGTATATGGCTGTCCCTAGAACAATACATTTGTGATTACGATTTATTTGAGTTCAGTTTGTGTTTATTTCTGTGTTCCTCTTTGGTTTGAGATTTGATACAAAGATATTTCTAGAAATAAGGTTGTCCTACCATAAACCCTGGTTTTTGGTGTAAGGTTGTCCTTAGAACAACATTTGTATCAACCTCTCAAGATCTAAATTTTGAGGTTGTTTTACTTTTCTCTGCATTGTGATTTATTTTGGCTATCATATTCTTTTTAATTCCGCTGTTATAAGTTTTAATTGGCATTGTCCTATTCACCCCCCCTCTAGGACATATAGCTAGGCCTTTTCAAAAACCCTACGCCCTGCACAAAACCTTAGACTTGGGTAATCCAATCGCTAGGTTAAAACCCTAAATAGTGTGTAAGCTTGAGTCTAATTGTACAACTTTGCAATTGATGGTAGGAATTGATTCTAAGGAAGCACGCACTTCTTAGCAATGGTGCAGGTGGGTCAAACATAAGGTGAGGACTCACCCTTTGAGCTTCCTACTTAATTTCATCAATCTGGATATAGATGATGGCATGATTCCTCTAAGTGAATTACTTACCTTACTATTGAATAAGCTAAATTGTTGTGTTAGATGGTAGACATCTCTCTTTAATTATAACATGCATAAATGATTTGGTTATAACATGCTATCTTTAGTCATACATTGTAAATTAACTGTATGTCTATCGTTTATGATCGAGTGATGTAATGAATGAGACATGTCATGAACTCACCATCTTGCGGTCCATATTTGACTTACGCGACTTGGATCGCGCATCCTTACATGTCTTGGACTGCATATTTACCCTACGTGGCTTGTATCGTTTATTTGCCCTTCTGGCTTTGATGGGTTGTTGGTGCCCTTTTGTGGCTTGATGGTTATATTTGTATATCTTGTTGTTTCCTAGCCATCTTACGGTGTTCGGTCGTATTGTGATTTTCAGGTGGAGCAGGTGTTCGTTTGGCGATTTCCTAGCCATCTTGTGGTGTTCACATACGATACGATTTTTGTGTGGTCTATAGTTTATATGTTGGTTTTCTAGTCATCTTGCCGTGTTCAGTTGTACCATGATTTTCGGGTGGAGCGGGTGTTCGCTTAGCAATTTCCTAGCTATCTTGTAGTGTTCATGTACGATTTGATTTCCGGGTGGTCTAGAGGTTGTATGTTACTTGTCTCTTCATCTTGCGGTGTTCAGTCGTACCATGATTTTCGGGTGGAGTGGGTGTTTGCTTAGCAATTTTCTAGCCATCTTGCGGTGTTCACGTACGATATGATTTTCAGGTGAAGTAGACGTCGGTATGTTGTTCTCTCTTCATCTTGCGGTGTTTAGTCGTACCATGATTTTCAGGTGGAGCGGGTCTTCGCTTAGCGATTTTCTAGCCATCTTGCGGTCTTCACGTACGATATGATTCCTGAGTGAAGTAGAGGTTTAAAGGTTGATTTTCTATTCACCTTATAGATTTCACTTGTACCATGATTTTCGGGTGGAGCGGGTGTTTTCTTTAGTGATTTCCTAGCCATCTTGCGGTGTTCACGTACAATGTGATTTCGGGTGTAATAGAAAGTCGTATGATTGATTATTTGATTGCCCGAATATATATCCTTATATCGCGATTGCGATTATATTTGCTTATGATGAGATTCTGTTAACTAGCTTAATTTTTGAGTATATGATCATGATTATGAATTGTCCTGTTTAATATATCCATTTTCATGACTTGCGAGCTGTATTGGATTATGAATGATGAGTGTGCAATCTTAGAAGGTAATCCTCACTGCGATAGCTATTGACGCTATCAAACGGTAACAGTTGATGCAGGTGTAGGGCAAGCCGATGCTGTTCATAGGGTTGCTACAGGGTTTCACATCCCAAGAGTGTTGTAATTTACTTTATTTCACATGTAATATTATTTCATTTTGTAATTGTAAGAATGGGGGCATTGGTTTGTATAAGTCATTATGGGCGACTTCTTGTATATTCCAAATGTAAATGAAATTTTCCTTTATGTTGATTTGTCCATTATACGCTTATCTGCTTACTCTGAACAAATGAAAAAAAAACGTGTACTCTACTCGAATTTGACCATCCTTTAAGGTTAACAATCGGGTTTTTTGGAAAACGGGTCATATATCGGGTCCTGAAAACTAGGGGTGTTACAATGATATTTTCAGAAAAATTTTGAGACATAGGCTGTTTCCTTCATAATCGTCATACATCCCTTCCCAATATCTCTTAGCATCTTAGCATACTGACGTTCCCACTCTTGATGGTGAACCCACTAATTTGAATATAATCCTAAAAGAGAATAAAAGAAAAAATCCTAGAGCAATATGGAAAGTAAGTAGAGGAGAAGTTAGAGGAAGTTACTAGATTGGAGAAGATCTATGTTAGGATCCTTCAAAATAAAAACAATGTTAGTTCTTAAAAAAAAAAAACAAACGAAAGATCCTAAAAACAAAAGTCTAAAATTAAGAAAAATCTAACCTAATCCTAAAAAGAAGAAACCTAGGATAAATAGAAATCTAAAAAAGAAGAGAGAGAATTAGAAAGAGGTTACCAAATTACAAGTTCTTCTAACTTAGGTTCTGCAAAATAGAAAAAGGAAAGTGAATTAGTTTCTTAAAAAAAAAAAAAAAACTAAGAAAGCAACGTAGTTTCTAAAAAAGAAAAAGGAAAGTTTTTAAAAATAGATAGTAAGTTAGTTTAAAAAAAAAAGAAAAAAAAAGAAAGGAAATTAGTTTCTAAAAACAAATTAAAAAGTTTCTATCCTAGAATTAGAAACAAATTAGTTTCTAAAAAAAAAAAAGGAAATTTCTAAACCGAGAAATAGAAAGCTAAGTTAGTTTTTAAAATAATCGGAAAAAACCCTAACCTAAAATAGAAAGTAGAAAACCCTAATCTTAAAATAATTTCAAAACTAATCAAATTCAGAAAACGCAACCGTCAGTCTCTGATAATGGCACCAAAAACTTGTTCATAACCCCAAGTGTAGGGCCGCGATCTAGTAATAATCTTGGTAAGACCGAGGTCGAATCCACAGGGACTGATCTTGTGTACATTTTTTAAATTAACTAGAAGTTGAATTAGAAGAAGATGTAAACCTAAATCTGAATGAATTGAGAGAGTAATTGTGATTAAAGTAATTAAAACTAATAAATTTAAAGGTGGGTAGGGCTTTCAAGGATCCACTTGCAGTGATCAGGGAGCCCTCTTACTTGATTCAAGTCACACAATTGGAATTGGAGTCCTATCCCATCCAATTGGGAGATATAATAATTAAATCAATATGAACTTCATGGACCTAATTCTCAATAAAGAGAACTATGATAATGGGTAGGGATTCCATCACCAAACTATGCCCAGAGGTAATGGCAAATCAGAATTTACCGATCCCATAATCTTAGAGTGGGAGAATTGTGAAGATTAGGAAGGATTCCATCACCCTACCATGCCCAAGGGATGATGGTGACACAATGACTTACTAAATTCACAATCTCAATCAGGAAAAGAAGATACTTAAAGCTATTGTAGATCTACTATAATTGAGAGTCACAATAAAATATTAAAAACTGAAAGTATTCCTTAAATATCAAATTAGAATCCATGAAGGTTCATCATAGTTATGAATCAAAGCAATAAAAATAACCCATCACGCTACAAGCTTCACCTCTTAGCTCTAGTTAAGAGGTGTAGCCAACCATAGACATGATTGGATCTAAAACCCTAGAAGAAAGCATGAAAAACTAAGGAGAAAGAGAAGAAAAATGCTTGACGACGGCTCTCTACCCTTGTTCTTTGCTCCTCCAACCTTAGATGATGCCCAGGATGCCTTAGGGACTCCTATTTATAGTGTGCAACACCTCCTTTCGCACCGACTGGAAAAATCTAGAAACTGCCTCAAATTTACGCAGTTTCGATTATCGAAGTGTCTTGATATGTCCTTGATTCTATCGAAGTTCTTTGTATGTCCTTCGATTCTATCGAATAGTCTTCGATTGAATTGAAGATCGGTCGAGAACTGTCCAGCGAGTTGTGGCCTGAAATCCTGAAATTCTCGATTCTATCGAAGTGTCTTCGATATGTTCTTTTGATATGTTTTTCGATACTATCTAACAGTCTTTGATAGAATCGAAGTCTATTCTAGTAGTTTTCTAGAATTAGAGTTTTTTTGGTCGCAGAATTGTTTCAAGACAATTTTCAGGATTCCTTTTCTCACTTCAAGTCTTCGATTATCTTCCTTCATCACTTGGTTTCCTTGGATCTTTGACATGTGAATTCTTCAATCTTGGTCTCCTAAGATCCTCCCTTGCCTTGGTGATCTTTGAGCATCAAATTCATGACTTTAGCACCTTTTCCAATCCAAGCTCTTAAATTCACCTTGCACACACACATGAGTAAAATAGGACATTAAGCATTATCATGTTCATAAAACCAAGATATAAATGGGGGATTATATGCAATATTTAACCCTCAACACAAAACACATAAAATTAAATTAATTAAGAACACTATGCGTATAAAAGCAATGCACAATAAAGAGGAAATATGCAATATTTCACACTCAACCACACCCCCCAATCAACATTTCCCTAGTCTCAAGCAAGCAAAAAAGCAAAACTATCTTCAAAACTCAAAACTTCAAAGCATCTTCGGAAGAGCAATGCTTTTGTGTAATCTGATGCATATGTAGATGGAAATTAGAGATACATGGATAAGATATTGTCAGTCTAAAACCTAATATGACTAGTAAGCATATAACCAAGTTCTTATTCATTAATCAATCAATAGAGTGCATTCAAACATCAAGTTCCTTATGTGCTCTGTGAATTCTAACTATAATCGCTAAAAGTCGCCTTCCCTTCGTAATGTCAACTATGACGTTTACTAAAAATGTGAAAATAACACAAGTCACTGATTTCAAACCCATCTCCCTTTCCATTTTTTTTCCAGCTTTGATTTTTCATCGATGGCTTTCACACACTATCACTTTTCTTCTTTCTTTATTTCTTTAAGCAAATGCGACAGGTAGCCTTTTTTTATTCCACTATTTTATATTTTTTAGCTAGTCTTCTTTTGACATTGGGGTAGACAAAGATCTCCAAGCTTGTCCCTAACACTTCTGAATACTTGTCAAGCTTAACACTAAGAGTTTAAGTTGACTTTAAGGAATATGAGTCAGATGTGAATTGTGAACTAGACCCAATTGATGTTTAAATCTTCCTATCAATCAAGTTACTAAAGATCTTATTCAAAAATTTACTAATTAACTAGACTCTAGAATTTCAAAACTTACTTTGTATCTCATCATACATGCCTAAATATACTCAGGTACATAAAAAATCAATATTCGAAAAGAGTTTTGAGATATGGGAATTGAAAATTTTTAAAATTTTGCTAAAAAAATAAGAAATTACTAATATTTCATCGAATTTCACCCATAACCTAAAATCTACATTATCCTAAATGTAAAAAGATATCACTGCATCATAACATGAGATAATGAAATAAAAGGGGGTAAAGAGAGTACCTGAGAAGGATCAAAGGATTTCATGAATCTCTCCATCAACTAAAGGGGTTTTTAGGTTGCTAGACAAAAATAAACTAACAAAAGAAACATAAGCTACTCTAAACCTAACCTAGGAAACTAGTAAAGAGTGAGAAGAAGACCTAATCCTCCATCAGATTAGAAGGTCGGTCATGGTAGACAAGATCTGTAAGATGGATGGACATATCCTCTAAATGAAAGTTCTAAGCAAATGGCTTAAAATAGTGACTGTTCACTTTAAAAATGTTACCATTCACTAGATTTTCTATCTCAACAGCCTCATGGGGATAAACTGTTTTGACTATAAAGGGGCCAATCCACGAGATCTCAATTTTTTAGGAAAAAGATGAAGTATCAAATTATATAAAAGGACTTTTGATGTGGTTTAATTTTTTTAAGGATGTTCTTGTCATAAAAGTCCTTCATCCTATCCTTATATATCCAAGAGTTCTCGTAAGCATCGTTCCAGATTTCTTTCAAGTTCATTCAATTATATTTACATAGCGAGATAGCTTTGTCAATATTAAATTGAAAGTCTTTATACCAAATACGCCTTATGCTCCAACTCCACAGGCATTGACAAGGCTTCTCATAAACAAGTCTGTAGGGCGACATACCAATAGGGATTTTATCGTATGGTAGGCCTGTATCGCGTTGGTTAGTCGAAGTGACTGATCCTTGCAATCTAGGTTTCATTTTTCTGCAAGATTTATTTGATCTCCCTATTTGATATTTCAGCTTGGCTGCTCGTCTATGGGTGATAGGGGGTGGTTATTTTATGCGTATAGTATATTTCTTCATTAAGGTTTCTAATGGTCTATTGCAAAAGTGAGATCCTTCATCACTAATGATGGCTCGAGGTGATTCAAACTTAAATAAGATATTTTATTTTAAAAACTTAATGACCATTCGATGATCATTATTCCATCATGAAATTGCCTTAACCCATTTGAAAACATAGTCGATAGTAAAGAGAATATATTAATTTCCAATGATAGGAGAATGGTCCATGAAATCATGCCCCAACAATCAAATGCTTAATGATTAAAATGGAATTCAATGATATCATATTTTAACGGGATATTCCTCTCTATTTTTGACATTATCATACGTTGTACAAAATTCCTTAAAAATCCTTAGTGTCCTTGAACATAGTGGGCCAATAAAAGCCACACTGCAGAATTCTTGCAGTAGTCTTTTTAGCCGGAAGTGGCCACAACACGTATATAGTGACAAAAGAGAGAAAACACTGTGTTGCTCGTGATTTGGAACACATCTCCTTTTTTTATGATTGGGCAATATTTTAAGAGATAAGGATCATCCTTGAAGAATGTGTGTACCTGGGTGAAGAATTTCTTTCTATCTTGCAGAGTCCACGAGTAAGAATCGTACCTATAGTTAAGATAATTAGCAATGTCTGCATACCAAGGTAATTGAGAGACGTTAAAGAGTTGTTCATTGGGGAACACTTCTTTAATGGTGTCATATATCCTCGTATAATCAAACATATCAAGCCGTGAGAGATGATCAGCCACTATGTCTTCTACTCATTTCTTGTCTCAGATTTGTAGATCGAACTAATGGAATAGAAGGTTCCATCTCATCAAACGGGGCTTAACATCCTTCTTAGAAAGAAGATACTTCAGCGCCGCATGGTCTGTGAAAATGATTATCTTGAACCTGATCAACCAGGACCAAAACTTATCCAAAGCAAACACTACGGCTAAGAGTTCCTTTTTCGTAGTGGAGTAGTTAACCTGGGTAGGGTTTAGAGTTCTACTCGCATAGTAAATAACATTGAGCTTCTTCTCTTTCTCTGGCCTACCACCACCCCAATCACATAATCACTTGCGTCACACGTGATTTCAAAATGGACACTCCAATCATGTGGTTACATGATTGGGGCACTTATCAACATACCTTTGAGCTTGGTGAAAGCTTTTTGGGCATTCCTCTCTCCACTCTAAAGGAGTTCCTTTTGAAGACGGTTACACAAATGATGAGAGATGAGACTAAAGTCCTTTATGAACCTTCGGTAGAATCCGACGTGTCTTACGAAGGATTGCACACCGTGTATGCTCTTGGGTGGTGGTGAGTCAGATATTAAATCAATTTAGGCTTTATCCACCTTGATTCCATTGGACAATACAATGTGTCCAAGGACTATTCCGTTTTGAACTATAAAGTGGCTTTTCCCAATTCAGCACAAGGTTCTTTTCTTTAGATCTTTTCAACACCAATTTAAGTGCTTTAGGCAATCATCAAATGTACTTCCAAAAATGGAGAAGTCATCCGTGAACAGTTCCAGAAATTGTCCAACCATGTCTGAAAAAAATACTAAGCATGCATTTTGGGAACGTTGCAAGCACATTACATAGTCCAGATGACATTCTTTGGTAAGGAAAGATGCCATAGGGGCATGCAAATGTAGTCTTCTCCTCATCTTCAAGGGTTATCTCAATTTGATTATAGCTCAAGTATTCGTCTAGGAAGCAATAGTAGGAATGACCAACCAACATTTCTAAAATTTGATCAATAAAGGGTAAAGGGAAGTGGTCCTTCCTCATGACGGTATTCAGCTTCTGGTAGTCAATGCACATTCTCCAACTAGTAGTAACTCTGGTTGGCATGAGTTCATTGTTTGCATTGGCTACGGTGGTAATTTCGAACTTCTTGGGCACTACCTAAATTGGACTCACCCATTGGCAATCAGATATAGGGTAAATAATACCCACATCCAATAACTTTAATACCTCAACCTTAATCATGTCTTTCATGTTTGGATTTAGATGGTGTTGTTGTTGTCTAGATGTTTTTACATTGTCTTCAAGGTGAACGTGGTAAGTACAAATCAATGGGTTTATTCCCTTGAGCTCCGTAATAGTCCATTCAAGAGCTTTCTTTGCTCTTTGAGAGTAGAAATCAACTTACTCTCTTGCTCCTTATCCAAGTGGAGGAGATCACCACTAGATATGTCTCATCTTGACCCAAATATGTATATTTCAGTTCAACTTACAAAGGTTTTAGGTCAAGCTTCGGCGCCTTAATACTTGATGGTAGAGGCTTTGAGTCAGTTGAGGGTAACATTTCAGATTCAAGCCTCCACCGGTTAATTTCAAGTACCGACATCACAATATACAAGGCATCCATCTCCTGAATCATATTATCATTAGGATCATTGGAGTGGGCCAAGCATGCCTATAATGTGTTAGAGTATTGTTGAGGTCAAATATTGCATATTGGACCCCATTTATTACTTGGTTTTATGAACATGATAATACTTAATGTTCTATTTTAATCATGTTTGTGTTGCAAGGTGAATTTAAGACCTTGGATTGAAAAGGATGCTAAAAGCATGGATTTAATACTCAAGAATCACTGAAGCCAAGGATAGATCTTATGAGACTAATAATGAAGAATTCACATGCCAAAGATCCAAGAAACCAAGTGAGGAATGAAGATAATTAAAGACTTGAAGTGAAGAAAAGGAACCCTAAAAATCTGCATCCTTCGATTAGTCTAGGCCCATTTTTGACCAGTCGAAGGATCCTGCTCGACCAGTCGAAGGTTCCTTGACTCGAACTCCAGTGGCAAAATTCTTAAAAATGCTATCATCCTCAACAGTCAAGGAAACCCTCGACTAGTCAAAGGTGACCCTCGACCAGTCGAAGGCTGTCCTCGACCAGTCTAAGGTGACGCAACAGCACACAAATTGCAGAAATTTGAGGTGGTTTCTAAATTTTTCCAACTCGGTGTGAAA
This sequence comes from Magnolia officinalis, assembly GCA_021015155.1. Taxonomy (NCBI): domain Eukaryota; kingdom Viridiplantae; phylum Streptophyta; class Magnoliopsida; order Magnoliales; family Magnoliaceae; genus Magnolia; species Magnolia officinalis. The sequence continues at coordinate 19,750,171 of JAJHSJ010000011.1, forward strand.
GTTGGAGTTGCAAACTATAAATAAGGTCCCTAGGATGTTCATAGGCATCTTCTAGGGTTTGAGGAGTGGAGCAAAAGTGTGGAAAGCAGTCGCCAAGAGTTTTTCTTCCCTTTCCTTAGTAGTTTTATGTTTTTTCTTAAGAGTTCTTATTTCAATCATGTCTATAGTTGGATAAACCTCTTAGTTAGGGCTAAGAGGTGAAGCTTGTAGCATGATTGGGATGTTTTCTTTATTTTGATTTATGTTTTATTGAACTCTCTTGGATTCTAATTTGATTATGAAGGAATATTTTTAGTTTTTAACGGTTTATTGTGACAAATTATAATAAATCTGTGATATCTTGAGATATCTTCTTTTCCTGAATTGAGATTGTGAAATTAGGAAATCTTGTTGTTCACCATCGTCCCTTGGGCATGGTACGATGATGGAATCCCTCATAACCTTCACAATTCTCTTATGAATGGTTGTGTAATGGTACATCATGTTGTTTGCCTTGTCTCCTGGGCATGGTTAGGTGATGGAATCACTTCCCCAAATCCTCATAACTCTCATCCATTGATGATTAGATCCATGAGAAGTTCAGAGATTTGACAAATCTCTTCATCCTTGAATCGATCAAGGTAGCATCTCGAGAACCTACAAGTGGATCCTTGGAAACCCTAGTTTCCCACCTTTAAATTTATTAAGTTTTTCATTAATCTCTCACAATTACTCTCAAATATTTCAGATTTAGATTTTCATCTTCTTCTAGTTCTAGTTCTAGTTACTTTCAGAAGACACACAAGTTTCAGTCCCTATGGATTCGACTCGGTCTTACCGAGGTTATTACTACATCGCGACCTTATACTAGGGGTTTGTGAACAAGTATAAAGTCAGAAGAGACTTGTCTTCCATGAATGAATCAATCAAGTTAATTTTGTAGACCTCATCACCATCCTCTTGTTGCTTGCATATATTGAACACATTCAGCTCAAGTGTTATATTTACAAAGGACAACTTCACGATCCCATTCCTAAAATTGATTATAGAGTTTGATGTAGCTAGGAATGGGTAGCCAGGGATGATAGGAAGTTGAGTGCTGGCATCAACAATGGGCCGCGTGTCTAAAACAATGAAGTCCATGGATAGTAGAACTTATCGACTTGAATAAGTACGTCCTCTATCATCCCTCTCGGCATACGGATCGAGCGATCAACTAATTGAAGTGTGGCTTTGGTGGGTTTTAATTTACCGAGACTAAATTGTTTGTAAACTAAGTATGAGATCAATTTACACTTGCCTCCAAATCAAGTAAGGCATGCTCAATCCGATGGTTCCCAATCACACATGAGATGGTTGGGATACTCGAGTCTTTGTATTTTTGGGGCACATCCTATTTGAGATGACACTCACTTTCTCCGTTAGAAATATCTTCTTTTAAACATTATGATGTCTCTTGGCCGTATATAGGTCCTTGAGGAATTTGGCATATGAGGGAATTTGTTTTATGGCATCCAACAAATGGATGTTGATTTTCATCTGTGTGAGAACCTCTAAGATATCCTGAGTGTCGGGTAGAGGTTTGGGTGAGAACAACCGTTGTGGGAATGAAGTCACAAGCTTATACTATTTTTCCAGTTCTTTTTCATATGGGGTGTTGCTAGTCTCTTCATCATCCTTAGATTCTTCCAAGTCCTTTGGCTTCTCATCCCTCATCGATATGATCTGATCAATCATTTTTCTGCTTCCAAGAGTGGTGATAGACTTGGCTTGCTCCACATGTTCAGGAGAAGAACTAGGGTAATTTATTTCACATTGAGGTTTTGGGTTAGGTAGAGGTTGGGCTGGAAGAGTCCCCTTCTCCCTAATGGTTAGTTGTCACTCCAATCTTTGAATGGACAGTGCAAACATTCCTAAAGATTTTGTAATATCATAGAATGTTTGTATGGTACTTTAATTGAATTGCTCTTGATCATGCATGTACTTTTTAACTAGATCCTTTGGGTATTTTTTCTATGTTAAGAGCGGAATAAGGATCGAAGGAATAGGCCCTAAGGATTTTTTCAACATTAGCCATTAGTTTGATTGAACCCAAGTGTTGACAACCCAATTATAGGGTTGCAATGTAGTAATAACTCGGTAAGACTTAGGTTGATCATTAGGGAATTTGATGAGAATATACTAAGAACTTATATTAAGAGAAATGGTTGGTCTGGGTTTTTAATCTAGTGGAATAGAAGAGTTGTAAAAATAATTATAAAAAGGACTAAGGATCCAGGAATCCCCAACCAGTAGACTTTGAATTTAATTCATCTTCTCGAGTTGATAACTTAACTAGAACTAGATTCCAATCCGTTCTAATTGGAAAATTACATAGTAATATCAATAAAAAAAAACATCCAATATAGATTAGAATCATGATAGGCTTGATCTCTTATGAAGATCAAGGTAATCACATTGTAAGGAATTGAAAGCATCTAATGTACCTGGAGGCGACAATAGATCAAACAACATTACAGATTGATTCCTTCCCCAATATAGGAATTCAATCACATCCAATCATAGTTCAATATAAATCCTTAACTTCCATTGAAGAAACGAATTAACTAACAAACATCCATTAAAAAGGTTCATCCCTTAGTCTTAGCTAAAAGATTAGTCAAGTGTGACTAACATCTTAAACAAAATAGAAAGAAAAAGATTTTTTTTTTTAAAAAAACCTAGAACTAAAGGATTGAGAAGGAAGAATGATTCCGAAGAAGCTTCGCAACTCCTAGGTCTCTCTCCCAAGCCCTAATTCATACTTAAATCAACTTAAAACACCCCTTTAAATAGAAAAAGTTCGCATAGACTTGGAAACAACTTCAAATTTATGCACTTTTGTTACGCTTCAGTCACATCGATTGTTAGCTTCGGTTGCATCGAAGTCGAACCAAGTTCAACCGAAGATCCCTTTGGCCACAGCCAAATTTCATAAAAAATGGTTTGAAGTCTTAGTTCTCCTTAGGTCGCACTAAACTCTCTTTTGGTGGCACCGAACATGGCTTCGGTCAGACCTACTTGTCGAGCTGAATTTTCACTAAAAATCATAGTTTCTTGCTAGACCGTTCTGTGCATATTCGGTCACACCGAACCAACCTCATGTGGTATCGAACAATATGTTATTTCTATTATTGTATTGTGTGATTTTTCAGTCCTTTATCTTTTGTACTTGATTTTTTGGGAACTTTGGCATGTGAATTCTTCATTAATGACTCTCAAATCTCTAAATCTTTTCTTGATTAATCTTTGAACTTTAATCATTCTTCTTAACCACGATTCCATCTTTGATTTTCAGATTATCTCGCGTGTATAAAATAGATGTTAATTAATCAATTAAGCACTTTGAATGCATCAAAATTAATGCAATTAAGAGGATAAATATGCAATATTTAGATGCTAATATTGGTCCATTCCTCCAATTGAGATTCAGGTGGTTCTGCTAACTGGAATTGTACGTATTTGAAATTAGGTCATTAAAAGGCCATTAATAATTGGTCATGACATTGGATTGCTCATGTAACAAATCTTGGAGTGCAAGAATTATAATACATTCCTTCATCAAGTGTATGTTACTTGCGCAAATACTGTAAATAGTTTCAATGATCTCCTATGGTTTGACCATTTCTACCTTCTTTAACTCCATGGCCTCGACTTTTCTTATGAGGCTGACTACCCTAGCATGGACATCATCTTCTTACCTTAAAATATAAATGCCTCCTTTTTCCTTGGATTGAGTTGACTAGGCTGAAGTATCCCAGGATTGCGTGTTTTTAGCTAACATATCATTGAGATCCTTATTCATGAACGTCCCATTTCACATCATCTCTACGAATTGGCATAAAGGTGAAGTCAGTCTGTAATAGAAAAAGCTTATTACCCGCCAAATTTCATAGCCATGATATGGGCAAACACTTAGAAGTTCTTTAAACCTTTGCCAAATTGGAAGAAGATTTCTTCCTCTTTTTATGAGAAGTTCATGATGGCCCTTCTAAGAGTGTGTTTCGTGAATCGGAAAAAAACTTTTTAAGAAATTCTCGGGTCATCTTAGCCCATGTCCCAATCGATCTCGGCCCTAAGGAGTGGAACCATGACTTGAACATTCTCCTTTAAGGGAAAAGTGAAGACTACTTGCTTATTGTGGCTCGATGTCTTTGCCATCGATGCTTTCGGGGTTCGAGTCAGCATCTCTGGTGTTGTTGAAAATTTCAAGTGCACCACTTGCTCCTATACCCTTTTTAAGTCACTGGGGGTTTGACCATTCTTTGGCTAGATGACCCAACTCGCCAGTGGTAGTTTGGGATCGCTTGCTGCAGCTGATGCTGGTTGTTTCCCCTGATTTTCCTAGGGGCCATGTAACGACCCCGCTATCTTGATTCAGGAGGGTCTCCCAATCTAGGACCTATCCTTCGAGCACATCGGTCATATAGTTACGAGCCTTAAGTGTTTGATCGATTATTACTTGACTGAAAGAGTTGACGTCGTACTCGTACTGGCTATCATGACATATCTCCTTAATTGTTCAGGCCGAGATCTACCCTTAACTGTGGTTGATGTCTCAGATTTTTTGTGACTATGTTGACCTCAAGGTTGGATAGGAATGGGTCCATATCAATTAACATGGCTTCCTCACATTTTTCAAGAAATTTCAGCAACCCATGGTCGATGTGATCCTGAATGAAGTTCTTGAACATAACACATTTATTATTCGAATGAGACTGCATTCCATGCCATTTGCAATATTTGGTCTTTTGCAATTTGTCGGCCGATGGTATCTCATGATTCATAGGATTTTGATAAAATTTTCGGCTAACAGAATGTCAAATATTTCCTCATCTCTTGTGATGTCAAAGGTGTAAATCTATTGAGCTTTCTGTGCGGTCGATACGGTTGATTCCACTTTGACTAATGTTGAACATACAAGTGGCTTGTTAGCCACCACCTTGATGATCACAACCTCTTAATTCGGGTTGTGGTAATATGTCCTTAATGACGAGTTCTTTTGCCTGGTTTCTTCTTGCAGGAGTTCCTCATACCAATAGACTTTGTTGGTTAAGTCATATAGATCTATGAACTCCGAGCTTATGAACTTCTTACGAAGTTTATGCTCAAGCCCATCTTGTGCAAGTTGCACAAATTCGGCTTCAATCATAACAACCTTACAACGACTCTTTGACCATTTAAACCGTGTGATATAACTCTCACATATCTCTCCGGGTAACTGCCGAAAGCGGGTGAGATCAACCATAGTTATCGCTCTGTTTTTAAAGAAGAATTGAGCGTGAAAATTTTCCTCAATCTCTTGCTAACTGTGTACTGAGTCAGGCAATAAATTTGAATACTATGTGAAGACCGTTACCATTAACGAATGACCAAACAATTACAATTTATGATAATCATTGTGGCCAATTCTCTGCATTGCATAGTAAATTGGCCAACATGTTCGATAATCGACTGACCGGACTTGCCTAAAAATAGAGAAAAGTTCGGTCGATAATTCCTTAACAATGGGTATTGTTGATCTATCCATCAGGGTATGGTTTGTTATACACCGGGATAGTGTTGCAGCGAATTACTTGACCAATGACTTCTTAGACGATTGGACATCTACTCACGATCCATCTGTTGAGGTTCAAAGACTGGTGGTAGGTCGAGGCCAAATCAGTTCAAATTATCCTGGAATCTGGGGAATTGTTAGGGACTGAACCCTCCTGGCAATCCTTGATTTCGATTCTCAGGTATAAAGTTCTTAGCCTCTCACTCTGGTCGCCGAGCTTCCATAGGAGGTGGAATGTTTCTCATCTCTTGAATTGAGACCAGTGGTGGATTTCATTGTGGAGGTGACTTGGATGACAACAGAGCTGCATTACTGATATAACTTCCCCTGATCGACATTGTATTACATCACCGATGGCATTTGCTTGGCCATAATAATCATCAACCGATGCATGGCCTCAGTCTGGCTAGCCATATATCGATTAGTATTTTCAGCTTGAATACGGAATTGCTCTCCTTAGGCCCTTCCATATTCCTGTACAAGGTGAATACACAACTGTACATCTCAAAGCACGATAGCTATCTCGTCTGGAAGAACAATATCGAGAAGTCGATGGTCCTCCCCGATCCCTAGTACTATGCGTTGGACTATTGTTCAATTTTAACGCCTCAGGGGACCCTGGAACTGGCACATTCTTGACTGGAAGTGGTGCGGTTGGCATAAAGGGGTCGATCCCAACAATACAGGCACTTCTTCTATTCATAATTGGCAATATTACGCTGGTAAGTTAAAGACAAGGTCCCACCAGGCATGACAAAAATTGTTCCGTGGTTCTATTTTTGGTTGTACGTGTGCAAGCGTTCCAGAATTTAAATTGCGGCTCAATTCAAACTGTTCAAACCGAACAACTATGACCTCAAGCGCCAAAATAGGCAGACACATAGTGTATAATCGAGATCTGATGAGATCGGTTGCCTATTCAGCCACTTGCTCAATGTGTAAATAGGATTAAGTGATATTCAGAGGATGGGGTTCGTCCTCGGATGATGGGTTGCACCTTTGCTTTTCATACGAAAGGACTTTTCAATACATATAAAGTAAAATAGGGAAAGGATTCTTACAATTGGTCGCGAGGAACAACTATGAAACACCTTTCTGAGTGAAGAAAATCTAACGTGCGAGTGTAGACCCAAATTACAGATAAAATTACCAGCTACTTGATTATCACTACGGATTACATTATGGAATGTAAACAATATGTTGAAAGTAAAGAATTACATTAAGAAATGTAATCTGCTTAACAGGAAAAGTAAAGGATTACACTATGGAATGTAAATTGACTGGTAATTGAAAGATAATGTTTGGTTTGATTGGATTGGTATGAGATGACTTTTTCCCATTGAATTCCTTTCCTATTTATAGCCTTAATTTGGCCATCTAGATCATTCCCACGTTCTGACAGTTGCTACAACCATTCACCAGCACTTGGCTTCCTTTGTTCTTCTTCCGCCATCTGTCCTGTAACCGTTCTTATATAATTGATGTTCCATTGGCCGCTCGAACAATGATGTGGCACTGTTTGATGCGTTCTAGCTATATTACCAAGAAATCTTCTTCGTACATCTCTGCAATTATTCAAATACACCATACGATTCTGTACATATCACACGTAACTATTCTGATTGGTTCTAATGAGGAATGGTGATAATGGGGATAAACAATATGTCATATGATGATACACGTCATCTAATGACAGGGCACTACCGAGAAGGCTAGAGGCAGAAAGTAGTTGAGTAGAAAGAGTGGTTAAAAGGACACAAGTCAAGAAGAGGATGAAGGATTTGAAAGACCAACGTGGCGATGTATCAGTTGTCGTAACCGTGAAATAAAGAAAGAAACGTCTGAAAGATAGCCATAAAAGAGATCTATAAATAGCGTAAGGATTCAACAAAGTAAGTTGTCTCACACCAAACTAATAAAACCAATCAAATTATCTTTCCTTATCATAGTTTAGCTCTATCATAGAAGTAGCAATAATCCAGTAGCAGTAATATTTAGTTATAACTCAAGTCTATGCTTTTATGTTGGACTATTTTCGGTATCAATACAATCAATTCGTCTTTCAGAAAGATGTCTTGTAGTTGCACCTTATGACCAACTCTAAGTATTTCCTTTTTGTTTTACTATTTCCACTTATAAAAGTCATTTTGTATGGAAGGCAAGGTGCAACCCATTTTTGGGAGAAGAACTCATCCTCTGATAATTGCCATAGTCATTTTATAACTATCTTGCGAGTGAGTGAATAGGTGACTGATTTTCTCAAATCTTGATCATATATGATCACATTTGAGGTATCTACCTTAGTGCTTGGAGTCAAGCTGTTCGGTTTGATTAGAGCTGTACAATCAGTTATGGCACACCAGTGCATCACAAGTGACCAAAAGCAAATAATTATCCACACGTGACACATGTCTAATTGGAAGCGAATTTACGTGAGCCATGTGCACATCATAGGAGTGAAATTCATATTGAAAAGATAAAAATCATCGTTTTATGCCTAGGAGTCTCTACGTTTTTATATTGGGTTCCACACATGAGAGCGCTGTTTAATTATGTTGGATGGAGTGCATCTAGGGCATCGCTAGATGGAAGCCTCATTCATCTACTTTAACGACATTTTCACCTGTTTGGCAGTGTCACATGCCTAGTGGCAAATGCTTTTATGTTCTCTGCTGAATGCAACTCTAGCATGAGATAAGGCGCCGTTTGCGTTGGGTGTGTGATCCGTGATGCGATGCGTGGCGGACATTATTGTGTTTCGGACACATGGCACTACTTAAGGCGTCTCACTATGCATGACTTAGTACATGATGCCTTAAATGAATGTTGAATTTCCCTCCCTATGCGATTCAAGAAGGGTTCTGGAGAGAGAAGATAAATAATTCCCCTTTCAAACATACCCATCTAAATGGTGGCCATGGTTGGTTAACCCAGATCCATTGATTTTAGGACCACAATGTGGCCGGAGGATGCCCCAAAATCCGCCCATTTGAAGATCCTGGTTAACTAATGGCAACCTTTTTTTTTATAATGAAATGTGGACCATTGTACTCTTTCTCAACCATCTATTTACAGAGCCATACATTGAGTCGCCTCCAGCTCATAATAGGTCTGGAAGTCCGCGCGGGTTGAGTTGGGTTAGTGCTTAACCCTAGCTCAACCCAAGGTTCCTATACCTCAACCTTAATCCAACTGGGGTATTCTCAACCCAAGTAGACTCAGTCAAACTAAATACTAATATTTTCATTATCACATTAGTTTGTAATATTTTCAAAACATGTTATATGTTTTGTACCTATAATTTACTAATTATATATATGTAGTTATTTATTTTAAAAAAATTCATTTTTTTTCCTAAACCAAGCTAAAATATAGGACAACTACTCCTTTAAAAGTCATGTTTTGTAGCACGCAATCTACTTGGAAGAGAAATCTGACTTATCGTGTTAGCTTGAGTCATTAGAAATGATGTGGATCAATGAAACCTGACATCATTGAAATTTTTTATGCCTTCGATACAGACTATCCACAGTCAATTATATTTTATTAGTAAGTTTTATATTGACCGGGTTTGAGTTGGGTCGGGCAACTGGAGACCCCAACTCAATCTTGACTCAAGTTTTGTTGGATTGGTGTTGTATAGCCCAAGGTTGAGACAGAACCCAATATATTTTGCCTGGGCTCAACCCAATATCAAGTCGGTAATGAGCCGGCTGGGTTAAACCCCCGAGTTTCATCCCTACTCAGTAATCAAGTTGGTTAGAGTGAGCATGCCCGGTGAGATGGCCTAAGTCTAGTCATCTGACCACAGTTACGCGCTAAAAAGAAAAAAGGTTCATATTAAGTCATTAAGGAAACTTTCTAACGTAAAACCACTGACTCGACTCACAAGCCCATCACATCAATGATCTAAATTATTGAAATATTAGCCCATGCGGCACTTATTGGCTATCCCCATCGCATCGATGTGACTACATGCCTAGATAAGTGGAAACGGATTGGCTACCATCTATTTTTTTAGATCATTTTATGGTATTACACAAAAAATGAGGTATATTCTAAATCTCAAGTGGACCACATTAGGGAAAACAGTGTTGAATGAACGTGGACCACTAAAAGCTTTTAGGGGGCTATAAAAGTATTGGATTAAGCTGATATTTGTTTTTTGTTCCCTTCTATCTGGGTCTTTATGGGCTAGTCACATATTGGATGTCAAATAAACAGTACATTGTGCCTTAGGAGGATTTAAATGATGGATATCCAATTACTATTGTTTCCCTGTGGTGTGGTCCATCTGAGATTTATATCCCTAATTATTGGAATAGAGTGCTAAATGATCTTTAAAATGGATGAACGGAAGGGATGAGACACATACATCATGGTAGGGCCCACAGAGCACCGACCACCAGCCAGGGGCTGGTGTCGGGGGAGTAGCCAATCCGTTTCCTAGACAAGTGCCTTTCCCACTTGTTGGGTGACGTCACATGCCATGTGGCATATGCTTTTTGTTGTGGTATCATTAAAAGCACCTCGAGCATGAACATGGCATTTTATTTTTTATTTTTTAATTGCAAGCATGTGATCCACGGTGAAATACATGGCAAAAATTGCTACCTTTTGACTCATGGTGCTACTTATGGCAGCTGTCGCTACCTACAATATAATATCATAGCTCAAAACTCAAAAATTCGAATCAAATTATATTTAAAGATTACTAAAAAAAGAAGAAAGTTATTAAAATAGCAGTTTAAAGCACCATTAGAGCTACATTCATTTAGACCATGGGTCATGGTTCCTTAATTAATTATGATTCCAGTCCGACTCAGCCCAACTCGACCCAACCAATTCATTTGGTAGGTCAATTTCCTTCTCCAGAAGCGGACTAATAGAGAGGATGATAAATGATTCCTTATTTCACACCAACACTTAAAGTGACCATGATTAATTAAGCTAAACCGTTGATTTTTAAGCAGCATTGATCCTAACATGCCTAAAATTTCCCCCACTTGAAGATTTGAAATAATATATAATTCCTTCTCCATCTGTGTGTGTTGGGGGTACCATGAGGTCGAGTTGTATGGGCCCACCGTGATGTGTATCGAAATTTACCCCATTAGTTAGATGCACCATTCCATGATGGGACACAGGCTTGAAAATCAGTCAATCCAGGACTTGGGTGGGCCCATCACATACAAAGTTGTGAGGGGTTACCCTCCCATTGAAACATTCATAGTCATTTTTTGGGCCCATCGAGATGTGGTTCACAAATCCATCCCATCCATTGTGTGTGTCCTACTTGGATGAGGGGTCGGACCAAGTTTCAGCCACATCCAAAACTCAGGTGGACCCCACCAAGTGCTTTTATAAGTTTTAGTAATGTTTTCACATATCTTTAGATGGTATAGCCCACCTGAGTTCGTATATGTCTGATTTTTGGCATATCCCATAACCTAAAGGGGACCCATCAAATGCATGGTGTTGATATTCGACACACATCACGGTGGGCCCATATAAATTAAATGTGGACCATTGTATTCTTTTTGTAACCATCTATTTACAATCGCCTCCATCTTGATAGTGAAATTAGAATACGTGCAGTCCCATGTCATGACTTGAGTTGAGCATCTGAAGGCAGTTACTCTTTCAAAACGATAGAATCTGATAACAAACTTTCTAGCATTAACCGTTGAATGAGAACCCAATCAAATCAATAGTCTAGATCATTGGACCACAAGTTCATATAACACTTAGTGGGGTGGGAATATTTGCTTCGCATCCTTGTGTGACTGGGTCTTGAAAAGAGTTTTTTTTTTTTTTTTTTTTTAAAAATCTAGCTTTCAACCATCGCCGCATGCCGAGTGGCATATGCTTTATCTTTTGCTGCGCCTTCATGAACCTCCATATGGATGCGGCATCTTTTATGATGGGTGTGTGACGAATATTGTTATATTTTCAACACATGGTTTTACGTACAATGCAGTACGTCATGACTTCATTGCACACCTTGATTGCACGCTTTAAATGTGGAGACACGGACAGATGGAGAAGGAATCAATATTCTTGAGGATGCTTGAAACGTATCGTGATAGAGCTTCTTTTTTTTTTTTTCGTTATTTCACGTGTTTGAAAGTGCTCCTTAAATTGACACTTGATCGAATGATTCTTTCTAGTTATGTTGATCACGTGTCGCCTCATTGGAGCCCACATTCTTAGATAGTATGATGATACAACAACCTATGTTCTTAATACTATGTTATATGAGCCAACTCAGCTGAATGGATGATTTTGGGCTTTTCCATGTGTTAATGAATTTCGAAACATTGAAAAGAAAACTTCAATGACTTAACATTCAACTCCTAAAAATCAAAGATTAGGATTAAATAAAAGCAAGATAATAGGACCGCAAATCATGTTGGGGGACCGCAGAAGCATACAGAGATAAATCTAGGAGAGTAATCCAATTGCATTAGACAATCACAAAAATAACGCAATGATTTACGTGAGAAAACCCTTGCAGGAAAAAACCATTGCACAAAAACGATAAATGATTACTATGAAAGCAGATATTATGAAGAGAAATAGCTTACCCGATTCGAACAACCTCGAATCTCACCCTCGTTACACCATTTGAAACTCTATAAATATCTCACAATTTCGCTTATATATATATATATATATATATATATATATATATATTATATATATATATATATATATATATATATATATATATATATATATATATATAGCCTATAGAAGGATCCCAAGAAAAATTGAAAACATATTCTGCAAAATCGCAACTCTGCGTAAATTTACGCGGAAACTGTTGATGTCATCGAAACTAATCCTTCGATGGTATCGAAGCCACATCAATGACATCAAATAACACCACATCAACACTTCATAGACAAAACATGATTTTTTGAAACTTCTTGATAGCATCGAACTATTTTCGATAACATTAAACATTTCCTTCAATGTCATCGAACACCCTCCGATGTCTTCGAAAAAATGCCTGATAATCTAGTAAGCAACTTGAGAAAATTTAAAAAATCTTGATGAGATTGAACGCTATTCGATGCCATCGAAGGTGACATCGAATAGTCTGTTGAGACATCGACAACCCTATATCTGACCAGATTTAAGACATCAAATACAACAAATCATTGGACCATCTAAGCATGTTGGCCCTGGTTTAATCACACTTGTAGGTGATCTTGAGTCACAACGTAAGCAAAACAAGCTCTTGATCGACTATGTTGGTCGGATGAATTTATTTCAACCTACAACTGATTGTTGGATGGCACGAAATATGAGACGTGAACACTTTCCAATTTCATATGTCATGAATACCCATTACCTCATTTGCTGATGGGCCCAATTCGATTCCTACATTTTTAGGCACTTCCAAACGCAATCCTTGATAGATTGTGAAAGAAATCTGCTTTCGGTGTAGCCTCCACATTCTTTGGTTCAAGTTAAAGAAGATCAGGATGTTTTGTAATAAGATATGGTCCACTAGTCTCACTGTGCATAAGTAATAGTGCACCTAGTTGCACTGGGACACGTGGGTGGTCTAGAAGATCCAATTAAACTACATTTCATGCCTACCATGAAAACATCGCAACCGTCGGATGGATGTGGCAAACCAGGTCAATCGACAATCTGAGACATCTACATGTTAGGACTAACCAGAAGGTGGAAAGAAGTAAGAGCAACATACGGATGGATCAGATAATTTGATTTGCGTATTTTTTGTGTGGTAGCCTATGAATTGTATGCTGGATATAATAGACCGTTCGGATTAATTCATTAGTGTCCAATGTCTATGGAACCCAAGGGCACTATAACTTTCAATGATGTATTGAGCACTGAATCATTTCTCGGATAGAATATGTTATCATGAGGCCGATCTATGCGTACGTAGGAGCTTTACTAGGGTCTTTGCCTAATATCTGATGTGTGGCAGGTGGGCGGGTCAATCCAGGGTAGCGGGTCCCACCAATGGATGGCTTGGGTTGAGTCATGGCAAAAAGTGATCCTAGCCACCTCTGTTTTATAATATTATATTTTACCATTGAATGTTGACGATTATTCCTTCTTTTTGCCATTCATTCAGGCCACAGTTCGATGGGGCAGTATATTTCTTTGAGTTTCTTCAATGATATTCAATCCAGGCTACTGCTTGCTTACTCGACTCAAAACTCGTCGACTCAACTCGACTTGGCAATATTTCAAGCCGAGTCAATGGGAACTCGGTTCCAACTGAGGAAAACACTTTGAATTGATGCGATTCATGTTGACTCGAACCCAGTCACTCAGTGAGTCAAGGAGTTTTTTTTTTTTTTTTTTTTTTTTTTTTTTTTTTAAAAAAAAAAGATAGGAAGTGAGATCGAGAGACTAACTAGCAACCGTTACTAGAGTAGAGCAACGCTCTTAAGTAGCCCACTGTGTGGTGTATAATTGTTTCGTTCTGTATTTTATATTACTATGTTGGAATTAATGATTTTAAGTATTTAACACCAATCATACTATTATTTTATAATAATTAAACACAGAGTCGAATCTGGTTGAGTCTTCAAGCCAACCTGACTGGGCATAGCGTCAAGGTGGCTCAAGTTTTCAGGTTTTTCGATGATGCTCTTAATTTGACTAACGATTTTGTGGCAACTAGTCAGTTCGTATCACCATCTTTAAATTTAAATTTTTAGCTTTTCACAAGTGAGTGACTTGGCTCGAGTCAAAGCTAGTCATGTTGAGTTGCTGAGTGACGCATGGGAGGATGTGTTGAGGCGAGCACCATCTTCCTCAAAGGGATAACTGTTCCAAATTCCATGGAACATATCGGGATTCCTCACAGAGAAACCTCGAATCTACGAGAAAAGAAAAATAAAATAATTATAAAAATTCCGAAATGATTTTATTGATGATGAAAAACGAGCTTACAACCTCTTAAATAATAGCATAAACCCTAGGAAGAAGTTTCAGAATTAACTATACGACTAAAACTCCTAGAAAATTTGTGACTTACCATAAATAGTTAACTTACTATTTATATACGGTCATGATTTCTACTAGTGCACAAGGTTTTCAGCCAAAAATAATAAGTGTACTATTTGGCTCAACCGTGTGATTCTCATAATTATTCTAAGCACTTTTTATGTTGGGAGCAACTCCGAACGCCCAACTGACAAAGATTTATAATCAAACTAAAACTTATTATAAATAGTAAAAACGAAATTAAAACAAGAATTTGACCTTTGATTTGATGGTTTTTCGCAAATTTGGCATATGCAATTCGGCTAAAGTAGCTCGTCTTACCCCAAAATCATATATGGTACATCCAATAACTCATTTTAGTTTGGCGAGATACATCCGTTTTAGTTCCGACAGTTTGGATCACTCCATCTCTGATCGAGCCTTTTCTGGTCCATCTTGGTCATTAAAACTGTCCATGATCCGCTCTATGTCACTGAGTCATTGAGTTGGACTCGACAAGTCTGTCAAATGAAGACTGAGTACACTACAGGAGTGAGTTTCCAGGTGATTCAGCTTGAAATCCTGCGAAATCAAGTTTGACTCAGCTGAGTCGAATTGAGTAACTGAGTTTTAGAACTATGATCCCT
>JAJHSJ010000011.1:19765471-19853346 GCA_021015155.1 Magnolia officinalis
AAAGATATGCTTGCAATTTGGCCATTTGCACATTAGTAGACTTCAAATGCAATTCAGTTGGATGGTGAATCCAAATGCTAGCTATTTCAGTCAGGATACTTCTTCAGCTCTGTAATAGGTGTCCAACTCACGTGCGACACTTGAAAGTGTAAATATCGGCCATGCCCTGTGTTAATGACCATCCATACATATGGGCCCCACGATTTCACTCAAACTATATACATATGACTACAATGGATAATGGTTTGTGAGGAATTTTGGTTGTGCATCAGATTGGCCCCACCATATAGATGACTTGGCCAAGAAATCAGGCTGATCCAATCATCTAGTGTGCGACACACATGCGTGAACAGTAACGCACTGGCTTGCCATCCTGATATTTCTTTTTAGAATTTTTGATATATACCATCCTCTTTAGCTTTTCATATATAGCCATCAAACACCCTTTAGGGTCTATTTTAAATTTCTAATAGTTGATTATCTTGTAAATGTAGTGAAAATTCTACATCATTATACTTTATTATTGATTGCAACAATAGTTCATATTCAATAAAACATTTGCAAAAAATCAATCACATTGATAATTAGTAAATAGTAATTACCATCATAGAGATTGACGATGAAGCCGTTGTTAAAGTTCGGATCGAGATTCAAGATGGCCAGAGAGGGACGGCTAGAGAGGGATGACTGGAGAGGGATGGCTAGCAAGAGAGGATGGCTGGACGTGATGTTTTTGAGAAATTTACCCTGCAAAGAGAAAATAAGTAAATTAACACTGTAAATGCTACCTTTTATCTAAGGTTTTGCAAAGGGGGGAGAAATTCGGAAACCCTAGAAAAGGAAACACCAATATCTAAAATCTATCAGAAATCCCAAGTCAGAATCAAAATCATCAGAAAATAAGAAAAACCCATTTGAGATTTTTCCAAAACAGAACGAAACTCTCTCCTCAAATCATCGCAAAGCATTCTATAGTATGCAAAGATTATACTACTTTCATAGCAGATAGAAGGAATTAGGGCTTGAAAAGACAAGAAAAGACAGAATAGCAAAGGAGAACGAAAATTACCTTTCGAGATCTGTTGCACACACACACACCTAGAGAGAGAGAGAGAGAGAGAGAGAGGGCAAAGGGACTGAGGGAAGGCAAGAGAGAGAGAGAGAGAGAGAGAAGAGAGAGAGAGAGAGAGAGAGGAGAGGGACTTAGGGAGGGGTATTTTTCTTTTTGAAGGGGCGAGAGGCAGGGCTGCAGGGGGTGCTAAAGCTAAAGGCAGAGGAACTTTAGGGTTTTTTTTTAAACGAATGCTCGGATCCACGGTTCGGATCTATAGTTCATGGCACGGTTCGGCTGAATGGTTGGGATCTACGGTTCGGATCGGTTCTACAGGGCCCTAAACCAGAACTGATCTGTAATCAACGGTTTTGGGAATTTTGGAACCGGAACCGGACCGTTAGCATCCTAGAATCGGACCAAACTGGATCGATCCAACGGTTTCGGTCCGATTACACGGATCCAACGGTTCGATGTGCACCCCTAATAAGTGAAGTATTTTTTAGGAAAATGAAATTTACCAATAAGTACTGGATGAATACTAGGTGAGATCTATGAATGACCTTCCATCAAATAGGTATGACCATGTAATATCTTGATCCAAACATGTTGGAAATACCGAAAAATAAAATAAATTATTTACATTTCACGAGGCTGAATCATGTAAAAATTACGTTGTCCTTAAAGCGTGATTCGTCCCCTTATCAATTGTTGATGGGTTACAGGCGAATTGCTTCCAGGATAAAGACAAGCCTATTTGGATCCTGCGTTCAGCAATCACGAAGGGTCCACTTTGGAACAATTCAACGCTGCAATCTAGAGGATCTGATGGATGAGGAGAGAGATGTGTTTGAGTTGATAGAATTTAGACTGGAATGGTCTATTTTATATGGGCACCAGGGAGTGGACTGTTTCTAGGTGGTCATCAATGGTTCAGAACATTTGAAAAATGTTTATGACCGTTGATCATTAATTTGAGCCATTTCTTGTTGTCGGATTGGAAGATTTTACCGTTGGATCATCATGGCCTGTCTATTTCATCTCTAACTGATCAGTAAGAGTCTACCAATCTTGATCGGTGGACAATCCATTGTTTAAATAAGGCCATACAATATTTTTTACTTCTAACTAATCAATAAATTTCCACCAATTCGACACTTGGGCAATAGGACAATTAAATCCTTATTTCTTACTTCAATGTTTCTATTGTATCCCTTGATCAAGTGGGCCACCCTTGTACAATGAAATAAGAATTTTAGAAGATGAAAACAACAGTTTAATTACATTCAAGATGAATGGGTTGCCTAATCGATGATTGGAATGGCAGATTCATATCATATAACACATGTTTATATAAAGTTGTGTCGGGCTAGAGTAAAAGCCCAATCTCCAACTCAAAACTTGCTCGGGCCATAAATGTGAGGCCCAAGAGCAGCCTGAGTCAAGCAAGTAAGTCCAAATAGAACCAGAATTTCCATTGGGCTCGTTGGTGGGCTACCTGGCCCATTTCCACCCTTAGAAACAACATTGCAAAAATTATTTAGAATTACAATTAGCTTATTAATAGCTTAAAATTATTTATTAATGGGATTTTCCATTTGGCTGCCAGCATTTTTGGCTGTGGACTGAAAACCTCTTACTTAAAACTATTCAGACAAAACTACCAGTCTCATTAAAAGACAGGCCGTTAAAAACCTAGGATTTGGCGGCGAGGAAATTTAAGTAATTGTTTTCTATTAAAATGACCATTTTACCCCTTCCGGAGGGGACAGTTTTAGAGTTTATAACCTCATTTAGTGGAGATCAATGTCACTTAATGCTATTAAGGCAGGAAGAATACAAGTGATACTAATGAGTTTGGTAGGACCACTGTAGTGATAGGGTGATATCTACATCCAAAAACTTATGTGGGCCACAATACATAAACAATGGGACTGAATATAAAGCATTCGTAATACTTTCACATGTGTGGTGACCCACCTGAGTATTGGATCTGCCTAGTTTTGGGGCTCCCACCTTTCTTCCAGATCGCAAATTAGATGACTGGAGTGGTTTTCAGAAAGGCGTCATTGATGTACCACACCACACAAAACAACGAGTAAACACTTACTATTGAAATATTCATCGTGCCCAAGAAATTTTAAATTTTGGATCATGATGATATTTGTGCTTTTCTGGCCAAGGTTTGTATGACCTTATGAACAGGGTGGATGGCTAATAAACCTTTTTTTTTTTTTTTTTTTTTTTTTTTTTTTTGTCTACTTGGCTGTTTGTTTGTTCAACCCCACCTTTGAAAATCAATGGGGCTAATGATAATATTCATGATAAATCTACCCATCCACCATATTCGTAATCTTATTTGAGGGGGTAGGCTCAAATATGAGGCACATCTGATACTCAAGTGTAGAACACTATTTATAACAATGGTATTGAAGTCCCACAATAGTCAAGAGCAAGAAACTCGTGTGTCTGTCCTAGCATAACGTCTTTGAGAAACCGACTCCTTTCAAAAGTTTTCTAGCTTATTTTAGTTGGTGGACCTAAATATGATGAAGATCTAGAACTCAAGTAAGCTACCCAACTTATTAGTACACACCCACCCTTAGATTGGAGGAGCTCCATGAACTTGGTGTGACTTACCTAGATGTTTTTGAGAAATCTACCCTCTCTACCGGTTTCATCAACTCATTTTTGGTGGTGGACTAATCCAACACTCAAGTAGGGCGCCAACTACTTTTCTTTTTTCCTAGAAAGCAAGCCAAGAGTACTCTCTTTTTATTTATCTAGGACTTATCTAGGACAAAGCCTGAGAACATGCAACAAGCCGACCACACCCCCAAGAAAAAAGAAAAAGAGAAACAACCCATATCTTGAATGCAAAGGTGATAGGAATAAGAGGGAAGAAGGAAACCAGAGAAGGTTCAAAAAGGAAAAAGAAATGAAGATTACATGGACAGAGAACTCACAACTCGTGTCATTAAAGGAGACTGGCAATCTCAATGTGGGTCACACTATTCAAAACATTGGTATTAAACACCAAAGCAAGTGGGTCACACTATTTGAAACATTGTTATTAAACACCCAATGCAAGTCCACCACTATTAAAACATTCATAGCCCACCATGATATTTTTGAGAAATCCACACTGTAGTCTATTTTTATCAGCCCACTTTAAGGGGTGTGCTCAAATATGAGGTAAATCCAACACTCAAGTGGGCCATTCAACTTACAACATTAGTATTGAATGCCTACCATTGAAATAGCACCAACACCTGTTGAAACTTGGGTGCCCCACCATGATGTTGTTGAAATTCACCAATTCCACAAAAATTTCAGGTTGTTTTAGCCAGTATGACTGAATATGATGAGGACCCAAAACCCAAGTAAGCCACATAACTTCAAACACTATAGTGAACACTAACAGTTGGAACATAGAAGCTCCAAAACGTTATGTGGGCCGCTGTAATATATTTAAGAAATCCACCCTGTCCATCATTTTCATCAACTCATTTTAGGTAGTGGGCCTAAATATCAGGTAGATCCAACATTTCAATGGGCCATACCACTTGAAACAATGATATTGAATTCTCACCATTGAAATAGTGCCAACCCACCTTTTGAAACATTTGGGCCTACCATGATGTTTTCGAGAAATCTACCATGTCCACCATTCTCATCAGATCATTCTACGGGGTGGGTTCAAATATGAGGTAGATCCAATACTCAAGTGGGCCTTGAAAGATTTCACCTATGGTCATTCAATGTCTACTTTTCCTTAATGTAGCCCACTTAAGATTAGAAACTGCCTCATTTTTGGGCCCGCCCACTACCATGACCTGAAAAATAGGCACAGTAGACTTTTCAATTACATGCATCACAGTGGACCTATCATAGGGTCAGGCCATGTCAACGGCCTATAAACATCTCACTGGGCCAGGTAGGTTTCAACTTAGGCATTGCCCTCCCAACTATTTCATGCCATCTGGTTCACTTTAGTTTTGGATCAGCCTTATTTTTTGGCCCACCCTTTACCATCAGTTGGAAAAATGGATGGACGCCGTGGATTTCTCAAAAACATTATGGTGGCCCTTAAGTAGGTTTTAATGATGGGCATCATTATCTCCATAGTTTCCTTTGTTTTGGTTCACTTGAGCTTTGGATTCACCTCATCTATTAGTTCTGGTAGCTCATGTTATATCGTGAATCTTGAATATGAGGCAAATCCAAAATTCAAAATGGGCCACATGGTCACCAAAAAATGAAGATGAGACAGCAGCCATTCAAACATTTGGGACCACCATTTTTGTGAGAAATTCAAGCTGTTCATTGGTTTTGCCACCTCACTTTAGAACATAACCTTAAAAATGAGAGAAATACAATACTCAAGTGAACGACACAACTAGAAACAGTAGGGTGGGGATTGAACGGCTGTCATTGAAACACTCTTTTGGCCATGGAAGGTTAGATCAGGGAAGTATTTTTGCGTTTTCCTTTCATCCCAGCGGGAACGACCTTCTCACCAGCTTGGATGGCATATGAAAACATCAAAGTGGACCCCAACAAAGTTTTTAACAATAGGCATTTCCCTTCCCACTGTTTTCTGTCCCAAGGTCTAGTTAGCATTTTGGATCCATCTCATGTACTCAAATGAGGGAGAAAAACAGATGGACGTGGCGGATTTCTCACAAACATCATGGTAGGCCTCACCTGCCGTGACGGTGAGGTCTGACGCAGGCGCCGGGAGTTGTTAACTGAGAGGTAGGTGGATCTTTTAAAGTGTGGGTAATTTTCGTACTGACAAAAAAATAAAAATAAAAATGCCAAAGGCTTTCATGTAGTAAACTAATGCCAGAGGTTTAATGTCGAATAGTGAAAAATGTAAGTGGTTTTTTAGAAATAAATTTGGAGGAGATTTCGGTCCATAGCTCAAAAGGCAGAAGCCCTGTGAAAAAATTACTCCCATTAATTTATAATAATAATTTTAAATTTTCATTTTCAAGGAGATTTTCCTGAAACATTTTGGGAAAATACCTATACTGAGAATTTCTCCAAAAGTTATTTGTCATTATGTCACTTGTCACCATGTCCGTACACTATTGGGGACTGCACCAGCTTGACTGGTCATAGACATATGGAAGTAGAGGCGGGGATGAGTCGGATTGGATCGGGTCCAACTCGACTCGATTTGAATTTTTAAGTAACTGATCCGAACTCGATCCGATCTGGACCGAGTCCAGATCAATTGACTCGATATATCCGATGCACTACTAGCCTGACCCGAACTGAGTCTGACTCGGTCAGGGAAACCGAATCGAATCGGGTTGAGTATGGTTCGGATTGGGAGAGAGAAGTGGGTGATACTAAACCGTAAGCGGATTGGCTTGTGGTGTATTGACGTTAGCAAGTTCTTTGGGTCAAACTATGAGGTATGTGTCATATGCAAACCATCCATCCATTTGGAGAGCTTGTCTTAAGGCTTGAGCCGAAAAGTAAGACAAATCTAAAGATCAGTTGGACCACACTACAAAAAATAGTGGGGGATTGAACATTTACCATTGAAACCCTTTTTGAGATCACAAAAGTTTCACATCAATATGAAATTTGTTTTTCCACTTCATCTATGTATTTTTAACATTATTAACAGATTAGATGGAAAATAAACGTTATGGTGAGGCCCATGTAACTTTGTTCTCATTTGAGCCGTTCGTACAACTCGGAGCTCGAGGTGCGTATGCGCTTGTCTTCGCACACACGTATTTACACCAACTGTATCGCTTGCATGTGATACAAGAAATCAAATGAAAGTATATCCATGGACCACAATGCTGTATGGTTGGCGTGTGATACAGCGTGAATACATGTGGGCCTACCGTGAATGCATGTGATTGATCCACGCCGTCCATTCGTTTTTCTAATCATTATAGGGATTGAACCCAAAATTTATGCATATCCAAAGCTCAAGTGGACCGTTCCATCAGAAAAGGTAAAAGTAACGATTACCACTGTTGAAAACTTTATAAGGCCCCACCGCCACAATGATGTTTATTTGTCATCCAACCTGTTCATAAGATCAAAAAGACATGGATGAAGGAAAAAACAAATATCAGCTTGATCTAAAACTTCTTTGGCCCCCAATATTTTTTCAATGGTAGATGTTCAATTCACACTGTTTTCGGTAGTGTGCTCTACCTGAGGATTGGATACACTCTATTTTTGAGATGAAGCTCTAAACTTATCTATTAAAAGAGATGGACTGAGTGGATAAATTGCATGAATAACATTTGAGCCCACAAAGTTTACTCAGATCCACTTTTACACCAGCCCATCCGCTTCCGAACCAGGTTTCAAGGCCTGGTAGTGGTACACCTGCCCAACGCAGGCCTCATCAATGTGTCACCCACACTTCCCTCACGTCACCTCTCTTGGGAAATGGTTTAACCTCAGGTTTTTATTTCTCAACGGTTAAATATGCAAATATCCGACGACTCTATTTTAACTTCATACTACATGACCAGATCGGATCGAATCAGATCAATTCGGATTGGATCAGATCAATTCGGATTGACATTGATCTGAACTCGATCCAATGAATGGTCGGATCTGACTGATCCTATTCGAACCGCACTGATCCAGGCCTTCGATTCAGTTCGTATCAGGTTGAATCTGCCAAATCGGGTCGGTTTCTGCCCAGCTCTAATGGAAGGCCTATGTACAGCTAACTTCCATTTCCTATGACTATAGCAGTGGGATGCACCCAAGGGTTGGAAGTCACACACAACGTAGGACCATATATATATATATATATATATATATATATATATATATATATATATATATATATATATATATATATATAATAAAAACCAGAAAAAAGGTGAAGGTATTTTAGTAATTTTATTTGTCACCAAGCAGTTTACCATAATTTAGAGAGAGTGAATTAGGTACTGCTGAGCTCGAAACAGGCAAAGGCTTTGAGAGGACATCTAATATATCAGTTTTATCTACCACTCATTTATTTTTTCAAATCATTTTAGAGTGTAAGCCAAAAAAAAATTAAGGTGTTGGTCTGGAATTTAGCCATGTAGTACACTTATAAAGTTTACAGCATGCTGGAACCACATTGCGGTTGGATTCAAGTTGAACACCATTGACTCTTGGCGTTGAGATATAGTGGTCAGATTTGATGCAAACATGAAGTATAGGATCAAAGCTCAAGTGAACTACGCTATAGGAAGCAACGGTGGGATTTAAACTCCCATTGCGTAGTCCTCTTAAGTCTGGGATCTATCTCATTTTTGGATTTAGACCCGAAAACGATATAGAAAAATGGAATATTTAGTGGATAAAACCCACATATCACGGTGGCGCATCAGATACTGTCCGGCAAAAGTCAGTAACCATGATTATTATTATTATTTTTTTCAAAACGATGACTTGAAAGCCCACGTGGTAAAGAAAATCCAAAATCATGACTTCAGATTCCATGCACGAGACGGCAGGAAATTGCTTTCGATAGAGGTGGCTTGACTTTGGCACCACATCCGCCAACCTATAGTCATCGTACGTACGTGGGACAGTTGATTAAGATCATCAGCCATCACACTCTTAAGAGGAGTGTACGTGGGCCAATCGATTAGGACCGTAAGCCATCACAATCAGCCATGGCGTCAATGCGTCAATGTTTATCTCTTCAAGGGTAACCACAGCCACACCCAACCAATTAATTTTATGGAGGATATTGGAGCTGTACGTGGGCTGAGCTAGCTCGAAAAACTTGCTCGAGTTAATTCGATCTACTTCTACTCGAATATAATTATATTATATTTAAAAATTAAAAAAATAAAACTTAAACTAAATCTTATCTAATTGTCCCTTTTTTACCGTTTCCCTTACATTACTCGCGGCGAGCTTCTCTCTCAGCACCAATAACTCGCTCTCTCTCTCTCTCTCTCTCTCTCTCTCTCTCTCTCTCTCTCTCTCTCTCTCTCTATATATATATATATATATATATATGATTTAGGGGTTGAGTCAGTTGAGTTGGGTTGCTGGGTTAAGTCAGTTACAAGTTAGGTGTTGGGTTTAGTCAGGTTGGGAGCAGACTCAATTCGACTAGAGGTAAGTTCGCATTGACTTGATCCACTAGTTCATCTCAACTCAAAAAGTTTGACAAACAAGTTAAGCTCCAATGGTAAGCTCGAGGTTGAGCTTGAACTCGAGCTCGAATTGGAGGAGAGCATGGATGATCCAAGCTAAGCTTGACCTATCTCGGCTCCTCTTGGCTCAATGTACAGCCCTAATTGAGATTGAGCCGAGAAGAAAATCTAAGGATGGATGGTACTGCTACTTGCGGGATTAGATATTGCATTGGTGGATCACGGTAGACGTTGCAACCTGGAAGGGATTGAAAGATCCCGTCCAATCAATTACATGGGTAAGAATTTCAACACTTACTGGCCCATAAATTAGACCATTGGACTCATCAAGTGGGCCACACGAACATGAAGAAAACGGATGGTTAAAGAGAGATCAGGAGCAGTCACATCCATAACTTTCTAGACGAGCCTATTCTCTTGATTTTTTCTAATAGATCTACCTGGTACATGGACGGGATCCCACACTCGTGTGCCGAGTTAGAAAATGTGCAGCACAGCTAACCACTATAATCTTATCTCCTGCAAATCCTTCACCAATTCTGGTATCGCCATGCCCCAGCTCAAGTGTTACCATAGGCACGGAACAATTCCATGGTCGGCTTCCAAAACAAGTGGTTAGAACTTCAAACTATTATCATGAGCCTCAAAATTTGGTTGCCCATGTTGCCAGAACCATGCATATTAACTTCATGATGCTAAACTTGATGTAGAGAGGGTAGCAGACACTTTCATGTCCAAGATGGACCAGAGAAAGCCTGATCGGAGATGGAGGTGATCCAGACCATCGGAACCTTATAATAGGCGTGTATCATAAACGGGAATAAGTTACTCAACATATCATAAGTGATTTGGGGTAGAACTAGCTACTTTTGCCAACCAACCCGGCTATGCTGGGTTGTCCTATAGTAAGTTTTAGTTTGATTATAACTCTTCATCCTTTAAGCTTTAGGAGTTGTGTCCAACATGAAAAGTGTTTAGAAAAATTAGGAGAATAACGCTATTAAGCCACATTGGACACTTACTATAAATAGTAAATTATTCGTAAGTTACGGATTTTAGGGAGTTTTAGTTGTAGTTTAATGCCTAAACTTCTTCCAAGGCTTGGTATCCCTATTTAAAGGGATGTAGATTCATTTATTTCATCAATCAATTAATTTACAAATTTTTATAAATATTGTTTCTATTTTCTTGCTTTTTCCTCGTGGATTCAGGAAGTTTTTGTGAGGAGTCCAAAGAAGCTTCATGGATTCGAAGTAGTTATCCTTGAGGAAGACGGTGATCGACCTCATCACGTTCATCCCTGCGTCAACTAGTATCAGAGCGAGAATTCCCCTCAGGGCAATGGCAAACAATGAATGTATGAACCAAAATCCTATGGACAGTGATACAGGGATTTATTATCTTTCGGAAAGAATGAAAGCTTTTCACTGGGATATTCAGTTGAACATGCAAGGGCTGTAGGAAACCCTCAACAGTCTTGCGAATGCGTTGATTCCACTTCTAGTCCAAGGCGATGCTCAACTGCCCGTAGCTGCTATACAGCATAACCCTGATTTCCATAGAGCACTACCAATGGTGAATCGTAGGGCTACACCAGATAATTCGAGCTCTAATGACAATGAACTTGATGAAAACTTTGTCTGACGACCAATCCATGGAGGCGATCATCTAGATCGTGCTAAAAGAGACTATCGAGGTAAGGCTAGACTTCCTAGTTTTAATGGTTTGTTATGCATAGAAGATTTTCTCGACTAGCTAGATGAAGTAGAAAGATATTTTGATTACATGGATGTACCATAGCACAAAAATGTGAAATTAGTAATGTTTAAATTAAAGTCTGGTGCTTCTACATGGTGAGAGCAAGTACAACTCTCACGTGCCCGATAGAACAAGACGCCCATCTCATCATGACTATGAATGAAACACCTTCTTCGATCACGATTCCTCCTTAGTGATGACAAGCGGGTATTATTCCAGCAATGCTAAAATTGCCGCCAGGGGAATCAAACCGTCACAGATTGCACCAAAGAATTCCAACTGTTGACAACACGAAACGATCTATCAGAAATCAAATCGCATAAGGTAGCACGATTTATAAGTAAGTTACTATCGGCAATTCAGGACCAAGTTCAGATGCACTAAGTCAAGATCACAATGAAGCAGTTCAGTTGGAAGGTAGAGCAGAAACACAGTTTGCAAGAGTTCCTATATTTAGCCTTATCCTTCAACTTAGCCCCCCATGATGAGTCCCACGCAAGATTCAGTACTGACACGAGGAAAAGAAGTAGTAGGAGGACATCCTCAACCTTCTGCAACCATTTAGAGTAGCTCATCTAGGCCTCAACGTTGCAGCACCCATAATAGTGGGCCTTAGTAGGATTCTAAATCCTTATGGTCAGCTAAGGCCGAACAATTGTTCGTTGTGGTCAACCAAGCCACTTATCAAACACTTGCCCTCAACGCCCCGTAACTCAATTGACCATTAACGAAGGGGGCATTGAAAGAGATGCGGCAGAAGAAGACTCTGGCTTTGATGAAGATGAACAAACCACTAAGGAAGGAGCTGGTGGTGAAGAATGGACGACTGAGGATCATGGTGAATATTTGGTCGTGAGGCAATTACTGTACACCCCACGGAAGGAGTTACATCTACAACTAACACAATATATTCCGTACGCGGTGCACCGTCAATGGTAAGGTCTGTGATTTGATCATAGACAATAGTAATAGCGAGAACATCATCTCGAAAGTGATGATATACAAGTTGCAACTACCTACGATAAAACTTCCTTCCCCGTACTTAATTAGTTGGATAAAAGGGTGAACGAGGCCAAGGTATCTGAACAATGCATTGTCTCATTTTCAATTAGTAAAACTTATAAGGATCAGATACTTTGTGACGTGGTCAACATGGAAACATGTCATATATTACTCGGTCGACCATAATAGTTAGACTGTACTACGACCCACTGCAAACGAGACAATGTTTATGTCTTCGTTAAGGACAGTCGAAAGATAATCCTTACCCCTATGGCACCAGAGAAACACCTCAAAGCTTCTAAAGTGGAGGGGAGCTCCCTCTTGACCATTCATAATTTCGTGGATGAATCAAAGGAAACCAGCGAGCTATACGCCGTAGTGGTAAAGGGCGAGGATTCGAAGCCCTTAAACATTCTTCTAAATTTAAGGACATTCCTGAACAAATTATTTAAAGAAGCTTGACCTGAAAACTTACCCGATGGATCGCCCCCTATGAGGGACATCAAATATGCCTTGTCCCTGTGGCTAGCTTACCGAACCATCCTAACCATCAGGTGAGTTCGAAAGAATGTTAAATCTTACAAGCATAAGTGAAGGAACTGATCTATACTAGTCAAGTTAAGGAGAGCAAGAGTCAAATCAAGGAGAGCATGAGTATATGTATTCTTTTAGCTCAAGAGCCTAGTGCAAAGTATAAGGAAGAGGTTGATAAATATCGACACCAAAAATTATTTAAGTACCATCAGCGAAGTCCGTTGAATAACTCGATGGCGAGTTTTTTTTCAAGTGGAGGGGTCTAATATAGGATGTGGCACAGATACATTCTGAAAATGAGAGTTAAAGAAGTCCTAGAGGGGGGGGGGGGGGGGGGGGGGGGAGTATGATGTAAAATAACTGTACCAAATAATCGAATAAAGTATTGAATAATAAATAAATCAGATATCTCAATTACCTAAGTATTGAAACGTTGATTTCAATTGATTCGTAGGACAACCTTCACCGAAAAAGTTTAGGCAGGACAACCTTATTTCACGAATACTTTTAAAATCAAAATTCCAAACTTTGTAAGAGTAAATAAAATTAAATATTACAATCATTCACCACTTCAATTGAAATGTAAATACAACCATTCACCACATAAAAGATAAAATCATTCACCACAAACACAGAGAATTATAATGGTTTGGTGTGTCAACAACTATTTTAAAATAGCCACACCTACTCCACTCCCAAAATTACTCTCCACGTAATCTTGGCTTTCACTATAAATAAGGTTTTCTCAGGGTCACCTTAAAACCTGATACAGTTGTGATTTTACCAGGCAATCACAAACAAAAACCCTCACTGAGATTTTCTATCTATCTCAAAAAAACAAACAACAAGATTTTCTAGCTATATTAGAAAAACCAAATAAAGAAATAAATGTATACTTATCTTCACCGTAAAAGAAGTTGTAGCCGAAGAATCGTTTTCTTGAATGTCGAATGTTCAATGTTCAGTCATATAGAAAAGATCCAGGGTTCTATTGATTTTAATTAAGTTTAATCAATGGATAGTTAAGTTATTCTCTCAAATCTTTAAAAAATTAAAAAAAAAAAAAAAAAAGTAGTATTCACTCTCTTTAGAATTACAATGACAGAGTCTGAGATTAAGGGAATTAAACAAAAGCTATAAAAAATAATTTATAAATACCGTTTAATAGCTTGTGAAAAACTGGAGCTTCTCTCTCTCTTGCGGAAGAATTTAGATGATAATAATTGATATTTAAGATTGAGAAATAACCTCAATTTATAAGCAAAAAAGTAGAATCTTCGACTGGCCTAAGACAGTCTTCGACTAGCCCTAGCACTGGATTCTGTTCCAACGGATTTTTCAGATTTAAGCGGGATAAGATTTATCCGATCTTCAACTGGTCGAAGAGCTCTATTCAACTCGTCGAAGGTGGTCTTCGACTAGTTGAAGATGGCAAAATCCGAACTGATTTAGTTGTTGGACTTTGAGCCGAAAACCCTAGGGTTGGTCGAAGATCCTCCTTCGATTGGTCGAACAACATTCGATTGGTCGAATTTGCAACAGAATTTTAGTTTTGCTTCGATTTGTACTAGGAGTGGTCGAGAAAACTTAGACTAGTCGAACCAAACCTTAAGCTGGTCGAATTATAAGCAATCACAAGTATAAAAATCCAAATTAAATAGTTTTTGAAAGCACCTAAACCTAAGGTCTTTCTAGGGTTTATAATATCTGAAATGACAGAACTTCTTTGTCTTTAACTTGATTAGAGACTTCAACTTTTCTATGGAGCTTGATCTTCTACTAGAACATCAGTTGATCTTGACTTCATCTTGTCTTTCGAGCTTGATCTTCTACTAGAACATCAGTTGATCTTGAGCTTGATCTTTTACTAGATCTTGAACCAAGCTTAAACTTTGATGTTGAACCAAACTTGAAGATCACTTAACAAGTTGTTTTGACTAAATAAAATTTAACAACTAAAGTGTGCTTTAATCATTATAGCACTTACGTATTTCTATCATGGTTGGAGCAAAACAAGGTAAACCGTAAATTGATCAAAACTTTGATCCAGGTATCATTACGGGGCGCAACTGACCGAGTATCATGAATCGAAGTAGTATGAGAACTCGAAGACAAGTTCTTTTGAAGTGGATGTGACTGATGTAGAGAGGATCGAAGACACTTTCATGTCCAAGATAGAGCAAAGAAGGCCCGATCGGAGGCGGAGGTGATTTAGACCATCAAAACCCTACAATAGGTGTATCTTGCAAACCGGAATGAGTTACTTGACGTACCATATATGATTTTGGGGTAGGACGAGCTACTTTAGCCAACCAACCTGGCTCAACCAAGTTACCCACACTGAATTTTTGAGATTCCATCAGATTGACAGTTGAAAATCAATTTTTATCATTTATAGTAAGTTTTAGTTAGATTATAACTCTTCATCCTTTGAGCTTTAGGAGTTGTGTCCAACATGAAAATTGTTTAGAAAAATTAGTAGAATAACTTGGTTAAACCACATAAGACACTTACTATAAATAGTAAATTTACTATTTATATTAAGTAATTTACTAGTTATAGTAAGTTACAAATTTTAGGGAGTTTTAGTTGTAGTTTAATTCCGAAACTTATTCCAAAATCTTGGTATCCCTATTTTAAGGGTTGTAGACTCGTTTATTTCATCAATCAATCAATTTACAAAATTTTATGAATATTATTTCTATTTTCTTTTCTTTTTTCCCTCATGGATTCGAGTAGTCTTTATGAGGAGTCCAGAGAAGCTTCGTGGATTGACCATTTTCCTGTTAGTCATGATTATTCCATAAATGAAGTTTTTTAGGAGGGGACACACAACGGGAAATAGTTGGGATTGAACATTCACTATTGAAACATTTGTAGGGTTATGGAAGTTTTTGAATCGGGATAATATGTTTGTGTTTATTGTGTTATACTTAATTAGTGAAACTGAAAAAACCATGCTATGTATTGAGTATGGTGATCAATGAATTGAATAAATGGCATACCTGATTGGGGCGTCATCACTATAAGCTTGATGTCATAGCCTTTCGTACTTTACACCCTTATAGAAGCACCGGGATGGGAATAGAAGCTTCAGTTGTATGTAGGCTTGGGGATCTAGCCCTGTTTATATAGTTTAGAGGGTTGAGGAGTTTGAAACCCATTGAAACTCCTTTCTCTAAGGCTCCACACAAATTTAGTAATCCTAGTCCAACTAAAACACTGTGTGACATAATTGTAGCGCACCACCCCTTATATGATTTTAGATGAATCACAACTGAATGGGTCCACTGTTACTCCC
This sequence comes from Magnolia officinalis, assembly GCA_021015155.1. Lineage (NCBI taxonomy): Eukaryota > Viridiplantae > Streptophyta > Magnoliopsida > Magnoliales > Magnoliaceae > Magnolia > Magnolia officinalis. The sequence continues at coordinate 19,781,271 of JAJHSJ010000011.1, forward strand.
GATTTCACTATCCAACCCTATGGGCAATCCAAACCGTTGATCAATAAGGCCCACCTTATAGAACTCTTATGTTCTCCCACTTGGGCCACATTAATCAATGTCAATGATTAATCTTTCAAAACATGTTTTACTTTGAAGAAACATCTAAATAGTTATATAATTGTTGGATAATAAAGACAAACGCTATTACAATCTGGTCCATCAACTCCACTAGTATCAGATCACAGTAGCCATCACAATATTTAATCTAAGCGAAGTAAGACTAAGCGCGGTCGTTAATATTTCTAGTCTTAACGACATAGATCAAGAACTAAAAGTGTGGTATGAGGATTACACATGTAGTGTGATGATATGTGTCTATCCTTAAAAGGTCAATGAGCTTTCAAATGTCTCTAATGAGACACGACTTTAATTCTGCTTACTCAAAACAAATTGCACATATATAAATAGAAATAGAAATTAAATTTATATCAGAATCATTAAAACTTTATCAATGAGATTTCTTCAATGTCTATGAAAATAAAACACGTTTAACTCCCACTAATTGAATATATCTGTGGGATCAACAATTTCCATGGATATGCTCTAATCAACGATTCCCATGGATATGCTCCAATCATCTACTCTAATCATCTCCTAAAATGGCGTGATAGCGAACCCTTCGGTGAACAGATCTGCAATCATCTGCTTAGTACTAATGAACTCTACAAACACTAGATAATTCTGGACTCTTTCCTTCACAACAAGATATTTGATGTTGATATGCCTCAACCTTGATGAATGCTTGTTATTATTAAAGTAAAAAAATCACAGTTGAGTTATCAAAATAGATTCTCAATGGTTTCACGATATGCTCCAATACCCACAAACTTAAGAAGAAATGTCGTAAACATAATGCCTGATTGGATTCTTTATACAAGTAATGAACTCAACTTCCATGGTGATGCCGTCAATCCTACAGTCGAATCCAATGTTTGATCACTGATTCAGTTGAGGGCGGCGGCATCTTTGAGGACTAGGGTTTTAGCCCTTTGCTGCTTGAGTGCCATGGGCTTTTCTTTTTGGGGTTTTGCATTGATTTAAGGTCGATAGTTTTTTCCTTCTTTTTTCTAACTCCTGTGAGCACATGAGGGTCATGCCTAAGTTTGGTTGATCCTATCATAAGGGCCCACATCTGGGCACAACACCCATTTTTCTTTTTTTTCTTTAGACAGGGTTGTAAGTTATTGGTTTCAGATGCTCCCTGTCCAGAAGGTTCAGATCGAAACTGTTCATTCTATACATATGATCGCCTTTAATTCAGATTGTTCGTTAGATGGATAATTTAGGGTCCAAATTGAATTTTATGGACCCTTTAATCAGATCATGGTTGTTATCTATGAGGATCGTAAAGTATAATCTAACTGTCCATTTAAATAGATTAATCATCCATCTTGTGAACATTTTGTCCAGATTGCGAATCTTATGAATGATGTACAGATCATTCAAATATAACCTTGATCAAGCCTAGTTATGAGCCCATTACCCATTCTTCAGAAGCTGACAAGGAATGTTGAAATAAAAAGTGAAATCTAACCGCCTATTTTACTATATGAATTTTTAATTTTTAATGGTTAATTCCAAATACTTACTAGACCAAATCGGACTATTTGATTCATGATCCGTTGAGGGCAGGATTAAAATCACAATCCTGAGTCCAAATACATGGATTGAATTTGGTTGTGTTAGCCACCATAGTGACCTCAATCAGTGAAAATTTTCACGAATTCAGACTTGTAATATTGAGATTTGGTTAAATGGATTACACGCAGTTGCGTTTATGTCCAATGCAAATGGTGACAAAAATGCAAATGATCACCATTTGGCAGGGGCATATACAAGGTGGAGTAAAGGTGCTAGTAATGTAAAACTGAAGGACTCATCTTACATGCATGTGTTGAGTGTCTCAGATTTACATACTTGGCATCTCTTAGCTTCATGTTCAGGAGAATTACTTGCATGTTATGACTACCTTCCATAGGAGGAGTGATGGTGATGTGACCAATTTTCGTCAGGATGGTATGGATGGGCCCATCATTTTCCTGGACAGTTCAATTGAAGGCCTCGATTAATTAAATTGATAAATTTTACCTAATATTTAGTTTTAATTCATGAATTGTTTTAAGTAAACAATCTATTAATTTGAGTATATGTTGTAATCAGTTACAATTCTAACTCAAACGCATCATGTTCTTGCCTAATTGGGTCGAATTATGTTCAATGGAAGGAATCAATAGAAATTGTCCTGGGTTGCTTACAATTAGACCTTGTCTTGGAAAAACCAGAACCTTCAATATCATTTGAAAATGCCACCGAGTTAGAGGTAAATCGTTACGAAGCATGGTCCATATCCAATAGTATATGTGTTAAAATCATAAAGCACTCGATTTCTGAGACAATGACGGGTGTCATGCCTAATGTTGATAAGGCCAAAGTTTTCTCAACCGAAATGAAAAACCAATTCAAGAAATTAGATAAGGCTGAAGTGGGTTTCTTACTGAATTAATTAACCCATCCATCCTATAATAGAAAAGAAAACATTTATAAATATATTGTAGAGTAGATCGAAGTGGTTTCTAAGATTCGCTCTTTGTGCCTGGAAATTAAATATGACCAACTGGTTCACTTGGTCATGAACAACTTACCCCCCACCTAATACATTGCGTTCCTAGTGAACTATAATACTCTAAAAGATAAATGGATGTTAGACGAACTGAATTCTTAGTGTGTCCAAGAGGAAAATATAATCAAGACATTAAGCAAGGCACAAAATGTTAATCTAGTAACCTCAGGACATGGACATGGACATAATGGGAAGATAAAAAGGAAACAATGTTCTAATAAAGGATCCTCAGGTCCTCCAACTGGAAATCATGAAAATCAACCTAGGAATGGATCGAGTAACGAGCGAGATAAAAATAATAATTACTTCTTCTCCAAGAAGTCAAGCCATCAGAAGAAAGGTTGCATAAAAAACACACAGTTACTCGTAAAGAGGGGTAATAATACTATCATGATATATTTTAAATCAAATCTAACTGATGTGTCAATAGATTCTTGGTGGATAGATTCGGGAACAACTATTCACATATGTACTTCTATGCATGACTTGTTACAGAGTATGCCATCAATTGATGTAGAATGTTCAGTATACATAGGGAATGGTGTTAAAGTTGACGTGGAAGCACTCAGAGTCTGTAAGATTAGGTTAGGGTCAGGTCATTTATTGGATCTAATAGATACATTTTGTGTGCCTTCTATAAGGTGTAATGTGATCTCTATTTCTTGTTTTGATAAATTAGATTTTTTTTGTCAAATTAAAAATAAAGATTAGGTATTTACTTTGATTCAATTATTGTAGCATTGGCTTTATGGTGAATAACCTATACCAATTAGACTTAAATATCTCACATGTCTATAATGTGAGGCATAAGCAATTATGAAATGTGGGTTTATTGTATTAAAGATAAACAGACTAGAAACAGAAAGAATGGTGCAACAAGGAATGTAGAACTCTTAGACGCAATACACACGGACATTTGTGGAGCCATTCCCTTCAGCAACCTAGAGTGAGTATAATTATTTTATTACCTTTATAGATGACTACTTTTATTTTGGGTCCCTTTATCTTATCAGTGAAAAATCAGATGCCCTGGATGCCTTTAAAATATATAAAGCTGAAGTTGAAAATTAATTTGATAAGAAGATTAAGGTTGTCAGGTTTGACCGTGGCAGTGAATACTATGGCAGATATGAAGAATTACGTTGCAATCAAAGACCCTTCGCTAGATACCTAAAAGATTATGGCATTATTGACCAGTATATCATGCTTGGGACTCCTGAAAATAATGATGTGGTTAAAAGATGTAATCACACCCTTATGGATATGGTGCATAGCATGATAAATAATTCGACATTAAAAGAATCTTTATAGGGTAATGCGATTAAAATTACAGTTCATATCCTTAACAAGATTCCCAACAAGGCTGTAAGTAAATCCCCTTTTAAATTATGGAATGGGAGAAAGAAAAGTCTCTGATATATATATATATATATATATAATATTATATATATATATATATTATATATATATATATATATTATATATATATATATGTATGTATGTATGTATGTTTGAGATCTTCTACTGAGGCTAAAGTTTATAACTTACAGAAAGAAAGGTTGAACCCAGAACCATAAATTGTTTATTTATAGGATACCTGGAAAGGTAAAAAGGTTATCGATTATAATGTCCTTCTTGCTCTATAAGGATTATTGAGATCAAAAATATTAAATTCATTGAAGATATTGAAAATAGTAAGAGCGCAAACATTAGGAATTTTGTATTTGAGGAAGAAAGGACTGTGATTCCCGTCACAGTCATTCTAGACCACGTTGGTATAAATCCTGCAGTTGAGCGCCTATAGTCATTGCAGATTATCACGATGAAGCTCCTATACAAACCACTGATGACGGAAATCAAAATCACACTCAAGAACATGAGCAATTGAGAAGATTTGAAAGAGAAAGGAGGCATGCGATTCCAGATGATTACATTGTATATCTGCATGAGCACAAGTTTTACAAAGGAGTGAAAAATAATACTGAATCATTTACACAAGCCAAACAAAGTGCTAACCATTCTCGTTGAATTAATGCTATGAATGATGAGTTAAAATCCATGAAGGACAATAAAGTGTGGGGCCTTATTGAGTTAGCCCAAGGAATAAAGTCGATTGGTTGTAAATAGGTATTCAAAACCAAACAGACTCCAAAGGTAATATCAAAAGATATAAAGTCAGACTTATTGGCAAGGGTTTAACCAACGTGAAGGCATTGATTTTAGGGAGATATTCTCACCAGTATCTGAAATTGTGGTAATAAGCCGCAATGTGTCTAAGTATGGAATGTGGCGGAGCTATAAAATGTAGACTAAATCCTAAGGGGAGGGGGGGATTAGGACCAATTAAAAATTATGCCAGTTTAAAATTTTGATTGCCTAACTTAAACTAATTTGCAATTTAAACTAAGAAAGGTAATATAACTCTAAAGGCTTCCAAGCCAATAGAGGGTCCAATCACATAGGCTACACTATATATGCAAGTTAATTAAGTAACTAGCCTATATAAGATAGTGTATATGAGTGTGTAGGATGTGATTCCAGTCAAACCTAAACATTCATCTAATCATGCATTATATTTAAACATTCAAGACACATAAGTATAATTAAATAAAAATTTGCAAATAGCAATCCCAAACACGATCATATATAGTGGTTCGACTACGTGCCTACTCCACTCTCAGCGGACACACTCAAACCCATGAGTGTACCGGATTTCACTATCGGAGGTTTCAAATCAGGTTCACCTCAAACCTTATAGTCACACATAAGGATTCTACAATTTATGCCCTGCATAAGAGCAAAGGTCCTAATCCCGAATTTGACAGTTTAGGCCACATAGGCCAAGGTCCTAATTCCGAACCTAAGATTTATGCTCTTTACAAGAGGAAGGGTCCTAATTTCGAACCCAACAATCTAGGCCACATAGGCCAAGGTTTTAATCTTGAACCTAAGATTTATGCTCTACTCAAGAGCAAGGGTCCTACTCTCGAACCCAACAATTTAGGCTACATAGGCCAAGGTCATAATCCTGAACCTAAGATGTATGCTCTACTCAAGAGCAAGGGTCCTACTCTCAAACCTAACAATTTAGGCCACATAGGCCAAGGTCTTAATCCTGAACATAAGAGTTATGCTCTACTAAAGAGCAATGGTCCTACTCCCGAACCTAACAATTTAGGCCACATAGACCAATGTCTTAATCCCGAACCTAGTCGAGTTTGTGGATAGTAAACTCTTAGCCCCAATCCTTCACAAGGAAGGATGCTAACCTTTAGATTCTTAATAATGACACTTGTCAGATTGAGTCCCTTTTTGTAGCTCCTCTTAGGTTGCTTGATCTTCGCTCTCCTATGCTTCAATCAGCTCCCTAATGCTCCCCCGATCGTGTTGCCGCTGTTTTGCAAAGCTTCAGCTCCACGATCAATCTCCTTGCATTTGATTCTTCTTTAAGATGACCAAGGTGATGGGAGTGTGTTGAATCTCTTACAAGTAATGGAAAGTTGTTTATCTTAGGTAATTCAACCGATGGACACTCTAGAGTGTCATAGAGACTATAGATATACCTATAAGGTTAGTCTCAATAGTCTAGAGAAGGCATGAGATCATGTTCTTCTTTAATAGAAGCATGGAATGCTTATTAAGTGATGAATCACAAGGAAGAGGACATGAATCTCAATGGAAAAGAGTTCTAGGTTATAGATTAGGCTTGGGATGCACTAAAGTCTCTAAAATGCCTTAATCCAAAAATTCCATAAAGTTTTGGGTCCTATATTTATAAAAAAAAAGGTCCTAACGGATATAAAACGGCAAGTTTTCGGTGGCACCAAATTAAATCTTGAAGTTACTAGATGAAAATTGTCACTTTCGGTGGCATCTTCGATGGCACATTCTGCTAGCTAAATAGCTTTGGTGGCACATTCTGCTACCTAAATTGGACAAATTTTCCTGTTTAAGTTTTTTGTCCTTTAAATCTTCAACAACTTCATTCTTCCTTAAGCTAACTCTAAAATGATGGAAAATATGAACTTATAATGGCTTAAACAGATTATCTAAGTGGGTTTTCCTATTTGGGTCCAAATCATCTAGGTTAAGGAGTTGTTTTGAGACAAGGGTTAAGATTAGTAATGCCAATTGTTTACCTGTTCTTGTCACCTTGATGCTTCTGCTCCATTGTGTCTTCGGTCTTCACATTCTAAGGGCTCAACCGACTTTACGACACAACAACTCACGTGATTGACAAACTAGGGTGCAAAATGAGTGCACTAACAGTGTAAGGCCCGTATCATAGCTCGTACTGTTCCGTAGTCTTCCGCGGTCCTCCCGGTCAAATTTCGATGACTCGCAATCAGTAATCAACAGTTGTGCGTGACCCTGAGTTGTATCCCATTTTTCAGAGTCGACTCGACCCGAGACCTGTACCCTTGCGACCGCGCCGTCGCCGCGGTTCCGACTCCACGTCTTGCGCGCCGAAGTGATACCCAGGCCAGGAGATGTGGGCCTGCATTCGATTCGAAAAAATACCGCACGTTGTAAACTGTAACGACTTGAAAATTTCCGTACATTGGGCCGAGTACCACCTCGACCAGAAATCACATAGGATTAAATCCTTTAGAAATTTAACAAAGTTAACTAAGTACTAAACTCCGGTAAATCATGAAATCCGTTGGGATCGCTTAAATACGATCTGCAAGACCCAAAAACTTGCAGAATTGGTGACTCTAGGTTACCCTAAAGTCTAGAGCCAAACTCATTACCCGTCTGCTCTCGGGACTGAAACGAAACTTCGTATGAGGTCTAGATCGCACATCGGGAGTCCGATTAACACGAAGCTAAGGAACCAGGACCGCCCCACTGGGCTTGACAATCATCTCAAAAATCAGGTGATTCCGATGTCCCACGGCCATTATTTTCACTCCGGAGCGAGGGGAGTGTGAAAAAACACTATTTCCATCCAAGAGAAAATATCTGGAATAGTGATCTGGCACCTTTCGGTTGCGCGTCAGTATTAAGCAACCTGACCGTCGGAATCAGACCAAATTACACCCTCGGATTAAAAAAAATTTCAGGAACATTTACATGTACTCAGAAATTCCGATCGTGGCCCACGGACCGTTGAACTGAAAGTGGTCCGCCACGTGCGATCTGGGAATCCGATCGAGCCGAAAACGTAATCTCCCACGTAGATCCGCAGTGGGTGAGCTTAAGTCTGACGTTTGGCTCAAAGAGGGCCACCAGAACACCCCTTTTGAGCTTGGAAAGTGGCGAAATGCCTATGTAAGCAGCACCCTTGAACCTGAGTCTGTTTTGGGGAGGTTTTTGGCTATAAAAGGGGCTTAGAACAGCCCCTCTCACAGCCATACGAATTTGGGTTCAAACCCTAAGAGAGAAAGAGAGAAAAGAGAGAGAAACTTGTGGAGATCGACGCCGATCTTCCTCCTGCTGCTTCCACTTCTCCCACGGCCTACACCGCTCTATCCAAGAGATTTCCCGGCGGTTTCCACCCCATTGAAGGTAAGAAACCCTAACCCTAGGTCTGATTTGAGCCTGATTAGTGATAGGTTAAGGAAAGACTAATCGAATGCGATCTTTAGCTAAGAAACTCCCGTATACGGAAGCACCAACCTTCTTGCTGATTCGTTGGAATTCCAAGGGCTGAGGTGAGGACTTTAAGCGTATAAGTTACGGTTTTCAACGCTTTCAATGCACAGATAATGATAGATTCATGATCTGCATGCAAATGCACATGTACAAAGTGCTTTCCGTTTCCTGTTTCGATTAGCGATAAAGATTATGGAATTTTACATACTCTTGATATACGTAGAAATACCGTATACGTATTTTTGTTGAGAAAATGTTAACATGTTTATTTAATGTTTTTATTATATCATGTGTGGATAAAATACTAGTTTGGCGAAAGGGATCGCAAAAATATATGTTCATGTGTAAATGCCATATATGTGAAATTGCGTATTCCAGAAATTCCGCATACGTGCGGATTTTGGATATGTAATTGTAATGATTATTTGCTGTATGAATACGATATACGCGGGAAAAATTACTCCCGGGGCTTAGGGACAGCCCAATCACGAACTTGCCTAACATACGTCATGTATGTTGGAAACGTGTATTCTAAGTGTTTGTGTATGTGCATGTAGGTGTACATGTGCATGTACTAGTGCCTTAGATAGGCGCTGATATGGGTTCTCCAACTCCCTTAGAGACATGTAGGATCCCCTCCATGCGGTGGTTCACGCAACCACTTAATTGCATTGCACACACAATTCTATCCCTATGGGGATAGTGCTTTAGTACATGCATTACAATATGCTTTAAACATGCTTCTCAACATGCTTTGTAACATGCTTTACTCATGTCTTACTTTATGCTTTATAACATGCCGACTAACATGCTTGTATTGCTTGTTTACCATGCTTTACTTCACATGCTAGCGATGAAAACTGTTTGAGTTTGGGACTATGTTTATAGTCCAAACACTCGGTACCAGACTTGTGATTGTGGCTGAGATTCATGTCGCCACAAAGGACGGGTCCGGCGAACCCGAGTCGTACTTCGGTTGGCGATAGTGGTTGGCCACGCGGAGTGCTTTTGCGCTCCATATCGCTCAACTTGTGGTGCGCTCGAGCTAGTCAGGCTCGCCACTTGAACCGAAGTGTAGTTGTGTGTTCACCTTTTTGGTCGCTACTGCTTGAACCTAGGGTACCAAACTTACCAGTGGTGATTCCTGTTTAACCATGGTACCTAGATCCGCTAAGACGCATGAGCCGGGCATGGTGGTATGGGACACCGTGGTCGAGCTGTCGGCCTATGCTGGGGCCATGTGCCTCCCCGTAGTGACCATTGCGCAACTATCTCGTGAGCCGAATACGGTGGTATGGGACACTGTATTCGAGCTGTCGATACTTCGGCGAGAGCCGAGTACGGTGAGATCTGTGCTCGTGCTGACGGCGACGAGTCCTCCGTGGTATCATCGAGTGTACTTTAAGTATCTGTGATTGGCCACGAGCCTTTCACAGTAACTAGAGTGTGAGTTGAGCCGAGTACGGTGAGACCTGTACTTGAGCTGACGGCTAGTGATTGAGCCGAGTACGGTGAGACCTGTACTCGAGCTGACGGCCAGCAATTGAGCCCATATCCGGTGAGATCTGTATCCGCGCTGACGGGTGACGAACCTGTTGCGATGCCATCACTAAGCTTCTCAAACCATAACATCGTATGAGAATAACTAGGATTGACGACCCTAGAATGGATCATGTTGGGAATGATACAGGGAGGTACCTTAGTTTCCCAATACTGCTGATTGAAATGGACTAATAATAACTTGGTAATCATGAGCATCATCGCACCGCATGTGCTTTGTAGATGTGGCGCACTGAGGGAGTTAAGCATTCGCGAACGTAAGATGATGTCGCTTGAGGGTGGTTTGGCAAGGGCATACAGCATCATGTCATATCATTTTTGCATTTAACAAGAGTAGTTAGAATGCTTGATTTGTACTGCTTTATCATTACTCATTACTGCTTGGTTGATTTGATAACATGTTAACTTATGCATTATTGTTCCACTGAGTTAGCTACTCACTCCCACGTTACGGGACGGTGTTGTACACACCAACCAGACTCTGTTGCAGGATTAGAGGGCGCCTTGGTTCAGAGCCAGACCCGACGTTGATGAGGACCAGGAGGAGTTCTCTTTCATGCAGTATTCTGACGGCTACGCCTAGGCCGGCTGCATCGCGGACTTTCGGGGCCTCTTTTGAGGATGTATTTTGGGTTTTTACAACTTACATGTATATTGGTGCTCAGCTAGTACTCATACTGAAGTTCAGAAAATTTTGTTACTTTACATACTTGTAATATAAATTTCAGTCTTCCGCTGTTTTTAAATGCAATTGAACTGGAGTATGAATTACTGTTTTGGTTTAATCTCATTCATGTTTATTGCGCTAACTCAGACAACATTTAACCTACATTATGTATGTTGCATAAGTGATCGTTGGAACTCGGAGTTGAGTTCATACTCGACCCCCGAATTTCAGGGCGTTACATAAACACCGAGGGAATCTCTACAACATGTCAAATCAATCCCATCATCAATCAAGTACAATATCACATCACTCCTATCACTCACACCCATCCCCAGTATAATACCCTCCCAAAGTCAAATTTCCATCACTTCACCACATCTCTCTCCCCATCCTCAAATCACTCTCTCTCTCTCTCTCTCTACTTCTCTCTCTTCCTCTCTTCTCTCCTCTCTCTTCTCTCTCTCTCTCTCTCTTTCTCTCCAAGCTCTATGGGAGCAACTCCAACCCCAACCTCCATGAGAGAGCTAGGTGTAGCCCACTCCCTACCACCCAATCCCACCCTCTAAAATCAATCTCGACCATTGAATCTCAACCATTGGAGCTCTAGAATGCGTTGATGGAAGGAGGAGTCTAAGATCAAAGGGGGTGTGATTTTATGTTTTGATTTTGTGATTTAAGGGCCCACTTATGGTGGGACCCATCTTGATGTATACATGGTATAGGGAGGGCCCATAACGGCAGGGTCCCTCCCCTTCTCACTGATATCTCTCTCTCTCTCTTGTGATGGTGTGGCCCACTGATCCACGCCGTAAAGTCGTGGGCCCACTCGATGTATGCTTTCTATCCATGCCACCCACACCGTCCAACTGACGGACATGGGGCTCCACCGTGATATATGTGCCTGATCCTCTCCATCCAACAGGTGGATGGTGGGAAAATAAATATCAACTTGATACGAAACTTGGTGGGCCACGCTGATGTGGGCCCACCCTGATTTATTTATTTTATACTCACCGTCCACCTGTGGATGGTGAGATGAAGCCAATTGATTGAGTGTTTACGGCAGCTATGTGGCTGCTGAATTGACGTTACCAAGGTTACATGGATTTGGCTGATGTACATGTTATTCAACACTGTCCATCCATTTTTTCTTGAAGTGGGACCCCACCTAGATGTATATTATATCTCCACTGTCCATCCCATTTCCTATCTCATTTTAGGCGTTGAGCTGAAAAATGAAACCAATCCGAAACTCTGGTAGGCCACGCCATATAAAACATCATTTTAATAGTGAAAATTATTCGTGCCCACTTTTATGTTCCTGTGCGTCAAAACATATCCAAATTGGACTTGTTACACCCGTCACAAGCCTAGGGACCCAACTGACAGAGTAGATCCTCCTGATATGGGCCCCACCTATGAAATTTCATAGAAAAACAAAAATAGCAATATATATATATATATGCATGACGCTGCTGCTGCCAGCGTCCTCAGCAAGCAACGTCCTTGCTGCTTCAAATAGGAAGGGAGAGTGGGCCCCACCTCAGGCCCCACCGTGATGCACATGGAGCATCCACACCGTGCATTTGATGGGTCCCCTTTGGGAACTGGGATTCCCCAAAAAAATCAGACGTACATGGGGCTCAGGTGATCCACACCACCAAAAGTTGTAGAGGATTGAACGTTTACCATTGAAACATTGTTTTGGGTCACAAAAGTTTTGGATCGACATGAAATTTATTTTTCCTCTTTAAACAGGTCCTTATGACCTTATCAGTGGATTGGATGGAAAATAAACATTATGGTGGGCCCCACATGGGACCCACGTGTGAAAAGGATTGGTTGGTGTACGTAAACACCAGCTAATATAGCTACTATGTTAACGTCCAAAGTACAGTGGGTCTAATCATGAGGAATATGTTATATCCCACCATCCATTCATTCCTTGTGGGTCCCACACATGTGGAGCCATCTGATATATATGTTTCATCCAGGCCGTCTAACGTGGCCCACCTTATGTATTTATTCTATATCCACTCCGTCCAACTGTCCAGGGACATGGGACCCACCTACTATATGCAGATTGATTAGTGTACCTCACTCCAGCCATGTAGTTGTTGTGCCACATCAGCAAGTTCTATGGGTCCCATTTGTTATATGTATCTCCAAGTCGTCCACCTATTTTGCCATATGGCCACACTGTGATGTATTTGTTTCATCCACACTGTCCAAGTGTTGGACAATGTTTGGATGGTGCTGAATTACTAGGGAAAAGTTTAGCAGTGCTGACCATCATTTGTGGCCATGTGCCCGATAGAATGATAGTGTACAGTGATACACATGTTACACTTACAACTATTGAAATGATTTTTGATATGGACCATGCCCATTTGAAGCCCATTGGTTTGGCCCGTCCATGAGGTCCATCATGATGTACTTTTGGCCCATGAGCGGGGCCCACCTACCTTGTATTTAAGGTCCATATGATGGGCCCACCTGCTTGAAACTTAGGCCTATGGGCAAGGCCCATTGTGATATGTATTAGGCCCATGATGTGTGGCCCACTTGATGTATTCGAGGCCCAGGTACGTGGCCCATTTGATGTATATGAGACCCATTTGTAAGGTCTGCATGTTGTGTATATGAGGCTCATGTACAGGGCCCACCTGTCGTGTATATGAACCCATTAATGCGGTCCACTTGATGTATATTGAGGCCTATAGATTGTAGCCCATTATGATGTATTCAAGGACCGCATGATGATATTAGGCCCGTTGTGATGTATATTATTAGGCTCGTTGTGATGTATATTAGACCCTTATATGAGGCCGTGGGCCCACTGTACATTCGGCTCTATGTGGGCCACCCCTTGGGAGCAATGATGGTTAAAAGTCCACATTGATGGGCAACGATGGTTAAATGTTCAGATTGTGACCTTCCCTTAGGCCCTTTGTGAGGCCGATTCCGATTCCGATTGTCGAGGCCGATTCCGATTGTCGATGCCGATTTTCCATTTTCATGGCCGATTGACGATTTCGATTTTCATGGCCAATTATCATGACCGATTGCCGCTTCCGATTGACGTGACCGATTTGCCAATTCTGATTATCGATCGATTCTGATTATCGTGGCCAATTGTCGATTTGCGATCGAAGCCGATTATCATGACCGATTGCCGATTCTGATTGACGTGACCGATTTACCGATTCTGATTATCGATCGATTCCGATTGTCGTAGTTGATTACCGATTTGCGATCGAGGCCGATTATCATGACCGATTGCCGATTCTGATTGACGTGACCGATTTGCTGATTCTGATTATCGATTGATTCTGATTGTCATAGTTGATTGCCAATTGCGATCGAGGCCGATTATCATGACCAATTGACGTGACCGATTTGCCGATTCTGATTATCGATCGATTCTAATTATCGAGGCCGACTCCGATTATCGAGGTCAATTGTCGAGGCCCATTGTGATGTATATGCGGCCTGTATTTGAGGCTCATTCCGATGAGCATTTGGCCCCGGCTTGAAGCATCAGAGGCCTATGTGATGAGGCCCATTGTGGTGCATTTGAGGGCCAGGCGATGGAGCCTGTTGTGTTGTATATTAGGCCCATGTGAGAGGCCTATCGTGATGTATATTAAACTCTTGAGTGAGGCCCATGGTGTTGTATATTGGGCCCTTGTGTGAGGCCACGGGTCCACTATATGTTAGGCTCTATGTGGGCCATTCCTTGGGGCAATGTTGGTTAAATGTCCACATTGTTGAGGTCGATTGTCGATGCCGGTTAGTAATACCGGTTATGAGGATAGCATAGCATCATGATACATGTCCATACGCATCATCTGTATGTTTGTTATGAGATGTGGTTGTCCATTGCATTTGTCATTAGGCAGGTTGTTATGAGACTCCCTGATAGGCGAAGATTGTCTCACATGAGCGCACGGTATATGTAGGAGTGATGCATGACTGGATTGTATGATTCATGCATCTCGCATTGTGTGATTATGATTATCGTACGCCCTAGCGACATTAAGGTCGTAGCCCCCACAGGCATATCGTGGATGGCTAGATGGGACACCGAAAATGTTTGGTTCTAGCATACGGGCGTCATAGATGTCCCTGGGTGAAAATCACTAAACCTCCATGGCCAGGAGACACCCCAACGTCTATACCGAGTGGATAGATATGAGCGCATGATTGCCATATACCAGTAGGCCGCATCTCTCACTGTGTCATGGTCGGTTGGGAGGGGTGTGACCTTACCCGCCTGAGTGAGGGGGCAATATCTAGGTTGAGTTTGACCAGCTTGAGGAATGGGTCCGCTATCGACGAGCTGAACCCGATATTGGCAGGCGGATAGTGAGGTCTCTTCCACTTACCCAGTTGTGCGCTCGGATAGGAGCGGCAAGCTGGTGTAGAGTGTAATAGACCCTGGTGATGATCCCAAAGAGGAACCGTACTGATATGTGGACATATTGATCAGGAATTGCATATTCATTCATTCATTCACTATCCACTCGGGCTAGTGGTGCGCAACTATTTGTTACGTGTACCTTCGCAATGGCCAGGATTTCGGTTGGGGTGCACGACTAACCTGAGATCAGGAGTTTACCACATTGAGTCTGACAATCCAAATTTATGTATAGGACTGGTTTGGATAGAAGTCCCTTGTGATGGACCCCATAGCCCGCGATATTACGTACTATCATCCTGACTTCACACTCCAGCATGGTCATTCCATTCATACCGCATATTGCATTACATTCGCGGCATATGACATTTTGGGTTACCTGTGTTTCTGCATTTGTATGGTTTAGATACGACATCTGATATTTGACTCTTTATAATTCCTCATTTGTATAGTTGATTTGTATCGCGTATTCTAATATTGTTCCTTATTTGTATAGTTGATTTGTATCACGTATTCTGATATTGTTTCTCATTTGTATAGTTGATCTGTATTGCGTATTACGATATTGTTCCTCATTTGTATAGTTGAATTGTATCGCATATTCTGATATTGTTCCTCATTTGTATAGTTGATTTGTATTGCATATTCTGATATTGCTTGACTCATGGACTTGTCAGTATTTTCGCTTACTCTGATAACATATGATTCATGAACTTGCGCCTATTTCAACATTGTATGATTATGACATTGTGTTGAATACTTGGCACTTACCTTGTGCACACACTTACACCACCCTCTAAGCTTTCTATAAGCTTATGCACGATAGATGCGTGCAGGTGATGTTAAGTTGCAGCAGTGTTAAGCTTGGAGTGTGCAGCGGTCTTCAGAAGCTTGATTTTCAATTTATGTATTTCGTTTCAGCATTGTACTCAAATGATTATATTAGTGGATATGTGATGATGATGATGCTGCCTTTGTGAATTGGGTAATCTTATTGTTATGCTTATTACGAGTTAAATGTACAAAAATAAAAAAAATAAAAAAAAATCCTCCTTGAAAGATCCCAAGATCGGAATCTGGCGTATGGACGCTAGGAGCCAAGAATAGGGTACTACGGAGGCTGTCGGCACTGGATTCGGCGATCGAAATTCTTATGAATCTAATTTCTAGGTTTGTGGCGTGACAAACAGTATCTATGAAAGACTTACAGGATCATAATAGCTCTTATAACTCATATGGATTTAGAGGTACATTTAATGGATGTAAAGACTGGATTTCTCAGTGGGGATGTAAACGAGAATGTATATATGTTGCAACCTGAAAGTTTTGTAGCAGATGGCTCAGAACATATGATTTGTAAACTAAAAAATTCATCTATGGGTTGAAACAGACATCACGACAATGGTATCTGAAGTTTTATAAAGTGATTTTCTTATATGTTTTTGTAGAAAACACTAAAGATGAATGTATCTACATTAAAATCAGTAAGAGTAAGTTCATCATATTGGTTTTGTATGTTGATGATATTTTGTTGGCTAACAGTGACACAAGAATGTTGAGTGATACCAAGAAATTCTTATCTCAAAGGTTAGAGATGAATGATCTTAGTGACTCCTCTTATGTGATTGACATTGAGATACGATGTAACAAATTGCATAGACTGCTTAGCTTGTCAAAGAGCTTATATCGGTAGGGTACTCAAAAGGTATGACATACAAAGCTATGCTCCTGGATAATTGCCCATTATAAAGGATGATAAATTCAGCCAGTTCCAGTGTCGTAAGAATGATTTGGAAAATAATCGAATGAAGGATTTTTCATACACATCAGTAGTAGGAAGCATCATATATGCTTAAATCTGCGTGCGACTGGATATTGCCTTTGGAAATAGAATATTGGACAGATATCTATATAATCCAGGAATGTAGCATTAGATAGCTGCAAAGAAAGTGTTGTGCTACCTACAAAAAACAAAGGACTTCAAACTCAAATACAAAAGGTATGATCATTTAGAGTTAGTTGGATACTCAACGCAAATTATGTTGTCTGCGTTGATACAAAAAAGTCCACCTCAAGCTATATCTTTATAATGGTTAATGGGGTTGTCTTAGAAATGCAGAAAAGAGTCGACCACAACCTCATCCACCATGGAAGTTGAGTTTATTGCTTGTCATGAGGCATCTAATCTGTCATTGTGGTTACAACGTTTCTTCTCAGGTTTGCGAATACTAAAGCATACCTGAAACCATTGAAAATATTTTACGATAATTCAGTTGTGATTTCCTTCTCTAGTAACAACAAGCATTCATTAATGTCGAAGTATATCGACAACAAGTATCTTATTGTGAAGGAAATAGTTCAAAATCATCTAGTGTTTGTGGAATTAATCGACACTAAGCAGATGATTGCATATCAGCTCATTAAAGGGTTCTGTATCATGCCATTTCAGGATCATGTAATATCCATGGGAATCATTGATCACACAGATATATTTAGTTAGTGAGAGTTGGTCGTGTTTTATTTTCATAAACGTTGAAGATATCTCATTTGATAAACTTTTAATGATTCTAATATAAAATTAATTTCTGCTTCTCTCTATATATGTGAAATTGGTTCCAAGTAAGCAGGACTAAAGGCATGTCTCATTGGAGACATCTGAAAGCTCCCGGACCTTTTAAATATAAACATATATAATCACACTACATGTGTAATCCTTATACAACACTTCCTACTTTCTGATATATGTCGTCAATACTGGTAGTGTTTTTTTTATCTCGCTTAGTCTTAGTTCGCTTAGATTAAATATTGTGATGGCTACCGCGATCCAATACTAGTGGTCTTAATGGACCAAATTGTAATAGCGCTACTCGTATTATCTAACAATTACATTAGTTAACCATTTAGATGCTTTCTTCAAAATTAAAACATGTTTTTCAAAAAGTTTTTCAAAGACTAATCATTAACATTGATTAATGTGATGCAAGTGAGAGAATATAAGAATTCTATAATGTGAGCCTTATTGATCAATGATTTGTATTACCTTAGAGGTTGGATAGTGTGATCAGAGTACCGGTGGACCCCACTAAGTTGTGATTCATCTAAAATAGTGTAAAGGATGATGTGCTACAAATGTGTCGCACAGACAATGTTCTATTTGAACTGAGATTACCAAATTCATATGGTGCCTTAGGGAGAGGAGTTTCGATGGGTTCCAAACTCCTCAACTCTCTAAGATATATAAACAAGGTTGGGTCTTCAAGCCTACATACAACAAAAGCTTTAATTTTCATCCTAGTGCTTCTCTAAGGGTGTAAAGTGCAGAAGACTACAACATCAAGCCTATAGCGATGGCGTCCTAATTAGGTACGCGATGTATATTCAGTTTATTTGATATCTATACTCAATGCATACAAGGTCCTTTGCAATTTCACATTAAGTCACGGTAAATCCACTTCATCCATTGGGTATGATTTTAAATGTTAGTCAATCGGCCAAAAATCAGCCAGATTCACTTTGTCCATTAGTTACATGGTGTCAGGACTTTATGAGGCTCTCTGTGATGGATAATGTTTCATCCACACCGACCATCTGGCTTGCCACCTAATTTTAGGGCAAGAGCCTAAAATCGAAGCATAAACAAAGCTCAAGTAAACCACACTGTGAATAGTGGGAATCTAACGAGCATACTGTTGAAACCTCATTGAAGGCCACGAGTTTTAGATGAAGCTGATGTTTGTGTTTTTTACCCTATCCAAATCTCAAAGGGACCACACCACAATAAACAGTGGGGATAGCAATGTCCACCGTTGAAACCTTCGTAGGGACCATGTTGTTGGCTATTTGTCATCCAACCTACTTATAAGGTCTCCCATAAACTGTAGGTACAAATATCATTCCAATATAACACTTCTTTGGGCCCATATATTTTCCAATGCTTGCCTTTCAATCCTTGATGTTTCATGTGGTGTGGCACAGTTTTGGAGATGCTTGATTTTTCCACTCTTTTTATATTTGATCTTTAGAAACTGATGAATCTAGTGGATTTATTTCAGGCTTCTCTGTGGTCGCGGCAATGCAATTAGCATTGGCTTAAAATACAATGAGAAAAGAATAATATTTTTTCTCTTCTGCAGCTTGCCTTTAGGGTTACTAACCAAAACACATCCGCTTTTAAAATAGTTATAGTAGCTCACATCGCTTTTGCCTCGTTACTCAACAAAACGCCTGCATCGTACGCCCATTGAAGAATGTAATTTCTAAAAGGTCAGATTGGTTTCCAACCCGTCAGGTCACGTGCTAAAGTTCTATAGGGCTCATCATGATGAATGTGTTACATCGACCCTGTTCATCTATTTTATGAGATTATTTTTGAGATTATTTTAGGGTATGAACCAAAAACTTAGGTAGGACATATCTCAAATGGACCACACTACAGAAAGCAATGATATGGAACGCCTATCATTTAAAACTTTTTGGGAGTTACATAAGTTTTGGACTGAGTTAATATTTTTCTATTCTCCTCCTTTTAGATATGTGTGACCTTATGAACAGGTTGGATGGCCATAAATTATCATGGTGGTACTCGGCAAGTTTCAATTGTAAGTGTCATTGTCCCACTGCTTTCTATGATGTGTCCACTTGAACTTTATTTCTACCTCATTTTCTAACCCATCCCTTAAAAGGATCCGGCAAAATAGATAGACTGGGTGGATATAATACATTCATCGTGTTGTGAATTTCCAATGGCCAGCATTCAATCCCTCATGTTTCATGTCGTGTGGCCCACTTGACCTTCCCATCTACCCTTTTTTTTTTTGTTAACTTTTAAAGTGAGATGAGACAACCGATGTATGTGGCATATCTCCAGTAAGAGTTTGGATCCTCAGCTGCTATCATTTTCATGACCTTTATTGGGAAACTAATTGAAAAGTACATATATTATCATAATGTATAGATATTGTATGCTAAAGATCTCCAAATATACTTAGAGTGTTTTTTATAGAATCATAGTTGACAGAATGACAAGATAAAGAACAGTTAGGAAAAATTCAAAAGCAAACTAAGCAATCGACCAAGCGGCTAATAGCCATCCAGGGGGTCTACCGAGCGGCCGATAGTTATTCAGGAGGTTGGTCAAGCAGTCGACAGTCATCCAGGAGATCGAGCAAGCAGTCCATAGTCATCCAAGAGGTTAGTCAAGCGGCCAATGACCATCTAAGAGATCGACCAAACGGCTGATAGTTATTTAGAAGGCAAACCAAGTGGTCGATGGTTGTCCAGGAACTCGATCAAGTAAAAAATGGTCATATAGGATCTCAATTGAGCAACCGAGCAGAATGGGATCGAGTCAGGAAGAGGCCTAGAGTGGTTACTGGGGCAGGTGGTAAGAAAGTCTCTAAAAAGTTGTGTGGCGCAAAACAGTTGACAAATGTTAAACGTGTGAAGCATCCAGAAGGCAGTAGTGTTGAACGGTTATAGCAAACGTTAAAACGTGAGAATGATTCAAATAGCCAGATTAAAGTTATAAATAGAAGAGGAATGTAAGAGGAAAGTTTCTTCTCCTACCAACCCAAACAAAACAAGCAAATTATCATTTCAATGACCAGTGAATTTACATTCTGTAGTGTAATACTTTACTTTTCCTATCAAGCAAATTACATTTCTTGGTGTAATCCTTTACTTTCAGCCTGTTGTTTACATTCTGTAGTGTAATCCATAGCGGTAATTAAGTAGCTGGTAAATTTAGATGTAATTTGAATCTAGGCTCGCATGCTAGATTCAGTTCATCACTCGAAAAGGTGTTTTGCAGCTGCACTTTGCGACCAACTGTATCAAAAAGTCCTTTCGTACAGAAGGCATCAGTGCAACCCATCATCAGAGGATGAACCTCACTCCCTGAATATCGCCTGATCTTGTTTGCACATTGAGCAAGTGGCTGGATAGGCAACCGATCTCATCAAATCTTGGTCATACACTATGTGTCTACCTATCTTGGTACTTGGGGTTATAGTTGTTTGGTTTAAATTGAAGCCACAATTTCAATTTTAGCATGCCCACACATGTACAACCAGAAACTGAATAGGCAACACACAAACATTTTTTGGCACGCCCGATGGAGCCCTACAAAAAAAAAAAAAAAAAAAAAAAAAAAAAAACTACTTGGCTGTCAGAAATATACATTGTGCACTGGCTATACCAACCACCAATAGTTTTTAGCACACCTGGAGGGACAACAAACTACTTCTTGCCATAAATATTTACTGCACACCGATCATGCAGAACACCAACAGTTTTTGGCATATCCTAGTGGAACGCCATAACATGAGTCGATATGGAAGTAATGAGAAAGTGAGATGGCCGACAGATCTTTCCGAGATAATGATGACTTGGCTATGTGATATGCAAATGACGAATTGGTATATAGAAGAGAAGTTATGAGCTAAATCCAAGTAGTTACGAATTCAGGCCGAGACCATCAACACATGGATGGTCAACCAGGCCAGAAGCCTGAATATGATGTTTTCTAAAAAAAAAAAAACACTTACTATGTTGCAACAAAATGTGCCTCAACCAATTGTTGATATTAGTTCTATTGAAAATCTGGTGTTGGTATTGGTAGCACCGTAACTACCTCTTCTGTCACAACAACATATTCATCCGATTCTAATCTACGAGATACAGAACGCTCCATTATCTGCCGAGTTCAAGTGACTAGAGTGGAAGGTCAGAAATTTTATTCTTAAATAAGAAAATTAGGATATACCTGGGGGAAAGCCATTCCTTGGAATTTACTGTATCATGAAAAACAAAAGCAAGTATGACATGAACTACTTCCAATGCCCGAATTGTGCTATTTGAATTGTGATCAAATTATTCAAATGGTTCAGAAAGTAACAAGCCAAGTTCGTGGCCATATTACTACCTTGGTCAACCATAAGCCTTATTCGGAATGGATTGACCGATAATCTCCATTGCCAAGACTGATTTAGCCGTTTTTCGATCTAGATGGATGAATTTGCTATTTTTCGATCATGATGGTCGAATTCGACCAAGATGGCTGAATTTACCATTTTTCGATCATGATGATCGAGTTCGACCAAAACGGGCGAATTTACCATCTTTCGATCATGATGGCTAAGTTTGATGGTTGAAATTGTTGTCTCTCGATCAAGATAACCGAGTTTTACTGGATGACCGATTTTGTCCTTTTTCGATCAAGATTGATAGTTCGGCCAAATCGTTCGACTTTGACTTTTTTTGATTAGGATGGCCGAGTTCGACCACGATGGGCGAATTTATTGTTGTCTCTCGATCAAGATGGTCCGAGTTCGACCAGGATGACTGATTTTGTCATTTTTCGATCAAGATGGCCGAGTTCGGACCAAGTCAGCGAACTTTGATTTTTTTTATTAATGGCCGAGTTCGACCAGGATGAATTTTGTCAGTCGATCAAGATGGCCGGACTGTGATGTTTTTTGATCAAGATGGCCGAGTTTTTGACTAAGATGGCTGAAATTAACTGTGATGTTTTTTTGATCAAGATGGTCAAGTTTGACTAAGATGGCTGAAATTAATGTTTTTACACGACTGAGCAATCACACTTATTACACCAAACAACATATTAGCATCGCATTCACCTTTGGTAAAAGGTGAAGCGACATGGGGGGCAATGTTGTACCGTATTCTTGATCATTTTTAAGAAACTCAATTGGAAAGAACGTGTTATAGCAATGGAAAGATATTGTAGGTTAAAGATCTGTAAGGATACTTAGAGTGCTTTTTACTGAATCACAACTGACAAAATAACAAGACAAGTAGCAATTGATAGGAGTTCAAAAGCAAACCAAGCAATCGACCATGAGGCTGATAGTCATCCATGAGATTGGTCAAGAGGCTGATGGCCATCCAGGAGATCGACCAAGCGGTTGATAGTCATCCAGAAGGCAAACCAAGTGGTTGATGGTCGTTTAGGAGTTCGATCATGTGGTAGATGGTCATCCAGGAGCTCGATCGAGCGGCCGATCAAAATACGATCGAGTCAGCAAGGACGCCTATAGTGGTTATTGAGACAGGTGGCAAGAAAGTCTCCAGAAGATTGTGTTGTGTTAAACGGTTGCTAACAATTGTTAGAATGCGAGAAACATCTAGAAGGCAGTAGTGTTGAACGATTATAGCAACTGTTAAAACGTGGGAAGGATATAGATGAACGGATTAAAGTTATAAATTAGAAGATGAATGTAAGAGGAAAATTTTACCTCATGCCAATCCAAACAAACCAAACATTATCTTTTAAATTATCCTTTCAATTACCAGTGAATTTACATTCCATGGTGTAATACTTTAGTTTTTCATCAAGCAAATTATATTTCTTAGTGTAATCCTTTACTTTCAACTTGTTGTTTATATTTCATAGTACAATCCGTAGCAGCAATCAAGTAGCTGGTAAATTTAGCTGTAATTTGAGTCTACACTCGCATTCTGGATTCAATTCATCACTTTGAAAAGGTGTTTTGCAGCTACTTTTCGCAATTGACTGTAACAATCCTTTTCTTATATTCATTTTATCTGTATCGAAAAATCCTTTTGTACCGAAGGTAAATGTGCAACCCATCATCAGAGGGTGAACCATACCTTAAATATCGCCTGATCCTGTTTACACATTTAGCAAGTGGCTGAATAGGCAACAATCTCATCATATATCAATCATATACTTCGTGTCTGCCCGTCTTGATGCCTGTGTTCATATTTGTTCATTTTGAAGTGAAGCTGGCGCAAATACATCCAAAGATTGAATAACACCTGCACAACTACAAGTAGTCATTTACTGCTTGATGCAATGTGATTAAGCCGCATCATCACTAACTACGTTTAATGCACCAGTATTTAACGCGGAACAATCACGTTGCAACAATTTGGAAATCTCTGCTTGTGGTAAGCAGAGTATCCGGATTATCTCCGTAAACGTCACGGTGAATCCAACCTACGATTAGGCTAGCATCGGGAGATGGGTTAAATGTCTACCAACCGTTTTTTTACGCAGCACCGACTGATAGTGGGGGCACCTCGTTTGTTTGTGAGGAACCCGGAAACGGACGGGCTGGTGACCCTGCCACTTGCCAATTACTTGTGGTAAATGCTCTGTGGCCATCATGGTGTATGTGTTTAATCCATGCTGTCCATTAAATTTTTGAGATCATTTTATTATATGAGTGCAAAAATAGGATAGATTCAAATATCAAGTAAACCACACAATGTTGATTAAATGCCTACCATTAAAAATTTCTTGAGGCCAGAAGTTTTGGATCCAGTTGAAATTTGTTTTTTCCCTTCATCCAAGTATGTATGACTTAATCAAGAGGTTGGATGTCAAATAAACATGACCATGGGTACATCTGTTTTTCCACCTCTTGTAAAGTTTGGATCGCCGGTACTGTGGGGCCACTGTGATGCATGTGACTACATTACCTTGCCCATCCGTATTTAATGGTTAATTTCATACGGACCTAGTACATGGAACAGTGGAAATTGACTCTTTTTTATACCAAGACCTCGAGTGTTGAAACGAGGTATCTCCAGTCAGTTTGCGAGTTGAGTTATGGATCTGGCTGTGTGAAAATGGACCATTAATAACCTTTTATGGGCCACAAAAGCTTTGAATTAGGATGATATTTATGTAGTCTCTTCATCTAGGACTTTGTGACCTTATTAATCAGTTGGATGGAAAATAAACATTCCAATGGAATCCAATAAGTTATTAATGATGGGGATTCAATAACAACTGTTTTCTATAATGTGGTCTACCTAAGATTTGGGTCAGCTCTATTTTTGGGATCATAACCTCAAATGAGCTGTCAAAATAGTTGGACGGTGCAGATTTAAGACACATACATCACTTTGAGCCCCAGAGTAAGGGTCTCAACCTCCAATCCTCCGAGATAAATAGATCCCTAACCGGTGGGCACACTGTGATGCATGTACCTTACATCCGCAACAACTATCCATCTTTAAAGATCATTTTAACACGTGATTCCAAAAATGAAGCAGATCAAAATCTTAAGTCGACCGGTAGTGATTGAATCCTTATCATTCAAATCTTCCAGGGGCCACTGGAATGTTTATTTACCATAAAACCTATTAATAACATCACAAGGCCTTGGATGAAGAGACCACACAAATATAAGCTTGATCCAAAACTTTTGGAGTCCATGAGAAGTTTTTAACGATAGAATACCATTGTTTCTTGTATCGTGGTCCATTTGAAATTTGGATCTGCTATATTCTGGGGATTGTGCCTAAAATAACTTTTCAAACTGGATGAACGGTGTGGATATAAGGCACAAAAGTTACAGCGGGCACCACGGTCAGGAATCCCACCCACTTCAGTCGATCCGGGGATCCACGGTAGCCGCACTCCTACAGAAACGGATTGGCTACTCCCCTTGCCACTTGCCACCGGCCAATGGCTGATGTTTGGTGCTCTGTGAGCCCATCATGATGTATGTGTTTCATCCATGCCGTCCATCTATTTTTTTAGATCATTTTATGATACATATAAAAAAAATGAGGTATATCCCAATCTCAAGTGGACCACATTATAGGAAACCGTGTTGAATGAATGTAGACCATTAAAAACTTTTTATGGGCTATAAAAGTTTTGTATCAAGCAGATCTTTATTTTTACCCTTCGTCTGGGTCTGTATGACCTAATTAACAGATTGGATGTCAAATAAACAGTGCAGTGGGCCTTAGGAGGATTTTAATGGTGGATATCCAATCAATATTGTTTTCCAGTCCACCTGAGATTGATATCCATCTCATTTTTAGCTTAGAGTCCTAAAATTGTCCGTAAAAATGATGAACAGAATGGATGAAACACTTACATCATGGTAGGGCTCACAGTGCACCGACCACCAGCCACTGGGCTGGTGACAGGGGAGTAGCCAATCCGTTTCCCACCCCTACTGAGCATGGTCCAAAGCAAAGGCAAATCTTACGGAAGCAGATTGCGTGGACGCATCACCGTAGTGTCTTGACGTCACCAAGTTGTGTAGCCCCATCATGATGTACGGCGTAACATCCAAACCGTCAGTCCATTTGGCAATATCGTTTTATGGCTGTAGCAAAAACTAAGACAGATCTAAAGCTCAAGTGGACCACACCATAGAAAGCAGTGGAGATTAAACGTCCAGCATTGAAAACTTTTTGGGGTCACAGGAGTTTCGAATCAATCTTGTTGATGCAAAAATCTGGTCCACCCTCTTTAGACCTTCGAGTACCTGCACAGGAAGAAGACAAAGGAGACCCTGGATAGAGCAGGGGACCCTCCGATGCCAAAGTCAGGCTAGGAATCTGGGTCTTATTGTATTGAGGGGTTCTGGGAGAGAGTTTTTTGTGTACCTTTTCGTAGGATAGAAGTCCTTTATTTATAGATATGAGCGGATCCTTTCGTATGAGAATTCTTCTCCCCGTATCGTGGAGATTTTCTGCTTCCGATCTTTATCCGATCCCGTGATCTTAGGGATCGGAGATCCTTAAGCGAGACATCAAAT
The DNA here is from genome assembly GCA_021015155.1 of Magnolia officinalis. Classification (NCBI taxonomy): domain Eukaryota; kingdom Viridiplantae; phylum Streptophyta; class Magnoliopsida; order Magnoliales; family Magnoliaceae; genus Magnolia; species Magnolia officinalis. The sequence goes on from JAJHSJ010000011.1 coordinate 19,807,727, forward strand.
ATGGCATTTCCCTTTATACCATCTTTCCTTCTTAGCTCGGCCGGTCCTGATTCAATAAAGTGAGTCGGCTTTAGGAGATAAAGCCTCCGGACCTCACCCGAGACATACTCAGGTTGCTAGCTCGTCACCTGAGCCACTTGACTCATCTCGCTTTCTTCGGCGGTTTATAACCTACCCTCGGGCTTAGCGTGTTGCTTCGGCGACCCGAGGCACCAAATCCGAGGCTTCGTACTTGCATACTTTTATCTCCAACAGTAAGCCCCCCCCCCCCCCGACTCTGTGTGTCGCCTATGACACTAGGGAGAAGCGAACTTTTGAGTCGGTTCGCAGCTAAGTCCGAGATAGTAACTAGGCATTTAATGCGTTATGTCGTTTTTGATGGAAGACGGTCCATTTATTGAAACCGCGTGCGCTGACAGCCATCAAGACGATCCTCCCACCAATGAGTGTTTGACACGTAGCAAAGGCTTTATCGTCGTCAGTCGGCGTACTCCACGTGTCAAGCGGGGGAGTTGATGCAGGCGTCGAATCATTTCTTCATTAACTGCCCTTAGCGTCGAATCATTTCTTCATTAACTGCACCTGCCACGTGGCAATTCTATAAAAGGATGGGAGGCCCCGCATTTTAAACTCTTACTGAACTCTTCCCGCTTTTTGTTCCCTTTAGAGCTTGGTTCTCTTCTTCTTTCCTTTTCCTTTCTTGACTGTCAGCGGCTTCTTCCGTCATTTTCGCTTCCCCCCTCCCTCCGGTGAGTTCTTCCCTCCCTTTTAATTATCCGTAATGGCAGCGCGAGGTTCTCACAGTCCCCGGGAGGGAACTTCCGGAGACGAAGGCGAAGCGCAACGTTTTTGGAACGTTGCGGAATCGCCTTCTTTATTGGCGGAGATAGCGGTTGATGCGAATGCCGCTTTCCTCTCTGAGAGAACCACCGGAGCTCCGGCAGAACGCCCTGCTTCTGCTGGTCCTTCTCGTGGCGGCTCGTCCCTGATAACCCGTCCAGGGAGGCCCAACCCTTCAATGGATTATGAAGAGGAAGAAGAGGAGGAAGAGGAAACGTTGGTTGCCGAGGGAACTTCTAGGTCGGCTCCTGTCGGTATGTCGGTGCGGGCCGAGTTCGAAGGAGAAGAGTCGGGGGATGAACTGAGCGGCTCAGTCCCCTCAGTTTTGACTGAGGCGGATTTGGATAGGATCCAAATCGGGTATAATATTCCTGATTCGGTTATCACTTATCTTCCCCGTCCGAATGATTTGCCGGACCACCCTCCTGCTGGGGCGGTCGCGATCTTCTAAGTCTCGATGCAATGTGGCTTACGTCTGCCCCTTCAGCCCATTGTCCGAAGCATTTTATCTCGCATTCGGATTGCTCCTGGACAAATAGTTTCGAATGGGTGGAGGAACTTATTCGGATGCGCGGTGTTGTGGGCTGAGTTAGAACAGCCACCACTGACAGTTGACGAATTCTTCCATTTATATCAAGTGCGTATAAATCCGAACTACCCCAGCTTTTATGTCTTCGCTGCATGGCGGGGCAAAGGCGGCTCCTTAATAACCGACCCTCCCACTTCCAACAAACATTGGAGAGAACGTTGGTTTTGGGCCTATGGTCGCTGGGAAACGGCTGAATCTGGTCTTTACGAGGCTCGTGTACCTCGGACGTTTCAGAAAGCAGGTGACTCAGCATTTCTTTTTTACACCATCTTTATTTTCATAGTGTTTTGAGGCTGACGGACTTATGTTTGGCAGATATCCCGAAGAAACGACAGAAGCTTGGCTCTAGTGCTTTGGCACGGATCAAGGAATTGAGAGCATTGGATCCTTCAATTCGATCCTGAAAGGTGCTCTTACAGCCAGAGCATCTTCATCTCGCAGGTTTAGCCTCAGCCGTTACAGGTAACTTACGATATATCTTCATATGTTCTCTAAACCTTATCTGATCTTATCTTATCTTCTTTCAGATTTAGCCGAAGCTCAGCTTGTTCTTAGGACCGTTCAGGAGTCGGTCCCCGCAGAGATGACTGGAACTCGGCCCTCCCTTAGGGTGGTTTCGAAGATAAAGGCTCCCCCACGATCAGTTCTCTTGTCAGAGCCTCGGCCTGTAAAGAAACAGAGAGCGACGCAGAAAGAGAAAGAACCCGCAGGTTCTTCTACCCCTACTATAGTCGTGCTCTCTGACCCGGAGGAGAGGCCGGAAGTAAGGGAGACTGTAGCCGTTGAGCCTCAGACGGCCTCCAAACCGGGACCTGTTGCAGCTGACGTCCTGGGGCAGAGAGAGAAGATAAGGGCTGCACCCACCAGAGGAGAGGCGAGCCAAGAGGAACCGTCAGCCCTTCGGACGGTAGTGTCGGGGATGGTCCCCTAGGCCTTAGCTCATGGGAGCGAAAAAGAATTTGTCAGCCTCTATAACGTTCCCATGACGCAAACCGTCGGCCATGCGGCAAGGGTGCCTTTTGAACTCACCCCTTGCTTGGTCAAGGCCTGTAAGGAATTATCCTCGACGCATAGGCTGCAAACCCTCTTAACGGAAGCAGAAGGACGACGTGAAAATGCCGAGATCCAGGTCGGTGTTCTGACTGGTGAGGCGGGCCTTGCCAGGAAGGCTGCTGAAGATGTGATAGCTGAAGCGGCTTTCGCCAGGAGGGCTCTTGAAGATGCACAAGCCGAGATTGCTCGAGTATTGGCTCTTCTGTCGGTGACCGAAGAAGAGAATCGGCGGATACTTGAAGTGCATGCTTCTTGTGAAGATACCTTGGCTCGAGCTAAGCTTGAGGCGGCGGGGCTTATCCAACAAGCCAATGAGAAGACCCAAGAGGCTGAGAAGGCTAGGGATCAAGCCGTTCAAGCCTTCCTTGAATCCAAGGAGTTCGAGGACGAGAGGGATCGCCTGTTCCAAGGCGGATACTTAGAGTGCGTCAGGGATATGAAGAGCGCTTTCCCTGACCTTGATCTCTCGGGACTCGAAGGAGGAGCCTCGGAATTCAAGAATCCTGACGTTAGTCCTGCTAACGTTGCTGCCAATGTCGCAGAGGGAGACGAGGCTGGCACCTCCGAGAACGCTTCGAGAGTCGTCCCCGCCGGAGGACAGTAGTCGGGCGGCATTTTTTTATTTTTTTTTTGAGACGGCATTGTAACAGTTTTTTGAGGTTTATTTCAGCGTAAAAACATTTGGTGGACAAATGAAAAGAAGCGCTTAGTTTTATTCATATGACTTTGCGTAAATCTTTCTTTGTTTGGAATCATTGAGCTTTGAACACCGAGCTAAGGATAATAGATCTTGAGGTGCTCAGCGTTCCAAGGATGAGGCAATAACTGTCCACTCAAATCTTCCAGCTGATAAGTTCCTGGTCGGATGGTGCTCGAGATAATGTAGGGTCCTTCCCAGTTAGGTCCCAATGTAGCCAATCCAAATTCCTTTGTGTTGGGAAATACTTTTCGGAGAACCATATCGCCCATTTGAAACCGCCTAATCTTAACTCAGGTATTGTAAAACCGAGCTACCTATCATTGCCGGGCCTCCGTACGCAGTCGTGCCACTTCCCTTCGTTCATCCAGAAGGTCGAGTCTGAATGCTAGGAGTTCTTCATTCTCTTCTGCGTTGAATGAAATGACTCGAGCGGAGGGTAACCCAATCTCGACGGGAGTGACGGCTTCCGAGCCATAAGCGAGGGAGAAGGGAGTTTCTCTTGTGGCGGTTCAAGCTGTATTTCGATATGCCCAAAGGAGTTTCGGGAGTTCTTCAGCCCATGCTCCGTTGGCACGGTCAAGCTTGGTCCGGAGATGTTGCTTGATAATCTTGTTAACCGTCTCAACCTGTCCATTCGTTTGAGGATGATGGGGTGAAGAGTACGCGTTTCTGATTCCTAGGTTGTCACACATTTCGCGAAAGCTCCTATTATCGAACTGTCTTCCATTATCTGTAATAATGGCGCGGGGTACTCCGAATCGGCAGATAATGTTTTTCCACACAAAATCGGTAATCTTCTGTTCGGTTATTTTAGCTAATGGCTCTGCCTCGGCCCATTTCGTGAAATAATCTATGCCCACTACAGCGAACTTGGTTTGACCCTTTCCCATAGGGAGTGGACCTATGATGTCGATACCCCACTGTGCGAAAGGCCAAGGGCCAGTCATAGGTGTTAGTTCCTCGGGAGCTTGTCTCGGAATAACCGCGAACCTCTGACATTTGTCGCATCTTTGAACTAGCCTGCGAGCGTCGTGTTAGATAGTTGGCCAATAATATCCCTGTCATAGGACCTTATGGGTGAGGGATCGCCCTCCAGAATGGTTTCCGTAGATTCCTTTATGAATCTCACGTAACACATAGTCCGCCTCGCTGGGCTTGAGGCATCGCACCAACGGAGCGTAGTAACCTTTTTTGTATAGGGCCCTGTTGAATATGGTGTAACGGGAGGCTCGGATCTTAATTCGCCGAGATTCGGCACGGTCTTCAAGCAGCTCACCCGTGTCGAGATATTGGATGATTGGGTCGATCCAAGAAGGTTCTGAGTCAATTGCATTGACGACCGAGCCAACTGGTTCTAGTTCATTAATGCTTGGCCTAGCGACGTATTCGATGGGAACAGACCTGGGTATGTCGTCTTCATCGGCGGAGGCGAGCTTTGCCATTTTCTGTCTGAGGGATCCGAGTAACAATACAAAGTTGAAATCTGTTGATTAATTCTTTCGCTTTTTCCATGTACGCTCTTAATATTTCTTTCCGTGTTTGATATATGTCATTAACCTGATTAACAACCAATTGAGAATCGCTGAAAACATTTAGGTGCGTAACTCCCATGCTAGCTGCGAGTCGGAGACCGAGCAACAGCGCTTCATATTCGGCAGTATTATTCGAAGCTTGAAATCCAAGTCGTAAGGCATATTGCATATAGGTATGATCAGGAGTTTCCAATACTACTCCAGCCCCACTTGCCTTAGAGTTTGAAGAGCCGTCGACATACAGTTTCCAGGGAATAGGGCCGGGAAGGGATGGGGTAGAAGCCGTCGATACTTCAATGTTTTCGGTATTTGTGACCGAGAGGTTGGATGGCGGTGTTACCTCGGCAATAAAATCAACCACAGCTTATCCTTTGATTGCTGCTTTCGGCCTGTACTGAATGTCGAATTCACTGAGTTCAATTGCCCACTTCGTGAGTCGGCCGGAAGCCTCTGGTTTCTGTAAGACTTGGCGCAGTGGAAGATCGGTCATCACGACAATGGTATGAGCTTGGAAATAAGGCCTGAGTCGGCGCGAGAAAATTATAAGAGCTAAAGCCACTTTTTTCAAGAGGGGGTATCTTGTTTCTGCCGGCAATAACGCTTTGCTGACATAATAGACCGGCAGTTGCTTTCCTTCGTATTCTCGTATCAGGGCCAAGCTAACAGCTGCCTCGGACACCGCTAGGTAAAGCAACAATGATTCTCCTGACTCGGGCTTTGATAGGAGAGGTGGAGAGCCGAGATACGATTTTAGTTGCTGGAATGCCGCTTCACATTCTTCCGTCCAATCTAATGTCTGTCGACCTTTCAACTGTTTGAAGAAGGGGAGATATTTATCCGTGACTCTGGACAAGAATCGATTAAGTGTTGCCACTCGTCCAGTTAAATTTGAATGTCCTTAATTGTTTTAGGAGATTCCATATCAAGCAAAGCTTTTATTTTCTCAGGGTTTGCTTCTATTCCCCTCTGACTAACCAAGAACCCGAGGAACTTTCCAGAACTCACCCCAAAGGCGCACTTACTCGGATTTAGCTTCATCCGAAATTTCCGCAGGATAAGGAACATTTCCTCTAAATCGACTATATAATCGGCCGCGTGTATACTCTTAACGAGCATGTCGTCAACATATACTTCCATGGTTCGGCCTATGAGCCGAGTGAAGATTTTATTAACTAATCTTTGATAAGTTGCACCAGCATTCTTCAAACCAAATGGCATCACACGGTAACAATAAAGGCCTTTGTCAGTGACAAAGGTAGTTTTCGATTTATCTGATTGATGCATTACAATCTGGTTATAACTCGAATATGCATCCATGAAACTAAGAAGTTCATGTCCCGCGGTACTATCCACTAATTGGTCTATCCTCGGAAGAGGAAAGCTGTCCTTCGGGCAGGCTTTATTTAAGTCGGTATAATCAACACAGACTCGCCACTTCCCGTTGGATTTTTTCACGAGCACAATATTCGCAACCTATTCTAGATAATATATTTCTTCTACGAAGTTTGCCTGGAGGAGTTTGCTTACCTCTTCTTCAATGACAACGTATCGTTCGGAGCCAAGCGGTCGTATCTTCTGTCGGATCGGCCGATAGGTCGGATCGATATTGAGTCGGTGAGTAATCACAGACGGATCGATCCCGGGCATATCTGCATGGCTCCAAGCGAATACATCAGCGTATCTACGGAGCAGAGCTATCAACTTTTCCTTTAAGGGAGGCTGCAAAGACGAGCCAATTTGTACTTTTTTGGATTCATCTGTCTCCACCAAGGGAACCAAGACAAGATCTTCAACTGGCTGCCCTCGCTCATGACTCTCGCTCCGTTGATCCAATGATTCGATCGTTGATACGTCGATCGGTGTTTTGTCGGCGGGACCTTTCACAGCTGCCACGTAGCAACGCCTTGCGTCTTGCTGGTCTCCTTTGACAACCCCTACTCCCGACTCAGTCGAAAATTTCAATGAAAGATGGTATGTGGATACCACGGCCTGGAGCAGACTTAAAGAAGGTCGGCCGAGTATGACGTTGTATACTGAGGGTTGATCAACGATCAAGAATTCGACCATTACCGTCGTCTGATGCGGGAAACTACCAGCAGTGAGTGGTAGCGAGATGATTCCTTCAGGTAGTACTTGTCCACCAGAAAAACCGATCAATGGGGTCCGAACCGGTTGTAGCATGAATCGCTCAACTCCCATTTTGTCGAATGCCTGAGTGAATAACACGTCTACAGATGATCCTGTGTCGACGAGTATCCGGAATACCTTTCGGTTAGCAATAGTAAGGGTGACAACTAACGCGTCATCGTGGGGGTGACAAATACTTCGGGCATCTTCCTCCATGAATGAAATGCAGTATTTTTCCCTTTTCTTCTCTTTAGTATTCCGAGTTATAATCATGAGCTCGGTCTCGGGCCGAGTGAGACTTCTTACATGATTCTTACGAGCATTGTTCGAATCGCCTCCACCTCGCGAACCTCCAATAATAGTTCGAATTTCCTCTATTGGCTGATTTTCGGTCAGTCGTCCCTCTGCTACCAAGGCTTTGACCACATGTTCTCTGAGTCGTTCGATCTCTTCCTTCAGGTGATAACAATCACTTGTGTTATGTCCGTGATCGCGATGATAATGGCAATATTTGTCCTTGTTCCGCCGATTGGGATTACTCCTGAGCTTATTGGGCCAGTTGACAAAGCCTTCGCTTTTGATTTCCATCAGTACTTGCTCCTGCGTTTTGTTCAGGGGGTATATGTAGAAAATCTTCGATCTGGCCGCTTTACCGACCTTCGCTCATCGCGCGCTTGATCATCTTTTCGTTTCTTTCCTTCGATCGAGTCGGCTTCCTTTTTGGCCGATTCTTTGACCAAGGATTTAGTCTCACGCATGATCCACGTTTCTTCGGCGTTCGCATATTTATCCGACCGTACCATAAACTCTGTTAGAGTATCGGGCGGATTTTTGTCCAGAGATGCCAGGAACGGCTTGTCTCTAACTCCTTGCATGAGCGCATTGAGTGCTATTTCTTCTGAATGTTTTCGAACCTGAAGAGATTCGAAGTTGAAACGCTTGATATAGTCTTTCAATAGCTCTCTTTGCCTTTGAACCACGTTGTTCAAATGTGCAAGGGGCTTTAATTTCTTCTTTCCGCCTATGAAGTTGGTGAGAAAGGCATCACTCAGCTCAACGAATGAATTGATGGACCTTGGCTTCAGCTGTTTGAACCAAAGTCGAGCCACATCGGTCAGCGTGAGGGAGAAGGCTCGACACATCACTGCATCCGAGGCATCGTGGAGCTCCATGTAGGTCCTGAAGCTTTCAATATGCTCTGTAGGGTCGGTCTTGCCGCTAAAAGGAGTGATTTGGGGTAATCTAAACCTTTCGGGCAACCGAGCCTGCATTATCTCGTCCACAAAAGGAGACGCTCTGGCCTCGGACCTAGCCGGGTATACGCTCCGGCCTTACCTCATGTCCGCCATTTCTTTTGCCATTTCTTCCCGTACTTCCCTTTTAAAGTCTTGAATGTCGGTTTTCCAAGGTTCGCCGCTTTCCGCCGTGCCTTCAACAAGAGGTCGATTACGTCTTCTCCTATCTATCTCATGTCGAAGATCAGTCGGGGGCAAAGCGGCGTTGGCTGACTGGGCTGGAGGCGGCTCGGAAACACCTCGGTTGGAGCGACTGCGGTGCGGACGGCTGGGAGTCTACCGCAGTCGGGACGTGTGTTGTCTCCCCTTGGGGAGGCAAAGGCGGTTGCATTTGTTGATACATTCGTTCCAGCATCTGCTTCATCACATTCACGACAGACCGGATTTCCTGAACCTTTTGGTCCAACCCTCCATTGTTACGAGCCCGTTGATTATTATTCGCTCCGGTCGTTGCTCGTTGGCAGTTGTTAGGTGGGTTCAGGGCTGTCGGATTTGCTATTGGACCCGATGGCCCTGTAACCGCGACCTCATTCAATTCTTCTTCTTGAACCGTCCTTCTAGTCATCACCATGAGAATAAATTCCCAGTACTGGAATATAGGATGGCTTTTCATACGATATTCCCACAGACGGCGCCAAACTGTTGATGCAAAAATCTGGTCCACCCTCTTTAGACCTTCGAGTACCTGCACAGGAAGAAGACAAAGGAGACCCTGGCTAGAGCAGGGGATCTTCCGATGCCAAAGTCAGGCGAGGAATCTGGGTCTTATTGTATTGAGGGGTTCTGGGAGAGAGTTTTTTTACGTACCTTTTCGTAGGATAGAAGTCCTTTATTTATAGATATGAGAGGATCCTATCGTACGAGAATTCTTTTCCCCGTATCGTGGAGATTTTCTGCTTCCGATCTTTATCCGATCCCGTGATCTTAAGGATCGGAGATCCTTAAGCGAGACATCAAAGATGGCATTTCCCTTTATACCATCTTTCCTTCTTAGCTCGGCCGGTGTAACGCCCTGAAAATCGGGGGTCGAACATAAACTCAACTCCCGAGTTCCAGAACATCACTTATGCAACAAAATGAACGATGATTGAATGTTGACTGCATTCGTGCATTGAACATGAGTGAGATTAAGCCAAAACAGCATATCATACTCCAGAGACAGTTAAATTTGCAAGCGGAAGACTGTGATAGATAGATAAAATATATAACTTATGATGAGTCTCCAGAGTGTGATAACATTACCAGGGTAAATAAATACAAGTGCAGTTCTAAAATGTACCAAATGTGAGGAAGTGTAATGCCTCCTATCCCATGTACCATAGCCCCGTCAATACAATATCAGGTCTTCATTAACCTGCCAGAGGGATACAGATAGGAGAACTCCTCCTATCATCATAGAAGTAGTCCGGCTCTGCTTCACAAGCATCGCCATCACCTGAAACTCAACAAATCTGGTTGGTGTGTACAACACCGTCCCGTAACGTGGGAGTGAGTGATCAACTCAGTGGAACAGTAAAGCATAGGTTAACATGTTATCAATTCAATCAAGCAGTAATGATAAAGCAGTACAAATCAAACATTTCTAACTACTCTTGTTAAGTGCGAAAATGAAATGACATGATGCTGTATGCCCTAGCCAAACCACCCTCAAGCGACATCATCTTACGTTCGCGAATGCTTACTCCCTCAGTGCGCCACATCTACAAAGCACATGCGGTGCGATGATGCTCATGATTACCAAGTTTTTATTAGTCCATTTCAACCAGCAGTATTGGGAAACTAAGGTACCCCCCTTGTATCATTCCCAAACATGATCCATTCTAGGGTCGTCAATCCTAGTTAATCTCATACGATATTATAGTTTGAGAAGCGTAGTGAAGGCATCGCAAAGGGCTCGTCACCCGTCAGCGCGGATACAGATCTCACCGTATGCGGCTCAATTGCTGGCCGTCAGCTCGAGTACAGGTCTCACCATACTCGGCTCAATCACTAGCCGTCAGCTCGAGTACAGGTCTCACCGTACTCGGCTCAACTCACACTCTAGTTGCTGTGAAAGACTCGTCGCCAATCACAGACCCTTGGAGTGTACTCGATGATACTACGGAGGACTCGTCGCCCGTCAGCACGAGCACAGATCTCACCGTACTCGGCTCTCGCCGAAGTATCGACAGCTCGAATACAGTGTCCCATACCACCGTATTCGGCTCACGAGTTTGGTTGCGCAATGGTCACTACGGGGAGGCACATGGCCCCAGCGTAGGCCGACAGCTCGACCACGGTGTCCCATACCACCATGCCCGGCTCATGCGTCTTAGCGGATCGAGGTACCATGGTTAAAAGGGGTTTCACTGGTAAGTTTGGTACCCTAGGTTCAAGCAGTAGCGTCCAAACAGGATGAACATGCATAAGGCAGATCGGGTTACTTGACGAGCTCGACTAGTACGATCGCCCGTTGAGCTGCACGACATGAAGTGCATAAACAACTTCGTGTGGCCTAGCCACTGCCGACAGGCAACGCACGACTCGAGTTCGTCGAACACATCCCACGTGGCAAATGAATCTCAGCCATGAGTTCAATCTCGTTACCGATTGCCTAGGCCAGAATCATAGCCCCAAACACAATCAATTGCAGATAAATAAAGCAGTAATGGATCAAGATTCAACTCATACAGTCAAGGTCTGGTATTATCCGTTTAGGGCTGCCAGGGCTGTTGCACGCACTCGTTGCTCCGCTCCCCCATCACCCATGACGGATCATACAACGTAAATATAAATTTTAAACATATGCATTACATAGTTAAAATCATAAAGCAGTTGAGCATGTTATGAATCACAACACAAGCATACGTTTGTACATGTTCAATTCCTAATCACACAACTATCAAAGGAGATCATACACATAGTTAAAAGAGGTTGAGAATCATATCTCAACGCCCTTATACTTAACAATTTGCTAACTACTACACATTCAGACATTTCAAGAAACACTTAAACAAACATACATCAACATACATGACATATGTCGATCACATAGGCATTAGGCCAAATCCTTTCACTAGGGAGTTGCCCCAATCATAACACGCGTACACCCACGACGGATAGTCATGGCAAGCAGGAATCCAAGTTCCATATTCATTCAGCCATTTCCACAAACACTTGGGCCATGTTAGCGTATATAGTGTATATTGGCCGTGGCGTGATTTAGGGCAAATCCTTTCATCAAAGGGGTATCGCCAATACAACCATCATGAATCCATGACGATTAGTCATGGCGAGCACGAATGAGAATTCAATACTCATTCAGTCATTTTCACAAACACTTAGAATACACTAGTACAACATACATGGTGCATGTTAGCAAAACATGTATTAGGGTTATCCTTTAGCCAAGCGAGTATTTTATCCATGTATAATATATTACTACAGCAAATAATCATGATTCATACATCTCCAAAATTTATACGTATACAGTATTTCGAGAATACACAATTTCAACATACGTAGCATTTACAAGTGAACATGTATTACGGCGATTCCTTTCGCCAAACTAGTATTTTATCCATATATAATCTAATCATACATTAAATAAACATGTCAAACACTTCTCCAAAAAAAATACGTATACGGTATTTCTACGTATACCTAGAGTATGTGAAATTCCATATTCTACAACGTTAATCGAAACAAGAAACGGAAAGCACTTTGTACATGTGCATTTACACGCAGATCATGAATCTATCATTATCTGACATTGAAAGCGTTGAAAAACGTAACTTATACATTTAAAGTCCTCACCTCAGCCTTGGAATTCCAACAAATCAGCAAGGGTTTGGAGCATCCGTATACGGGAGTTTCCTAGCCTAAAGAGCGGAACCGATTAGCTTTTTCATATCCTACAACGACCCTACCTTAAATTAGACCTAGGGTTAGGGTTTCTTACCTTCAAATGGGATGGACACCACCGGGAAAACACCTGGAATAAGGCGGTGTAGGCCGTGTGATGAGTGGAAGCAGCAGGAGGAAGATCGGCTAAGAACTCCAAGCCTTTCTCTCTTTTCTCTCTCTCTCTAAGGGTTTGCTCCCAAATTCGTATGGCTGTGAGAGGGGCTGTTCTAAGCCCCTTTTATAGCCAAAAACATGTCTAAAATAGACTCAGGTTCAAGGGTGGCTGCATATGTAGGCATTTCGCCACTTTCCAAGCTCAAAAGGTATGTTCTGGTGGCCCTCTTTGAGCCAAACGTCAGACTTAAGCTCACCATCTACGGATCTACGTGGGATTACGTTTTCGACTCGATCGGATTCCCAAATCGCACGTGGCGGACCACTTTCAGTTCAACGGTCAGTGGGCCACGATCCGAAATTCCAAGTACATGTAAATGTTCCTGAAATTTTTCCTGATCCGAGGGTGTAATTTGGTCTGATTCTGACGGTCTGGTTGCTTAATACTGATGCGCAAGCGAATGGTGCCAGATCACTATTCCAGATATTTTAATTTCAAAGGGAATAGTGTTTTTCACACTCCCTCGCTCCGGATCGAAACGAATGGCCGTGGGACATCGGCTGGATCTGATTTTTGAGATGATTGTCAAGCCCAGTGAGGCGGTCCTAGTTCCTTAGCTTCTTGTTAATCGGACTCCCGATGTGCGGTCTAGACCTAATACGAAGTTTCGTTTCATTCCCGAGAGCAGACGGGAAATGAGTTTGTTTCTAAACTTTAGGGAAACCTAGAGTCATTGATTTTGCAAGTTTTGGGTCTTACAGATCATATTTAAAGCGATCCCAACGGATTTCATGGCTAATCGAGTTTTGCACTTAGTTAACTTTGTTAAATTTCTAAAGGATTTAATCCTAATTGTTTTCTGGTTGAGATGGTACTTAGGCCTTTGCAGTTTGTATATAAAGTGATCCAAGTTTTACTACTTAGCTAGTTTAAGATAATGTCTAAGGCGAAAGTGCTTTGAAAAAATTGAAAGCACAAGGTAGTGAAGGGTGGGATTTGTGAAGAAAATGGTTTAAGACGGGATTTGAGGCTTTGAATTGAGCGTTTGAAAAGTTAATCAGGTGTTAAGATTGACCCAATGCCTAAGGATGTCTAATCCCAGGTTGGCAAAAATCCGGGATGTTACAGCCGGTCCTGATTCAATAAAGTGAGTCGGCTTTAGGAGATAAAGCCTCCGGACCTCACCCGAGACATACTCAGGTTGCTAGCTCGTCACCTGAGCCACTTGACTCGTCTCGCTTTCTTCGGCGGTTTATAACCTACCCTCGGGCTTAGTGCGTTGCTTCGGCGACCCGAGACACCAAATCCGAGGCTTCGGACTTGCATACTTTTATCCCTAACAAATCTGGTATTTGGTTTTTGTTTTTTTTTTTTCCTTCGTCCTGTTTTGTGTGACAATTTGAATGGGTTGGATGACAAATAAATATCATGGTGAGCCTAGAAAGGTTTCAACCGTGGGAATCATTGCCCCCACTGTTAAAATGTGATCTGGTACACTTAATCTTTGGATTTTCCTCCTTTTTTGAGCTCGTATTCTATGGTCGGGCCTACAAAACACATCAGAGGTCGGCCACGCAATCCGGTTCTAGACCTTTCAGCAGAAAGTGGGACAAACGGTGGCCTATCTTTTCCTGAATGAGCTCCCAACCCAATACATTTCCATCTCCACCGTCTTGAATGTCCACCTATCTTTTCCTGAATGAGCTCACAACCCGATACATTTCCATGACGTCGATTGAAACGGAATCGGATTGGCTACTCCCCCTGCCACCAGCCCCGTGTCTGGTGGTCTGTGCTCTGTGGGACCCACCATGAGGTATGTGTTCTATCCATTCCCTTCATTCATTTTTACAGATCATTTCAGAGCTTGATCCCAAAAATTAGAGGGATATAAATCTCAGGTGGACCACACCACAGGAAAACAATAGTGATTGGATATCCATCATTAAAATCCTCCTAAGGCCCACTGTATTGTTTATTTGACATCCAATATGTTAATCAGGTCATACATACCCAGATGAAGGGAAAAAACAAAGATCAACTTGATTCAAAACTTTTGTAGCCCCCGAAAAGTTTTAATGTTCGATGCTCATTCAACACTGTTTCCTGTAATGTGGTACATTTGAGATTGAAATATAACTAATTTTTGGTCATATACCATAAAATTATCTATAAAAATAGATGGACGGCATGGATGAAACACATACATCATGGTGGGGCCCACAGAGAACCGACCATCAGCCATTGGCTGATGGAAGGGGTAGTAGCCAATCCGTTTCCGATTGTAACGGTGGAAGCTGCCCTTGCTGGAAGTGGTTACTGGTCGGTGATATGTGGGCCCACCATAATGTATCTATTTTATCCACGCCGTCCAGCCATTTTTCATGTACATGTTAGGCAATGAGGCAATTATTGAAGCAGATTCCAAACTCAGTTGTCCTGAATCAAATGAAATATTGGTGATATTAATGTCTACTGTTGAATGCGATTCAGATATGTCCTATTGTTGGGCTTATAGTCTAAAATAATCTTGCATAATGGATGGATGACATCCATCGTACACTTATAAAAATGTACCCATTGACTCTTCCTCACCTACTCTTTCAATCGTGAAAACGAAAGGCCAGCTTTTCTCACTCTCTTTCCCAGATGACACATTACTTTTAAATATTCTTAAAAAGTAATATGCTTATATAAATGCTCCTAAAAGTCGGCTAGGAAAATAACAAAAAAACCAAACGAAATAACCCAACGAAAAGAAAGACCATACCTCGACGGCGTTCACACTTATTCCCTCTTCTGCCCATGCCAAAACGCGTTGTAAAATCCAAAACGTGTATCACCAGATTGGTGTGAATGGATCTCCATCGATGATGCCGGAAAGCGACTTGGCTACGACCCATAGTCCATGACCAGAATTGGATTGCGTGGTTGTTTGCCTGTGGTGTGTTAATGTTACCGAGTTCTGTGGGCCTACCATGATGTATGTGTTATATCAGCACCGTTGATCCAGTTTGCTAGATCATTTTATAACATGAACCAAAAAACGATGCATATGGTTGTGGGTCAATGACACCCACCGTTAAAACTATCCAAGGGGCTGCCATGATGTTTATTTAACATCCAACCTATATATAAGGCCGGATAGATGTGTACAAAGGCAAAACACAAATATCATGTTGATCCAAAACTTATGTGGCTCCGGGAAGTTTTAAAAGGAAGAGCTTTTTGTGTTATAGTTCACACCTGAGATTTGGATGTAAGGTCTACCACGTTTTAGGGCACAGGTTAAAATGATCTTCGGAAATGGAAAGAGGGAGCGGTGATAACACCTACATCATGGTGGGGTACGTGAAACTTGGTGACGTCAACGTACCACCGTGATTAGTGGTGTGTGGCCACATATCCTGCAGTCGAACCTGTTGTTGGACATAGGCCCGTCGGGCTCACTTGTGAGCTGGTGGGTGGTTCCCACAAGATTTAGCCTTTTTTTTTTTTTTGTTAATCTTTTTTCTTTATTTACTCTTAAGTTGGATTACAAATAAAACTTTAAATAAATATTTAAATGAGAAGATAAAGATAAAACCAGATAATTTTTTGTCTCGTCTAATCTCCATTCCCTCCCTATTCAATAACGAGAGTACATAAGGAAAATTGAGAAATTAACACTTGTCCATTTATCTTGTCATTTCAACGATATAAGCCATAGATTGTAATCTAAAGTCATCTATACTATAAAATGGGTGATTAGACTCATCCACTCCACTAGTGGTTAGGTGGATTGCTAAATGTGGACCATTCATCCTCGTCTTTATGGAAGTCCCATATCGTGTAGACTGTTTGATCTTGAGGGCCCACTCTTTTTAATAGACTTTTACTGGTATTAAAGCAGCTCAACATCGGATCTCTGATTTAGTGTTTTAATTAGAAGTGTCCTTGTTCGTCAATATATGTGAATGCTGAGTCCTTATGTCAAGTAAGCCCCATATGAAGATTATAAGACCAAGACTCATCAAGTTGAAGAAGTTCGAGTGCGCTTTACAGGTATATTAAGCCTCGCTTCCCAAACCAAACCTTATTAGGTAAAAGACCTACTTGGAACACATACCCCTTTTAACACATACCCCTTTTTACAAAGCTCTAATTTTTGTTGTTGTTTCTATTAATTGAAACACTTTTTTGCAGTATTTGCTCGTATTAGTTTTATTTTAATGATCAGTTTTATTTTTAAAAAATGCCCACTTTTTTGGAAGAAATTTCTGCAATTCTTTATGATTTTGAATTATAATGTTTTGTTGGTTGAATATTTTTTTATTAGATGAAAGACACAAAGAAAATTGTTGCTGATTTTTTTCCTTTTTTTTACTTACCATGTTAAACTTATATGTATTATGCGTGGATGAATGTAATGTGGATAAGATTGTGTGTTTGGATGGATGTAGTTTATGATTGGATGGATTTACGTAGTTTGGGTTTAGATAGATGTGAATGTGAATATGATGAAATATATTATATAACAGGTGTATATCAGGAAGAATACGATGAAATATATTTTAACGGGTCAAATTTGAAAATGTCCTTTAAGGGTCATAAGAAATAGCCCATAGTAGTCCTTTTAAAGGACGGTCCATGACCGTCCTTTAAAAGGATGGTCCATGGCCGTCCTTTGAAGGCTCATAAGAGACGGTCCATGACAGTCCTTTTTAAGGACGGTCCATGACCGTCCTTTTTTCGTCAATAAGAATGACGGTTTTCAACCGTTCTTTAAGTAATAGGACACGTCAAAATTTTGACGGCCCATGCGACGGTCCATGACCGTCCATTTTGGTCATTTGAGACGGTTTTGGACCGTCCTTTTTTTGCTATTTTGGCGTAGTGCGATGTACGTGGCATATCTCTAGTAAGAGTTTGGATCCTCAGTTGCTATCATATTCATGACCATTACTGGAAAACTAATTGAAAAGTACATGTATTATAGTAATGTAAAGATATTACATGCTAAAGATCTCCAAATATACTTGGAGTGCTTTTTATAGAATCATAGTTGACAAAATGATAAGATAAAGAATGGTTGGGAGAAATTCAAAAGCAAACTAAGCAATCGACCAAGCGGTTAATAGCCATCCAGGAGGTCTAGCGAGCGGCCGATAGTTATTCAGGAGGTTGGTCAAGCAGTTGATGGCCATCCAGGAGATCGAGCAAGTAGTCCATAGTCATCTAAGAGGTCGATCAAGCGGTCGATGACCATCTAAGAGATCGACCAAGCGGCTGATAGTTATTTAAAAGCAAAACAAGTGGTCGATGGTTGTTGGGGAGCTCGATCAAGTAAAAAATGGTCATATAGGAGCTCAATTGAGTAACCGAGAATAATGAAATCGAGTCAGGAAGAGGCCTAGAGTGGTTACTGGGACAGGTGGTAAGAAAGTCTCCAGAAAGTTGTGGTGCTAAACGGTTGACAACTGTTAAAACGTGGGAAGCATCCAGAAGGTAGTAGTGTTGAACGGTTATAGCAAATGTTAAAACGTGAGAATGATCCAAATAGCCGGATTAAAGTTATAAATAGAAGAGGAATGTAAGCGGAAAGTTTCGTCTCCTACCAACCCAAACAAAATAAGCAAATTATCATTTCAATAACCAGTGAATTTACATTTCGTAGTGTAATACTTTACTTTTCCTGTCAAGCAAATTACATTTCTTGGTGTAATCCTTTACTTTCGCCTGTTGTTTACATTCCGTAGTGTAATCCGTAGCGGTAATTAAGTAGCTGGTAAATTTAGTTGTAATTTGAATCTAGGCTCGCACACTAGATTCAGTTCAACACTCGAAAAGGTGCTTTGCAGCTGCTCTTCACGACCGACTGTATCAAAAAGTCCTTTCGTACAGAAGGCAACGGTGCAACCCATCATCAGAGGATGAACCTCACTCCCTGAATATCGCCTGATCTTGTTTACATATTGAGCGAGTGGCTGGATAGGCAACCGATCTAATCAAATCTTGGTCATACACTATGTGTCTACCTATATTGGTACTTGGGGTTATAGTTGTTCGGTTTGAATTGAAGCCACAATTTCAATTTTGGTATGCCCACACACGTACAACCAGAAACTGAATAAGCAACGCACAAACATTTTTTGGCACGCCCGATGGAGCCCTTAAAAAAAAAAAAACTACTTTGGTGTCAGAAATATACATTGTGCACTGGTTATACCAACCACGAACAGTTTTTAGCACGTCCGAAGGGACAACAAACTACTTCTTGCCATAAATATTTACTGTGCACCGATCGTACAGAACACCAACAGTTTTTGGCATATCCTGGTGGAACGCCATCACATGAGTCGGTATGGAAGTAATGAGAAAGTGAGATGGCCGACAGATCTTTCCAAGATAACGATGACTTGGCTATGTGATACACAAATGAAGAATTGGTAAATACAAGAGAAGTTACGAGCTCAATCCAAGTAGTTACGAATTCAGGCCGAGACCATCAACACATGGATGGTCAACCAGGCCAAAAGCCTGAATATGATGTTTTCTATAAAAAAAAAAAAAACACTTACTATGTCGCAACAAAATGTGCCTCAACCAATTGTTGATATTAGTTCTATTGAAAATCTGGTGTCTATATCGGTAGCACCGTAACTACCTCTTCTATCACAACAACATATTCATCCGATTCTAATCTAGGAGATACGGAACGCTCCGCTATCTGCCGAGTTCAAGCGACTAGAGCGGGAGGTTAGAAATTTTATTCCTAAATAAGAAAATCAGGATATACCTAGGGGAAAGCCATTCCTTGGAATTTACTGTATCATGAAAAATAAAAGCAAGTATGACATGAACCACTTCCAATGTCCGAATTGTGCCATTTGAATTGTGATCAAATTATTCAAATGGTTCAGAAAGTAACAAGCCAAGTTCGTGGCCGCATCAATACCTTGGTCAACCATAAGCCTTATTCGGAATGGATTGACCAACAATCTCCATTGCCAAGACTGATTTAGCCATTTTCCAATCTAGATGGACAAATTTGTCATTTTTCGATCATGATGGTCGAATTCAATCATGATCGGATGGCCATTGTTCGATCATGAGATCGACCAAGCGGTTGATAGTCATCCAGAAGGCAAACCAGAAGGTCGATGGTCATCTAGGAGTTCGATCATGTGGTAGATGGTCATCCAGGAGCTCGATCGAGTGGCCGATCAAAATACGATTGAGTCAGCAAGGACGCCTATAGTGGTTATTGAGACAGGTGGCAAGAAAGTCTCCAGAAGATTGCGTTGTGTTAAACGGTTGCCAACAATTGTTAGAATGTGGGAAACATCTAAAGGGCAGTAGTATTGAACTATTATAGCAACTGTTAAAACGTGGGAAGGATATAGATGAATGGATTAAAGTTATAAATAGAAGAGGAATGTAAGAGGAAAATTTTATCTCATGTCAATCCAAACAAACCATACATTATCTTTTAAAGTATCCTTTCGATTACCAGTGAATTTACATTCCATGGTGTAATACTTTAGCTTTCCATCAAGCAAATTATATTTCTTATTGTAATCCTTTACTTTCAACCTGTTGTTTATATTTCATAGTGTAATCCGTAGCAGCAATCAAGTAGCTGGTAAATTTAGCTGTAATTTGATTCTACACTCGCATGTTGGATTCAATTCATCACTTTGAAAAGGTATTTTGCAGCTACTTTTCGTGATTGACGGTAACAATCCTTTTCTTATATTCATTTTATTTGTATTGAAAAATCCTATTGTACGGAAGGTAAATGTGCGACCCATCATCAGAGAGTGAACCATACCTTGAATATCGCCTGATCCTGCTTACACATTTAGCAAGTGGCTAAATAGGCAACCAAGCTCATCATATATCAATCATACACTTTGTGTCTGCCCTCCTTGATGCCTGTGATCATATTTGTTCGTTTTGAAGTGAAGCTGGCGCAAATGCAACCAGAGATTGAATAACGCCCGCACAACTGCAATTAGTCATTTACTGCTTTATGCAATGTGATTAAGCCGCATCATCACTAACTACGTTTAATGCACCAGTATTTAACGCGGAACAACCACGTTGCAACAATTTGGAAATCTCTGCTTGCGGTAAGCAAAGCATCCAGATTATTTCCGTAAACATCATGGTGAACCCAACCTACGATTAGGCTAGCATCGGGAGATGGGTTAAATGTCTACCAACCTTTTTTCACCAATGAGCCCGCACCCCTAGACTTAGTCATTATTGATGCTGGTTGATGTTCAAACGCAGCACCGGCTGACAGTGGGGGCACCTCGTTTGTTTGTGAGGAACCCGGAAACGGACGGGCTGGTGACCCTGCAACTTGCCAATTACTTGTGGTAAATGCTCTATGGCAATCATGGTGTATGTGTTTAATCCATGCTGTCCATCTAATTTTTGAGATCATTTTATTATATGAGTGCAAAAATAGGAGATTCAAATCTCAAGTAAACCACACAATGTTGATTAAATGCCTACCATTAAAATTTTCTTGAGGCCAGAAGTTTTGGATCCAGTTGAAATTTGTTTTTTCCCTTCATTCATCCAAGTATGTATGACTTAATCAAGAGGTTGGATGTCAAATAAACATTACCATGGGTACATCTGTTTTTCCACCTCTTGTAAAGTTTGGATCGCCGGTACTGTGGGGCCACTGTGATGCATGTGACTACATTACCTTGCCCATCCGTATTTAATGGTTAATTTCATACGGACCTAGTACATGGAACAGTGGAAATTGACTCTTTTTTATACCAAGACCTCGAGTGTTGAAACGAGGTATCTCCAGTCAGTTTGCGAGTTGAGTTATGGATCTGGGTGTGTGAAAATGGACCATTAATAACCTTTTATGGGCCACAAAAGCTTTGAATTAGGATGATATTTATGTAGTCTCTTCATCTAGGACTTTGTGACCTTATTAATCAGTTGGATAGAAAATAAACATTCCAATGGAATCCAATAAGTTATTAATGATGGGGATTCAATAACAACTGTTTTCTATAATGTGGTCTACCTAAGATTTGGGTCAGCTCCATTTTTGGGATCATAACCTCAAATGAGCTGTCAAAATAGTTGGACGGTGCAGATTTAAGACACATACATCACTTTGAGCCCCAGAGTAAGGGTCTCAACCTCCAATCCTCCGAGATAAATAGATCCCTAACCGGTGGGCACGCTGTGATGCATGTGCCTTACATCCGCAACGACTATCCATCTTTAAAGATCATTTTAACACGTGATTCAAAAAATGAAGCAGATCAAAATCTTAAGTGGACCGGTAGTGATTGAATCCTTATCATTCAAATCTTCCAGGGGCCGCTGGAATGTTTATTTACCATAAAACCTATTGATAACATCACAAGGCCTTGATGCAGAGACCACACAAATATAAGCTTGATCCAAAACTTTTGGAGTCCATGAGAAGTTTTTAACGATAGATTACCATTGTTTCTTGTATCGTGGTCCATTTGAAATTTGGATCTGCTATATTTTGGGGATTGTGGCTAAAATAACTTTTCAAACTGGATGAACGGTGTGGATATAAGGCACAAAAGCTACAGCGGGCACCACGGTCAGGAATCCCACCCACTTCAGTGGATCCGGGGATCCACGGAAGCCGCACTCCTACGGAAGCGGATTGGCTACTCCCTTGCCACCGGCCAATGACTGATGGTCGGTGCTCTGTGGGCCCATCATGATGTGTGTGTTTCATCCACGCCGTTCATCTATTTTTTCAGATAATTTTATGATTAAAAAAAAATGAGGTATATCCCAATCTCAAGTGGACCACATTATAGGAAACCATGTTGAATGAACGTAACCCATTAAAAACTTATTAGGGGCATAAAAGTTTTGTATCAATCAGATATTTGTTTTTACCCTTCATCTGGGTCCGTATGACCTAATTAACAGATTGGATGTCAAATAAACAGTACAGCGAGCCTTAGGAGGATTTTAATGGTGGATATCCAATCAATATTGTTTTCCTGTGGTGTGATCCACCTGAGATTGATATCTATTTCATTTTTGGGTTAGAGCCCTAAAATGATCTCTAAAAATAGATGAACGGAATGGATGAAACACATACATCATTGTAGGGCTCACATCGCACCGACCATCAGCCACTGGGCTGGTGACAGGGGAGTAGCCAATCCGTTTCCCACCCCTACTGAGCATGGTCCAAAGCAAAGGCAGATCTTACGGAAGCAGATTGCGCGGACGCACCACCGTAGTGTCTTGACGTCACCAAGTTGTGTAGCCCCATCATGATGTATGGCGTAACATCCAAACCGTCAGTCCATTTGGCAATATCGTTTTATGGCTTTAGCAAAAAATAAGACAGATCTAAAACTCAAGTGGACAACACCACAGAAAGCAGTGGAGATTAAACGTCCAGCATTGAAAACTTTTTGGGGTCACAGAAGTTTCGGATCAATCTAGTATTTGGTTTTTTTTTTTTTGTTTTTTTTTTTTTTTACTTCGTCCTGTTTTGTGTGACAATTTGAATGGGTTGGATGACAAATAAATATCATGGTGAGCCTAGAAAGGTTTCAACCGTGGGAATCATTGCCCCCACTGTTTTCTGTGATCTGGTACACTTAATTTTTGAATTTTCCTCCTTTTTTGAGCTCGTATTCTATAGGCGGGCCTACAAAACACATCAGAGGTCGGCCACGCAATCCGCTTCTAGACCTTTCAGCAGAAAGTGAGACAAACGGTGGCCTATCTTTTCCTGAATGAGCTCCCAACCCGATACATTTCCATCTCCACCGTCTTGAATGTCCACCTATCTTTTCCTGAATGAGCTCACAACCCGATACGTTTCCATGACGTCGATTGAAACGGAATCGGATTGGCTACTCCCCCTGCCACCAGCCCCGCGTCTGGTGGTCTGTGCTCTGTGGGACCCACCATGAGGTATGTGTTCTATCCATTCCGCTCATCCATTTTTACAGATCATTTCAGAGCTTGATCCCAAAAATTAGAGATGGACCACACCACAGGAAAACAATAGTGATTGGATATCCATCATTAAAATCCTCCTAAGGCCCACTGTATTGTTT
This sequence comes from Magnolia officinalis, assembly GCA_021015155.1. NCBI lineage: Eukaryota > Viridiplantae > Streptophyta > Magnoliopsida > Magnoliales > Magnoliaceae > Magnolia > Magnolia officinalis. Next base: position 19,830,953 of record JAJHSJ010000011.1, read on the forward strand.
ATTTGAAATCCAATCTGTTAATCAGGTCATACATACCCAGATGAAGGGAGAAAACAAAGAGCAACTTGATTCAAAACTTTTATAGCCCCCGAAAAGTTTTTAATGTTCGATGCTCATTCAACACTGTTTCCTGTAATGTGGTACACTTGAGATTGAAATATAACTAATTTTTGGTCATATACCATAAAATTATCTATAAAATAGATGGACCGCATGGATGAAACACATACATCATGGTGGGGCCCACAGAGAACCGACCATCAGCCATTGGCTGATGGAAGGGGTAGTAGCCAATCCGTTTCCGATTGTAACGGTGGAAGCTGCCCTTGCTGGAAGTGGTTACTGGTCGGTGATATGTGGGCCCACCATAATGTATCTATTTTATCCACGCCGTCCAGCCATTTTTCATGTACATGTTAGGCAATGAGGCAATTATTGAAGCAGATTCCAAACTCAGTTGTCCTGAATCAAATGAAATATTGGTGATATTAATGTCTACTGTTGAATGCGATTCAGATATGTCTTATTGTTGGGCTTATAGTCTAAAATAATCTTGCATAATGGATGGATGACATCCATCGTACACTTATAAAAATGTAGCCATTGACTCTTCCTCACCGACTCTTTCAATTGAGCTAGAATCGTGAAAACGAAAGGCCAGCGTTCTCACTCTCTTTTCCTGATGTTTGACATATTACTTTTAAATATTTTAAAAAGTAATATGCTTATATAAATGTTCCTAAAAGTCGGCTAGGAAAATAACAAAAAAACCAAACGAAATAACCCAACGAAAAGAAAGACCATACCTCGACGGCGTTCACACTTATTCCCTCTTCTGCCCATGCCAAAACGCGTTGTAAAATCCAAAACGTGTATCACCAGATTGGTGTGAATGGATCTCCATCGATGATGCCGGAAAGCGACTTGGCTACGATCCGTAGTCCATGACCAGAATTGGATTGCGTGGTTGTTTGCCTGTGGTGTGTTGATGTTACCGAGTTCTGTGGGCCTGCCATGATGTATGTGTTATATCAGCACCGTTGATCCAGTTTGCGAGATCATTTTATAACATGAACCAAAAAACGATGCATATGGTAGTGGGTCAATGACACCCACCGTTAAAACTATCCAAGGGGCTGCCATGATGTTTATTTAACATCCAACCTATTTATAAGGCCGGATAGATATGTACAAAGGCAAAACACAAATATCATGTTGATCCAAAACTTATGTAGCTCCGGGAAGTTTTAAAAGGTAGAGCTTTTTGTGTTATAGTTCACACCTGAGATTTGGATGTAAAGTCTACCACGTTTTAGGGCACAGGTTAAAATGATCTTTGGAAATGAAAAGAGGGAGCGGTGATAACACCTACATCATGGTGGGGTACGTGAAACTTGGTGACGTCAACGCACCACCGTGATTAGTGGTGTGTGGCCACATATCCTGCATTCGATCCTGTTGTTGGACATAGGCCCGTGGGGCTCACTTGTGGGCTAGTGGGTGGTTCCCACAAGATTTAGCCTTTTTTTTTTTTTTTTGTTAATCTTTTTTCTTTATTTACTCTTAAGTTGGCTTACAAATAAAACTTTAAATAAATATTTAAATGAGAAGATAAGGATAGGATCGGATAATTTTTTATCTCATCTAAACTCTATTCCCTCCCTATTCAATAACGAGAGTACATAAGGAAAATTGAGAAATTAATATTTGTCCATTTATCTTGTCATTTAAACGATATAAGCCATAGATTGTAATCTAAAGTCATCTATACTATAAAATTAGATGGGTGATTAGACTCATCCACTCCACTAGTGGTTAGGTGGATTGCTAAATGTGGACCATTCATCCTCGTCTTTATGGAAGTCCCATATCATGTAGACTGTTAGATCTTGAGGGCCCACTCTTTTGAATAGACTTTTATTGGTATTAAAGCAGCTCAACATCGGATCTCCGATTTAGTGTTTTAATTGAAAGTGTCCTTATTCGTTAATATACGTGAATGCTGAGTCCTTATGTCAAGTAAGCCCCATATAAAGATTATAAGACCAAGACTCATCAAGTTGAAGAAGTTCGAGTGCGCTTTACAGGTAGATTAAGCCTCGCTTCCCAAACCAAACCTTATCAGGTAAAAGACCTACTTGGAACACATCTAAACTTGCTGAAAATCATCTTTATAAAAAAAAAAAACCTTTGGTAAGCTTAAATTACAGTTTGTTTAAAGCCTATAGAGATAGAAGCAAAATAGGAAAATTCATATTCTATCAATTGTAATCGAAGTACAATCGAGTAGCTTCGATGGCATTGAACACCTATTCGAGTGTTCAATGGCATCGAAACAGAGGCCTGTAGTCCAGTAACGAATTGTGAAAAACTTGGATATATTCGATGGAATCGAAGGCAGTTCGATGCAATCGAAACTTAAGTTTTGATGGCATCGATATAAGGCTTAATATCTCCATAAAGCTTTAAAATACTCTAAGTATACTCAATGCAATCGAATCACTTTCGATGGCATCAAAGTAAGTCAGTCGATGGCATTGAACACAGTTCGATAGCATCGAAAGGAGGACCAGTCTGTCCAGCAAGCTTATAAGGTAAAACATATATTCTCGATGGCATCAAAAGTCATTCGATGACATCGGAATTCAAATTTCAATGACATCGAAAAGTTGTTCAATGACATCGAAATATGAACCAAACTGTATAGAGTATTTTTATATGAAAATCTATTTTTTACTCAATGGCATCAAAGCATGTTCAATGGCATCGTAAAAGTACTAAATATGTCGAGCAACCAAGTCATATTTTCAAAGGAAAATTCCAATGTCATCGAAGGATGCTTGATGAAATCGGACAGAATCTGTCCTACACTTAGTTGAAAATCATAATGCGGAGAGTCAATGCAATCGAAGAAGCTTCGATGACATCGAAGGAAACTTCAATGCCATTGAAGGGTCTTTGATGGCATCCACAACTACAAATTTCTGTCTGTTTTTTTACCATTGGGATGTGACTCTATATAAATACTTGGGTTGCTTCTTGGATATTTGAATGAGTATTGAAGAGAACTTTGAGAGAGTTTTTACCTGAGTTATTTCCTTTACTCTCAATTCCTCTTTCCCATGGGATTTCATCATTCAATCCATGACTTAAAGATATTTATTGATATATTCATAGTTTAGATTAAAGAATGAACCCCGACCTTCATTGATAATCTAACAACACTTTTTAATAGAAAATCATTGTGTTAGGATCTTTAAAGGATTTGCTCATGAGAATCTTCTCTAGATCTTAAATGCATATAATTAACTAGAGTAGATTAACCATACCCTAAACTCAACAACCTCGGTACCTTGATTGGAGCATCTACAAGCAGTTGCAGTTCAAGGGAGCTGAAGACTCTTCACTACTAGGAAGATCTTCAACAACATATACTGAAACGGGGCTCACTCACTTACAAGTAAGTCTAAGAGTCCTTGTGTAGGATTGAGATTTAAAGTTTGAGTTTTTAAACTCATTAGACCTTTTGTAGGCCTCCAACGGGAGATACGTGTAGTGTCCTTGTGTAGGACCTGCTGCCTTGTGTAGGCATATAAGTTGCCTTGTGTAGGCTCTGAGAAGTGTCCTTGTGTATGACCTATTGTGTTGTGTAGGCATATAGGTTGCCTTGTGTAGGCTCCTAAAAGTGTCCTTTTGTAGGACCTATTGTCTTATGTAGGCATTGCCTTGTGTAGGCATAAAATTGTCTTGTGTAGGCACCTAAGGTTACCTTGTGTAAGTTCCTTAGTTTAACCTTATGTAAGTTGTAAAGGTTCATGGTTAACCTGATTTAAAATCATTAGATAGTAAAATCTGGTACACTCATGGGTTGAGTGCGTCCGCCGGGAGTGGAGTAGGCACATAGTCGAACCACTATATATGATCGCGTTTGGAATTATCTTTACGCTTTTGTTAATTATGGTTATGTGATTTAAATGCTTAATTATAATGCATGATTATAATGAATGTTTAGGATTGATAAGAATCACATTCCACTCACTCATATAACTATCTCTATAGGATAGTTGTTTATTTGCATATCCTTCATAGTCTATGTTGTTGGACTCTCTATGGCTTGAAAGCTGTAGAGTTAAATTAAATTGATCAATTTGATCAGTAAATAGTTTAAGTTTGGAAATTTAAGTTTTTCAATAGAAATATTTTTAAAAGTCATATTCACCTCCCTCTAGGACACTTGGACGTAATTTTGTACTTCGATTAGCAGTTTCAATCGCAATTTCATTAATCACGAAAGGTTAATGACACTTTTATTATATTCTGTATTTTATTTTAATTATACATCGATCAATTACATATTCGCTTATCAATTATTATTATTTATTTTCTCCTTAAGGCTTGGGGATTAAACAATGATAATAATAATAAGAGTAATATTAAATGTACGATATCTTGATTTACATCCTATTGGCCCGAGAAAGTCAAAGAGATCAATCCTAAGGATTAGTAAAATTCAGACATTGGAGATTTGATTAAGCCCAAATATAATGGCATGTCATAGATTGATTTGAGATAGAAAACCATGATAAGGGAGAAATTAAGGGGTCGAAGAAAAAGATGCATTTTGAATAGGCACCACCTCTCTTATTATATGGTAATCATAAGAGACTAATGACGGTGTGTGTTTATCGTGATCCTCTAACGAACATGTGGCTAGAATGTATATTAATTTGCACTATTATGATTGTGAGGTCTTTCTTTATGAATGGATGATAGCCCATAAAAGCACTAAACAAACTATCGTAGCTTATTCAATTAGTGAGAATAAAATGGACGGCTAAAAGGTAAATAATCAGTAATTCAAATCCAGTGAATTTTTGGATGACGTTCTATTCCTAACAGGACTCGTGGTTTAAATGGCGGTATGGATTAGAGTATATATTTTCCATTGTAGATGAGTTACCACCAATTAGTAGATGATGAAAAATACATACAATAGTCTCTCTAACCTTTATGAAAATGTTATTCTTAAATGAGAAATTTGGGATTTAGAATGAGGAATTTTATAACATGGCACATACCATTAAATTATGTACATGTGTACAAGTTAAATAATGAACTGGTGATGGGCCTAATGGCTTTGTTATAAAAGAAAATGGAACTGCTCCATTTTAGGCATATTTGATATAGTCATACTACAGGAAATTGTACTTTTACCGACGATATAATTCGTCGTTATTTCATCATTTTTCGTCGGTAATAATTATTACCGACGAAATGTGTCGTCAGAAAGATCATCGCGATAACACCGTGGCTAAAGGCTTTTACCGACAAAATATTACTTCGTCGGCAATGGTAAAACAATTACCGACGAAAAAAATCGTCGGCAAAAGATGTTACTTTTGGTATGAGAAAACAATATATTTCGTCGGCAAACACAGCTTATACCGACGAAATATTTCAAAAGTAAAAAACTTTTACCTACGAAATATTTCGTAGATAAAAAATGTGGGTGAAACTTTTACCTATGAAATATTTCGCAGGTAAAAAATGTGGATTAAACTTTTACCTACGAAATATTTCGTAGGTAAAAAATGTGGATTAAACTTTTACCTACGAAATATGTCGTCGGTATAAACTGTGGATTAAAATTTTTCTTACGAATTATGTCGTCGGTATAAACGTTTACCTATAAAATATTTCGTCGATATAAACTATTTGTATTAATTTCTAGCTACGAAATGTTTCGTCGGTATAAATTTAAATTTTTGTATTAATTTTTACCTACGAAATATTTTGTCGGTAAGGTTTTTTTTTTTCAAAATTCAAGAAAAATTCCTAATATATACACCTATTACAATACATGTTCATCATATTTACATCCACATCCATCCAAACACAAACTACATCCATCCAAATACAAACTACATCTATATATACACAAACAATCTTATCCACATCACATTCATCGATGCACAAATACATATAAGTTTAACATTCGTATATAAAATAAATCATAAATAAATTTTTAAAATTACAAAATGAAGGCGAAGGTGATGGGGCATCGGTGGCTAAACGTGCAGCGAGAGCCTAAAACATCTCCTACATCCGTCGCTCATGCTCCACCCACATCTCTTCGATCCTCTTGTCCCGGTCCTCCCTCTGCCTCTCCAGCTGCTCTCTGATCTCATCGACGACACCCATAGCTGTCGAACCTCTCTCTCTCTCTGCGATATCAGAACGGCGTAGGGCACTCTCGCCAGTGACGGATCAGCTGGAGGTAGGTCTAGCGGGTATCATGAACTTAGCACCATGGCCAAGCCCACGCACATATCCAGAACGGGTGCCAAGCACCTCGCTCAAGATATCTGGCTCACTCCGCTGACTACCATCGGGAGTGGGTTGACGGCGCATGGTGTCCATCACCGCCTGTAATGAAAACATATGAATTTTCATAACGAATGACATTATTATAATTCAATGCAATTAAATTTTACAATGTAAGAATTTTTACCCAATTCTCGCTGGCTTTAGGATGAACTCAAGATCCCATCGCCTGCCAACAGTGAGTTCCTCTGTAGAGGTCTACTGGTCCAGACTCCTAACCGGTAATGGAATCTCGCTGCGTAATTGAAAGGACAATAGGTTAATATAAATGACTTTGAATATATTGACTTAATAATTACCAGAAATTTCTTACCATGTCGTGGCAATGTCGTAGAAATGACTTTAAATCAGCTACGTGGTTCACTTCTAACTTTTCCCTGTTCGTAGAATTTATTATGCTCCTCTTCTGAACACATTATTCATAATACATTGTTATTAATTGTGAATTTAATTGTTAACTTAAGATATAGTAAATATGTAAATATTACTTGAAAAGACTCATACGAAAATCTGTCGCAGAGTACTCGTCAGTCGTCTGTAGTCACCTGCGGTGGTGCAGACAATAGGCCTCCTCATGGATCCTGTACCGCTGGTGTAATTCCCCGCGGTACTCCATGAACTGCTCCCTAACTATGTCGTCGACGACATAGGAAATGTAGGAAACACTCAGATGTAAGACAAATTTATCCTACAGTTTCGTAAATAATAGATTAAGGCAAGAAACTTATTAAGAAAATAACTTAACCGTAAATGAACTTTCACAAAAAAAAATTAATTAATTTACTAAAATTTATCTGAAGATGCTGACGGATTAGCTGCTGCACATCATCTGTTACGTCTACCTAATGGGGGTGGTGGCGGGGATCAGAGATCGGCGTAGGACACCGACCTCCGACGTAAACAATCTGGCATTGTCCCCAACAAGTCTAAGGCAGTCCAGTAGGAACTCTACCATCACCCTACCCTCATGCGTAAGTCGTTCTACAACTAACTCATGTGTGGGTCCACGACCTTGTCAGCTGGTCGACGATGTTGTCGCAAAAGAAATATGTAAGTCTAAAAATAAACAGAAGTCACTAAAAGAAATATATGTCTACACTTAGATGTAGTGCCCGGTATATGCTCAACGGAGGGCTCAGACGCCTGTGATGCAGTATGCGATGTCGATGTTGTCTCCGTCGCATCATGGGTGGAAGGGGTAGATCCAGTGCGCGAACGACCTGATCTCCCACCTGGTGCCATGACTAAGTTGCACGAACTACGAATTTATAAATTTAAACAATGTCAGTACAAGTGTATGAACATCAATATAATAAACACATTAAACTTTATAGTGCAAGTAGAATACACTAAAACATTATACAAGTAGTGTTGATGGTAGAATGAATTTGTGCTTATGCTTAGAGAGATGATTAAAATATGATTAGACCATTACACTATAATGCAAGCAGAATATAATAAAACTATAAACATTCTAGTAAAATTTAAAATTTTCACTACACATTGTCATTCTATATTAAATACATGTATTTCATTGTAATAATCTACAACTTCGGATCTGTAAATGCTATCTTATCTAGCTCTTAGGTTTGTCAAATTTTGCCAAAACTTCTTGGAATCAGTATCTTGTTTAGTGGTTATTATAAAATCAACTTCATGTCATCCTTGCCAATCTTGTCTACATTCAAGTACAAGATCAAGTCATGCAAGTACAAGATCAAGAAGTACAAGTACAACATCAAGAAGTTCACTTTCAAGAACAAGAAGTTCAAGTACAAGATCAAGAGGTTCAAGAACAAGAAGTTCAAGTACTAGATCATGTCTTCAAGCTTCAAATACTTCAAGAGAATGATATGTGATGAATCAATCTCACAAGTAAGGTTTGTTTGACCTTAGACTGACCTTAGGATAGGTCATACAATATCATAAGTCATTCGAAAAATTTATAGGTCATTTTTCGACCAGTCCTAGCCATGGTTCGACTAGTCCAGACACTGGCTCAACCGATCCAAGAATTCCCTCAACCAGTCCAAGGTTTGTAGTGAATTTTTGAGATTTTCTGTTAGACCCTCGACTAGTCCTGGAGACTGCTCGACCAGTCGAGCAGGCTCGACTCAAAGTCCAGCAACATTTCTAGGTCCCACTCGACCAGTCGAGTGGTGATCTTATCTTATCGCGCCAGAAATTTTAAAAAGTTCTTGGTCCTTCGACCAGCCGAGCTGACCACTAGGCCAGTCGAGTGAATAGTATTTTTGCCTATAAATTGAGGACGATTTTCAGAGTTTTTCAATTCATTCAAAGCTATTTAAGTCACAACTCTGAGAAACTTGTCCCCACATTCTAGAAGCTAATTGGTTAGTATTTAAGATTCTTTTAATAGCTTTTTTGCATTTGATTTTGAGATCTCTATTCAATTTTATTTCTTTTGAAAAGGGAATATTGATTTTACCCTTTGTGAGATCAAAATCAAATCAAGCTAGCCCAGGATTGTTTTAGACCTAAGAACCCTTTCATATGTGAGATTGGACATTGAAAATCTACATCGAATTGGTTCTACCAGGCTTCATCAGAAGGAGAATTTTCAGATAAGTACATTTCAATTTTTTGTATTTGGTTTGTAAGATTGCCAGAAAATCTTTCATTTTGGTTTTGACTAAGATAACCAGAAAATCTCAGTGTGTGGGGTTTTTAATTGTGGTAGCCCTTTTGAAAACACAACTGTGAGGTTTTGGGTGAACCTTGGAAAACCTATTTCGAGGTTTTGGGTGAACCTTGGAAAACCTATTTCATAGTGAAAACCGATATCCTATGGGTGAGGATATTGGGAGTGGAGTAGTTATGTGGCTGTTTTCTAATAGTTGGTGTACACACAAGCAAACCACTATAATTGCATGAGTTGTGGTGAATGTTTATTTTTGTGGATTTATGGTGAATGATTGTAATTTTCTTTCTTCACATGTGATGAATGTTGTAATAACAATAGAAATTTACTTCTTTTTTATTATTTTTTTTCTTTGTATCAGTTTGAGATTTTGATATACAGACCGTTCTAGAAATCAGGTTGTCCTACTATAAGCCATTGGTTTTTGGTGTAAGGTTGTCCTTAGAACAACATCTATATCAACCTCTCAATACTTGTGCATTTAAGGTTGCTATTTATTTCTGCTAATTGAGATTGTTAAGTGTTATCTTGTTCTAGTTCTTTCTTTATTCCACATTTAAATTTTTATTTGGCATATTCCTAGTCCCCCCTTTTCCCTTCTAAGACTTTTAGCTCGGCCTTTTCAGGATCAACTATCTGAAGTACTCCCTGCGTAAGTTATCGTACGCTGCAGAAGTATATATCAAGCTGTGTGAAGCACTCGACATTGTTACAGCCAACATGCCAGTGACAATAGGAGAAATTTGGTCTCTTAGGACTCCATTCAGATGTGCAAGTGACAAAACCGCATCTTCCATACCAAGTTTCTCGTGGTTATATTCCTCCATCAGGTCTGGAATTTCTTTGAGATTGTATAATCTTTCATCTGAGTTATCATCGATATATTTCTCTCTACACTCATCGACCAGACCGGGTATCTCTTTGGCCCTATCAGAAGAAGATAGAACCAGAAAGTCCATCCGCAACAATTGATGAATATACTGCGTGCTTCCGCTACGATCTGGTTTGAGGAGGACATGATCAGAAATTGACTCAACTTTAAATGTGGATAATAAACAAGTCAATTAAAGGAATAAATCATGACTTGTAAAATATGTATACATGTAATAATCAAATTATTCAAATTGAAAAATGATATGTAAATCATGTGTACATTTAATATTCATCGTCTGTATCACTATCGCTTAGGACTATTTCTTCTTCACCATCACTATCGTTGATTAGTATTTCCTCTTCATCGTCTGCAATGTCGTCATCGATGAAACCGCTATCACCTCTAACAATGTCATGCATTATTGAGGCATCAACATGATCAAGTGGCACATCATTTCTATCCAATTGCACCACATTAATATCAACATTTGGATCAGTCCCTCTATCCCCAGTTGGCATGTCTTCTTGATATTCTTGTTCAACCCTAGACGTTTCATTTTCCCTATCCTCGCTATCTTCAACATCTGGTTCGAAAACGTCAAATACGTTTCTTGGCTTTATTTTCTGCACCACGTGCTAAGAGCCTCCTAACTTGGTGTCAGCAACATAAAATACTTATTCGGCTTGGCTGGCGAAGACAAATGAGTCGTCATTAAACCACTTCTGAGATAAATTTACGCTCGTAAAGTAGTCGTCAGTCTATATTCCCAATTTCTTATTTCCAATGTCCCACCAATTACATTTAAATAAGTACACCCGCTTTCTCATACAAAACTTAACTCAATAATATCTGTTAAAATGCCATAAAAGTCAATTTATACCTCCTCATGCGTTCCCTTCACTACCACCCCATTATTTTGTGTGGTCCTATACTTCTCACACTCTTCGGTGTAGAATTGAATCCTGTTTACAATACAACCTGTATATCTAGATACACGTCTATCAGGGCCACACGCCAGTGAGTAGAGTGCATCAGACGTATCCGCAGAGTCGCTAGCACGCAACGTCTTCATCTATTATCACATACACAATGTAATTGTTTAGAGATTTTCTTAGGTTTAAATATTGTGCAATACAACAAAATTCTAAGTGTGGTGAGATACAAGGTGAAATCTTACACGTTTTGCGAACCATTCTGGAAATTAATCCTGATGCATTCGATCATAATTTGTAAGGTATTGGGACTTCATCTCCTCGATGTGTTTGTTACACATAATTGGCACGTCATTAGTAAGAAACATTAAGATCATCGTGTGTAGAGATACAATTATTGAGGGATTTGACTTACTCTATATACAACTCTATTTCTTCACAATTGTACAATACATACCACCGCGCTTTTGCTTGATCCCCAAGATTCATATCCTGAAACGTCGGGGATCCTAAAGGATAGACATTATGTGCGAATACAGATATGAGTCCTTGTTCATGCTCTTACCCTTCATCGGCATTCCAATCTTCTCTGTTGAATCTAGTCTCTATGCCATGAAGATACATGGGGCAAAATGTCAGGCACTCATTATCAATGTACGCCTCAGCAATGGATCCATTAGACGTACCTTATTCCTCACAAATCGTTTTAGTGTGTGAAGGTATCTGTACACAAAACCACTATGTTATATGTATGAAAATATGGATATATGTAGTTTATGGAATGAATAAAAATTTTAATAAGTTCTACCACTTTTCAATCGGATACATCCAACGATATTGTACTGGGCCTACAAGTTTCGCCTCGTGCGGTAAGTGAATCGCTAGGTGTATCATGACATCGAAAAACGTAGGTGAAAATCTTCTTTCAAGTTTGCAAAGGATTACGACAATGTCCCTCTCCAGTCGTTTAATAACCTTTACATTCAACGATTTCGAACACAAATCCTTAAAGAATATCCCCAACTGAATCAGCACCGCACTGATATCCTTACTCAAGAATCCACGAATCACAACCAGTAGTAGACGTTGCGCAAGAACGTGACAATCATGACTTTTCATTCCCATTACCTTACAGTCTGTAATGTTTACGCGCCGAGATATATTTGACGCATACCCATTGGAAAAATTCACAGATCTCAACCATTCACATAAACATTTTTTCTCTAGTTTTGTCAATGTGTAGCAGGTTGATAGTATAGTATATGAATTTCTATGTGGTTACAAGTGCAACCCTTTCCTTAAACCCATTGCTTATAAATCCAATCGAGCACTGAAACTGTCTTTTATTTTCTTCTCTATGTTTATCAATGTTCCAAAGACATTATCACATATATTCTTCTCAATATACATGACATCCAAGTTGTGTTGCAATTTTAGATCACTCCAATAGTGCAACTAAAAAAATGCTCTTCTTCCTCCAGTTATACTCCAATATTGTACGTTTCCTCTTCTTTAAGTGTGATGCCTTACCAAATCTAACTTCTCCATTGTTACTCAGTTATAGTATCTTGTTTGTCATCAAAGATCATCGTCTTCCTACGCCAACTATGATCGCTCGGAAGGAAGCGACGATGGCCTATATAAAACATTTTTTTTACCATGCTTCAATGACACTGAACAAGTTTCAATACTACATGTAGGACAAGTCATCTTTCCCTTTGTGCCCCACCCAGACAAATTCCCATACGCGGGAAAGTCATTTATTGTCCACAAGACCGCTGCATGCAATCGAATGTTTGTCCTGCAAATGTGTCATACGTCTATACACCTTAACTCCATAACTTGTTTAACTCATCTACTAACGGTCTCAAATACACATCAATGTTATTCCTGGGTGACCTGGGTCTAGGAATGATCAATGATATCATGAAAAATGACTCCTTCATATACAACCAATGAGGTAAATTATAGGGCATAAGTACTACTGGCTACATATTGTACGAGCTACTCGTATTACCAAATAAATTAAAACCATTACTTGCAAGACCTAGTCGAACATTGCGAGAATCCTCTGCAAACCAGTCATATTGCTTATCAAAATTTTACCAGGCTTCAGAGTCCGCTGGGTGCCTCAGTGTACTATCATAATGAACGTGTTTCTCCTTATGCCACCTCATATCTTCAGTCGTCTTGCGAGACGTAAACAATCTTTGCAATTTAGGTTTCAATGGGAAGTACCTTAACACCTTTTGTGGGATTTTCTTACGCTTGGCTTCGTCATACTTCCACCTAAACTCTCCACACTCTGGACACTCTTCAACACTTTCATGCTCTTTCCAATACAATACACAATCATTTATACATGCATGTATGGGAATGTAACCAAGGCCCAAGTCTCGCATCAAGGATTTTACCTCGTAATGAGATTTACGTAATGCCTCACCATCTGGTAATGCTTCTTTCAACAAGTCAAGCAATATGTCGAACGATTTGTTACTCCAACGATTTATTATCTTCAAATGAAGTAACCTTGTAAGAAAATTCAACTTGGAGAAGTTCTCACACCCCAGAGAAAGTGGACGTTGCGCATCCCTCAACAACCTACTAAACTTTTCTGATTCGACATCACCCATAGGAGGAATATCTTGGCTACTACTTGTCGCTGCAAAATCAGTGTCCGCAATTGTTCCCCTAAATACATCCCCTATGATATCTTGCATTTCGTCAATGTCTTCATCCTCGTCATCAGGCACAATTGAGTCAGCAAGGACTTCAGTGGCCTTAACTCTTTGGTGGATATCTTCACCATGATGGATCCACCAAGTGTAACCCTGGTCAATCCCAACTATGAACAAATCGTCTTCTACTTTGTCTAAAGTCTTATGAACCATGTTCTTGCATTTTCGACATGGACACCTAATCCTATTGCCTGAATCTGTCCGATTTTGCGCAAATTTCATGAACTCTTGAACCCCTTGTTTATACTTTGGGCCAAACCTGTTCTTAGCTCGCATCCAACTTTTATCCATCTCTACAATGAAAAGATTGGAGTCAGTTTACGGAAATAGGTTTAAGATTAGCTTAGGGTTATAGGTTTAGGATTAGGTGTAGGTTTAGATTTAGGGATTTGAGAATAAGTTTAGGTTTAGGTTATAGGTTTATGTTTAGGTTATAGGTTTAGGTTATAGGTTTAGGTTTAGGTTATAGGTTAGGTTATAGGTTATAGGTTTAGGTTTAGGTTAAGGTTATAGGTTATATGTTTAGGTTTTAGGTATAGGTTATAGGTTTAGGTTATAAGTTTAGGTTTAGGTTAAGTTTATAGGTTTAGGTTCAGGTTATAGGTTATAGGTTTAGGTTTTTTAGTTTAGGTTATAGGTCATAGGTTTAGGTAGGTTTTTCGGTTTAGGTTTTAGTTTAGGTTTAGGTTTAGGTTTAGGTTTAGTTTAGGTTATTTAGGTTTTTTTTCTCTTTTATCTAGGTTTTTTGTTTAGGTTTAGGTTTTAGGTTAGGTTTTAGTTTTAGGTTAAGGTTATAGGTTATAGGTTATAGGTTTAGGTTTAGGTTATAGGTTTCAGTTTAGGTTATAGGTTTAGGTTATAGGTTTAAGTTTAGGTTTACGTTTAGGTTAAGGTTATAGGTTAGGGAGTTGAGATTAGGATTAGGTGTAGGTTTAGGTTTAGGTTTAGGAAATTATCTATTAAAATGGATGAACAAAGTGGATGAAATATACGTAAATCACGATGGACCATTGTTTATTGTATTATGGTCCACCTGAGATTTGGATCCCACCATTATGTATATGTTGTATCCAATCGTCCATCCATTTGGAGAGATCATTTTAGGGAATGAGCCAAAGAATGAGGTAGATCCAAAGCTTAAGTGGACCTCGAAACTAATTGGGGCCACAAAAGTTTTCGATCAAGCTGATATTTGTGTTATCCCTTCTTCTGGTCTAGGTCCGTGTGAACTTACCAACAGGTTGGATCTCAAATACCCATCATGGTGGGTCCCAGGAAGGAATCAACAGTCGGGGGCACTGTCCCCACCATGATGTTTAGTTTTGGGTGTAGGTTTAGATTTAGGGTTATACTAGGGTCTGATCCATCAATTTCGGGCTAATACATAAACAAAGGCCTGTCCAAATAGCCAGGCCACCCATATTGTTGTCCATAGGAAATGGACAATTTCATCATGGTCATAACAGCGGTTCCTACCTTCCAGGGACCCTTACTCAATATCCGGATAGCTCCGACGCATATCCAGGTCTACTCCATCAATTATGAGCTAATGCATATACACGGGCCTGTCCAAATGGTCAGGCCACCCGTATTGTTGTCCATATGAAATGGACAGCTTCATCATGGTCGGTTCCCACCTTCCAAGGACTCCCGCTCAACATCTGGATAGCTCCGACGCACATCCGGGTCTACTCCATCAATTTCGAACTAATACAATTAAATCTTAAATTAGTTATCTAAGGTTGGATAGATTATAATACTTTCATATTCCCATTTAAACATCCATGCCGAAAATCCGGTAGCATCTCCCCACGCCTCTCCAGATAAGTTGATCTTACGTTACATTCCGATGCCAAATATCTAAAGCAATGTAAAGATATTTGGCATTAGATACGGAACGGAAGAAACATATCTAGAGAGAAACGAAAAGATGGACCACAGATCAGGCATGAACATTAAATAGATTATATGAAAACATACTATCCATCTAACCTTTAACTGTTCAAAATGGGACAATTTGAGCGATTTTTATACCACCAAAAACACATCATATCTATGTATGGCCACATACATATCCTTAAACGGGTAACTAATTATCTAACTTACAAATCACTCACAACTATAAACTAACAAGTCACAATAATAATTTAAGAAAAAAATGTAATATATATTAAGCATCACTAAGTGAAAGTATAATAGTTTCTTGAAATAATGAGAAAAGATCAAATACAACTCCCACAATTTGCAAAGTATAATAGTTTCTTGAAATCTTAAAACAAAGTGAAAGCATCACTAAGTTGTACCGCTACAGGGATCCAGTGTATATTTCATTAGAATGATAAGAATAAATGGCTCTACATATTGCATATATTTGTGAGATCCATCTCAAGCTTTCCATCAAGCAGCCACATTTTCTACATGCGATGGCCTACCATTTTTCTTCTTAGGTGGGGATATTGTACCAAACAAACGGTGGATAAAGAAAGTTATTTTAGCCGTCCGTTTGTAGAGTACATGACCCACCTGAGAAGTTAAAAGGGCTTGATATTAGAATAGAAGATCTAAGGGGATTTGTAAAAAGCATGGAAAAAAACAGCCTCTTGGGAAGCCTTAATTTTAGGATATCGTGGGAAAGGAAAGGGTGTTTTCCTTGTTTGGTTTTTTTTTTTAATGAGATTATAAATTCGAATACTTGACTATCTGTTTTGATATCATGTCAAACAATCAATTTCTTTAAAAGTTGAGTCATTAAAAAATAGTGTATCAATGTATATTAAGGGACTTTAACACTCTAATATGTGGGTGGAGCAACTGAAGATGGATAGAGGTACATGCATCACATTGGCACATGTGTGTTGTTTTGCATATGTAGGTGCAATGGATGCAAATTACCAGTAACCTATAGTTTAAAGGAACCCCCTTAATCCCAATGTGACCCAAAGAAAAGGCACTGTGTGTCCTTATTAGATGTCGGCTAGTAGTGAAAAACAAGGGCTCCTTATGTGAAATGATAGTGTTACCCTTTTCACTTTAGGGCTGCATTTAATACAAGCAGGTGACGCTATAATGGCATTGTCCAAATCATGTCATCTGAATTAAATATCACCCAATGAAAAGGCATCATGCATCCATATTAGATGTGGGTCAGTAGTGAAAAGCAAGACTCCCTAATGTGAAATGATGATGGTACCATTTTTACTATCGGATGCACATTTAATGCAAGCATGTGATGTTGTAATGTCATTGTCCAAATCATGTCACATGTAATGACAATCTTTATCTTAATGGTAATGTTCATTTTTATGTCATTATAAAGACCATCACATGCATAGTTCATAAGGATTAGATGGCACGTTGGTGCACATGGCACTTTAATGATAGCGACAATCACACTTGTTGTCCTGTTCAACCTTCTCAATTGAGGAATCGAATTGGCTAGTATACCACACCCAGTGATATAGCTGGTGAGGGTACATATGCGAATTGAGAGTTGACATTCATTGAGCTCCGAGTTATACCAACAATTCAAAGGAGATCAAAGTCTAAGAACTAACTGAGTCAAATAATCTAGTGTATTGCAGGTCTACAAGGCAACTCAGCCCGCCAACTAAGTTGACTCGACCGAGTTCCGAGTTGAGCCAGTGAATTTTGGAACTAAATAAGGGGTTGTTTAGCACCATAGATTTGGGGGGATTTGAGGGGATTTAAGAGGTTTCAAATCCCTGGGTTGTTTGGCACCATAAAGTAACTGAGGGTTTCAAATCCCCTCAACTAGGGGTTTAAAATCCACTGTGAAAGCTTGGATAACATCTAAAAACCTTCTAAGAGTTGCATGTGTAACATGTGTGTCGTTAGATTATTAATCTATTGGACACATGGTGTAACAATCCACGCCCACACTATATGATATTGTCCGCTCTGGGCACAGCCCACACGGTTTTGTTCTCGGGGTTTCCCCAAAAGGCCTCACATAGTATAAGGTGGCAACTCCACATATAACCACCACAACTTCAGATGACACTTCCGATGTGGGACAAAGTTTCACCTTCATTGTGTGCATAGTAGCCTGTCAGCACAGTAGTCTGCTAGACACCTTGGGGCCTGCCCACGTGTGCCCGCCCACATGTGGCCACAGTGACGAGGTGTCACAATATCCCCCACCGAGGGCAGAGCCGTCCTCGGCTCTAATACCAACTTCTATCACGCCCCAAACCCGAAAATCGGATTCACAGGAATCCAAATCGCGAATCCGAATCGTCCATCTCCGATAGCCCCTAATCAGTCTTCCCCCCATTCTCCCCAACGCTCATAATCAGATTCCGATTTGAGGATCCTACAAGGAGGATTTTTCAACGTACATTTATCTCATAAGAAGCATAACCACAAGATTATCCAATTCACAAAGGCAACATCATCATCACATATCCACTAATATAATCATTTGAGTACAATGCTGAAAGAAAAATACATAAATCGAAAGTCAAGCTCCAGAAGACCGCTGCACGCTCCAAGCTCAACACTGCTGCAACCTAACATCACCTGCACGCATCTATCGTGCATAAGCTTATAAAAAGCTTAGAGGGTGGTGTAAGTGTGTGTAAGGTAAGTGCCAAGTATATAATAAAGTCCATAGATCATACATCATCGGAATAAGCGGGAATACTGACAAGATCATGAATCATACAATATCAAAGTAAGCGAAAATATACTGGTAAGTCCATGAGTGCTATCAGTCGTACCAAGGCTATGCGATGTAAGACATGAATACTAACGGCCATATCAAGGCTATGCAACGCAAAACATAATAAGACAATAACAGATGCCGAGGATGCAATGCAATATGCAAATCCTGATGAGCCACAAATATCATCAACCTCATCTAGGCCATACATTAACCTGCTCGTATCGTGCGATCATGTGGGGATAACTCCGTCTCACAAGGAGTCTCATAAATATCTCAGCCCAATGACATCTGTTTTAATCAATCATCCATGATAACATGCATACGAATGATGGGGGTCCACAGAAGGACGGCGGATCTAGTCCAAATATCAAGATAAGCTCACTGATTTAAAATGCATCACGATAGTTAAGGAAAAAATCCAACTTATAGCCACCACAACGTTGGACGATGCAACCGATGTGAGACAAAATTCTGCCTTCACTATGTTCACAGTAGCCTTCCAATCACGGGTAGCTCGCCCAGGCTCCTCAAGCCCCGCCCACATCAGTGTCCGCCCACGTGCATTTGTAATAGCTCACACCCACACTGTATGATATTGTCTGCTCTGGGCATAGCCCGCATGGTTTTGTTCTTGGAGTTTCCCCCAAAAGGCCTCACAGAGTATAGGGTGGCAATTCCACATATAACCACCACAACTTCAGACGATACTTCCGATGTGGGACAAAGTTTTAGCTTCACTGTGTGCACAGTAGCCTGCCAGCCACACAGTAACCTGCCAGCCACCTTGGGGCCCGCCCACATGTAGCCACAGTGACAGGGTGTCACACATGGCCCACTAATGATATCTCAAAATAATTAGATTATTGATCGCATCACTATAATTACTTTAATACAATGATCAGCGACGTCCAAACATTGTCCATGTAAATCAACAATTAAAAACTGTTGATTAGTCACTCAGACATGATCTTGTGCTTGTGGCCCATCTGAGACTTGAAATTTCATCGTTTTCAAGCAAAGTATATATTTCAGCAGGCTTATCACAACCATTGTAACAAACATTACATATGTTCGCTAATTAGAGATATTAAAGTTGATTTAGTAATTAAATTCAAACCCTTATAAATATTTTGATGATGTATTTATTATATCCACATTATTTATCCATTTTTTCGAGATATAAATCTCAAGTAGACCACACCACAGGAAAATAGTAGTAATTGAATGTCCACCATTAAAAACCTCCTAGGGCCCACTGTAATTTTTATTTGACATCCAACTTATTAATTAGGTCAAACTGACCTAGATGAAGGGGAAAAAAACAAATATTATCTTGATCCAAAGCTTTTGTAGCCCCTAAGAATTTTTTAATGGTGGTCATTTAACCAACACAATTTTCTATGATGGGTCCACTTGAGATTTAGATCAATCTTTTTTTTCAGCCTTGCAACATAAAATGATCTGAAAAAATGGATGGATGGCGTGGTGAAATAGATACGTAATGGTGGGCCCTACCCATGTGCATTGACAAATCCACCAAAAAATCCCCAAATTCAGATTTTGGACAATCCACCCTAAAATCCCTAAATCGTCATTAAGATTAAGGGAGATTGAGAGAAGAGAGAGAGAGAGAGAGAGAGAAATAACTCAACTGAGCTTTAGGAGAGAGAGAGAGAGGGCATGTGTGGGTCCGGTTTCGGTAACAAGAGCATGGGTGGAGAGAGAGAGAGAGAGAGAGAGAGAGAGAGAGATCAGAGTAACAGCGGAGAGTGAGAGAGAGAGAAGACTGAGAGAGATGGATAGGTGCTGGAGTTTTCTTGGGTTAAAACATAACCTTATTGCCGACGAACATTTTCATCGGTAATACTTGTCACCATTCATCAGTAAAAGTCTATAAAAATATTTGGGCCCACTCGTGCTCTATCAGCCCCATCCACTTCATACATATGTTTTTAAATATACTTATTAGCTACAAAAAATAAAAAATAAAAATTATAAATTAACATCTATGATCAACCACACAAAAGTGAAATTATTTATCCACCGTTCATTTTGTCTGCCTTTACCAACGATTTTTTTGTCGGTACAAATCTCCTTTACCAACGATATTGTATATCGTTGGTAAAAATAGCCTCTCAGCGGGAATATGTTTGGTATGGGCGGGAATCTTATTCCGACGAAACATTATTTCGTCGGTAATAAGTTTAGTAGGTCAGGGCAGGGCTCTGTGGGGCCCACCGTGATGTAATTGTTTTATCCACTCCGTTCATCACTTTTCTTAGATCGTTTTAAGGTATGCACCTAAAAATGAAGCAGGTTCACAACTCCTGTGGACCACACCAAAGGAAGCTGTAGTGATAATGACACCCACCATTGAAACCTTTCCAAGGGACACCGTGATGTTTTTTTACCATCCAACCTATTCATAATGTCATGTAGACGTGGATGAAGTGAAAACACAAATATCAGCTTGATCTGAAACTTCTCCAACTCCCAAGAAGTTTTTTATGGTGGACGTTCAATCCCCACTTTGTGCTCCAGTATTTAAGCCTTGGACCTGTCTCATTCATAATCATATATTGGGCCCACCTGGATGTGATTCACATATCCAACCCATTCATTATGTGTGTCCCACTTGAATGAGGGGTTAGACCAAGTTTCAGTCGCATCCAAAACTCATGTGGGCCCCACCAAGTGCTTTTATATTTTTTAAGGATGTCTTCACATAGTTTTAGATGGTATGGCCCACCTGAGTTTTGTATACGGATGAGTTTTGAGATATCTCATAACCTAAAGGGGACACATCAAATGCACGGTGTTGATGTTCGACACACATCATGATGGGCCCCACAAAACTTACTAACATTAATTCTTAAGTTCTCAGGGGGTCAATAAGTTGGGTCACAATTTTGACCAGAATATTTGGCCCATTTTATATGTCTGGTCCATTCACTCTATTTTACAGATCATTACCCTCAATTTGACTAGTTACTCGCCCCGATCATGCTACATATGAGAAAGATATTGGGCATACAAGATTGATTAACAATTTGAGTGAATTTTCATTTAAACATCTGAAGTTATTTACTCTTCAATCTGGACTGATCGGATTCTCCAAAAACGGTTAATGGTTGTTCATAATATTAAAAAGATATGAATGAAGAGAAAACACAAACATCAACTTGATCCAAAACTTTTATGTCCAAGAAATTTTCAATGGTAGAGGTTCAAGCACACTATTTCCTGTGGTGTGGTCCACTTGAGCTTTGGATATGCTTCCTTTTTGTTCTTTAGACCTCAAATTATCTATTAATATGGATGAACAGAGTGGATAAAATAAATAAATAACGGTGGACCCCACAGAATTTACTCAATATGCTAAGGGTAATGAGTAACTCACCTAAATGTAGTGGAGATGGGTTTCCTTAAAACATTCATAATCATATATTGTGCCTGCCTAGATGTGATTCACATATCCAACTCACTCATTATCTGTGTCCCACTTGGATGAGGGGTTAGACCAAGTTTCAGCCACGTCCAAATTAAACTCATGTGGGCCCCACCAAGTGCTTTTATATTTTTTAGGATGTCTTCACATAGTTTTAGAGTATGGCCCACCTGAGTTTTGTATACGGATGAGTTTTGAAATATCTCATAACCTAAAGGGGACACATCAAATGCACGGTGTTGATGTTCGACGCACATCATGAAGGGGCCTACAAAACTTATTAACATCAATTCTTAGGTTCTCACGAGGTCAATAAGTTGGGTCACAATTTTGACCAAAATATTTGGCCCATTTTACATGTGATCTGGTCCATTCACTCTATTTTACTGATCAATACCCTCAATTTGACTAGTTACTCGCCCCAATCAGGCTACATATGAGAAAGATATTAGGCAATCAGATTGAAAAAACAATTTCAGTGAAAATTGATTTAAACATCTGAAGTTATTTACTCTTCAATTTGGACTGATTAGAATTGTCAAAAAATGGTTAAGGTTCAATTAGTAGATGTGCCTAATAATTTAGTAAAAAATGTTATTTTTTCATAAATAAATCTCAATTTCCATTTAAAAATCACGTTTTTTTTCAAAATGTATATTTTTTTTACTCTTA